>CM037881.1:127382033-128582033 GCA_021292165.1 Shinisaurus crocodilurus | reverse complement strand
TACTGTATTTTAAATCTTTGCACTGCTGCTAGGTTTTATTTTTATTATTATTATTTTATTCTGTCGTTTTAAACTTTTATATTATATATTATCATGTTGTATTTTATGGTTTTAAATGTTGTGAACCGCCCAGAGAGCTTTGGCTATTGGGTGGTATCAAAATGTAATAAATAAATAAATGGGTCGGCATGGTTGGGCACCTGCCGAGGGACCACACCGCAGCAGGGGGGCTAATGGCAACAGCCCCCTGGACCTGATCCTCCTCCTCGCCATTGCAACCCACCTCTTGCTCTGGCACAGACAACAGTGCTGGTGTGAAGGAGAAGCGATAGATGCCACTGCCTGCCTGCTCACTGGCTCTCTGCCTGACAAGCAAGCAAGCAAGGGGTAGTAAGTAACCTGGTTATGACTTGGATGGAAGACCCCTCCTCTAGTTTCCTGCACTGAGCAGGAGGTTGGACTCGATGGCCTTGTAGGCCCCTTCCAACTCTATGATCCTATGAATCTATAAGATATGAGGAGCCATAGCAGCTGGTGGCAATAGTGGTGGGAAGGCAGACTCACTGAGGGAGGGGCCCCATTGGGAATGTCTTGCCCAAGAGAAGAGACCTCCCAAACCTGCAGCCAGCACTACACTAGGGCCAAAATAGACATTACTTTGAATCCGTATCTAGCAGCTATGTTGTTGTTTTTTCATTTTTACTCTAGAGAAGGCACAGGGGGCCCTGATCCAGATCTTAAAAGCCCTCCAACACCCTCTGCTAGGGTCCCAATCCAGACTGAGCCCCCTGTGTCTAGAATAAAAATCGGGGAGGGGAGACGTAGCCCCTAGATATAGATTTAAAGTAATGCCTGATTTGGCTCAGTGAGGCTATGTTCTCTTTAGTCGGAGACATGCATTTTTGTAATGGCAGATAAGATGAAGAGACAATTGATCATCTCTCACCATGATGAAACTGGTAAAATAGGACAAGTTAAAATTCTTACCTGACTCCTGCATAAAGCAGGCAACTTCTGCTGATTCAGAAAGCTGAGCTTGCTTGACAAGCCACCACTGTGCAGGATTTATCGCGGCGTTTGGATCCGTACGTTCCTGGTGACAAAAAGGTTATCAGTGTTGGAGAACCACAGGGAGAATGCGATAAAGGAAAGGAGGTGGCTTCCAAGGTTTAGCACTGAGATCAAAGTGTTTGTGAACATGGAGATACCCTTGACTAGAAAATGTGGCACCTACTCATTTTGGACAAAAGGTTGCACCACAGGAAAGGTTTAGAATCATCATCATCATCATCATCATCATCATCATCATCATCATCATGCATTGCTTCCCACTGCAAAAAGCAGTCTCAAAGTGACTCACACACCCAAATACAGAAATCCATAATTCATATAATTGATATAATCCATAATTCATATAATTGAGATCAATAATGCGATTTCTGGGATGAAACGCACCCTGATGATTTCCAACTCAACTTCTTAGATACAGTTGGATTGGGACCAAACAATATTTTCTTCTATTCCACTGTATTTTTATTATCCATTAATCTATGTTGTTGTTTTTTTGTTTAGCAAGCTCTCAGAACAAATTTTGTCTCTAAGGAAACACGGTCTACAAAATTGCATCCTGCAACCTGATTTAAAATATGACTGTATATTTATTTGCAAATAGAAACAGACATGATAGATGTTTGGTGCACAATAGCATACATTATATATAGCCTGTGCACAACTACTTAAGCTAGTATAACATAGTTATATATGTTGTCAGGATTCAGGATTTTAAAAATGCATCACTCATCCAATCACATAATATTTTCTGCAGCATATGATACATTATCATCCAGTCACAACTTGCAGAGCACCAGATAAACCTTTTTTTTTTTTTTAAGGTTATTTCATAAAGATTTGTGATGCTTCATTTCATGGCAGTTTGATATACACTTTTCACTTGGTGATTATTCAGTTTGTGTTGCCCTGATAGACTGCACTGCCCTCTCTTGCAGATGAAATTCACAAACCTGAGCAGCACTTCATATATGCAAATCTAAACTACCATAATCAAATAAAATCTATCCATCTGGCTGTAAGTTCTGCTGCTACTTTAGGTTCTAAAACTGAAATTATTTGTATCATCAGGGCTCCAGTTTGATTGTTTTACAATATAATTCTATACATGTCTACTAAGCAAGCATTACTCAGTAAGCATTACTGAGTTCAATGTATAGGATTGCAGTCTTAGGGCGCAATTCAATCCAGATGCCCGTCACCCTTCAAACTCAGAGGATTACAGGCATCCTATGCAAAGCGGGAGGAGTGCAATGGTGAGGTTACCTCTGCGCCCCTCCTGCCCTGCAAAACACTTAGATGGCCAGTTTTTGGCCGTCGAGGTGTTGCGTCTCGGAGCATGAGGAAGAGAGGCTGAGGCGCTGCCAGGATATTTTGTATCCTGTCTCCTCCCCTCCCTGGCCTCCGGAACACCCACAAAATCCCATCTCCGAGCTCGTGTTTGCAACCCCGGAGAAGCAGAAGGTGTGGTTTTTCTGCACTGGCTAGGGGGCGGGCAGGAGCTCCGAGCTCGGAGTCCCAGCTCCACCCTCAGAGTGAGCAATGGTGACTAAAGTAGCAGGCCCTCTTCAAGCCATTGACTGCCAACAATTTTGCTCCTACAGCCTGATCCTATCCACTTTGCAGCTGAGCATCAGTGGGATAGGATGGTGTATAGGTACCCTTTTGCCACCACTGTTGCTCCTGCATTATGCCAACAGGATCCCCACATGGTGCCAGCATAAGCAACTTGAGGTGTGTAGCTACAGTGGCACAACTGCCCTAGTGCTAGGCCTTACTTAACTCACAATGGATGAAGGGACACTGCATAGAGCAGGGCTCTCCAACCTTGGGTCCCCAAATGTTGCTGGACTACAGCTCCCAGAATCCCTTGCCATTAGCCATGCTGGCTGGGTATGCTGGGAGCTGTAGGCCAGCAACATCTGGGGACCCAAGGTTGGAGAGCCCTGGCATAGAGGGTTATGAAGCAGGGATGTTAATGTTCTATCCAAAAAGCCAGGATCTCAAAACCAGCCCTTGTGCTAGTGCAACACTGTGTACAGAAAGCGTACATGCTGCCTCAAAGCATCATTGTTCACTCCAGGCATGGCCCCACAGAGCAATCTCCCCAACCATTTGTCAATCATATGACAATCAACAAACACTCAACATATAATCATAGGACACACAGTTCTCTCAGTACAGAAATAATTTTTATGTTAGGGTTAGCCATCATATTCTTTTGACAACCAGTTATCATATTTTGCTTGGCCTGGAGCAGTGGGGTGCAGAGTGTTCTACGTTCAAGATCCTGTCATGTGGCAACTGAGCACTACATTTGAGTTTGGCACAAATTGCAGTGTATCTTATTTTGCTGCCCCTGAAATGGAGAAAGGGGTAATGTACAGGGACAACAGCCTGTGAAGTTGGACTTCTTGGAAACCATATATCATGTATTTTGCTATAACTGCAGTGGGGAGGCAGAGAATGTTCCAGGTAAGAAATCAATTCTGGCATGTAGCAAGCAATTGAACATGCATGCTTTAAATAGCTTTGCTACCCCTGAGGTGAATAGATATAATATGCTGGTACTAGATCCTAAGAAATAGGGCTTTATGGGAGCTGGGGAAGCTGTCAGGTTTTCCTAAGCCTGTACTGGGGATGCAGATAATGTTGCAGGTTTTGATATGTAGTAATTGTTTACAATACATGAAACTGGCACAAACACGCACCTATAGTAGTTTTGCTATCTCTGAGGTGGAAAAACGATGAGTGTCTACCAGTCAGGCTTGCTAAGTACCATCTACCACATTTTTCTATGGCTGGACTAGAGAAGCACCAACAAATAGGCAATTTTGTCTGCCCCTAATGCTGGAAGAAATGCACCATATCTGGTTTTGCCCCTCCAGTCTGAGAGTATCAGAACTGGACACACATTCCTGAGCTTAGAGTACCAAGGAACTTGAACACTATTGCAAGTAGAGATTCAGCAGCGGCCATCTTAGCTGGACTAATCTTCCATACTGAAAAAAATGAGTGTCATCATAGTACTGCAAATTACTTTTCAGATGGTTATTAGCGTCTATTGTTCTGCGATGCAATCACCTTCCGGGCTGGATCATGTGGCTCAAAAGATATGTTGAACTGGAAAGCCCAGAGCTAAAAATGGGAGTTGAACTAAAGGCTTAAAAACAGGGCTGGATTACACAATTCAAACTTGAATACTAATTATGGGATCAGGAGCCTTTTCTTTCTTTCTTTTTTTTTAGCTTCCCCGTCCCATGGGAGATGGAATTTTGAGTGAAAAAATTGGTGGAGGTAAAGGTTTAATCCTCCCCTTCTAGTGCATGCTGGTCCCGATCCAAATCAGGACAGCACAATTACACTAAAGTCAATAAAACGATCAGGCTCAGCTACATGCTACACAATTAATGAAATGTGTAGTTTGGCCCACAGTAAAGTTTAAACAGGAAAACCTGCATGTTCTGATTTTGTCTTCCTAAATATAGTGTCCTTTCTTATCCAAAATATACCTGCGTGCTCCTTGATATTTACATCTTGAGAAAGTATTGGAAATTGCAAAATGCCCTGAGGCAAGACCATTACTTTCCATTTTGGACTGAAGACTTCATGAAGTGGGGACACAGACGTGTCTCCCAGCTGCTGCAACACCACTCTTCATACCTTCTCCCTTTCCCTAGTAAATGTATAGTAACAGGCAACGGTGATTGGGGGGGCTGGGGAGGGGGTTAAGCCTTTTAAAATTTCTACAATGTTAGCTGTCATCCAAAGCACTTCTGCTTTTATTGGTTTTGTATAAGGAGTATATGTGTGTTTATTTAGGAAGGTCAAACCGAACTACTTAGTACTTACGCTAAGTCACTGGTCCTTCTTGACCTCACTTTCCTGGTTCCGGTTCCTGGTTTGGGAGACATTAACAAAAAAATGAGAAACAGAACACCAGTGTAAATACAAAATGCTTTTATATGACTCCCAATGCACCTAATGTTGCTGTGATATTTTTTTAGTGGCCTCAGATGACAGAGGGAGACTGAAGGATGAAAGCAGGGTATAAAAAGCAACGTCCCTTGGTATATTGATGTGACTGGCTTGATGGTGTCTTTGACTTTTATCCTTCCTTACGGATTATTTTAAAAATCAAAAGTGAAAAAAACAGGATACACTGGAAGGTGAAAAGGAACCCCTATTTCTATGCTGCAGCAGCCCAATTTGACACACACACACACTCTCTCTCTCTCTCTCTCATGATAGGCTGGCAGATTTGCTTTTCATTTTCACATGTGGAAACATGTCAGCTCTCTGGACTTGCACTTCTGTAACATCACTTCCAGTCAGTCTGTTAATGCCAATGGCATGTCATTCGCTGTCAGGTGGAAGGATAACAGTGGAATTGGCCATGGACTCAACGTAGTTAAGGCTCCCATGGATTTTCCTCTACAATAAGAGGGGGGGAAAGAGAAGATAGTACCTGTTCACAGCTGACTTGCTTTGAGATTACAATTCAAAGGTTACTCCCCTTTGTACTGGAGTTAAAGAGGTAATCGAATGGATTAAGGTCATAAGATTGCTAATAATGCTTGCATACTTCCTGGGAGGGGATTAAACAAAGAGATGTCCACGTAATATGGGGGAAAGCTAAGAGTCTAGGGATGGTCAGTTTAGCAATTGTGTTTTAATTTATGGTATTGTTCTGTGGCGTTCTTAGGGGGAAATGGCAACCACCCCATTGGCAGTTTCCATTTTTTTGTTGGCAGCAGGCAGCCTCCATTTCCCCCAGAATACCCTGGAACAATGTAACAAATTCCATCAGGAATCTCAGTATAGCTATCAGCCTGCATTGATGCTGGTTGCTGCTGACCATTTCCCATCATGTATATTGCAGTGCCTGACCTGTGTGGCCCCAGCTTACTTCTCCTTTTGCCCTTAGTGTTCTCCACTAAGCACCTTCTCCATATCATCATCATCATCATCATCATCATCATCATCATCAGTTTATTTGTATGCTACTTTCCCATGGTAAGCCATGCTCAAAGCGGCTCACAATAGCATCAGGACAGTTCACGTAATACAGCAACATTTCAAGGTAGTTCACTATCAGTTGCAAGACATAACAACATTTAAATAGCCATCCACATATGAATAGACTAATCAAAACATCTCATTTTATTTTTATTTTATTTTATTATATTATATTTGTTAATCGCCCATCTGGCCGGTCACCTGGCCACCCTAACATATTAACAAATATACACTAAGGGGAAACAATCCACTCATAATTTATACTAAGGCCTAACAATAGAAATGGAAAGACATACTCCAAAGCAGGGTTGCAAAAAAATCACGATTTTTTGCACACACAAAAATTAAAAATCATTTTGTTTATTTAAATCAATAATTTTTTTGATTTAATCAATTTCCCCCCCAATTTTTTTTTTTAGTAAAATTAATTCAAAGTTCAGGTCAGGCAACCACATGTACAAATAATAGCCTACACTTAATGGTTAAGAACAACAAATTATACAGAAAACACTTTCCTCGTTTATTTTTTTTTAACATTAGCAGTATTATCGGTTACTAGGCTACCTACACGACAGGGTTGCAAAAAAAAATCATTTTAAAAAATCGATTTTTATTGATGGTTTAATCATTGATTTAAATCATTCTGATTGAAATCATTGCAACCCTGCTCCAAAGTGCAACAAGTATACATCTTATTCAAAAATAAATGTTGCAACCACATTTGCAAGCAAGGCTCCTTGAACAGCAGCAGGAGCAGGACTGGTAGCTGCAGGCAGTCAGGGCTGGTGGAAATGGGCCAGACAGAGAGCAGGGGGGGGACCAGGTCTTGCAGGACATCGCTACAGACATACTACTCAGGGCCGGTGCTACCATTAGGCCAACTCGGCAGCTGCCTAGGGCGCAGGGCTTAAGGGGGCACCAGAAATAGGGAGGGAGGGCTCAAGTGGGAAGGGGGGGCGCTAAATATCTGATCTTGTCTAGGGCACCAAACTGCACCAAACTGCCTTGCACTGGCCCTGATACTACTACTACTACTAGTAGTAGTAGTAGTAGTAATACTATTACTACTACTGAGCTGGCTGCTATCCTCTCCCCTTTGACCTTATACTGCCAGGCTTTGCATTGCACAAACAATTACAGTAAAACCTTGGATTGCAAGTAATTTGGCCTGCGAGTGTTTTGCAAGGCAAGCAAATTTTTAAAATAAATTTGAACTTGATAAACAAGCGACGTCTTGCAATATACAAGTACTGAAGTACGGTCAAGAAAAATGAAGACTTTACACTATCATTCTTTATTGCAGCTTAAATTAAAAAGATGTGTACAGATTTCTTATGGGGAATTTCGCTTTGATATACAAGTGCTTTGGATTACAAGCACGTTTCCGGAATGAATCATGCTTGCAATCCAAGGTATTACTGTATTTCAATCACACAGCTGCCCATCAGTGGTACATCGTATTGAAAACTGCCGCTGCAAGCAGGCGTCAGAGCCATGAGTTGGCACATGCCTTCCAGATCCAACTACAGCATAAAGTGCCGGCTCCAGGTTTTGGAGGGCCCTTGGTCAAAACACCCTCAGTGGGCCCCCTCCCTCAGTGAGGGACTCACCGCCATTATCACCAGCGCCTGTTGCTCCTCCCAGTCTTTCTCACTGCTGCTGCTTGCTTGCCAGACAGCGAGCCAGTGAGCAAGTAGGCAGTGGTATCTAATGCTCATCCTTCCCACCATCACTTTCTGGCCATGAGAGACAATGAAAACATGTGAATGGTAAAAGAGGAGCAGTCAGGAGCTTTATTGGGACCTTGGCAGGCGCGCTACACAGCAAACTAGGCGTGCCTAGTGCGCGTAAGGGCGCAAACGCTGCGCTCCTCCCTTTTGCCGCTCCGCTGCACCCCCACCCACCGCAGCCGTGCCGCCGTGCCGGTTAAAGGTGCCCCGCCCCGCTAATGTTTCTGATTTAATAACCACCCCTTTCCCCACTCTCGCCCGCTCGGAGCCCGCCTGCGCGTTTGGCGGGAAACAGGCCAGGGCTAAAGTTGCCCTGGTTTCCCCAGCCAAAAACAGAGCGCGGGGGTCCCATCGCATCACTTCCTCCTCCTCGGAGGAGGAGGCGGCCAGGGCAGGGGGAAGGTAGGTGGCGGGGGTCCGGCGGCTGCGGGTTTTTTTTGCAGAGCAGGGCTGCTTTGCTCCGGAGCCCCCCCACCCACGGCACGAGAGGGGGGGGCGCCAAATATAATTTCGCCTAGGGCGCCAAACTGCCCTGCCCCGGTCCTGCCTGCTGGAGTGCCCACCCTTGACGCTGGCCCAGAGGTCATACCTCATCACTGCAGCACAGCATCAGAGCTGAAGAAACCAGAGGGAGAGGAGCTGCCATCTGCTTTCCTTGCAAACCTCTCCAGCCATGATCTGGAGAGAGGACAGAAAGAGCAGCAGGTTAAGTGTTGGCAGCCCTGCAGACATCATGTGGCTTTCTATTGAATGACTGGTACTTTCTATGTGCAATTGCTAGAGATGTTGTCTGTTCCTTGCAGGAAAAAAGACGGGGTATAAATATAATAAATAAATAAATAAATAAATGTCATGCTTGGAGTGGATCTACGCAGTCGCTATAGACACTCTGGGCATGGCTGTCACAGTTGCTGCACACTGTTAGTGGGGGCTGAGTTGTCATTGTTATTTCATGGATTTCTTTTGGAGTGCATGACTTGCTGCATGGGATACTTACTGAGTAGTTTGCATCAAAGCAAGCAGCAGTGTAGTAGTAGTGACCATCTCCGTGGGAATAATAATAATAATAATAATAATAATAATAATAATAATAATAATAATGCATATACCGCCCAACTGACAAACCCGGTGGGGTGGGTGGGTTACCATAATGAAAAACCCAAAATAGCAATAAAAATCTACCAATGTAATAAATAACATACTAAAATATGAAAACATTAAAAGTATTTAAAATGTTAAACAGCCAACAGTAAAGTTAATAATCATAGATTTCATAGATCATAGAGTTGGAAGGGGCCTACAAGGCTATCGAGTCCAACCCCCTGCTCAATGCAGGAAACTAGAGGAGGGGTCTCCCATCCAAGGAATAACCAGGCCTGACCCTGCTTAGCTTTCCACGCTCAGACAAGCTGAGCCAGCGTGAGCCACAGGCCTGTAGAACAACAGATTAAAAATTAAATGCCTATTGGAGGAGGAAGATCTTAATCTGGTGTCTAAATGTATACAGTGAAGCCATCAGGTGGATCTCCCTAGGAAGGGCATTCCACAGACGGGGGCCACTACAGGGAAGTCTCTTTCCTTGGTAGCCAGTGCCACCCATTGCACCATTATGGGTGCTGCTGACACCCAGAGAAGAGCCTCTGAAAATGATCTTAGCAATTGAGCAGGAACATATGGGAGAAAGCATTCCTTCTGATAGACTACTGGTCCTGATGAAACAAAACAGAATAAAATACACTTAAAACCGTATAAAATTTTAAAATCCTAACCCACCCCAAGTTAGTCTACTTTAAAGACTAACACATCTGTTATGGCATAAGCATGTGTTGACTACAGTCCGCTTCATCAGATGACATTAGATAACTAGATGCATCTGGCAAGTGGGCTGTAGTCCATAAAAGCTTAGCCTTATGCCATAATAAATTTGTTAGTCTTCAAGATGCCACAAGACTCTTCATTGTTTCAACGGCCATATGTAATTCTTTTTAAAATGTGGCGCACAACAAGACCTGTCAGCATCTCATTCATCAGTCCTATGCTGAGCTAAGGTACAGATATCTAAACATGAGAATTGAAAATAAAAAGTCTGCTCTGAATTCTTCTCATATAAACTTGCTGAATTTAATGGGACAACATCAGCCCTGTTATGAGCTTCTTTTTCCCCCTCTTGCATCTGAAGCTGCTGGATTTTGCAGAAGTGTCTTTTTACCATTTACAGAAAAGACCACAGAGTCTCCAATAAATCATTGCTGTTTGGGGCTTGGTTGTTTGTTTTGTTTTTTTGTCATTTGCTTCAAAATAAACAAATACTCCCCTGGAACAAATCAATCATAACATCATGCAGGAACACTACAAGTGATGGAGTAGCTGTCAGGGCACTTGGCTTGATGAAGAACTGTAGAGCTGAATTCTTTAAAGATGAGAACATCTTTCTCATCTTTAAATGACTTAGTGGTGGACCTAGGCAGGGATGTGCGCTCCAAAGCACATAGAAGAACATATTCAGTCCTTTAAATGGGACCTGGATAAAAACATTATGATGCAGATGAAATAAGTCTAATGATCATCCAAAGGCTTGCTGGAATACATTCAAGTGTGGAAGTCAGCTTTCCACACTGCATTGTTTTCAGCGCGATGGGCATTCAAACGGCAGGCACACCTCCATCTCCATTCTAGCATAATGACTAGGCTAGCATAATAATTTACCAAAATAATATTTTTAAAGCATTAATTGATAATGGATTGGGATACATGTGGCTGCAGCCCTGTGCAATCCTATGCACCCCATTAAACTCAATGGGACTTAGTGTTGAGTGAACATGCATAGATTTTGGCTGCTTGACTTCACTTTTTCCCATCAAAGTATTATATGCACTGAACCAATGCTCACCAAGTGGGAGTGGCATACAAAGGCTGCTTCAGCAGCTGGAACATCAGGAGGCCAGGGAAAGGTCTATATATGGTAGCACTGTGCTGTGGCACATGGACAACTTACCTTCTAGCCCTCCGCACCTTCAGGCTCAGCACAACCACAAGGAGAGCATAGAGTGTGAGGGCCAGCAGCGGAGGATCAATGCGGTGTCTGGACATCTCTGACCCCACCCCAAGAGGGGTCAGGGCAGCCATTTCTGGAGTGCAGGTATTTTTTGGAGAGTGGATGGCAGGCTAAACACCTTCAGGCTCAACCCAAGATAGGTGTTCAAGAAAGAAACTAATTGGCACTCTAAGGCATAAATGCTTTTTTCTTCTTGAAATATCTAGGAGAAACATCTAGTATAAGTATATAGTAGTATAGGAAAAGTTGGATCATTAAACCCATTTTTATCTATCAGCTTGTGAAATATGCTTCTTTTGCCCTCCTGTGTTATAGTTTTATAAGCATGGACTTAATCAACTCTTATCCTTTTTCAAGCTTGTGTGGTTTGAATTTTAGCTGGGGAGACTGTACAAAGAAGGAATAGGGGAGACGCAGCAAAGGTGGGCAACCTGCGATCCTAGGGCCCCGGGTTGTCCTTGGCCTAATTTCAGAAGCCCCCTCCAAGTGATCAGTTCAGATCTCTGGCAAGAGCAATCTGCCCCTCACCCAGCAACCTGCTGGGCAAGGAAGAAGGGGGAGAAAGTAGAGGGTGTTGGAAAGAGAGAGAAGAAGAGGAGGAGGAGGAAGACGAAGAAGAAGAGGAGGCAGAAGGGGTGGCCCCACCCTCTTTGGGCTCTGGCCCCGCCCATAGCTGGTTTTGGTCCTGCCCACCACCAGTATGCAGCCCCCCAACACATTAGCCCTGACAGAATGGATCCCTCTACGGGAACAAAAAACTAGGTTCCCACCCCTGCACTGCAGTCTCTTAAGGGGGACGTTAAATGTGCAAAGGCATTTCACCAGCCATGCCTCCTAGTTAGTTATCCCTTGCTGGTGCAGCAACATATGACTGGCTGTTGACTAGTAGCGAGGGAACTAGCACAAGGAGGAGAGGAAAATCCTGTTTCATAGATTTCATAGATCATAGAGTTGGAAGGAGCCTACAAGGCTATCGAGTCCAACCCCCTGCTCAATGCAGGAAACTAGAGGCGGGGTCTCCCATCCAAGTAATAACCAGGCCTGACCCTGCTTAGCTTTCCACACACAGACAAGCTGAGCCAGCATAAGCCACAGGCCTGTCTAGTTCTTTGGGGGCACAGCAATTTGAGATGTCAACTGTTCTGAAATTTCCCTCACCAGATCAAATTGAGGGCTACGACCTGTTTTATCAAAGATGGTAACGGAGCATTTTTAAAGAACTAAACCATATGCTATGCATGCCACCACTGCAGCAGTCCTTTTTAAACAAATTCTGGGAATCTAAGCGAAAAGACCCAGGGAGCTGAACAAATTGGTCTGCTCTGGGAGGACCAGGTAAATTGGAACTGCAGAAGTTCCAATTCAGAAGCAGGGAAATTCGTAATCATTCCTACTTTTAATCAGAGGCTTTTGATAAAATTAGTATCTCCATCTGCATGCGATGGAAGGAAAGTAATATGGCATTTTGGATACTTACTAGTGTAACATTGTGCTGTTCATTCTGCTTGTCCTTTAAATGACCAGGGAAAATCATCTGCTGGTATTTTAAACAGACCTTTGGCTCCCTTTCCTTCTGGTTTACACCAACAGCCTAACTTTTGACTCATTTTACTCTTTTGGAGCTTAAGAAATTAAGGCCAAGATACACCATAGAAGCAGGATGGTAAATCTTTGATTTCCCTGAGATGCATGACAATAATCCACTCTACATGTTTCAGACTGGCTTCAAATGCCACTTTAACTACGGTACATAAACAAAAACGTCTATTTTCATTGCTACAACTGGGAAAAAAGCATCTCTTGAGTTTGGGCTGTTAGTGGTTCTCGTGCAAAATATTTACAAACGTCCATGCAGACACTGCAATGATTGGGGCTGACAACAACACATGCATTTCTGGTTTGGAGTAATGTTTAATATGAGGTGTGAAACAATGCATTCAGATGTATTCTTCCCTCCCATCCCGCTTCCTCTGCCTGCCCCATGTAGCATTTGCTTTGTTGCTTCTCAGTGATACCTCTGTTCCGCACATAGCGCCCAGGAAGAAAGCCTCATTGATAAATGGAACTCACCTCCAAGTCAGCATGGTTAAGATTATAGCCTGAGCCGAAGCAATTATGGCAATTTGCCTGCTTACACTATCTCAGTCAATGTGAATATGCTGTGTGCTGAAAACATTAATTGATTTCCACAGATTTTTTTTAAAACCTACATTTTAAACTAGATTTCAGTCATACTGCTAGTTGTTCAAAGGATTTCAGTTTGTATGTATTGATATGCTTTATGAAATCAACTCTAGGATGACAGCCTGAAGAATGATTGGTTTATTACTTATATTAATTACTGTATTCACCATATTCTCAAAATATTGTGGTGATAAATTATCAAACTGTCATTTATTTTTCAAAATGATGATTTATTAGTTAATTTTCTATAAACTCTGGATGATTGATGACTAATGCCTATATATTTTATTGGTATCTTACCCCGGGCATTTCTGATGGCTGCGTATGAACCTTGTCAGTCATTTTCCCAGCTGATAGAATAAATCAGCAGTGATGTCATGTGGCAGTTGACCTTAGGAAGTCAAGAACCTAGTTTATAATTTGATTGTGAAATAGGAAATAGCAAACTACAATTGACTACAAATATTATTTACTTATGGCCAATTCCATTCTGTCTCAAGCATACATTGTAAACAAATCCTACTGTGTTCCCTGATATACCGTTCACTCAAAATTAACCAACTCACATGATGCAAAATCATTTTTAAAAATGACACACACTCACACGGGGATCTAGATCCTTCCCTTCAAAGGGCCTGAGAGGGAACCAGTGGTTGAGGGAAGTGGATAATTGCTGTGGCAAAGTAAACTGTGCCATTTTTTAAAAGAGGAATGACAAGCCAAGAAGTGCTGGTGGAATTGGATTGGATCCAGAGTTTTGCAGAGCAGCCACTGTGAACTTGATGATCCTGCAGGTGGTAGTGGGGGAGATAATTTTTGCCTGTTCCCCCCTTCACCCCTCCAGCCCCCGTGCCCCTGAAATTCTGCCCTGGAGGGTTGGGGGACTCTCCAGAACAGTGTGTAAGGTGGCACTGGGGGCTTCATCAGGAAGGAAGAATCAGCAAAACTTGCTGCCTGTCCTCTTCCTCTAGCTGTCCCAGATCCTTCTGCCAACAGAAGGAACCTTTTCATTCGTGGAGGGTCAGCTCAGGATCCAACTAGGAATGGCGAAATCTGTCAATTTAGGTTTGTCTCCATTTTTCGGTTTTCCAATCTTAAATTTGGTTCACTCCATTCCTACTTTAGACATTTTCAGGGATGGGGACTCGGACTCCAGGATTCGACTCGTGAGTCGGACTGAGTCCCCCCTCTGACTCGAGTCCCACTCGAGTCCCAATATTTTTAATGGGACTCGAGACTCGACTCGGGACTTGAGACCAAGGACTCGTGTTCCAAAATCGTGTTCCTCAAATGCAACATGGATAGGTTTTAGGAAGTACAGCAAGTTTATTTTTTAAAATCATTTTCCTGAAATGCAACCTTTCAGACATTTGGGGTTTGGCTGCCTCTGCCTGCCTGTTTGGGGTTCCCAGCCTCCTCTGCCTGCCTGGTCTCTTCTTAACCAGTTCCACAGTTTGAATTGTCCAAGAGAAAGGCCTCTGCCTGCCTGCTTTGGGGTTCCCTGCCTCCTCTGCCTGCCTGGTTATTTTGGTTTTGGCTGCCTGATCTGTTCTTGCCAAAATCAGTTGCAGAGTTTTGAAATAAAAAGGCACACTTGTGCCTAGAATTTATTTAAGCCACAAATCTGAAGTAGCCTTATTTTGTTGGGGAAAACCCCCATTGATTTTAACAGGGACTCATGGAGTCAGCTTTGGGAGTGACTCGTGACTCGTGAGTCACCATTTTGGACCAAGGACTCGGACTCGAGACTCGGGTCCAAAGACTCGTGACTTGACTCGTGACTTGAAACCAAGGACTTTTCAACATCCCTGGACATTTTTTAAAAAATTCTCATGAAAATTCTTAGCACTTTTTTTGCACATTTCTCCTATACATGTATTTTTGTACACAATTTTGCCTAATATACACATTTTTGCAAGCAATTTTCCTAATATAATGCACTTTAAAATATTATTTCCACGAATGTATGCATTTTTGTGTGCACTTTCCCCTTATGTACACATTTTTGTGCATGCTTTTTGATTGGAGAGCTCCATTGCAAAATTTGGAGAAGTGCAAATTTTGAAGGATAATTGAGTTTAGTTCACTTATTGGTTCGAAAGTGTGAAATTCACTAGTATGTTCACAAATTTCTCTCCCATCCCTTGATCCAACCCATTATTTTTAAGGATGGTTTTAAGCATCAGAAAAGACATTTACCCAGATGTTTGATATTACGAGGGATTTACTTCTCTAGATATTTAATCAGGTGGGCTTGCTGTCGCTTTTCATAATAACACGGTTTGTCAAGGTTTTCTCACTAAATATGGCTTAACAGTTTAAGGATGTCTGGAGCCTTGTTATAAGGGTAAATCTGTTTCATATAATTCTGTCGCTTTTGGTGAGAAGAGGATTTAAATCCTTAATGCAGGAATATTTTCCCCTGGAAATGAGGAGTTGCCACCAGGGCATGGTTAACATAGTTTGTGACAGAGATTGTCTAATGTCTTGGTCAACACATACAACTGAATGAAATGGGAATGGAGGGATGAGGGGGCAGCGTTCTGAAGTGGTAGAACGGACTTTACCACTTCTGATTGTGGGTGGGGGATACCATGCTTGAATGCTCCCCTGTTGTACAGCATGAAGCAAACTGAATAAGAACAACGCCTGGGCCGAAATCCCCCCACCATCCGTTTCCCAAAAAATACTTTCCCCCTGCAAAAATGGGTATTGGTTTTCTGTTGATTTCTTGGTGCTGGAGGTGTGGGGGCGGGGGATAAAATTTTGCTGAAATTTCCAAGGAGAGTTGCCATCTATCTGACCGGAACCTTATGAGGTAGCCAAGGATTTTCCATTCTTCCTTGCTTTTAAAACTTTTAAAACTTCTTTAAAGCCTCATGCTACTGAGAGCCAGTGTGGCGTAGTGGTTAGGGTGTTGGACTGGGACTCGGGAGATCCGGGTTCTAGTCCCTGCTCGGCCATGAAACTCACTGGGTGACTTTGGGCCAGTCACTGACTCTCAGCCTAACCTACCTCACAGGGTTGTTGTGAGGATAAAATGGAGAGGAGGAGGAGGGTTATGTAAGCCACCTTGGGTTCCTTGCAGGAAAAAAGGCGGGGTATAAATATAATAAATAAAATAAAAATAAATGCCACCCACAACGGTACAAGGCTCTCTCCAGTGTCCTGCCAACTGAACTTCCCAGAATGCCTTGCAGGTGATGTGATGTGAGGAGACATGGCATCCTTCCCAAGGCATTCCAGGAAATGCAGCCACTAGAAATCTGTGGAGAGAGCCTCCCATCATTGTGAGTGGTGCAGGGCTTCTTCTTTTAAGCCCAAAATGGCAAGAAACTTGGAAAACCCTCAGCTTCCTTGTAAGGTTAAATAAGGTAAGCAGCAACAACACCGACCCCCACACAGAGAATTCAGATAAATTTCAACACACACACACATACACATGCACACAATCTTTCAGCAGGTTCATCTTAGCATTCACACAACAAATGACTGAAAAAGAATTTCTCAGAATCAGCGCTAACAGAGAACCTCTGTCCCTGATGTGCTTGTTTTGCGTTTAATTGCAGGAGGCTTTTTTGCATTCTTGTTTGGGGAAGAATTCAAAACTGGCTTCTCTCCAGCTACAGACTGAAGTGGTACAGTTCACTCTATCCCCTCAGAATTCTGCCTTCTCATTCTGCTTCAAGAAACATGTCAACATTTAGTTGAAGTTGGTGGTAGTAGTAGTAGTAGTAGTAGTTCTAGTATTTGCATATCTTATGAATATGCCACGAGAAGGCAGCAGATTCAAACAAGTGCAGATGATTGATTGTGTCTATCACTCTTTTTGTGAGACATAAGAACATAAGAAGAGCCCTGCTGGATCAGACCAAGGGTCCATCTAGTCTAGCATTCTGTTCACACAGTGGCCAACCAGCTGCCCACGGGATCCCACAAGCAGGACATGAGTGCAACAGCACCTTCCCGCCCATGTTCCCCAGCAACTGGAGTACACAGGCATACTGCCTCTGAACTATTGTTAAGCTAGCTGTATATTGTAGGGCATGCATGGGTAATTTTTAATAGCTCAGATCCAGACTCAGCTGAATTTAAATCCCACTGAAATCAATGGGACAAGTTAGTCATGATTTACCGTAAGTCCCACTGATTTCAATAAGAACTAAATTCAACTAACTTTCAGCTCAACCTTATACATATCTATTCAGAAGTAAGTCCCGTTGTTTTCAGGTAGGTGTGTATGAGATTACGGGCCAAATTTGGATCCAAGCCAATATATTAAGAGAAAAGGATGTAGTTATGTAGTTCACAATTCCTTAAACATTTAACAGCAGTATAAACTTTTGCTTTTCTGCTGCTCTGTATTTTAACCTCCATTTTAGTTTACATCTTAATATGTTGTCATTTGATTTGATTTGATCTGCTCTGACTTGAATGTTATATTGTTTATTTATTTTTTGCAATGTGCTTTATAGTGTTGTTAGTTTCCTTGAGGATTCAGCATGGAAAACAGGATATAAATTTAATATCGCAGTATTCAATTATTCCAACCTAACTTTGTTTTGTTACATACTCATTCTATTAAAGTTGGTGGAAAATATGCAAAAAGTATAATGTAAATTATAAATTTGCAATTTGAATTCAAATTTTGAGTTCAAGATTTAAAATCCATCCCTGAAAGTTCACCTTAAATTCAAAGTTTCGTTGTCTTCTCCTACTTGTTTGGTTAAATGGATGGCTGAAGTTAGTACAAAAGACAATATTTACTAAATACCATAGTGTTTAAACTGCTACTTTAAAACACTAAACACTATTTGTATGTCATCTGTCAAAAACTGAATACTATTGCATGTTACATATTGCATATTGCCAAATATTAAACCCTAAGTACTACTATATATCTACCATCAAATATTGAACTGACAGAAATGGCATGGAGGAGTGTATTGTATAAACCAGAGTGCCATGGATACAATCTCAGAACAATTTTTTGTCATCACAGTGGCCGCACAGCTATGCAGTGACTGCCATAATCAAAGACTTTGGTCAATGTTCTCCTTTTCCTTTATTGCTTCATGCATGGAGCCTGATTATTCAAGCTTCCCTTAAAACATGATGATGGTGCAATAAATATACACGGCTGATTGCATCAGCATTACAACTGTTATTCAGTGATCCGTGTAACAGACATGGCTGTCTATACATCACGGAGAGATCCCAACACTGTCTGCATCTGATGCTGTTACGGTGCAGTATCTGCTAAATGTACTGCACTAATTAGTGTCATGACCTCTTTTTTTTTAATTAACTTAGCGTTCCCAGTATCCTCCATGCAGTGGCTGCAACATCTGAATTTTCTCTTTGCTTCTGCTGCCCACCACGGTGGCAGAAGCCAAGTTGTACAAGCCACAGCTCACTACATCTCTCCATGTCACATAACTGTAATTGTTCCGGACATCTTGGTCACCGTCACATTACCATTGAAGGAATGCCAGTGGGTGCCTGAATAGGAAGCACTCAAGGCTGGTTGCCAGCCTAATCCCTGGAAACAACGCTCCCTAATTTTCCCTGCTGTCTCGTCCTGTGCTGGAAAGATAAACGCAGAAGCCCAACTCCCCATCATTCCGTGGCCACGGGTAATTAACTGTGTGGTTCTTACCACTCCATTGCCACTCCTGCACATGGCCGATTACTGGGTTTTGCGTGTGTGCATGTCTTTCTGTTCAGCGCTCCCTCCCTGTCCTCTGAGCTAAGATTGAAATATGTTTTATATGCAGCCTGTGATCCTATCTCAGGTTCCCCTCCCCCCCTAAAAAAATGCTGTGACACCTTTTGGATTTGCAGAGAGACACGGGGCGAGGAGGAGTGTTACTCCATCCTCAGCACTTCCATAATTGTTGATTAAAGCCATCATACAGCTGCAAGGCAGCAGATTTGCAGGCTCCCTGGGCAGTGGATTTGCAGCCTAACTGTAAAGCCATGTCCAATATGGCTATCAGCCAAGCGGGAGATGAGAACAGTTGAAGTATAGCTGATTTGCAGCAGTTCCCAAAAATTTTAATCAAGCCATATGGTAGCTGCTAGGCTTGTACTTTTTATTTTATTTTTATTTTTTGGTGTGGATGTTAACTCTTTAGCTACAAGGCAAAGTTGTCATTCCAAGTCTAGAGGAAAAGTGTTCAGAGGAGGAAAGTGTTGTATATGTTTTCATCTACTTCAGCAGATGCTATTCAGTGGGACAGGGCTGGCCAAGATGTTTTATCGTGTTGTATTTTAGGGTTTTAATTTTTGGGGACTGCCCAGAGAGCTTTGGTTATTGGGCGGAATAGAAAAGGAATAAATAAAATGAAAACATTTTGCTGCCTGAGATAAACGGTGCTTCCCCACCCAAGCCCCAGTCAAGGTGCATCATAACCACCACCCCTAAAAGCCAGGCAAGTTATTTTGGCACCTGAGGCAGAAAATCTCACAAGCACCTCTCCCCATCCCTGGGCCAGAAAAAATACAACAATAATAAATGAAATAACTAACAGTTCCCAAAATACCAAAAAAGCTGCTGCCTCTGGTGGTCACCTCACTCTGCCTAATAGTAGGGCTAACAGTGCAAGTTTGATCCTTCTCGAGAATTATTTCCTTCTGGCTTTTGCCTTTATACCCAATTGTCTGCTCTCATCCTTGGGGTGCATTGTTCCACAGAGGAAATTATCATACTGAACATGAGCAGTGTTAGGGAGTGCCCACCTGGGCATGGCCCCCCCCAGATCTTTGGAGTTGCCCTGATTACCATCATCTGCCTTCATACAAGCCTGCTTCTTCCCTCTGAACTCAGTAGCCTTGCAGTTAGTTGGAGACCTTGTCCTTTTAACTGCAGCTTTTATCGAGGGGCTAGAGAAAACAGAATACATCCAATCACCCAGACTTTCCCTGGACGATCCTCAGAGTTTCTTTTGTCGACTTTGCTTGACGGCTCAAATAGCTCAATTACCAAGAAAGTTGCAAAAATTTTGAATATTGCTCTTGTGACTAGACCTTCTATGCTTGTCTGATTCTGTTTTTATTTTCTAAGTTTTTATTTGAGTGTATAATTAAGAGCTGGTGTATCTTGTTTGTATTGTTTTACGTATTGGTGTGGTTGGTAGACCGTAAATAAAATATTCTTCTAGTTGGAGACCTTAGGACTCACTCCCTTAGCAGACTAATAGGGAAGGTAGCATGAAGGCACCAGCCTTTTAAATTAGAGAGGAGACTGACACCTTTACTTCCACAGTCTGCTCATTATTTTCTTTAAGTCCAGAATCCAAAATTGCCTAGCAGCACCACTGTCACCCGGCTTTCTCGGAGTGTGCCTGACTCTGCGGAGACTTGCCCAGCCAATCGCTACTGGGCAATTGCACTTGTGCCCTGGGCCATTGTAGGCAGTGAGGCCCTGACAAGAGGAAGAGCAGATGCATTGGCTGCTCACATATGAAATGGAGTGCCAGCGGCCTTCCTCATCTGTTGCTTCCTCCAAGCTGGCCCAGGCCCCTTACCTTGGTGGGAAATAGAAATGGGTTTGCTTGCAAAAAGGGTTTGAATGAGCAGCAATGTCTGAATTTGGGGCAAGGTAATGTAAGAGTGTACAGCTTGCCCTGGCTTGCATGAGTGTGTCTGGAGCTCCTTGGCTCTGCAATCATCTTTCTGGAATGCACCTGCTTTTTGCGTGATCCATGTGGCCAGATTCTGCTGGGTGCATGGTCCTCCTTGGCACCAGGGGTTTGCACTAGGCTAGAGAAAGGTGAATAGATGTGAGAGGAGGAGAGGGGCTTTTCTTGCTCTTTTGTGTTCAAAAGCCACAATGCCTTGTGGCACCTTAAAGACTCACACATTTGCTATGGCATAATAAGCTTTCATGGAGAGGTGTCCACTGTACTGAAAGTTATTTTGAAAGATGTTTCTTTTCATGTAACTGAAGAAAAATGGCACCTGCTGATATAAAGGTACAGGGGCCCTGATGATCTCTGTTGCATCTGATCCCCCTGGATTAGCGGGCTTTTTGCCCACTTGAGCTTCCCCTCCTACTGCCTCCCTTGAATCTTTCTGCCTGAGTCCCCCCCCCCCGAAATCAAATGCCCTTTTCTCTCCCCTGTCCATACATCCCTTTTTACAAATAGGGGTGTCCTTAGCAGACAGGGTCCTTTCAAGACCTTGTCTCCTTTTAGAGCCTGAGACAGCTGCTCAGATAGCTGATTTGGGATGTCATGAAAAGGCAGTAAGTTATCCATGATTTAATTCCTTAATTATTATTGCATTTTCACTGCCAGGGAAGGGGAGAGGTGCTCAAGGTTTTCTGCCTCAAGGGCCAAAGCAACTTGACTGGCTTTGAGTACTGCTCTGCACCTTGACTGGGGTTGTGGAGGGAGGTGCCATTTGCTGCTCTGCCTCAGGCAGCAAAATGTCTTGGGGCCAGCCCTGGACATGGCTATAGAGACCTGTGGAGTGGCTGAGATGGTACAGGAAATTATGTGGGCTAGGGAGACAACTGGGGGTACAGAGAGGTCTGTGGACAGGGAAGGAAACATGTTCAGGATTACATCAAATTTGCTGTGTAATCCTAAATATGTTTACTCAGCAGTAAGTCATACTGACTTAAGTGGGATTTACTCCCAGGTAAGTATATGTAGGATTGGAGTCTTACTCCTTAGTAAATGAAATGTGCTCAGAGCTGCAACCTGCCTTATCCACCCTGGAGAGAACTCCAATATCTGGATCAAGAGAGAAACCTGGAGATTAATAATTTTGGTAATTTAAAAAACGAATAACCAAAATCAAAGGTAACCATGCTGGTCCATGAGAAATAAAAACCAAAAATCCACAGTTGGGCAATACCTATATTAGGAATTTTGGTTGGTCCTAATAAAGGCACCCTATGAATTTTGGTACCTTGTATGATGATGAGGTTGCTAGAAACTTAACACACTCACCTAGGACTTCTTTCTGAGTAGCCACATATAGGATTGATTGCCCTGCATATCATCGTAGCGGCAGTCAGGACTGCCTGCATATGTCTACATAAACTGCTGCTGCTGCTGTTGCTGCAGAAACATTTGGGACTTCTGCTCTCATTAGTCCTAATGGAGAAAGGAATCTTGGACTCTTGTGTTTAATAACTTGCTATGCATTATGATAGAACTTCCTGTACCAACAGTAGCCTGCCCAGCCCATTGATTAATATAGAGCAGTGGTTCCCAGCCTTGGGTCCCCAGATGCTGCTGGACTACAGCTCCCAGCATCCCTTGCCATTAGCCATGCCGGCTGGGTATGCTGAGAGCTGTAGGCCAGCAACATCTGGGCACCCAAGGTTGGGAACCACTGAATAGAGTAAAATATTCTACATTACAAAAATGAGCACATACTTGTAACATCCTAATATTCATGCCAAAGATCATTGCCTGATAGGGTGGCCAGGTGTCCTACTTTAGAGAGGACAGCCCTCCATTTGAAGGTGTCCTCTATTTGAAGAATTGTCCAGTCCAAGTCCTGCTTAAAGATTAAAACAAAAGAAGGGAGAGCGGCCGCCGGCCGGTGCCTTGAAGTTGCCCATCCATGGACAGCACCTGGACAGCAGACAGAGCAGGCACACATTGTGGTGACACCCATTATGGTGAGATGGATTATATTTCTATCCAAATTATAGCCGTGATGTCTACATTTGCATCTATAGATAGAAATGAGTGTATGCAAATTTTATGCAAATCTGTGTCCTCTTTCCCCCTCTTTTTGGTTATGTGTAAGTGGCCACCCCTGCCGCCTGAGCCCCCCTCTCCACTGTCACTCATTGCCAAAGGCTTTACTCCACCTTCCCTATGCTGCATTCATTAATTTACTCTGTAATCACCTGTCTTCCCCAGATTTAAAAGCCAGCAGAGTGTTTGCGCATTTGATCAGAGATATACTAGAAAGACAGAATTGCCCTAGAATAATTGAGCCTTCTTCAGAAATTATGCCCGCTGCATTCAATCAGTGCACGAGCTTGGCAGTGGGGCTGTGCCAACTACCCCCCACCCGGCAGACGTGTGTATAATATGAACATCCATAGCACAGAAGACTTCGCACATACAGATATACACGTAAGGACCGCACAACATGATCCAGGAACTCTGCACGATTGGGGTTCCCGAACTCTGCATAAAGCGCACACAGCTTTATGCATGTAGCTGTGTGTGCAAAGGCTACAGATGTTCGTGCTCAGAGCACAGTCACCCTGGGGTGGGGCTAGTCAGCATGGCCCTTGGGTGTAACAGGAAGAGAGCTTAGGTTGTCGGTAGTTCAGACTCCAGCTCTGCAGCTGCAGTGTGTTAAATAGCAGGCTGTGAACTCCATGGCACCACAGTGATCATGTGCATGCATTGACACTAGAAAGAAATGATGCAAACCCCTTTCAAAATGGAATTTGTAGAGACCCTTAAAGTGAGCTGAACCCTGAAGAATGACAACTCTAGCAACTCACTGTAAATATTTAAACAGGGCATCCCTAAATGGCAAAAATAGGGGTGGTGATTTATCAAGATGTCAGAGAAAACAGGAAAAGTATGATTTAGAGAGGGTTGGAGGCACATATGGGTTTTATGGATCTGTGGCTTACATCAGTTTAACTGAGAAGCAGCGTTCTATTCCACTATACATAAGGACTTCACTTGATCCAAACCCCTGGTCTTCATTGTTGCTGATACACATTTATGTAATTGTTTTTAATTTTCAAAGTTGTTTTTAATCCTCACCATCAGGGCTGGTGCAAGGCAGTTTGGTGCCCTAGGCAAGATCAGATATTTAGCACCCCCCCTCCACTTGAGCCATCCCTCCCTCCAGCCCTATAGCCCATTATGAAATAAAAGTCAATTGGCAAAACCTAAAAAATGTATTAACATCTGTGGGCCACAACTGGGGTGGGGCGCAGCGGCGCATTGGCGACTGAACCCACCCCTTCGCCTGCCTCTGGCTTTGCTTCTTCCCCCGCCGCCCTGCTGTGGCTCGCACACGTCCTGCCTCAAACTTCCGCGGAAAGGGCGGGAGGGAAGCTCGATGGCTGACCCCGAGGAAGTGCGCTCAGCCCGCCGCCAGGTCCCCCTGACTGCAGCAGGAGCGGGAGGAGGAAAGTCCGGCGCTAGCCGCGGCCCGCTCCACTCCCCTGGCCAGAGAAAGGGTGCCGTGCGGGCGCCTTCCCCTGGAAGCGGCTGGGCTGCTGGCAGCTCCTCCCGCGTCCTCGTAACAAGCAGCAGCAGCTGCCGCGCGGCGGGGACAGTCTCCTGCAGCAGCACCATTTCCAACGCAGCAGCAGCAACTCCAGTCTCCTCCTTTCCCTCCCCTTCTCCAGCTCCTTCCTTTCACTTCTCACCGCCGCCTCCTCTTTCCCCCTCCTCATCTTCCTTCAACCTCCGAAGTCCCTGCGGGAGGGAAGGAGGGGGGGGAGCAAACAGGGCATCAGCGAGAGATGTTGGAGTGGCGGCGGTGGCGGCAGCTCCCTTGATTGTCTATCCCGGCGGCGGGAGGCGACTATTCTTCCCTTCCTCCAACCTGCTATCACCTTCCAGCAGATCCAAAGGCGCCACTCGCCTTGCGCCACCTGGTTGGCTGGGCAGCCTCCGCGTCGTCAGCAGGCGCCTGCCAGGCAGCCCCGACTGGCCCTCGCGGCGGCGGCAGCAGTGGCAGCCCCCGCCTCCTCCGCCGTGCCGCGGCCCAGCTGAGCCTCCATGTGACCAGCGGGAGCCCCTGTCAAGGAGTTCCGGCGGGTGTGTGTGTGTGTGTGTGTGTGTGTGTCCGTGTCCCTCCCTCAAGGCTGCTGTGCTGGCTGGCAGGAGCAGAGGGGAGCGTTTCTGCGCCCCCTTTAGCCACGCGCCCAAGGCAGCCGCCTAGTTCGCCTAGTGGTAGCGCCAGCCCTGCTCACCATGATCCTGTGACGGTGTCGTGCAGACTTTATAGATGGGCAACTGATACAGAGAGAGTAAGACATGACCTGGGCCTCCCAGGTCCAAGGCTGTTAACGGTAGGTCATGGCTCTGAATTGAGAAATACATGGCTTTGAATGTTTTAGCTTTGTCTCTTTGCCACATGCTGCTGTTTTCTTATCTGCATTTGCCGATTGTTCCAAATAGAATTGGAATCACGGGCCATTTTTCTTTGCTTACTGCAGAATTTTCTCTTCACTTATTTCCTTTTGCTAAACTAAAGGACTTTGTAAGATAAGCTCCCTGAATTCATTTCACCCTTGGTTTCTTAGCTGACAGGCACTGCAGCCCTTGGTTTCCACTCACCTCCCAGGATTTTAATTTCCTTTAAATAATCAATTACATTCTTTATTTTGCATAGAGAGGAGGCAGAAGAACTTCCTCCAATTCTCTTCTGTTATTTCATTTCCTTAAAAAAAAAAAATTAAAATCCTTTGGCTACAACTATAGCCATTTTGAGAATTCTCTCTCTCTCTCTCTCTCTCTCTCTCTCTCCTCCCTCTCTGCTGAAAATGCTGCATCTGTTGCAGCAAAGATGGGAGGAGTTTCTTTCCATCTAGTTCAGTCCTGATATCACTTATGCATAGGTAGGTTCTATTGACTTCAGGTGGACTTGCATGAATGAGTAAGTAAGTAATGGCAAGATTGCCGTCATACTGAATATTATTTAGTGAGAAATGGTATTTATATTCAGCCCATAACTGACTTCACACACCCCACAAGTCCTAGTACTGGTCTTGGGACAAGACAAGGCTGGAGGATTTGGTGGTGGTTCCTCCATTCCTATTATATATATATATATATATATATATACCTATTATATATATATATATATATATATATATATATATATTCCTATTTATATCTTTTAATTGTACAAGTTTTAATGATGTAATGACGCCTTGAGTCCCAGTATTGGGGAAAAGGCGGGATATAAATAAATAAATAAATAAATCATCATCATCATCATCATCATCATCAGTGCTTTTTTTCTGGAGAAAAGGGTACCGGAACTCTTGGATTACATTTCCTCGGGAGCAGATGGCGATTAAATTGTAATGCAATTAATAGAAGAAAAGGTGCTGGAACTCAGTTCCGGTGAGTTCCACCAGAAAAAAAGCCCTGATAATAATAATAATAATAATAATAATAATAATAATAATAATAATGGGATGGTAACACCCAGGGATGGGAACCTTGATCTGCATAGGTCTACTTGAGAAATGTTTGTTGCAAACCAGAATATCCCTGGGACTGAGTTGGTTCTATAGGAGTGTGTGGACAATACAACATACACACACCATGCAAGCACCCACCTTTCATAGTATTTCATTTATTTTCTTACTAATTCCATATCTATAACACACAATTATTTATTTATTTATTTATTATATTTATACCCCGCCTTTTTTCCTGCAAGGAACCCAAGGCGGCTTACATAATCCTCCTCTCCATTTTTATCCTCACAACAACCCTGTGAGGTAGGTTAGGCTGAGACCAATAGCCTCTGGACTGTTCACAAAATGAAGCCCAAAACAATAACATATAAAAACATAATATAACATGTTTCGTGTAAAAAGGTAAAAAAAAGAAGACATTCCGAACAACAGAATAAAACCAAAGTAAAAACCAGCAGCAATGCAAGATTTAAAAAAAAATCACTCACATGGTTTTTAAAAACTGAATGACAGGCAGTTAGGATTGCACCCTAAATAAAAGAGAATAAAAAAGTCTTCACTTGGTGTTGAAAAGACCACAATGTAGGCACCAAGCAAACCTCTTTAGTAGCAGTGCACCGTCTTCCTCTTCTGTTTTGCTTGCATTAAGTTACTTAATGGCAGGGATGTTGAAGAGTCCTTGGTCTCGAGTCACGAGTCGAGTCACGAGTCTTTGGACCCGAGTCTCGAGTCCGAGTCCGAGTCCTTGGTCCAAAATGGTGTCTCACGAGTCCCGAGTCACAAGTCACTCCCAAAGCTGACTCCACGAGTCCCTATTAAAATCAATGGGGGTTTTTCCCAACAAAATAAGGCTACTTCAGATGTGTGGCTTAAATAAATTCTAGGCACAAGTGTGCCTTTTTATTTCAAAACTCTGCAACTGGTTTTGGCAAGAACAGACCAGACAGACAACCCCAAAATAACCAGGCAGGCAGAGGAGGCAGGGAACCCCAAAACAGGCAGGCAGAGGCCTTTGTCTTGGACAATTCAACTGTTGAACTGGTCAAGAAGAGACCAGGCAGGCAGAGGAGGCTGGGAACCCCAAACAGGCAGGCAGAGGCAGCCAAACCCAAAATGTCTGAAAGGTTGCATTTTAGAAAAATGATTTTAAAAAATAAAGTTGCTGTACTTCCTAAAACTTATCCATGTTGCATTTGAGGAACATGATTTTTTCTAAATGTTTGGCCCCCATTCTGGAATGGTGAGATCTCATCACAATTCCACCCTCACTGAACACCCGCTCCACTGGTGATTAACTTGCTGGAACCAGAAACACACTCAGAGCAGCCACACAGAGTAATCTCAGGTCCTTCTTCTGCCTCTCCCAAGTACACAACACATCAATCAAAATAAATCTTGACACACTGTTGGGGCTGCACTCCTGGTAGCCGTCCATAGTGGCCGAGCAGCGGCACACCTCGCTTCCATGTGCTCTTCGCCGGCAATCACGCTCCTCTCCACTCCTTCTGGCACAGCCCAGGGATGTTGAAGAGTCCTTGGTCTCGAGTCCCGAGTCCCATTAAAAATATTGGGACTCGAGTCCGAGTCGAGTCAGAGGGGGGACTCAGTCCAACTCACGAGTCGAGTCCTCGAGTCCGAGTCCCCATCCCTGCTTAATGGAGAACACCCGCTGGAAAAAAATACTTTCACATTCTCAGTTACCTTATTTAATAGAACAGAAAAGTAATGCTTTTCTGCCATTTGGTCTTTTTGCTGTAACATTGTTTGCCAAAGGCAAATTAATATCATTATCCCTGTAGTCCTGCTCTTTCCTAATATTAGCTAAACATTATAATATGATGTGTTCTTTAAATAGTTTCAGTTTAACTGGTAAAAGTAACATGTGACAATGTGAAGAGCAAACTATGCATGTTATGATCTTTGTATTAAGTGTTAAAAATGTGTTTAACTTGAAGGAGCCAAGTGATACTTAAGATATATAAATATGAGAGATCAGCTGGCACTCTTAAGATTTTAATAAATCGCAGTTTATATGAAATGTAAGTAAGGGATTGTCTGCTTTGGTGTCTTCATCGAACATTATCAAGGTATGGACCTTCCCCCGGATCACGCGCAGCTGTGGGCGGGGAGAAACTTTGTGGATGTGGGGGGAGGTGAGGAGAGACATACATACCTGTCGATGCAGGTATACAGTCAGCAAGGGGGGCGGGGCTACAGAAGCCAATATTAGGCATCGCAGCCTGCCGTACCTGCTCAAGAGACCTTGTAGACCAGCCTTCCCTAGCCTGGTCCCCTCCATATCTTTTGGATGACAACTCCCAGCATTCCTGACCATTGGCCATGCTGATGGGAGTTGAAGTACAAAACATCTGGAGGGCACCAGACTAGGGAAGGCTGTTGTAGAGCCTCTGCCAAAAATTGGACTAGATGTACAAATTTTATTTATTTATTTATTATATTTATTTATTATATTTATACCCCATCTTTTTTCCTACAAGGAACCCAAGGCGGCTTACATAATCCTCCTCCTCCTCCTCCTCTCCATTTTATCCTCACAACAACCCTGTGAGGTAGGCAAGGCTGAGAGGCAGTGACTGGCCCAAAGTCACCCAGTGAGTTTCATGGCCGAGCGGGGACTAGAACCCGGATCTCCCCAGTCCCAGTCCAGCACTCTAGTCTAACCACTACACCACACTGGCTCTCAAATAGTTTGATCTGGTATGAAAACAGCTTCCTTTGTAGACTATATCAGGGCAGAATGGCCAATGGGGGAAGGGAGGGCGGAGCCCCACCTGTGCCCCCCCCATGCACATGTCAAGTTCCCAGCCCCAGAAGCGCCCCCCCCTCGCCCTGCCAAAATGGTTTGGGCGGGGAACGGCATTTGCGGATGGGGAGGAGGCAGGAAGCCGACCATGCTGCAGTGCATTCTTGGCATGCCGGTGTTGTGATGGAGTGGGAGTCAAAGGCTTAAAAGCTGGCTGAGTGAGCAGTCGGATCCTCCCAGAAGCTGTATGAGACAGCTTCCGGTGTGGGCTATATCAGGGCAGAATAGCCAATGGGGGCAGGGAGGGCGGAGCCCCACTTGTGCCCTACCATGTCAAACTCCCAGCCTCAGAAACAAACAAACAAACAAACAAAACCTTACTGTAGTTAGTGCAGCACCGGCCAGAGTCACCATTATCCACTGTCTAATCTCTCTCCCGTCTCAGGCCAGTACATGTGCAGAGCTTTTTGAAGGAAAGGAAGCACTTTGCCGCAAGATCCATTCTCACTGCTCTCTTCTTGTTACTTCCAGCACAGGCGTGCAGCAGAGACATGGGGCAACTGGCACCAGGCAGGGGAGGGCGTTTTCCCCCATGCCAACCTGCCCGGATTCCATATATGGCCTTAAATGGTCTCCCACTGAAGCCATCAGGTTGCCGCGGAGCAAAGGAGTGGCGGAAAAGGGTGAGAAAGTAGCTGCCCGCAGCTAATAATCACAGCATTCTGAAGGTACTGCCCACAGCCAGTCACATTGTTTTTTAAAAAAGAAATTCTGGGCATGCTCAGTGAAACAGGAAATCTGCGGCCATTTCCTCTCCCCCTCAAGAACACAGAGCATATTTTGTTGGAGTGACAAGCAGACTAAGAGCAGCAGCAGCAGCACAAGTTCTGTTCACTCTACAGTCACGCCTTGGATTGAGAGCATAATTCGTTCCGGAAACGTGCTTGTAATCCAAAACACTCTTATATCAAAACGAAATCCCCCCAAAAAAAATTTGTACAGAGATTTTTAATTTAAGCCGTACTACAGTACTTGTATTGCAAGACGCCGCTTGTATATCAAGTCACAAGAAATTAAATAAATATTTAAAAATTTGCTTGTCTTGCAAAACGCTCTCAAACCAAGTTACTCGCAATCCAAGGTATTACTGTATTCTGCAATAAGTAGAGGATGAAATGAGGATAAAATGGAGAGGAGGAGGAGGGAGGATGTGCAGGTGTTTGTGTGTGTGAGGGAGGGAGGGGATTAATGTGGAGTGGTGTGTGTGAGTGTGAGTGTGAGTGTGTGTGTGTGTGTGTGAGAGAGAGAGAGCTGACCTGCATGGATCGGCTGGGGGGTAGTATTGCAGAGGATATGTATATCATCATCATCACCATCATCCTTGATATTCAATGTATCCCCTGACTTTTGGATAGAATGATCCTGCCTACCACCCACCATAATGCTTGGAATCTATTATGAGAAGAATCGCCAATGTCTTTGTGCAAGCTCCATTGAATCCAATGGGATTTGTGAAGAGCTTGTTTACGCTCTCCCATAACCCTTGTTCATTTCAATAGGATTTGCACAGGCAAAGTTTCCAGTGGGTTTTTGGCCTGTGGCATCCATGGTTGCAAAGAAAAGAACTTAATCATTTCTGGCCTCACTTGCCAAGGCAGACAGACTGATGCTCGGCAGGAGACGTGGCAATGCTGTGAGCTATTAATTTCTGATTCTTCATAGGGCTGGGTGAATGGAGGCTGGGGTGGGGGGAGACTTGGGTTTTTATGACTGAGCAAAGGCTGGTTGGCAAAAGTATTTGTTCCCAAACTTCAACCATATTCCTTCTTCATAAACTGCTCGTATTCTTATTTATACGGATCATCATGTTTTTATACCAATCTATACTTCTGAAAAACACAGGTCTCTACAAAGGTTTGACATATTTATAAGATACAGTTTGTGCACACTTGAACTAATTAGGAAATGGGAATTTCACCAGTCTTCAGTCAGGGGCTGGTAGTTTTCCGCGTGTCCATCCATGCATGGAAATTTTTCTCAACAAGTGTGGCAGAATTGTTGGGTGGAATAAAATCCTGAAGATCTCCGATTTATTATTTTAAAAAGATGGTTTCTTGACCAGCCTTCCCCAACCTGGCCCCCTCCAGTCGTGTCGTGCTACAACTCCCAGCATCCCCAGCCAGCATGGCCAATGGACAGGTGTGATGGGAGCTATAGTCCAAAAACATCTGGAGGCTACTGTGTTGGGGGAGGCTGGCCTATACCTTATTACTGCACCGATGGGTTTGAAACCATGCAGGCAGTGACACTGTTCCTAAGATCCTCCCATGAAGCAGTGGACTATGCACAAGATTCTGTGTGGGAACATAGATGATCCAGTGCCCTCACCTTTTACAGTTCTAACCAACTAGTCATAAGAACATACAAGTATAAGAAGAGGTGCCATGCAAGATCAGACTAAAGGCCTATTTCATCCAGCCACCTGTTTCCTGCATTGACCAACTACACCAGATGCCTTTGGGAAGCCCAAACTCAAGGCATGAGGGCAATAGCCTTCTCCCTGTTACTTCCCAGCAACTGGTATTCAGAAACATGCTGCTTGTTTAGTCCCCTGTTAAAATAATCTAACTGTGCTATCCTATCATCATCATCATCAGGCGATCACTCGTGACCGAGTAAGATTGTCTTCCGGGATAAAAGGAGGAAATTCTAAAGAAGATTGTGTAGACTCTAGCGATGGGTCCGTAAGTGACTGTGGAGGCCAATTCTAGATCCACACAGCTTCCCACAGTGAGGACACAGGTTACCAGATAGAAGATGGTCCTGTAAAGGATTCATTTGACGTGCTTTTCGCTTAGCACGTTTCTCCCTTTCACCTTGCACTCGGGCTTCTTCAAAGTCCATGGAACCTTTGTGAAAGGCCAACCTCCATTTAGATCGTTCATGGGCCAGAGCTTCCCAGTTTTCGATGTTTATATTGCATTTTTTTAGATTAGCCTTATGAACATCTTTAAACCTCTTATATTGACCACCGATATTCCGCTTTCCATCCTTGAGTTGGGAATAAAGTAACTGCTTTGGGAGACGGCAGTCAGGCATTCGAACAACATGACCGGTCCACTGAAGTTGGCGTTGAAGGATCATTTTTTCAATGCTAGTAGTCTTTGCTTCTTCCAGTACACTGACATTTGTTCGCCTATCTTCCCAAGTAATTTGCAGGATTTTCCGGAGGCAACGTTGATGAAACCTTTCAAGGAGGTGGAAGTGACGTTTATAGATAGTCCATGTTTCGCAGGCATACAATAAAGTTGGTAATACAATGGCTTCATAAACCAGCGTTTTGGTCTTCTTACAGATATCCCGATCCTCGAACACTCTATGTTTCATTCGAGAAAATGCGGCACTTGCGGAGCTCAAACGATGCTGGATTTCACTGTCAATGTTAGCTGTAACAGAAAGATAGCTGCCAAGATAGAGAAAATGATCGACATTTTCCAGTATTGTCCCGCCAAGCTGGATAGATGGCATCACCAAAGGATTGGCTTGCACTTGCTGATGAAGCACTTTGGTTTTTTTGATGTTAAGTGAGAGACCAAGTTTTTCGTATGCTTCTGCAAAAGCATTTAGGATAGTTTGGAGATCATCCTCTGAATGTGCGGAGACCACATTATCATCAGCATACTGAAGTTCCACAACGGAGGTTGTAATTACCTTACTTTTTGCTTTCAGCCTGCTGAGATTAAAAAGCTTTCCATCTGTTCGATATATAATTCCCACACCGGTGGGAAGTTTCCCCTTGACAAGATGTAAAACCATGGCGATGAAAATGGCAAATAATGTTGGGGCGATAACACATCCCTGTTTAACACCTGATCCCACTTTAAATGGAGCACCATGAGAGCCGTTGTTGTCCAAAACCGTTGCCGTCATGTTGCCGTCATCCTATAAAGGTGTACTGGGAAGTAGGTCCCACAGAGTTCAGTGATTGGAGTTCAGTGGGACTTGCTCCCAGGTAAGTGTGTACAGCATTGCAGCCTAAGTTAGTGATCATCATTACATTTTGTGGTAGTGAATTCCATAGTTTAACTATGTGCTGTGTAAAGAAGAAATACTTCCATTCGTGTGTCCTGAATCTCCCAGCGGTGAGGAGAGGAGTGGGACCTACTGTAACCCCTTTTCTTTGTTGGCAGGGTAGAACATGGGAAAGGACTCTATATCTATATTGATAGAGATAGATAGATAGATAGATAGATAGATGCCAAGGCTTAATTATTTGATTTATTTCTGCCAAAAAACATATTATAATCTAATTATAGTATAATTTATAATGATGATATTTTATAACATAATAATCTTTCTTGGTGTATCAATAGTGATTTTGCATAATGTATTCTGAACAAAATCTGCACTGTGTTTAACCTTTATTTGAATCATTATAGACCTGTGAGAGCAGCTGTATCATTAAGGTGAGAGCCTTTTCTAACATTCTGTAATTATATATTCATATCGATGTAAAATGTTTTACTTTAATGGAAGTGATTTACATATTCTTTTGACTGTGGCTGTTCTTTGGAAGCTGTCATTGATCAGGACGTGGCTCTGGAAAGATGGTATTAATCCTATATTAATGTGTATAATACAACCTAGATGGATTTCATAGATTCATAGATCATAGAGTTGGAAGGAGCCTACAAGGCCATCGAGTCCAACCCCCTGCTCAGTGCAGGAAACTAGAGGAGGGGTCTCCCATCCAAGTAATAACCAGGCTTGACCCTGCTTGGCTTTCCACGCTCAGACAAGCTGAGCCAGCGTAAGCCACGCCCAAATTTCCCGAGTACCAATCTTGCACAGTATGGTGCAAAGGGGCAGGATGCCATGGGGATTCCTTGTGGTCTGGTGCTTTCATTGACGTGGTGGGGGAAAGAGATATGATGCTTTCCTCTCGCTACTATGCAGTTCGTTGTGACAATGTGAACCTTCTTTGTGCCCTGCCTTCTGTTTCCTAGCCACCCTCCTTGCTGGATTTTGTAAAATCTCTGCTCTGGTGTTGCTTGCTTTGGGGTCTCTTATATTGGGGTCATTGAAGGTTGAAGCCCCAGAAGCCAGAGGCTGGAGCCAGGCCCAGCATCAAGGTTCAACATTGTTAGGCAGCTGCCAAGGCCCACATTCCTCCAGCAGGGCAGGCAGCTGCCACCCGCAGAGCTTCCTCGCTCCTCTTCCTCCTTCCTCTCTCTGTCTGTCCCTCCCCTCTCGAGAAGTGCTTACAACTGAGGCTGTTATCATGCCACCGCTCTGCCTCATTCGTGGAATTTCATGGAGGCTGCAGACGCCGTCACATGAGATTTGTAGCCCTCCTGTGTGTGTTTTCCTTCCATATTTTCCATCCTCTTCTTCTTTTTTTTTTTTTTGCCAGAAAACAGAAATCTGTTTTGGAGGAAAAGGTGGAGTACCTGCACACTGCCGTTTGGTTGCTAGTGGTGGGAGCCCTCCGTCTGGATGCAGCCCGAGTGCGTGAGCGGCGGCGACAAGAGCAAGGAAAAGGCACAGTGGCCTCCACTCCCCTTGCCTTCTCCTTCTGTGCAGTCATGCGAATCATCGGAGTGACAGTGGCGAGGAGGCGAAGGGAAGAGTGGCCACTGAAGGCATCTTGCCCAAGGCTTCCACGTTCCACAAAAGCTGGAGCTGGTGCAACATCATTTCCCCCTATCCCATCAGATTTCTTTAACAGTAATGTATTAGATGGACCATGAATATAATTTTTCTGCACCCTGTCATATTTCAATAACGGGGGCAACCTTTTCTGATGTCTAGGCCATCAAATTTCCTCTTTTTTTTGTCAAATTTCATTAAGCTGAGCACACCTCAATGTTTCTGACGGGGCAATGTTCCCTGATGGCCAGGCCATCAAATTCCTGTATCTGTCAGAATTCATTAATAACCCACCTACCCCTTCCTGAGGCTGGGCACTTCTGATGGGGTAAGGCAGCCTCCCCAGTCTGGTTTCCTCAAATATGTTGGACTATAGCCCCCATCATCCCCACTCCACATGGGTGGCTGGGGATTGTGGGGGTTGTAGTCCAACACCTATGGAGGGCACCAGTTGGGGGATGCTGGTGGTGTAAGGCATACTCAACCTCTCCCACACAGCAACTGTGCCTCCAACCTTTTGCTGTGGTGCAAAAGCCCTGCGGAGCGGGCAAGAAAAGAGCATGCTCAGTCTCTCCCAGTGTAGCCAGTGCCCTTACCCTGCCCATACTGCTATCAGAAAGTGCTCCATTGCACTTGAGCATGCTCAGTAGTAGTATATGTTAAAGAAATCTGATGGGGTAAGGGAGAATGAAATGGCTACTCCGGCCTTCGCTGGTGCTGGACGAGATGAAGCTCTGTTCACCAAGTAAAGTCAAAAGCTGTTACCAAGCTCTTGATGTTTATCCCAAGCATTGTCAATCCAGAGGCTCCCTGCCAAGCTGCCGCTGCCGCTCCACACCCCTGCTCTTTCGCTTGCTCCGAAAGTGGGCTCGGAAGCTTGAGTACACACACAGTGACTGGGTAACTAGCCATGGTGGGTTGCCATGTTGTCTGAACCCAGACTGCTCCCCACAGGGTGGCTTATGTTTCAGCAACAAGCCATCCTGAGTGACAACCCATGACTTGTTCTAGTTGTTCGATCTACAATGGGTCGTCGTGTGTTGTCCGAACCCAGGAGAGCAATTTCGTTGTGGGTTGCAGGGATCAGCAAGTGAGCCACTTAGGCAAGACTGGCAAAAAAAAAAACAACCACGCCACCCATCATGATCTCACCCTTGCTGCCACCAGTGGCAGCCCCTCCGCTGATACCCAAGCAGCACTTTGGAGTAACCATCACTGATTCGCCACCCTTAAAAAAAATTAAAAAAAAATTGGCCCGAGCAAATTGTGCAAATGTGTTTGTAATTTTTTAAATTATTTTTTTGTCGGTCTTTTGCAAGTGCAGGTGTGCAAATTTTCCCTCCATTTACTTCCCAGCCATTTAAATTTGCATATATTTGGATATATAAAATGTCAGGGAGCCATAGTAACCACAGCAGTAAATACTCCAAAAAGGAGCCGTGAAAAGCGGGGGAGCTAATAACTCCCCTTTCTGGAGTAGCTGGAGACTCGGGAAAGTCATGAAAAGGTGGAGAGCACCGAGAAGTGTCAATTCAACACCTAAAATTGAAAGGATTACATTGCTAAGTGGGAGATATTGTCCCCAGCCCACGTTCTGGTGCACCTACTCTTGCAGCTTTTGCCACTTTCCCCCCTTTTCAATTGACAATTTGGCCATTGGCCCCTGGCAATTGTGTGCAAATTACTAGCTTATTATATGCAGTCTCCCCTTGCCATTTTTCTTGTCTTTTACCTACTCCACTTTGTAGCTCCCTTTGACAGCTGAAGCAGACAAGGAAATTGACCAAGTAAGACTACACATATCGGACAGCTGTAAGAGCACACTTGCAAAAGACCGACCCAAAAAAAATAAAAAAAATAAAAAATAAATTATGAATACAATTGCACAATTTTCTGGGGCTGAAAAAAATATTTTAAAATGACCCCAATTGTGCTTTTTTGAGGCTCGGGGAGGGGGGGAATTGGCTGTGAACGGTAGCGATGATCCTCTAGTTTCCTGCATTGAGCAGGGGGTTGGACTCGATAGCCTCCTTCCAACTCTATGATCTATGAAATCTATAAGACAGGTTCTGCCATGAAAGACACTGGGATACCGGCTAGAGGATCAAGCAGGAAGAACAGGGAGAACAAGCCACAGTGTGCCTGATCATCTGTCAGGCACATCGTGGGTTGTTCCCTGAACAACCCACACTACGCAGCTTATTCGCAGGGTGGCTTAGTGTTTCGTGTGAATGCAGCCAAACTGTCTGCAGTAGGTCTCTGGCCTAGATCTAGGTTGACTCATGGCCTTAGCTCTTAACTAGCTGCTTTTCTCTTCATGGGAGGCAGGGGGAAACAGTCTGAAGATTTGGAGGAGAAAAACTGTGGGGACCAGGATGCTGCAGCACTCGGTCCTCCCTCTGCTGCTTTTCAGCTCAGAACTACAGCCTTCCTCTGCCCAAGCCGCACACACAAAGGACAGGTACGGAAGGAGAGAAAAGGGAAACTGGAGGGGTGCAGTGAAGACGTTCATATCCAAAGGGGGAAGAGCGGGAGGGGAAATAGACCCTTCTGTTCCTTCTGGAAACCACTTTGGGGAGGACAAAAGCAGATGGGGAAATCAATTGTTTTGGGGGGGTGGGATCTGGGGGAAATGAATTTTCATAAGAGGATATTAACTTGGGGAGGGTGGATGAATTTTTGGAAGACAGAAATTTGGTGAGGAATTGATTTTGGGAAGGGAAAATTAATTGGGATTTCTCCCAATTAACTGAGGAAAATCTGGAAGGGAAATTCATTTGGGAGAGAGCATCTGGGAGGGAAATTGCTCTCCAAAGCGGGAGATCAGTACATGTGGTGGGGCAGAGGAGTGGTTGGGTTGCTGCATGAGAAGAGGCGCCTCGCTGGGTTACATGATCATTGCCCATCTATCTGGCCCCCTGTTACCAAGAGCAGTCAGCCACACGTCTCTCTGGATCCCACCAACAGGACATGAAGGTAATGGCCTCCCTCTGTTGTCTCTGTTTGCTGGCCAGCCATCTCAAGTCAGGCTGCTGAACTGATGCTGGTGTTAGTGAGAATTGCAGCAGAGGGAGGAAAGGGAAGCAGGGCCACTCCACTGGCTCGACCAGGAATACTCAGAACATTTGTTTCTCTGTTTAAAGCATTTTTATCCTGCTCTTCACCTGAAAAGGGCTTCCAGGGAGGCTTATATACAATAAAACAAGACAGTCCCTGTCCTCAGGCTTACAGTCTAAAAAGACATGACAAAAGGGGGGGGGGAGATGGGGAAGGAAGAGGGGGGGGGAAAGCAAATTTGGGCACCAGGTCTTAACATTAGAGAGTTCTTATCATGACCAGCTGGGATGGAAACAGTTCAGGGAGAAGCTACAGGCAGCTAGTTCCTCAGCAGAGCTGATAGAGTGGCCCTGCCTTTCACCTCTCATGGAAATAGGAAAAATCTTCAAATGGCCAGTTTTCAAAGAAATTGTCAATGTTGTCTGTAGCCCAGCTCAGGTATTTGTTATGATCTGAGCATCATTTACACGTGGCCAGCCTGGCCTTTGTTTTAGATTTCATAGAGTTATTTCAGCATGTTCAGCTAAGTATCTTTCCCCCTTTTTAAGCCTTGCTGGCACTTATGAAAGTCTGTGCAACACTGTAAGAGATCACACATTTGACCGCCTATAAAAAGCAATATTAAACAAGCTACACATCTCTCTTCCTTCCTTCCTCTCTCTCTCTCTCTCATCTCCATTCTCTTCCCCACCAAATACACCATATAAATTTATTCCTGGAACTGATATTGGCTGCGGTGGTACTTATCAAGCTATCATTTTTTGCTGCTTAAGTAAAAAAAGAAAAGAAGAAGTAGTAGTAATACGGTGTACAAGTCTTCATCCTCCTGTGTAGCTCCATCTATTAAATTATGACACGCCTTAAAAAGAATATTAAAAGTAATTATCACTTTGCAATAGGCAAGGAATTGCCACGGGAGGCATCATTAACTCCAACGCTTTATAGCTGCAGAGTCTAAGACCTGCTGCGCAAACACATGTAGAGCTATCCAAAGTATAGAGCAGAGAATGCCCAGCCTTTCTAAGCAGAGTAGGATTACTATCTACTTGGGGCTGACCCATTTATCCATTAAAAATGCAGGTCGGCTGCTCTTTCTTATGGCTTTTTGTGGAGAGGGGAAGATGGTAGATTGCTCACGAGTGCATGAGGGAAAAGCCCAACATATTTATTTAAATATGTGAGGCAGGTTTATTTATTTATTTATTTATTTATTTATTACATTTATACCCCACCTTTTTTCCTGCAAGGAACTCAAGGCAGCTTACATAATCCTCCTCCTCCTCTCCATTTTATCCTCACAACAACCCTGTGAGGTAGGTTAGGCTGAGAGTCAGTGACTTGCCCAAAGTCACCCAGTGAGTTTCTTGGCCGAGTGGGGACTAGAACCCGGATCTCCCGAGTCCCAGTCCAACACTCTAACCACTACGCCACACTGGCTCTAACATAGACTAACTAGTTTCGTCAAATGCCTGATAGATTGACTGTCACGTTTGCCCCAAACCCAGATCTCATAGAACATGTCTTTCTGTCATGTTTTTTTCTCTGTTACAACCCAGCCAGATGATGATTGTATTGTGCAATAAATATACAGTTGTTGTACAGTTGTCCGGGATACAAGATACCTTTCATCTGGCTTCTGCATCTGTTGCGAGTTCATATCCGCTTTCCAACACCCTCACTGCAATAGCTCAACAACAGCTGAGCTATTGTATGCTATTGTAGGGGAATGTAGCTGCCCACAACCCCCAGCTAATACATCTCTTATGATCGTGAGTCCTGTGTTGAATGTGTTTGTATGAGTGTCCTCGGTACCGAAGCGCCAATGCCATCAGTGTTGACGAATCAAACAACTTCTCCTTCGCCTCTTTCCACTTGTGGTCTCTTTTGAATTTTTATTTTAAGAGTTCACTTGACTAGAGACTGAATACCATTCAGAAAGGAGCCCTGATAAACCCTTTAAGAAGACTGCCCAATACCTGGAAGTCTACCTGCTCCTCATGCAGTAATCCTCCCCTTTTTTTTTCACCTCTGCCCCCCCCCCCCCATTTTAATTTTAGTTTTTGGAAGCTGAACATTCCCCCTCTCCAGTGTAGCAACTGAGAATGCATACCTTCCCATTTCAAAAAAAATAATAGTTGCATTGCATGACGGTTAACTGCCTGCAAAGTAAAGGGTGGGGGACACACACTTTAAATGTACTACCATCTGTAAATAACTAGATTTAAATTCCATGTATTTGTTTGTTTGTTTGTGCGTTTTTGTATTTGGAGAATTAATAACATTTACTTAAAAACAACAGCTCTCCCCTTGCCCCATGGCATAGTTACTACTTCCAAGGCATTAAGTGGGGCTGCTAAGTAAAGCACTTAACAGTAATTGGCTTTTGGTTATTTGGAAAAAGGTCTCCGTGTCGCTCGTCCTCTTGTTTCACAGCAGCTTCTTGCAGTTACATGAGAGGTCTACCGGTGTCAAAGTGGGTTTTTCAATTTTCTCCGTTAGTCCGAGTTCAAATGTGCATGCTAAACTGCAGCTCAATGGCTCTCTGAAAATGGCCATGGTGGAATTCTCCCAGTTTGCCTGCCTCTTTGTAATGCTGTCAGAGTCAGGAAGTTCACAAAGCGTATTAGCAAATGGTTTCTATAAAGAGGTGCTCTGTATGGTGGAGGTAGCTTAAGGATCAAGTGTTGTAGCAGTTGCCATGGTAACCATTTTCTTTGCATGCTAAAATAAATAGCCACATAAAACTGTAGCGAGCAGGTGAAAACTTGCCTATGGCAGAGCTCACATCATTATCCTCCTTATTGTCCGGTGTTACCCTTTTCTACACATGCTTTTCTTCCCATCTGGAGGTGGGAATAGCAATTTGGCATGCTGCTGATATGGAATCCACCTATAATAAAATGGAGAGGAGGAGGATTATGTAAGCCGCCCTGAGTTCCTTGCAGGAGGAAAAAAAGGCGGGGTATAAATGTAATAAATAAATAAGAACGTAAGAATCTACCTGTGGTCTGATCCCTGAGGCCTATCTTGTCCTGCCTGTTCCCACAGCAGCCAACAAGATTTGTATGGGGAACCCACAAGCAGGACATGAAATCAAGAGCACCCTCTCACTTGTGTTCCCTAGCAACTGATATCAAGAGATATACTGCCTCCGATACTGGAGGTAATGCACATAGCCATCATGACCAGTGATGGCCTTGTGCTCCATGAATTTGTCTAGTCCCTTTTTCAAGCTGTCCAAGTTGGTGGCCATCACTACATCTTGTGGTAGCAAGTTCCATAGTTTAACTATGGGCTGTGCAAAGAAGTACTTCCTTTTGTTTGTCCTGAATCTCCCACCACTCAGCTTCACCCCAGGTTCTAGAATTACGAGGCAGGCGGAACTGTACCTATCCTTTGCACCATTATGCTGCACAGCTGCCTGGGAGTAAAATGAAGTCAAACCAATCTGAAGTGTAGAAAGTGCATGTAAAATGGTGGCCAAGATACCTGAAGTCATCTTGCGTAGAGCAGGTTACTTGCCGTATCAGAGCAAGCAATTGGCCCAATGTTCATAGCTCTAACTGAATAATCGGATGCATAAATTTTGCTTAATATACTAGCTCAGTTCAGCTACTCAGCTCCTTCTAGTAATTTGCTATTGGTAACCCTGCTTCACTATTAATTAAAATATCCTTGCTTTTGGGGGTGGGGAGGAAGGTTATTATGACTATGAAATCAAAGCCTGGACAGTGAAAGCCTTTTCTTTTCGCTTTCTTTCTTTCTTTCTTTCTTTGTATGGCACCAGCTTACACTGTTGAGTCAGAAGACATTAGCTGTATGGAATGTAAGTGACATACAAGCCCAGAGCAAGGAATACTGGGGAAAATGTTTTTAATGGCTGACAGCTTGCCTCTGGATGTTAATGAGTGGCAGTTGAAAAATATACTGTTTGCCAAGTTAGGTGTCATAGTTGATGATGCTGAGACAAAGCAGTGACCTTGGAAGACATTTAAACGTGTCTTGAAGCACCAGCAATGAGATTGTACAACTCAGATTCTGCCTCAAGAATCAGAAAGTTGACTATTTATGCTCAATATCAGATGTCATCAACAGCAGATCTGTATAACTAGATCTAAGGGAAAAGATTAAATAAGCACTGAGCACATTTAGGATTCCTCCTCACTAATGCTTAGCTGAGTAAGTGCATAGGTGTGCTTGTTCAGTCTTGTCGATGTGGCGGATGCAGGGGATCCACAGGGGTTTCGGCTTCTTCCTTCTGATGAAGTGGACAAGGTGCTTTCATCTGTGAGGCCGACCACCTGCTTGCTTGATCCCTTGCCCGTCCTGGCTCATAATGAGCTGCAGGGGAGAGACTGGGTGAGGGGATCAAGGCGGTGGTGAATGCCTCCCTCGAGGAGGCAGTGATGCCATCAGCCCTCAATGAGGCAGTAATAAGACCGCTTCTAAAGAAGCCCTCCTTGGATCCCCAGGATTTAAATAACTTTCGCCCAGTCTCCAATTTACCATTTCTGGGCAAGGTGATAGAGCGGGTGGTGGGTGCTCAGTTGAAGGCACACTTGGATGAAGCCGATTATTTAGATCCGTGCCAGTCGGGCTTCAGGTCTGGACATGGGACGGAGACGGCCTTGGTCGCCTTGGTGGATGATATGAGGAGGGCTTTGGATAGGGGCGAATGCTCCTTTCTAGTCCTCCTCGATCTCTCAGCGGCTTTTGATACTGTTGACCACGGTATCCTCCTGGACCGCCTGGAGGGCTTGGGCTTGGGAGGCACTGTATTGCAGTGGTTCCGGCCCTTCCTCTCTGGAAGGTATCAGAGGGTAGTTCTCGGGGAGGAGGCTTCGGACCCTCGGCCGCTCACTTGTGGAGTGCCGCAGGGTTCCATCCTCTCCCCGATGTTATTCAACATCTACCTCAAGCCGCTGGGAGCTATCATCAGGAGGTTTGGGGTACGGTGTCATCAGTATGCGGATGACACGCAGTTCTACCTCTGTTTCAAGTCCTCACCGAGGTTGGCCGTTGAGACCCTGTCCAAGGGCCTGGAGGCAGTGGCTGGCTGGATGGGAAGGAACATGCTGAAACTGAACCCCGACAAGACCGAGGTACTTCTGGTGGGGGACAAGGGGAGGTTAGGGGATGTTGACCTGGTGCTGAATGGGGTACATCTCCCCCTGAAGGACCAGGTCCGCAGCTTGGGGGTCATTCTAGACTCCCAGCTGTCCATGGAGGCTCAGGTGGCAGCTGTGAGCCAGGCGGCGCTGTATCAACTCCATCTGATACGGCAGCTGCACCCCTACCTTCCTAATCACCTGCTCCCATCAGTGGTTCATGCCTTGGTCTCCTCTCGCCTAGACTACTGTAATGCGCTCTACGTGGGGTTACCCTTGAAGACGGTTCAGAAGCTACAGCTGGTACAGAACGCGGCGGCTCGCCTGGTTAAAGGCAGCTGCCGGCGGGATCACATCACGCCAGTGCTGAAGGATTTGCACTGGCTACCAGTTGCTTGCCGAGCCGAATTCAAGGTGTTGGTTTTGACCTTTAAAACCCTATATGGCTCCGGTCCAGTCTATCTCAAGGAGCGTCTCCAGCAACACCAATTGGGCCGCTCAATAAGATCTGCCACGGATGGCCTTCTCCTTGTCCCTTCAGCCAGAGCAGCTAGACTGGTGGGGACGAGGAAGAGGCCCTTTTCTGTGGCGGCCCCCGTACTGTGGAACTCTCTCCCGAGTGACCTCCGCCATGCCCCCTCTCTGATGAGCTTCCGTCGCTCATTAAAAACCTGGTTATTCAGGCGGGAGTATGGGGTGGGTTAAGATTTTAAAATGTTTATATTGTTTTAAATGTATTTTATTGTTTTTATTCTATGTACATCGCCCAGGGTGGCCTGGTTGCCGGCCAGATGGGCGATAAATAAATATAAATAATAATAATAATCATGATCTGTGCATAGTCTCACGGCCTTCCAGAAGGGAAACATATGTGACAAAGTCCTGTGATGCCACATTTAAATGAATTCCATTGGAGGTTCTGCTGTCTGCATTCAGTCAGTGTCTGGATGGGAGACCACCTAGGAACATGGTGTAACTGTAAATTGCCCTGAGTTCCTGGAGGAAAAATAAAATATAAAAGTAATTAATAAATAATTGTCACAGTCTCATAAGTACTCTCCTCTTTATTGTTACTGTAAGTATTCCAAATCACGTTTTGTGTCTTATTTTCAGTTTTTATAGTGAGTCGGATAGTATTTCTATTCTTAAAGTACACATTAAAGGGTTTTGCAGTAGGAGAATAAAAAGGTGGTTTTATTAATAGTGTTATTCAACACCTTTTTATACTTACTTTTCATCCCTTCTGGGGACACTGTTGTGTGATAGAAACCTACTTTATCCTTTCTATAAGCACAAATGCAGCATATTCTGCTTTGTAGGAAGTTCCTCCAAGCACAGAAGGATTCTGTTGAACTTCTCATGGGAGCAGTGAACATCCTACCCCCCAAAAAATGTTGCCAGCCACTGAATTAATCTTGCAGCTCCACAAAAACACCCTGCAAAGGATTGTCTTGTAAGTCCACGCAGTCCGATAAGAAATAAACTCTCTTTGAATTATGTTTATGCTTCTCCAGGTTTCAAGTGGGGGGGGGGGACCCTTTTCATTTAAATCTGTTTGTTTATTGTGAAACTCAGTGTAGATTACATTTTAAAGAGTGAAGTGTCTTTAAACAGCATTGGAGTTTTTACAGAAGAACCAAGATTTGAGAGGAGGAGTAGATTTCATAGATCATAGAGTTGGAAGGAGCCTACAAGGCTATCGAGTCCAACCCCCTGCTCAATGCAAGAAACTATAGGAGGCGTCTCCCATCCAAGTAATAACCAGGCCTGACCCTGCTTAGCTTTCCACGCTCAGACAAGCTGAGCCAGCATAAGCCACAGGCTTACTTGATTGCAAGTATCCTATTAATCTTTTCACCTGAGGTCTGAGCCAGTTTAGAATGCCACTAAACTGGGGCCAAATATGACTTGGGTTCCAATCCAAATAAAGGAAATGGAGAAAGTACTGGCTTAGGAATACTTTGCGGAAGACAAAGTGTGTTCTGCTTCAAAGACTCCTGAGGTAATGGAGTGCTTTGTGACTGTCTTCCGTTGATTTGGCATCAGTTCAGGATGGGAGTTTCACTTTCTCCCACATTCTCATTTTTTAAACCTGAAGTTTTTTCCCATCCTGTTTATGAAGAAATGTAGGGATTTTGATAAGTTCTTATTTTAAAAAAATGAACCAAATGAAATTCTCATCCATCTGCACCAGCCAAATTCAATAGGTCCAGCTATTCCTAGCAAGGAGAGGATCTTTTTGTACCTACCTGCCCATGTAGTTGTAAAAAGACAAAGAGCTTGTTAGAAAAAAGAGGTGGCAATCTGAATTCATCACTACAAACGCCATTGAATATGCAGGCATTCAAACCCAGACTCCTAAGTGCTAAGCACTCAAAGCCCTTTCCTTCAATAGATGAATCTGTCAGTTTTGCTTTCTCCCACATTTGGATTTTTTTTTTAAAATCTCAAGTTCCTTCCATCCTGTTTATGATTAAATTTGCAAATTTTGACAAGTTCTTCTTCTCAAAAATGGAACCTAACAAAATTCTCACCCATCCCTAGGAGTATGTTAAAAACATAGGAAATTGCCTTATACTAAGTCAGGCTATTTGTCCATGTAGCTCCATATTCTGATGGACAGCAGCACTCCAGGATTTCAGAGAGCCGTCATTCACTTCTGCAGTATCTGATTCGATAACTGGGACCATCTGGATGCAAAGAATGTGCACTAGCACTGAGCTATGATTCTTCACCAACCGTACCCTGCTACATGTTATAAGATATTGATGAATGGCCACCTATCAGGGATTCTGTAGTAGTGGATATCCTGCAACAAGATTGACTTGGACGTCCCTTCCAAATCTGTGATTGTAATATTTGTGTGGAATTTGAGCCTTGAACCCTAAAGGCGCACAATATTATCTTATGCATGTTTAGAAAGAAAAAAGTCCTGCAACTCCCAGCATGCCCCAGCCAGCACTGCTGGGAGTTTTAGGAGCCATGCTGGGAGATGTAGGACTTTTTTCTATCTAAGCATGCTTAAGATTGCACCCTAAGAAACTATACTCCATTCATATGTATCTTTAACACTAAATAAATAAATGTCTCTGCCTGCCCTTATAAGAGTGGTTTTAAACTAAGGGAACTTCCACATGTGAGGCTTAAACTGTTGAGTCATAGAAATCAACTTTTATCTTTTTTTTTTTAATAAACAAAAATACAGCATATTAGACTTTGTACTTAAATCAGTATATAATGCTTAAAACAGTATATAATGCAAGTGTAAAACCTAGACTGGGTTTTTGAATATACAGTAATTTATTCCTCTTCTGCAAGATATCCTGCATTAGCACACATGGCATCAATACTGTAAGAAGAAGGGATCAAATGTGCTTCTTAGCAGCCCTTCAAATGGACTAAAATGAATGTATGGGGGGGGGGGCATTGGGGTGACAGACTTCTCCCACAATGTTCAGTAGGACATGCATAGAAAGGTGAAGTTGGCAAAAATAAATACGTAAGAATTTATCACCTTTGTGCTGGAGAGGATGTGTAAATAATGGAACACAAATACATGCGTGGTGGGAATGTAGGCAGGTAAACAGGTTCTGGTGTAAGATATTTAAAGAAATAGAAAAAATTACCAGACAAGAGATATGTAAAGCACCAGAATTAGCTTTTGTTGAATATGTTTGTGAATGAAAATAGAGATGCAAAAGAGAAGACATTAATTGGCTATCTGTTGACAGCTGCAAGGCAATTAATAGCAAACAATTGGAAGACAGCTTGAATGCTGACACTATCTAGATTGGAAAAAGAAAATATGGGATATAGCAATCAATGAAAAGTTGACACAGAAGTTAAGATTGTATAGAGGAACAAAGAAAAAAAGATACTTTTAAGAAGGATTGGAGGCAATACATAGAGTATATGAAAAAAGATTCAAATAGATCAATGTTGATAGAAGCGTATAAAAAATTGTGGGATTCCTGAAAAGAAGTAGTTTATAAAGAAGTAGTTTATAAAGCAGTGAAATATAATAATCGAATGTGGATTGAGTGGGGAGGGATTGGGGTGGGTTTATGTATTAATATTGTTAAGTTTTATTTGTTGTTGCTGTTGTTGTATGTATTTTGTTTTTGTCTGTCTTTTTTTGGAAATGTAATAAAAAATGAATTTTTTTAAAAAAGAAAGAACATGCATAGAAAGCCTCAATGGGCAGTATCCGATACTGTCAGTCCGCTTATGCTATTGACGTACCACTAGCATAAGTGACCGCCAGCAGTATGCCAATAGAGTAAGCTGGCGCAATGGGTTTTCCAGGGAAACGTGTCACAACAGCTTATGCAGTTGGTGTACTGCCAAAGGTCTCTTAGGCTAGTGGTACATCAATGGCATAAGCGGACCAGCAGAGATGGATACTGCCCCATGTGTGCTTATGAGGCTCTCTGTAATATTCCAATGAAAGCACATAAGTTGAAAGCAGGGACTGCCACCATGATGAGCTCCCTTCTGCATGTTCATTTTAGACCATTTGAGCACCCAAAAAGGGCTGATGTCCTGTGAGAATGCCCCAAGATGGCTTCTGTGGGGTTCTGTTGCTATTGTCCTCATGGGAAAAGTTCTTGTTCTATGTAACCTGCCCCGATTCATCGGCCAGAGAAGGAGCAGCTGCGGGGAGATTGCTTCCTGCCTCACTGCCAGAACGAACGCTTGACCTTGACTCCAAATTGCTCTGGGACTGCAGACCCAAAGGGAAGCCTCTTTCTGGCCTCTTCTATCACCAGACAACTAAGGACCTCTGCATTGTGTGGGCTTGTGTGTATATTATTGCAATCTATTGTAAGCCACCTGAGGATCATTTGATTGAAAGGTGGGATATAATTCTTCTAAATATAAAAATAAAGGTACCTCAACTCTACTAAATAGAAGTCTAGAACATATTTAATAAACCCACCAATTTATATTCTTTTTTTCTTACTTACAACACCGAACTTACATCATATTTTGGTTATCCTACAACGAACTGTGCAGAGCTGTATTTTTCAGTTAATAAAGTGTAGCAAGCCACATGCAGTTTTGTATTTGATCTTTGGCAATGCTTTGCTTGGGAAGAGGTTGAAATATTCACTATAAGACATCTCGGAAGACGGAGCAGAACAGAAAAACAATATTAGCCGTTACCTCCAGAGCACTGTTTGAAAACAGGAGGTGAGAAAGAAATAAGGGAGTGTTAGGACAAAATATATGCAAACATCAAAAAAAAGTTTGTTACTATATTGAAAAGTCAATAGACAATGTTCTTACTGAGCATCCTACAAGCCAAAAGATAATAAACTGACAGAGCGATCCTATGGCCCCCTAGACAGTGTCTAGGGGGCCACAGGTTTCTTTGGATCTGAGGTTGGAAAAGAGTTGCGACCTTGCTTGGAGCTGGGGATCTGTGCTCCGATTCACACACACACACACACACACACACACACACCCGTCATGGAAAGAACCACACTGGCTGCTTTTCCAAGGTCATAACAGTGACCTCGAAGATGAGGTAAAGGGGGTGTTCCAGGGGACGGGAAGGGGAGGAGACCGTGGCTGCCAGGATATGAGGTATCCTGGCAATGCTCCAGTCTCCTTCCCTCCGCCACTGAAGTGCCTCAGCTAGACAGCTGAAATCAGCCATCCAGCTGACTTGTAGTGCAGTCGGAGTGGGGAGGCAGAGATCGGCTCAGTGCTCCCTCCCACCTGCATAGGGTGCCCATAATCATCTGAGTTGGGAGGCTGACGGGTATCCCCTTTGGATTGTGCCCTGAGTCCGATTACAATTATGAATATAATAATGGATTCAAAGGTCTATTTTCAGACAGGTAGAAGCCCACAGACTAGCACCTGTGGAAGTGCTCAGAACCGCCAGTAGTCTCACAAGCACAACTCAGCAAAAAAATAATAATGAGACACAGCAATTGGATGACGCAGTACTTCCACATGAGGCTATACAAGGGGCGGGTGCCATTTGTGCGACCGTAGCAGCTTGGAAAAGGGAATTTGTCAGAAGTAACTGTATACAGTTGTTTCACATTAGGTAAGAGCAGGGCTTTTTTTCTGGTGGAACTCACCGGAACTGAGTTCCAGCACCTTTTCCTCTATTCATTGCATTACAATTTAATCGCCATCTATTCCCGAGGAAAGGTAATCCAAGAGTTCCGGTACCCTTTTCTCCAGAAAAAAAGCACTGGGTAAGAGATATTCCTTACAGAAAAGTAGAGAGGAAAAAATAGTTATGTATGTTGAGACTGCAGATTTACATATTCAGCATTTTAATAGTTTCTGATTGATTTAACAGAATTTCAAAACTCTGGCTATCTCGTCAAGTTGGAATGAAAAGTCTATCAACCAAATAGGTTCATTTGGATTGCGTTCAGCACTGAATACAGCACTGAATACAAATTTGGTATGCACACTACCTATGGAATGCAGACTAGTCAGAAATAAATGTTAGATTTATTGAATAAATACAGTTGGTTCGGGGACCATTGAAGTGACGGGCAGAGCAATCCTATGGCCCCTAGACAGTGTCTGGAAGGCCATAGGATTTTTCAGAGCCCCAGCCCCAACATCGGAGCTGGGAGATTCTGCGCTCGGAGCACCTTCTCCCTCCTTGCAGCCGGCATGGAAAGAACCATGCCGGCTGCTTCTCTGAGGTCGCAAAGTGACCTTGGAGAAGAGGTTTTGTGGGCGTTCTGGAGGGCAAGGAGGGGAGGAGACCGGTGCCACCAAGACATGAAGTATCCTGGTGGCGCCTCAGCCAAAGGGTGGCAGTTAGACAGTCTACCTGTTTTGCCGGGTGGGAGGAGCATGGAGTTGACCTTTGCCTCCGCACTCCTCCCACCCTGCAAAGGATTCCCATAATCCTCTTAGTTCGAAGGGCTACGGGCATCCCCATAGGATTTGGCCCCTTGGATGTTTGCCCTAAATTTATCTCACTGATAACAAAGGAGAATCACGGAAATATCACGGAAACCAGTTTCTTGTTGGGGGAAAAAAAAACAAGTGAGGATACGGAGAATATCAGGCTTCTGGAAACCATTCCAAGGAAAAATAATGCTTTAAGCCACTCAGAAAGAAAAAACGGAGAGGAAGGCTCACTTGAAGGCCATCTCAAAAAATAAGAGTAAAGGCTGTAGCAACTCCATGAAGACAAAGAAAAAACAAAGGAAGGTTTTCATTAACTCTATAAGAATACAGCAAGTTTGGTGGATGCTAAACCTCTGAAAGATAAGGGGGTGATTACCATTGAATATAATTATACATGATGTATACTCTGTGTTACAGCATGATTAGTGAACAGTTTGTAAAGTTTGATTATTGAAAAGTTTTTAAAGTTTATATAAATATTAAATCAATATGTGTTGTAAAAAAATGTTAAAAATTCCAAAAATAGACAAAAGAAAGTTTAAATATAATGATTGAACATGTATTGTTAAAAAGTTAAAATAATAAAATTTTGTTTAAAAAGATAAAAGAAAGTTCTATCACGGTGGTGTTTTCACACTTTTTTTGTATACTAAATTTATCTCAGCCTGTTCAACATTTCAGTTCATGCCTGTGTTCTTGCTGGCCTCTTACTTCTGTCCTAAATGGAAGTCTAAAAGTGGAACACTCAACATACCTTTCTGGTCTTGCTGAATAGTACTTGGCGAGATCAAAACCATTGCTGGTTGCTGAGTCATTCATATCCTCTTCCACCTTTGCGCTATATATATATTCCTGCATTTCAGTATTTCTAATGGCAACCTAATCCAATTTAATTAGCTGGAGTTACGTCATGCCAAGACAGTTTACAGTATTGGAAATCAAATGACAAATTATAGGGCTGCAGTTGCATGGCCCTTATAACAGCTGCAATTTCCCAGCATTTTGGAACTTGAGTGAACATGGAAAGCCCGTAACAGAACATGTTAAACTGAAAGGGTTTTTGTTAACTAAATACAGTAATTGATCTACTGTAGCCTGCAGCCCAGTGGCTTTTGCTAACATCGTTCTTCAAATGTTCCACTGATCGTGAATAGCATCAGGTAGATGCTATCATAAGAAGACAGCGGCATAGCCATAGCTTCAAAGCTAAGGGCCACTGCACATATGTATGTGGATCATTTCATTTTTCTACACTTGAGGACCGGGAGCTCACAATGTGAATTGATTCCATTGTAAAGCACTGCATTTTGGGCGATATGAAAATGTCACCTTGTGCTGTTAGATCTGTGATATTAAGCCATTCATACAGCAAGTCATTGCTAGATGCTGCAGCTACCATGTGATGTTGAACATGCAAGTGTGAACCAGCCAGTGTGGCATAGTGGTGAGCGTGTTGGACTGGGACTCGGGAGATCCGGGTTCTAGTCCCCGCTTGGCCATGAAACTCACTGGGTGACTTTGGGCCAGTCACTCACTCTCAGCCTAACCTACCTTGCAAGGTTGTTGTGAGGATAAAATGGAGAGGAGGAGGATTATGTTCCTTGCAGGAAAAAAGGTGGGGTATAAATATAATAAATAAATAAACCAGCCAACATTTCACCAATTTGGGACAGGTGTAGCCTGGCCATTAAGCACAGATAGAGAGAACAGAGCTTTCAGCTCAATCTGTTTTTTAGGAAGCTCGTCTGTTTCCCAACCCAAATATTCAGTTCAGCCTTAAATTTGTGTGTTAAGGTAATTGTGAGTTCACTGTGTTATGGTTATCTTTCTGGGTAGTTAGCTGAGAAATGCTGGTTCATTTTCCTAGAGGCAGATTCAGAAATACAACAGATGGCACTTTGATTTCAGGAACACAACGTAGTTGGTTACTGGCACACACAAAAAGTTAATGCCAGTCTCTGTAAGCAAGGAACCTCAAAACAGATTGCGCAAAGGAGGCACTATTTCTGGCTGGGAGTCATGCATTTTTAAAAAAATCCCTTTAATGTTTTGTTTTTGTTTTATTTGTATGGTACAAGATAGTTTGTCTGACAATACTCAGGCCCATCTGTTAGAGCTTTTACAGATGATGAAATAATTTTAACACTTTACTAGCACAATTTTCTCTGCGGAGACCAGAATCTCCACATGTGAGTCCAGACACCTGGAGCTGATCTCGAGACAACTACAGGGGACTTCTAGAGGGTGCGTATCACAAGTTCCAGGATTTGTGGAGCGACCTATTGCTTCCCCAGAATATCAGATCTATAATAATATATCCCCACCACCCCAAGCCCCAAATTGTGCAACCTATGCCTAGAAGGGGCAAAGTCCTGTTCTTTTCTCTTGGACCTTGTGAGAACTAAGCTGGTGTGGCGTAGTGGTGAGAGTGTTGGACTGGGACTCGAGAGATCTGGGTTCTAGTCCCCACTCGGCCATGAAGCTCACTGGGTGACTTTGGGCCAGTCACTGACTCTCAGCCTAACCTACCTCACAGGGTTGTTGTGAGGATAAAATGGAGAGGAGGATTACGTAAGCTGCCTTGGGTTCCTTGCAGGAAAAAAGGCGGGATATAAATATAATAAATAAATAAATAATAGCTCTGGTCTCTCACCAGTGGTACCATATACCAGAGGATAGCCATGTTCGTCTGTTTCAGAAAACAACAACAAAGAGTTTTGTAGCACCTTAAGGACTACTAAGTATTGAGACACTCCATATGTTTCCATATAATACAGAGGTGAAAACTCACCACCACCACCACCCCGTACTGAAATTGCTGCTACCGAATTGCCACCAAATTTCAGCAGCAATTCGGCAACAAGAAAAATGCTACAATTTCGTACATATCTTCTTTTAATGCAAAATCGTGCCCACTGAAGTCACAGGGGAGGGCAGTTTTGCATTAGAACAAGGTGTGTGCTTGTTTTAAAGCAAAAAATGCACTTTTTCCCCCCTTACTCCTGCCACTTTTTAACAGCAAAAAGTGAATTTGGTGGCAATTCAGTGGTGCAGTGGAAAACGTTTGGGTGGTGGTGGTGTCAGGAGCCAGAAAAAAGGACAGGGTCCACCTGCTGCCCACCTCTAATTATAATGGGGTGGGGGGGTATAACCTGATCACAACTTTTTAAAAAGGGAGATAGCCACTCCAGTGCTTGAGAAGGGGACATAGACTCTTGAAAAATACTATTTTTATTTAAAAGGAGGGAGGGGGAAAGTTAATTAAATGGTAGGGTATTGCTTCTATGGAAGGAGGGTAGCCTTGTAAGTTTTTCACCCCTCTTTTTTTTTTTTTTTAATTCCTTTTAAAGGACTAATATTTGCAGCATGAGCAAAGTCATGGGATTGGGTTGCTTTCAGTCTCTTTCTCTTGTTCTATATAGAAAAGGCAAATGTCTTCTACTCTTCTTTCACAGACAGAGAGCAGAGAGTAGACTAAAAAAGAGGACCATTTCTTTAAATAGCTGCTTTCTGTCTGTAAGTAAAGCTAAACCCAAACCTGACATATCTCGGGATTCGTTTTAAAGCAAGGTCTTTGGGGGAGCGGTGTGTTTGAACAGATGTTACTTGCACCTTATTGCCATCTTGTGCAACCTGACAAAAGGGCTGATCAAAAGGCTCCTTCCAAAAGAGAAACCTTGTCTGCTGCTGCAAGCAAGGATGATTTTGACTGATCCATATGCCCTGTCAAAACACTCTCTTCCCCCCTTTCTCCCTTGCTTTTGTCACAGAATTTATTCAGGGAAAAATGAAACAAGCCACAGGTACCTGTCACAACGTATAATTGTCCTGGAAAATCTGCCCTTTTGAGCTAAACAAATTCACAGCGCCCTGATGCCCTTCAACACGGCGCATTTCAGTGTTAGATCCTGTGACCTCTGCACTATGCATCAATGTCCTCCTTTGTTGCCATATTGTAGCAACCACAGCATCTCGCATTAAGTAATATACTAGCATTGATCCAATACGCGATCACCTTTCTCACCCACCCAAAAGGCAAGAATAGATTCTCTATTAGGCTACAGACTGCTGTAGATGTGACACCAAAATCCCACAGCTTTTGAGAATACCCCACCATTGATAACGGTCAATAGCTGATAAAAACAACAGCATCCACGAATCTTGTAGCTCTCTAAAGACTAACCAATTTATTATGTCATAAGCCTTCATGAACTAGAGTCCACTTCCTCAGATGCATGATTTCATTAATCTGTAAAGGTGTCCTGAGACTCTGTCGTTTTTGCTGCAGCACAACAACCATTCTGGAAATAGCTAAAGGCTTGGCTCTAGATTTCATCTGGATCAACTGCGCTGGTGGAAGTGGATTTCTCCACCCCCTCTAGCCTCCCGAAAATGCTACACAGAGAGTCAGGAGACCCTGCTGAACAGGGTGAGCTGTGGTGTAGGTGGGAGGGGGATCCCCAAAAATCTGGCAGAGGGACCTTGCCTGAGTGAAGCCCTTCCTCTTGTGGACGGTCTCTTCCTCTCATGGAAGGCAGATCCTGGGTTCAACACAAAGTGTTTCTAGCCCCGGTTTTTCCCACCTACCTCTTCCTTTTCTGGCATCCTAGTTATACAAGTCTCTAGCCTTTCTCACATCTGATCTTGGACTTTCCACCCTCTTCCTCAAGAGCATGAGGGACTGCCACAAATGGTGACTTGATGTTAGGAGGTAATAGGGTTACAACCCAGTACAAATTGGGAAGACTTGGGCAATAGATCTTGCTCACACATGGGGCCCAACGGATCACAATAACTGAAACCTGGAAAGAGATTCCCCCCCCAGGTCTGTTTAGTTAGCAAGCATTGGTGATACATATCCCTGACAATGTGTGACTTGGCTTTCTTACCTGAGTCATCTGGATCCTATTTTCCTTGCTTATGGAAAAGCAAGGAAAATATCTGTTCTCTACTTATGACACTCAGTGGTCTAGGTAGTGGTGGAGATACACTGATGTGTAGTTGGTCCAGTTTTGCAGCTGGAGGTTGGAGTCACTGGCATTTAGCTCCCTTCTGGCTATCTGACTTCATTGGTTAATTGATTCATCCATGTATGCAAACTGCAGCCTTCGTAGCCACTTGAAATACAGCCATGTGGAGGCAGAGTACACTGGGAAGCTCTTTGTGTGATGCTGCTCCCTATGCGATTCAAGTAACAATTCTTTCATTCCATGACTTGCACTGACATGGTGAAAATCTCCAGAACTGAAAGTATATTCAAAAGCTTAATGCTCTGTTCTGTAAATTCATTTCAGGTTCCTTCCCACCAGGAATTTGTTTGAAAAGGATGCAACTTCCAATGAAAGAAGGTGGGTGTCAAGGTTCCACTACTGCAAGGACCCCTTGATCTACCCTTTGGGAGATCTCTGCCTCTTCCCAAAGACCCAGTCCTTTGCCTGCTTCCTCCAGTAACGTGGGTGGAGGCTGTAGGCAGTGGTGAATAAGTCACTCCAAACTCCAGGGTACACAACAAACTTTACTTATAGTATTAGGGAAATTACTTAATAGAGTGGTTTTAAATCAAAAGCAGGTATGATAAAATAAAACAAACAAACAATGTTCTCTAGTTTCACTACAGTCTACCTAATTCCTGTGCAGTCAGCCAGCCAGTTTCTTTTTCTCTCTGCTGTTCTCTCTGCTGCTCAGCACACACACACTCTCTGACTGCTAGCTGACCACACCCCACATATATAGTCTTCCCAGGACTGGAAGGTTATAACCATGTGACCTTGCACAGGAGAACTAATTCTTAACCTCTATTGGGTAACTTAAACTCTCAAACTCCCCCTCCCATCGTGGAGTGTTTGGGCCTTCAGGCTTCAACAAACTGAAGCCTGTGTAGGCCTCAACAAACCCAATCCTGTGTAGGCCTCAAACCCTCACAGTGGGTTTGACTTTCTAGATCTTGCTTTATATAATTATTTGTTGACCAGTACTAAATTTTGGTCTTTCCCACTTACGGTAGCTTAGATTATCCACCTTGGTCAGTTTTAGAATCTTTATGTCTGGATCCTCTCTCCAACTGGATGGCATTAGGTTCTCAGCACACTAAAATGGAGAGGGTTCCCCCTACAATTACGGTTCTAAGAGAGGTGTGGCATCTAATATGTCAATTATAGTTTGATCCATTTTCTCATGCTAAATTGACTGTATGGGGAAACCCAGATTTAAAAATTGGTAAGAAAACATTCATGCAGTGGACTTCAGTGGATAAGTTCATTTTTTTTACCTTGGATCAATTAGTGGGTGCTGATGATGAGTTTTTGTCATTCATCATTTAGATAGGCCTGTGGCTTATGCTGGCTCAGCTTGTCTGAGCGTGGAAAGCTAAGTTGGGTCAGGCCTGGTTATGACTTGGATGGGAGACCCCTCCTCTAGTTTCCTGCATTAAGCAGGGGGTTGGACTCAATAGCCTTGTAGGCTCCTTCCAACTCTATGATCTATGAAATCATCTTCGTGTGCCAACTACATTTTGCCTACTACAGCTAAATGACAATACTTGCAATTGCAACATTGTTAGAATCTAGGTTTGGCCCTGCCACTTCCAGTAGTGAGTCTCCTTTGCTATTGAGGTTGATCCATTAAGCACTTATTGAGGTTGATCCATTATATCAACCCATGTTCCATGTTTATAAACACTTATTATTGGTGAATAAATACGACACACTGGCAACAGTCTGAGCCATTCATTAAAACCCGCTGTATGGATGGGGAAATAACTGGTTGAAAAGATACTAAAGGCACAACACACATTATGGGGAATGCTGGGAGCTTGTAGGATTTTCTTTGTCTAAATATGCATGGTATTGTGCCCTAAATGGTTAGTGCATGTAGCAAGTTGGGGTGCTGGTTTTGATTTCACTTTTGCCGACTTACTTGGCTTGGTTTAGTTGTAGCAGATGCCTATTAATATTCAGTCAAGGTGCTGTTTAAAGCTTGCAGTTGTCTTCTGTCTCCAGTATGTCAGACAAAATTGTACTCTGCAACACATAGGACACAAATCTGCGTAACATTTGCATATGCTTATTTATAGTTATATATGCAAATTTAGACATCATTACTAGTATATATATTTAAATTTCACAGAAGGCAAAGCCATCTCACGTTCCCTCCTGGAAGAAAATTGCCCCCACCTCATGCAGTGAAGCTCAGAAGAAAAGCTTCCATTAACACCAATGGAAGTTCTTTCTTCCAAGCTTAATTGCCATGTTGGGGGGGGGTGTTCCATCATGTGGGGAAGGGAAAGTTAACCCTCCCCTGCTGCAATCCCCCTTGAAAATTGGCCCTTGGGTAGCAATTAAGCTAAGAACAACATCTTCCATTGGCATCAATGGGCACTCAGGGCTCTGGGGAATAAATCCAGGGCTCTAGGTAATAGATTTGGACCCAAGGGCCCATGGGCTCGTGCCTAGCAATGCCCCTGCCTGTGCCTCCACCATGCAAAGAGGATTGTGTAAATGTACAAACCCAGGACTAAGGCTAATCTTTAAGTTATGCCGCCCGTTATATACAGGACAGAATGGTTTTGTACCAATGTTTTATTTTAGGAAGAAATGTATGTAGTACTTGTTTCTGTTTTAAATATCAATGGATGTAAATTATGTCGCCCGTTATATACAGGACAGAATGGTTTTGTACCAATGTTTTATTTTAGGAAGAAATGTATGTAGTACTTGTTTCTGTTTTAAATATCAATGGATGTAAATTATGTCGCCCGTTATATATACAGGACAGAATGGTTTTGTACCAATGTTTTATTTTGGGAAGAAATGTATGTACTTTTTTTCTGTTTTAAATATCAATGGATGTAAATATTTGTTTTGTGTGGGGGGTGTTATGTGTGTTTTTTTTTCATTTTCAAATACCCATCTATCTCTGCTTCAGTGCATGTACATTTCCCTTCTCTACTTCTGGGTATGATCCTAGTAGGAGCCAAAGGAAGGCAGAATGGGGCCAGGCTGCAAACACCTGGGAAAGAAAAGAGAGCTGGAGTAAAGTTGATGGATTGATTTTTAGTTACAAGCTACCTGAATGTCCAGACTAAGCATAAAGAGCTGGTTTAAATAAGATGAAGCCTTTGAAAAGTTTGTCTTTCACTCACATGCATCTCAAAAATTGCAGAGTTAATTGAAATCCATTGCTCAAAAATACAATGCCTGGAGGCTAACAATTTGAACACTGTAGTGGAGTCCAGATTTGATATAAAGTGGAAACTCCAGACAGTAAGGATTTATAATGAAGAAATAATGGTAGAATTGTTGCACGTGTCCTGTAAGAAAAACGGATGAAAGACACGTACCCAGATTTAAATAGTGCCCAGGTTACTTTATGCATATATATTATTCCATGTATGCATTTATTTATTTATTTATTTATTTAATCATTGTTTTGCATTTACAGTATATCCTGCCCTTAGTCCAAGAAGCTCAAGGCAATACATGGTTCTTCCCCCTCTATTTTACCTCTCAACAAATCGTGAGGCAAGTTAGGCTGAGAGAGAGTGACTAACCCGAGGTCACCTAGTAAGCTTCATGTCTTAGTGGGGATTTGAATAATGCCTCTTGGGGTGATATCCACAAGGGTAATTTTGGGCATAACCTAGGCTTGTATTTGTTCCAAACTCTTAATAACGCCCTTCTGATATAGTGGTTCTTGAAATCTACATTAACCTTAGCTTTGTCATACCACAAATATCCATGCCATCCAAACCTTAGATCATGCCCTTCTAATTCTAGAAGTCTGTTAATTCTCAATGTCACCCATTCCTTCAACCAAACAAAACAGCAAGCATTAAAATACAATTTCAAATCAGGCACATCCAATCCACCCCTTTCTTTCGCATCCTGTAGAATTATATATTTAACACGTGGTTTCTTTCTTTGCCATATAAATTTAGATAAGTCATTTTGCCATTCTTTAAAAGGCACATCATTAGTTTAAATTGGCAGTGTTTGAAATAAAAACATCATTCTTGGTAAAACATTCATTTTTATCACAGAAATCCTACCCAACAAAGACAATTTTAGTTTCTCCCATTTCAACATATCATTTTTAATTCCTAACCATATCTTAACATAATTGTTTTGAAACAATGTGGAATTCGAATTTGTCATTATGATACCAAGGTATTTTACTCTTTTTTCAATTTTAAAACCCGATATTTGCATCAATATCTGTTGGTCTTCCGCTCTCATATTCTTCACCAACATTTTTGTTTTTTCATGATTTACCTTGAATCCTGCCAATCCTCCAAACTCATTTAATTTATCCAACAGAGTTTGCACCCCTTGTAGTGGATTTTCCAAGACTATCATCAAATCATCTGCAAAAGCTCTCAACTTGTATGATTCTTTAAAAAATTTTATTCCCGGGATTCTTCCATCTTGCCTAATATCTCTAAGCAAAACTTCTAAAACTAAAATAAACAGTAGTGGAGATAATGGACAGCCTTGTCTTGTTCCCTTTTGTATCATACAAGTCTTTGTCAATTCACCGTTAACAATTATTTGTGCTTTTTGTGTCGAATATATCGATTTTACTCCTTTAATAAAATTCTCTCCAAAATCCATTTCATTCATAACTCCAAATAAAAAACTCCAATTCACATTGTCAAAGGCTTTTTCAGCATCCAAAAAAATCAGTGCTGCTTGTTTTTCATTATGACAGTTTAAATATTCCAACACATCCAACTCAGTTCTAATGTTATCTCAATTGTCTTTTAGGCAGAAAACCACATTGATCCTGATGGATAAACTCTTGTAGAATTTTCTTTAATCTTTCAGATAGAATCATTGTAAATAATTTGTAATCATTATTCAATAATGAAACTGGCCTATAATTTTTAACAGAAGTCAAGTCTTGTCCTTCTTTAGGTATCAATGCAATATTAGCCTCTCTCCATGTATCTGGTAACTTCCCATTTTGTAGGATATTATTCATAGTCCTTTGTAGTAGGTTGTAACAACTCATCTTCAAAACACTTGTAATAAATTGCTGACAGTCCATCAGGGCCCGGTGTTTTCCCTTTTTTAGATTTTTTAATTGCTTCAGATAATTCTTGTATAGTTATAGGGCCATTCATAATTTGTCTTTGATATTCTGTAATCTTTGGTAAATTTTGCCATTGCAAATAATCTTCTATTCTTTTTTCAGAAAATTTTTCCCCTTTATATAATTGTGAATAAAATTGAAAGAACGCTCTTTTCATACCCGAATTATCTGTTATTTCAGTGTTGTCCCCCAACAGTTTAAGTATTACTCTCTTCTCTCTCTCTTTCCTTAGTTTATATGCCAACCATTTCCCTGGTTTATTAGCAAATTCAAAATTCCTTTGCTTGGCATAACTCAATTTCATTTCCAGTTCTTGCGTCGTCAACATAAATAACTGCCTCTGCAGTGCTTTAATTTGCCATGAAATATTAGTATTATTTGGAGATCTTTCTAATTCTTTCTCTTTCTCTCTGATTTCCAATAAAATCTTTTCTGTCTTTTCTTGTCTCTTTTTTTTAAGAAAGGAGTTATGTCGTATAAATTGTCCTCTGATGAAGGCTTTACTTGTATCCCAAACTATTTGTAAGTCCACAACTTTGTCTAAGTTATTTTCAAAAAATTCTCTCAGTTTATGCTTACAGTCTTGGACCACCCTTTCTTGTTTCAATAGTGATTCATTAAATCTCCATCTAAATGAACCCTTCTTCCTTTTGAAAGTCACAGAAACTGGATTATGGTCAGAAAACGTTTTTGGCAATATTTCAGCTTTATAAATTTCCATAGCCATAGCTTTCGACAACCAAATCATATCAAGTCTTGCATGTGATTTATGTCTATCAGAAAAAAATGTAAATTCTCTGGAGTCTCCATTTTTAGTTCTCCAAATGTCCACCAACTCCAGATTTTCTATTAATTCAAAAAAACTTTTTGGCAATTTCCCCTGGTTTTTTCTTATATCTTTTTCCGAATGTCTATCTTGTACTGGTGACACCACTCCATTCCAATCTCCCATTAAATACCAGTTTTCGTATGTAGTTTCCAAAAGTCTGTCCATAAGACCTTTATAAAACATAGATTTGTTTTCATTTGGTGCATAAACCCCTACTACCAATGTTTTCTTTCCAGAAATATTAACTTCTACTCCAACATATCAACCTTGTTCATCTGAAAAGATCAATATTGGAGAAAGAATAAATTTATTCTTTACATATAAAACCACACCATTTTTTTCTTTGTACTAGCTGAAATAAATTCTTCTCCAAGTTTCTTTTGTATCAAGTATTTTGAATCTCTTTTATTTATATGTGTCTCTTGTAAACAAATCAAATCCAACTTCAATTTATTCAAATAATGAAATATTTTTCTTCTCTTTTGTGGTGCATTCGCACCATTTATATTCCAAGACAAAAATTTGTAATCCATTTTTAATCAGATTAATTTATAGTCCACATGGGAGTTTCTAAACTATACCTCCAGTCTCATCCCGAGACCCATGTGGTTTTATTTCCCACTTTTCCACAAAATTTCTCGCCTCCTCCAGTGTACTGAACTTATATCTCCTTTGGTTCATGGTAAAACTAACTCCTCCTGGCAATTCACATCTATATCGAATATTTTGCTGTTTAAGCTTCTCAGTCAAAAATATATATTCTTTCCTTTTTTGCAAAATATTTGATGGAATTTCCTTCAAAACAATTATTTCCACATCTTTCCCCTCATCATTCAGCATCATTTTCTCCTTGTAGTGTTGTTGAAGAACTTGATCTCTTAAATTTTTCCTGACAAACCAAATCAAGACATCTCTCGGGACTTTATTTTTAACAGCAAAACGAGAGTTAATTCTGTAAACTCTATCAATTTCTGCTTGCATATCTTTCATTTCCATACTCAAAAATTCTGCTAACAATTCAATAATCCTCTTTGTAATGTCTTCTGATTGTTGTTCTGGAATTGATCTCAATCTTAAACAACACTCATTCCGTCTTAAGTTCCATCAAAGCCAAATCATTTAAACATTTTTCCAGCTGTTGTTCTGTCTCTTGACATTTGGCTTCTAAAGTCAAGACCTTCTGATTTGTGTGACCCAACTCCTGTGAAACTTGTTTATGCAATGTTTGCATTTTATTAATTGTTACTTCTAAACTTGTCAATCTTTCATCAAGTTTTTTCTCTAAGTTCTCAAAGGATTGTTTTTGTTCATTAAAATTTTTTGCTTGCTCTTCTGAAGACTTTTGACATTGATCCATCATGTTTGTCATTTTTGACATCATTAAATTAAAACTCTCAGCCATTGTTTGATTTTCTTCCACATGGGAAGATTTCCTTCTTTCTTCCAATTGCCTTACATCCTTTTTTGGTGGCATCATGCAATATATATGCATGATGCCACCATCATGCCAGGCATTTTGCCTGGTGCCAGGCATTTTTAACACTTCTACAGCTTCTGTCTGATTTACAGCAGCACACGCCTAATCTTATCTTGTTCTGATCCAGAAAGTTTCCATGCACATATTCCTTGTTGAATGAGGAGTCATACATCTGGTATCTCTCCCCAGTTCATGTACCTGGGCTTCACTCATAGGTCATTCTTAGGTAAAGGTAACCACACCTATAACTGTTCAGAAGCATCCTCTTTCCACCCCATGCCACTGATCAACCGATCAGTGCAATTACTACTTTTCTAAGATGGCTCCACATAGAGCCCTGGTTGCTAGGCAAGCCCAATTGGAACAGATCCACTGATCACAATGCAACTCACCCTGCTGTTCTCAATGGAGATTGAGGCTAATAGAGTTTGGTCACGAGTGATCGCCTGATGATTACCAAAGTGTCCCAAGATGTAATCTCAGAGCTCTGGGACCCAAAAAAGTTGTCCTTTTTCTATTGTCTTGTTCTGAGGCCCAGTTGAAGCACCCAGACTTACCCTATGTAAATGGCAGACCCTGAAAATAACTATACCCGTTCTCATTCTTATTACTATACATATGTAAAAGGTTTTAACTTTCTTTGCATGCTAAACAATTTACAGCTATAGGTTCATAAAGTTGGAAGGGGCCTACAAGGCCATCGAATCCAACCCCCTGCTCAATGCAGGAAACTAGAAGAGAGGTCTCCCATCCAAGTCATAACCGCTGAGACCAGCCTGGCGCCAACTCTACTATCTTTTGGTGCCAGGTTAAGACTGCCCTCTATGTTGAGGCATTTAATAACTCTAAATAATCCATGGTGGGGTGGTTATTTCAACTCTTTTATAGGTCGCATTGTATCAACTTGTTTTAGTTACTCAAGACATTTTTAAATTTGGTTTTAATTTTTTTATAATGTTTTTATTGTGTATATTTTATATTGTATTTTCTACTGATTGTTGTAAACCACCCAGAAAGCTTTAGCTATTGCGCGGTATAGAAATAAAATTAATAATAATCATAATAATTTAGTTGGCAATATTATGGAACTCACACAGTATTAGTGGTTTCCATGTCTGAACTGTGACTCTACTGTACTAAGCTTTTCAATAATTTACATGGCTAATTTGGGATTTTGAAAATGTAACATTTGTGTCTATTTTGATAGCAAAAGAGTGTGAAGATCATTTAAACAGAAAAACTCTGCGTATACACACACACACACACACACACACACACATATATATGTTTTTTTAATGCAACTCTTATCCTAATAATAAAGAACCTGCTACATACAAAGTGTGTATACAGTAGGATATTTGTGCTTTGTTCAAACAGGTTTGTGAATAATTGAATGAACCTCATACGTAATACTACAAATAAAACAATATCGCTGCAATGGCTTTCTTTCTGGGCAAAGCCCCATAGAAGATACACGAGACACAATCTGGAGATGCCAGCATTTTAAAAGCACTGATCTGTACAGGAATACAACAGCACATTTGTATATATGTCTACTCGGAAGCAAGTCTCACTGTGCTCAGTGGGGATTACGCCCAGGTAAGTGGCTATAGGGTTGCAGCTCCATCTCCTGGCTTTCTGCTTTATCATCCCTCTCGCCTGCCAAGAGAGCTCATTGCGGCAATGCTTTTATGCTGAGAAAAGTTTGCAATTTTCTCCGTACCATTATAGTTGAGATTTGTTGAGCCAGCTGCCTCTGGAGGATATGATAAGTCAATAACAAGTAATCACTCCACAAGGGCTGTCAAGCGCTTAGCATCTTGCAAAACACTTAGCATCTTGTAAAGTGCTTAATGTATTTGTGGTGTGTGATAGAAATAAATAAATAAATAAATAAATAAGGCAAAGGCAAGGATGCATCCCCCCCCAGCTGTATGCAGGTGAGTTACTTAGAGATTAGTAATCATGTAACCATCTCTTTTTTGAGAGAGGATGATGATTATGATTATGATGGGCTTATTTAGATCAAAGCTTCTTTATCCTATCAAAAATTAGATGTTTTATGGCATTTGGTTGGTTCTGTACTGTTTGTTTTCGGTTGTGTTTTTAATCTATTTGTTTTTATGTTATGCTTTAATTAAGATTTTGTTTTTAATTTTATTCTTAGCCACATTTTTTTGGCTGAAAGGCAGGATATAATAAAACAAACAAACAAACAAACAAACAAATAAATACATCCATTATTCCCAAGCTGTCATGAGTTATACCCATATTTTACAGTTAGGGCGACAGAAATAGCAGGACATGTTAGCGTTCTCGAGCTGTGATAATATCACATGGGCGAAGTGCTCTTCACATCAAAGAAATCCAGTTTGAAAGTTGTGTCATCTTAAAAGACATGCTTCTCTGGATCAACATGCAGCAACACATACTCAGCTGTGGTCCTACTGGCCAGAGCAGCCAAAATGTGATGTGTCCCAGTAAGCAGTCTATAGAATGGAGGGTTGTTGTAAGAGTTTGTCTCCTTGCTGGAGTGATTTAGTAGGGCCAATGCAGTTTGCACCCTCCATATGAAACAAAATGCATTGTGAACATGGGTGTACTCTGCGTCACATCCGAACTGTCTCGATGGATTAGATGAAATGCCCAGCTAGTTCAGCACTCCATCTCAGGCAGAAGCCAGCCAGATGTCCCTGGGAAGCTTGCAAGCAGGGCAAAATTGTGACAGTGTCTTGCCTGTTTGTCCACACATACCACCTGAGAATTTGAAGCAGACTGCCTACTGTGAAATATGGAAATTCCATATTGTTGAATGGCTATTACACAGACAAGGGTTGTGCGGATTGGCCCTTAGAATACAGAGAGCTTGTGGAGGCAGCATTCAGAGTCAGGAAGGGATGGTTAGATAGTAATGAAGCAAGCTCTGTGCATGTATGTACACATGTGTGTGCATGTGCATTCCCACCTCCAGCCATGACCTAGATCAGGGCTTTCCAACCTTGGGTCCCCAGATGTTGCTGACCTACAGCTCCCAGCATACCCAGCCAGCATGGCTAATGGCAAGGGATTCTGGGAGCTGTAGTCCAGCAACATCTGGGGACCCAAGGTTGGAGAGCCCTGACCTAGATCAAATTCCCAGTAAATAATAGCGCTCATTATTATCAAAATCTGCATGCTCTTCTACTTGTTTTTAACTCTGCTCCACCACTTCACCTTGTATTTTAGATCACTTTTGAGTTTCATTGAAGGAAGGGTTATGAGTAATGAGTGGATTCACTGGTAGGACTAATAAGTCTCATAGACAGAGAGCGTTAATGATCATTAGCAAGATTGGCAACACCGCATATTCTTTTAAAATTAGTTATAAGTCACATGGGGGGGGGGGAAGCAGGGTCATTTATTTTTCGACCCTGTCAATTGAACAGGTCGACTTTACTTTAGACTCTCTGAAGTTGATCTATTCCTTTATTAACTCATGCAGAATTAGCCCAGGACTGTGTGAATTTTCTGAATGAGCCATTGTGACTAATGAATGTTAATTGCAAGATGCCTAAAGGATTTATTCAGTGTAGAACATGGAGAGTGTGGTATAAAGCCAATAATGAACGAGCATGTGCAATAGTGCGGGGGAGGTCAACAAAAAGGGAAGATCAATTATCGAGTGGTTTAGAATGTTGATGTTTCCTCACATTGAACTATTTATTTATTTATTTATTTTGCCATGCTCTTCAGCTGGCAGAACCTTTCAGCTGGAAAGGTTCCTAGAGTAGCTTACAGTTCAATAAAAACAAGACAGTTGTTGCCCTCAGGCTTACAATCTAAAATCACATGACACAAAGGGAAAAGGGGATGGGGGGGGGGAAAGAGAACAAGAAAACTCAGGCAAGAGTTCTTAATGTTACTAGTGATGAAATAAAGATCTGGAAAAGGGCAGACATATGGCTCATGTACCTCATGCAGACCGGCTGCTCTTGGCTTTTGAATATTTGGCATTCCATCCACAATATGTTTCTGAGAGCAGAAAGTCTGCGTGAGGTAAATTTTACTGCTAAAGTAGTAGGCATTTTCATGTAGCAGGCATTAGTGTGAGGAAAAACTTAAATACTGTACTAGTGGGGGGGGCATTGTCACAATGACGTTGAGTTTCATATCATATGCAGTCTATTTACACAAGAAACGATCTCTGGTAAAGTGAGTACATGCTGACTTTACCTCGTCAGTGGACAGGAGAATGTATGTGTACGACATGTCAGAGAGAGCATATAAATATTTAAGTGGTTCAATATACAACCAAAGCCTTCCAAATTGTAAACGCATTCAAATCTTGAACTAATACTGTGAAGAGAAAGCCTAACCACACACTTGCTGAACCCTGACACATTTTTTCCCCTTTCCGCTGCCACCCATCTCCCTCCATCTTCTGCATAATACCCACCTGAGGCAAAGGAGACACAGTTCTGGGTAGACCGGTTTTACATAGCTACATCTGCATCCCCCTCAATAGGGCACATTTACATCTACTACTCTAAGGAAGTGCATAACACCCTGACAAGGGAGGAGCGCAGTCTCAAAGAGCTGCAAAGTGCCCCCAAGTACCCAGGAAGCACCACAGCCCCGCTGGGAGGAACCAGCCCAACTTGTCATCAAAGAAAGGGAGTGGGCGAGGGAGGGTAGAAAAAGCACGTCCTGGAAAACAAGGGGTTGTTGGAAGCACGGTGCAGGCTCGCACGGATCAGGTCCCTGGCTCTGGTCAGGACCAAGCTACCCCAACCCCGGGCGCGGTGCCCGGAGACCGGCTGCACGAATGGCAATGCTAGCTCAGTAAGTCAGATTCTTTATTGTGAAGTTATTCTCTGTGTTACGCAAGCCTTCTACCTCGTATGTGTATTGAAGTCCTACGCTTCAGTGACTTTTATGAACTCTGTTGTTTATAGTGTGAAATTCCTGGTAGTCTCCATTAAAGGCGTTATAAACATAGCTGGCTCCTGTCTCAATACGATTCAGTGTCAATACTTGCCGCGGTTGAGTTTAATTCTCACGGAAGTCGCGTAAAGGGCATTTTCTCAGTGCCGGTTAACCCTTTAACTCCCGAACTCATGCAAAGGACCAGCTGTGGTCCTCCACAAATACGTTGAAAAATAACGTTTTAGAAAATCCCAGGATTGTTTGGACTTCTGTAAAATTTGACTGCTATCAGCACACAGATATGTGTTCAATACAGTCTCTACTTCTCCTTAAGATATATCTCAGGGTGCACATTTTTTCTTGTCCTCCTCCCAGCCGGGCTTTGTGTAGTGCACCTCTTTCCTCAGTTTTTCCTGTGCTATTCCTTTCCAATCTGTGTGTGTGGGTGCATCTTCAGTAATTTTTTCCAGTATTGTAAGCCTTCAGGCAGGGTCTTTACTGCACCAAGGTTCTTAGGAATTGTTATTATTACTACCATGCATGTGCTCTCCCCTCCCCCGTTTCTTTCTCAGAAATATCCCTCACATCTCTCCCAAACTGGTCCTTAAATTCCTCTGAGTTCAAAGAGCAAATCGGCATATGGCCTGAGATCTTTTCGGAAGGGAATTGTGGGAGCATATAACATGCACCAGCATCATTTCCCTCTTCAAAACAGTTGTGGGGGGAGAGTTAGCCATTTGGGAGTTCTTTAGAGGTGTCTTTTGTAAAAGCAAACAGGACATTTGGTACCTTGGTCCAGCAGAGCAATCCAATGGATCCACTAGGGGTGGTGTTAGGGGGGCGGCCCACTAGGGCTGGAGCCCCAAATCTTTCATTTGGAGCCCTGAATCTCTGGGAGGCCATCTGCCCCACCACTCTGCTGTCCAGAGCACTTGCTGAAATAAAGTGTCCATACGTCCCTTTTTATAAATGCGGGTGTTCTTAGGAGACAGGCTCCTTTAAAGACACGCACACACAGAGAGAGAGACAGAGACTTTAGAGCATATGTAAATTAGCATATGCAAATGTGTACATTTTTTTGTCCTGTGGGCCTGAGACCAGGATCTTTTCAGTACCTAGCACTGCCTCTGGGACCTGCCACACTTGAAGCCAGCTTATACTGGCACAATTTCAAGATAACGTGCATTCGATTCTGCATGTTTCTAGTAGCCAAGCTGATAAGAAACAACAGTGGTATATATGTATGTATAATTAAATTAATTAGTAATCCCAGTAATCACCCCCCCAGCATTCTTGGCAACACCACCAGTACATACCAATCATGGAGTGGCATGCTATGATGTCTCCAGATCAGTCAGGAATACAAAGAGCTGATCCACCGGGAAATACCCCCACAGTAAACAAGGCTCAGCCTTCTAGACCCAAGGACACCACAGAGCTCTGCATACTGTGGTGTGGTGCAGATGGATTGTCAACAAATATGAGAGGCTCCAGGTACAACTAAACATGGGTTTAGATCACCTTATATTGCGCTCTGCAAAGAACCATCATTTGGGAAGATCAACACCCAGGGAAGGAAGGACAGGCAGTACACTGCAACACCCAAACCATTTGCTTGGGAGGAAGCGTGTATGACAAACATATGATATAGGCATCCCTTGGGCAAGAGTTAAAGTATCCCTGGGATATCAATATGTATCTAAAGGGAAGGAAGGGCCCTTCTGCCAGGGAGAGAAAGGGAAGGGCCAAGACAAAAAGAAAGGGAGGGAACTACAGCTCCACTCCTGCCAAACTAAATGCTGGTAGCTCACTGGATAGAGCTTCGGGATGAGAAACAGGTCATGCTAAGTCTATCTTTTGCATGCCTAAGACTTCCTTTCCGTCCCCTATAGGGATATGCAGACATTGCGTGACGTGCCTTTTTGTTCTTCTCCATGAACCCAAGGTGTGGTTCTGCAAGACAAAAGGGAGCATGAGTGTTTGTCCAAAAAAGGCAATGGTACTAGCTGAGTGGCTGTAATTCACAAAGAGCTTACCCGCATGTGGAGTTCACCGGCACCGGGGCCCATCCCTTCCAGCACAGTATGCACTCACCCTTGGGTCTGTTATGGGAAATACTCCCACTACCTTTTGCTGGTGGAACGGTTGGTCAAGCAAAACAGCTGAGCCAATACACAGTAGGACTGACCCAAAATGCCTCCACATTTTGCCACCACCATCACTGGTGGCAGAAGAGTGGGGCATTTGGGCTATTTTGTGGTGTGACAAAGTTTGCGGGCGAAGAGAAGCAGCTTACCTACACTCCCTCAGCTCCTCAGTGCTGCTGGCTGCTCTCTTTAATTCTCCATAGTGCCCCAGAAACTATGGGGCACTCATCTTTACCCAGTATCATTCCCAGGAACATCTGTCAGCAGCCATTTCCCCCCAGAATCTCCCAGAGTGAAGCAACATCAAGGGCATTCTGGGAAAAATAAAATGCTGGCTGCCAAAACCACCATCAGACAAAAGTAAGCTCCCCTACCCCTGTATGAGTGAGAAATGGGCATGAATCGAATCCCCATAGTGAAAACATTTCCATTGTTGCATTTGGTTTTAAATGAATGAAAATTGAATCAAGTGGTCCCCACTTGATTCCGGTTTTTATTTGGTCCTAGATGAATGCATACCCATCACTTTAACTGAATTTGGGACTTTTGAGTGTATGTGCGGATAGTGCACACTCTCCTCAGGGTTGCAGCCTTTATTCTTCTTAGCGGAAGCTTTGCTTTACCTTTATTACCTGTTAGATGCTGTCATGGGAGAATATAGGAACGCCCCTGTGCTTTCAACAGTGCAGTTTTCTATTAAAGCATTTTAACAAATAAAAAAAATTGGGAAAGGCATTTGCTGTTGATACCAGACATCTGTGAAAACAAGTGCTGAGTTACTGTGAATTTATAGAATCAATAAGGTGCATTATGGAACGGTGCAGCAGGAGTGTTCGCAATCCTTCCCGGTTTTAATAACTTTGGGGAAAAGATCAATGCATTTATATCAATGTGCAACACTACAAGCTACATCCTTCTCTAGTAATTGGGTAATTCATAGCCATTCAACACAGCTCTGGGCATTAATGGCTATTTCAATAAGAGCTACATTTGTGTAACACTATGGAGGGAGACTTCTTGAAGAGAGATTGGGCAACCCTCCATCATGATCCTCAGGTAATGACGGATTTCAAGTAAATCACAATTACATTTCAAGGGGAAATTGGTTGCAAATCCATCTCTGCTGAATGGTATCTAGACAGGCAGACTGAAAAATAGCAGATGATGATGATGATGATTCAGTGAAGATGTCTCTTTACAAAGGAACATAAGCAAGAAAAACACATCCCTGCCCCAAAGAACTTACAGTCTACATTTCAGCAATGGGCAGTGGAGGCTGGTGGCGGGGCTGTGTATCCACTCCGGATTTTACTCTGAACTTTTTAAGGAGCTATCCATAGTGCCAAAACCAAAACTATTTGGGGGTATGGTTCAGCACCTATCAAACAACAGAAGAGGGAAGAAAAAATAGAGAGGAAGTCATGGGAGGCTTAGAGGACACACTAGTCAGGAAGCCAGAAAAGAGTATTATTGTCTTTCTCCAACAAGAACGGGACAGTAACAGGAAACTGCTGACTTCATCCAGATATAATTAAGTCCAGTGCCCCCTAGTGACAAAACTATGTTATGACATTATCCACCCAAACAAGGATAACAGGATATACATGTGAGCAACTGCAGTAACACAAACACATTTAGCACAGCCCTATAACATAGGAACCTGTCATATGCCAAGTCAGACCATTGGTCTACCTAGTCCAGTATTGTTGACACTGTCTGGCAGCAGCTCTCCAGAATTTCAGGCAGGACTCTTTGCTAGCCTTACCTGAGATGCTGGGGATTGAAACTGGGACCTTCAGCACTGAAAGCAGATGCGCAACCGCTGATCTATGGCCCTTTTAAAATGTCTGTCTGTCTACCCAGAAGTAAGACCCAGTACATATCTACCCATTGAATTCAGTGTGGCTCACTCATAGGTACAAGATTGCAGCCTGAAGTTTTATTTCAGTTGGGGATGAGGAAAACTGATAAAACATTATGAAGCACTAGTAGCGGGAGGGAGCATTTCAATCACACTTGTCTCAGAGAGATCCAGGGGAAAAAACCACCTGTTTCACAGACCCTTCCAAATGCTTAACACCATTACACCTATAATATAGTCAGATTAGGTTGCACCTGCAGTGTCTACTGATATATGGCTTTCATCCATATCAGGATGCACAAAAGACAGTGAAAAATATTTCGTTCACTTGAATAAAACTTTCCCCTAAATTTTAATATGATTGGCCCACTCAAAAAAAATTAATTACATATTCTATTACCTGCTCCTTTGAGCCACCGTACAGGTGAAAGAGCACATCAGATTGGGTTGTAAAAGCTTACCATCTGGAGATGTCTTATCCCTCAAGCTTGTGGGAAGGAGAAAATGACAGTTCAACTTAAATCATTTTTAAAAAATTAAAAAAAGATTAAACAGGTCAGGTGTCAGCAAACTATCTTGATGGATTTATTTGAAATAGATCTCCAAATTTGCCCAATGAGTTGTCCTCATAGTTAGACTTCTCCGAATAACAATCCATAATAGGTTTGTAATGGTGTACAGTTTCTTTGAAACTTAGGGTACAATCCTATGCATGTTTAGACAGGGAAAGTGCTACAACTCCCAGCATGCCCCAAGAAGTCATGCTTTTTAATCCCCCCCCCCCAGATACATACCTCTACCCATTGGATCAAAACTTGTTTTCCAGCCCATACAAAAGTGAATACATTTTCTTGTGGTATTGAGTAATAAAATAACATAGAGTAAAACCTTGGGTCATACAAAGATATTCTTTACTGAACCCAGTTTGTTCATAAATAATGTATAATTCATTATGTAATGATTTTAATGTAATGTACTTGGGTTTTATTTTATTTCATTGTTCTGCCTTCATCAGTGTGCTAAGATATGCAAAGTTCCTGCTCTATTTCATTGAAAAAGGACATATGAATAGACCGCAGAAACTTCAGGATCGAACAGGAAAATATTGCTGCGGAAACCAGCCTTCCCCGGTTTTCTTTATGGAACACTGTTTTCACATGGGACGGTTTGATAACTAAGACGGTACAGTTCTCACATGAGGACAGAATCATTTCAGCTAAATTTCTTTGAATCAGGGTGCTTCCAGTTCCAGATGAGGCTTTCATTGTGAAATTGCCCTGCCTCATTCACAGGATTTTACAGGGGATCCAGATGATGCTGTCTTCCATTTGTAACCCTTCCGTGTTTTTCTATTTATTTATTTATTATATTTATACCCCGCCTTTTTTCCTGCAAGGAACCCAAGGCGGCTTACATAATCCTCCTCCTCCTCTCCATTTTATCCTCACAACAACCCACAGCGTCTTCCATCTTTTTTCTTTCCACAGAAAATCTGTTGAGGAGCAAAAAACAGAATAGCTGCGCAATGTCTTTTGACTGGTAGCGCTAGGAGCTCTCCTTCTGGAATCGCCCTCAGCCCATGGCCCAAGGCTAATGGTTGACTAGGTATTTTCTTTCCTTTTTTACATTCTGTCCATTAGTGTCCATGTAGGTCTGAGGAAGTGGGTAATCTGAATCATGTATTTTTAGTGTATTTTTACAATGGCTTACAAGAAGTGTTTCTTTGTCCACTGCTGGAACCTTACCCAGGAAAGTCTTTTGGTGTTATGTCAGTTTTCTGTTTGCAGATACCAGGCCTTATGTTCCAGGAAAAAACAGCTACATTTTTAGCTGTCGCTATTAAAATGCATGAAAAATTGACAGCAGAATAGATACAGTTGCTGTGAATCAATAGTAAATCATCTGAATTATCCGGTGTGTACACCATTCTTGTTCTGGATTGTGCTGCAGGAAGTGTTTTCTTTTCCTTACACTCTGTGAGATGTACTTAAATATTTCTTTAGATTGCAACGCTAGGCACAGCTTCCTCATTCAGAATGGCATAGCGAGATGCTGCTGACTGCAGTGAAGCAGGGTGTTTCCACAAAAATCACGGTTCTGGAACCCAGAGACATATCTGGTCAGTACCTCTCTGAAAATATGTTTTAAATGTTAGTGATATCTTCATATTGTAGTGCAGTGTTCTCCAACCTTGGGACCCCAGATGTTTTTGGCCTACAACTCCCAGCATGCCCCAGCTGGCTGGGGCATGCTGCGAGTTGTAGGCCAAAAACATCTGAGGACCCAAGGTTGGAGAACACCGCTGTAGTGCCAGGCACACCAATTTGGACACCGGTAATGAATCTGCCATTCATTAGCTGTGATGCTGTAATCCCATTTGCTGTGTATTTGTGACCCATCCATGTTAAAACTAGGCTTTCACCTAGCGTAGTCCCTATAAGCAACATAGGAAGCGGCCTTATGCTGAGTCAGACCATTGGACCACCTAGCTCAGTATTATCAACACTGACTGGCAATAGCTTTCCAGGGTTTCAGATCAGAATCCTTCCCAGGTCTACCTGGTGATGCCCAATTGAACCTGCAACCTTTGGTATGCAAAGCATCTGTTTCACCACGGAGCTATGGCCCTTTCCCATTAAATAGGAAACAGGTAATGGACTAGGGACAGGCTAGGAGCGTACAGAGCCTCTCGTGCTCTGCTGTTCCTTGTGTATACCAGAAGCTGCTCTGCATGCAGGATTCACCTGCGTTGAGGTGGTGAAGAGGCTGGGTTTATTCTTTTGCAGTCCTACCATATAAGCGTACATTCTTATTTTAAGATGAGCACAAGAGGAGCCCCAGCTGATAAAGCATCTCAGCTCCAGTGACAAAGTGTCGAGGTAAACAACGAAACAGACAGGCGAGTTACGCAACTGGGAGGAGAAGGTAAGTATCTCCCATTTCTTTAATGTATTGATCATCAGCTGAAGCTGAAACATGGGCATGGCAAAGGACATAACATGCCAGGAGCTAAATCCCAGAAGGGTAATCCTGTAGAGACCTATAGCAAAACCTGAGGGGGATCCCGAAAGGGGGATCCTGTACAGTTCCGGGACTGAATCCTAGAGGAGATACTGTAGAAAGTTGCCACTCTTGTAGCTCTGCTCTGGCCTGAAAGTCTTGGGTGGCTGCAGTAAACCTAAACCAATCCTAATTCTGAAAGGAAAAAACGGGGGATATACAGATGTTACTAGAGTGGTGTGGATTAGGCTCATGTGGGAATGGCTCCAGTGCTCCTCGTGACATGAATTTGGCCCTTGATGTAGTTTCCTATAAAATGCAGGAGAGTTGCTGTTCAAAGAAGCAAGCAAGCTTGTGTTCACATAAAGCAGCTCCCTGGACCAGAGCCCATGTTACAGCAGTAATATCAGTGTAGATTATCTTGCACAAAGTCATCAACTAAACTGCTACAATTACAAATGAAGGTGAGCTGCACCCATACAGCTCAGATAGCCGGGATATTTTACACAGCTGCTTGGAACAGAGGTTTACAAATAAGGTTGTAGCAAGTCTGCCTTGTTTCTTTCTTTCTCTTTTTAAAGTTCACGCTTTCTCGTGTTCACAACATTTGCTTAATCCTTGCCCTATTGATTTAATCTAAAAATACATGCAGGCTTCCATCTGGATAGGCCTGTAAAGTAATTGATGTAAAAAGACCTATTTCCAAAGGCTAAGAAAAACTCTTTATTCAAGTTAACTCTAAAAACATTAAAAGCATAATCCTATGCATATTTAGAGAGAGAAAAGCTCTACAACTTCCAGCATTCCCCAGCCGGCCATGCTGGGGCATGCTGGGAGTTGTAGGACCTTTTTCTCTCTAAACACGCATAGGATTGCACCCTAAATCCAGCAGTTGCAGGGCTATAAACTGGAAAATGAGGCGCTCCCCATGTCAAGGCTACCTGATGTTTTCACTTCCTCCTTTAGCAGCTTTTTTTCCCATTTACTGTTCATCTCTTTAATTGCTAGGGACCTGCCTTGTTGACTGTACTTTTCCCAGGAGGGTGCAATTTTTACTCAAAGCAAACTGTAACTGTGACAAGTATTCCGGGCGTCATTTACGAACAGAACACCTGGCCCATTTCCCATAAATTATTGGGAAATGGGAATATGTCTAGGGATGCACTTTTATTTTAAAAGTTTAATAAAACCCAGGCATCGAACCTCCAGATACTGTCACACTAGTTATGTAGACAGTGTGGCAGCTGCTACATGGACATGGAGTCGGTAAACTAACACTGACTACTAATACAGTATACTAATGCTGAATACTAATACCCCTTTTATATCACCTCAGGCAGTGCAGTTGCTGCTGCTGTCTCCATGGCTCTTCCCATCATGCTGTGAGAAGTATTATAAACCCTTGCCGTGTGGTTCCTTTGCAGGAGTCGTGACAGAGCAGTGCTCGGATCACACGGTGGAGAGGATGCCCCTTACCTTTTGTTACAGCCCCCTCTTAGCTACTTTCTTAGAAGAAAAGTGGGGTCGTGATTTCTCTGAAATGGGGAGGAGGCTGGGGTGTGTGGCTTGTTGTCCTCTTCATTAAGGACCCTTACCTTGCCCACCATAGCTGAAGCACTGCTACAGAGGCCATGCAAACCATGCTGGGAGCAGGGTATGTGTAAAAGAGAGTGTGTGCAGCCCAATCCTGTGTATGTTTTCTTGGAGGGAAGTCCCATTAAGTTCAATGGGGTTTATTCCCAAATTAATGCATGTAGGATTGCAGCCTAAGTCAGCATGGCTTGAGGTTGCTCTATTATACTTATGCTTTTATGAGCCCAAGTGACTCCATTGACTGAGATAAGGATGTCACGTCCTCTGTTTTCAATAGCATTTGCCATGACATGACATTCTTCAAAGAATAAGCCAGTTCATTTTCTTCATGATAGTCTGGGTCACCTGCAAACCATCCAGCCGAGTTCTTTCCTGCTGGAGGTGGTCTGTACAAACCTTTGTTCTATAATGTTCATCGAAGGGACCAGTTCTTTTCAGCCAGTCCATGAATGTAAAGGCATTGTCCTCGACACCACCCTCTCTATAAGATTTTTTCTATGCATCATCCTTGTGTCCAAGATTGCACCTGCTAATTGTGACTTCCTCACTTTTGATGTACCTGTTCCTGAAAAGCAGCTGGCTGCTATCTGGCCTTCTGCTATTTTGCGCATATGCGTGCCTGCGTTAGCTAACCCTATTGCTAACCCTATTGGCAGTCTGTTTTTCCACAGATGTTTATGTACCTATTCATAAATCCATTCTATCCAATTCCCACCTTGATCTGTCTCCAAGGCTAGCTTTCTTGCCCGAAGGCAAACCCAGAATACTGAAACCATATTCTGACATATTGAACTTCAGGCCTGTAGGCCAAATCTAGCCCACCTGGGTCCAAATCTAGCCTTCTGGGGTTCCGCAGAAGGCCACGCCCCCTTCCCCCCAACCACCAATTGTTTGGTGGTTTCCCAGCTTTTGTGCAATTTTACCCATTCTGAAAGGTTGAAATGCCTCTCCTAAGGCTTAATTACTGGCAGTAATTAATGCTGGTATTTCATTTTATTCTTTGTATTTCTGGTACTTTTATCCCTGCCCCTTTTGCTTCTGCCTCACCCACCACTGGAATGCAGCCCCCCGAGAGCGTCTCCAAAATTGAGCTTGATCCTTGGGCTCAAAGAGGTTCAGCACCCCTGCTCTAACCTGATACTGGCTCTTAGGAATAGGCTGAGTCCTCTATTTCGGGTCGGTATCACTTTATGTGCATCCATCATTCCATCCCATCCTATTTCCACATTAAAGGCACAATCCTATTATTATAATAATATTATTATTTACAGCATTTGTATACCGCTCCACATCAAGCAGATTCCGGAGCGGTGAACAATAAGAAGACAAAAAAAATAAAAGTGTGGCGTAGTGGTTAGAGTGTTAGACTGGGACTCAGGAGATCCCCGCTCAGCCATGAAACTCACTGGGTGACTTTGGGCCAGTCACTGACTCTCAGCCTAACCTACCTCACAGGGTTGTTGTGAGGATAACATGGAGAGGAGGAGGATTATGTAAGCTGCCTTGGGTTCCTTGCAGGAAAAAAGGCGGGCTATAAATATAATAAATAAATAAAATAAATAAAATAAAATACATTGAAAAACTAACAATTACATTGGTGGCTGAAGAGCAGTTTTCATAGATTCATAGATGATAGAGTTGGAAGGAGCCTACAAGGCCATCGAGTCCAACCCCCTGCTCAATGCAGGAAACTAGAGGAGGGGTCTCCCATCCAAGTAATAACCAGGCCTGACCCTGCTTAGCTTTCCACACTCAGACAAGCTGAGCCAGCATGAGCCCATGCATGTTTAGACATGGGGAGTGCATCGTTTTCCAGTTTACAGTCCTGGAACTGCTGGATTTAGGGAGCAATCCTATTCATCTTTAGACAGAAAAAAGGCCTACAACTCCCAGCATGGGCATGCTGGGAGTTGTAGGCCTTTCTTTCTGCCTAAATATGCATAGGACTGCATCCTAATCTGCTTTTTTAAAAAAATATATGCATGAAAATACTTATTTCAAATCAAATGGATATTTAACATAGTAGTTTCTCACAAAACATGCATTTCTAAATAGATTGTCTCTCAAGATATGCATTTCTAAATTATATCCCAAATTACATGTTTTTAAATGTAGTTTGGTATGCTTTTTTGTGCTGAAAACTGTACCACAAATTTTGGAGGAGTGCAAAAGCTGAGGAATAGCTCCATTCGAATCTGCCCATGAGTCCAGGACATGCAGGTCTGGTCAGTTCACCAAAAAACCTAAGTACGGTTTTCATAGGGCAATGTGCATGTTCTGCCATCTATCTAAAGAAATGAAGGTCACCTCCCAACATTCTTTGGTATTGTCTTGTTGTTTTTAACAGGGAAGACCAGTGCCAAGCTGGGGGGGGGGGCGTGTGGACTAGATGCCCTAGATCAGTGTCCTCCAACCTTGGGTCCCCAGATGTTTTTGGCCTACAACTCCCAGCATGCCCCAGCCAGCTACGCTGGCTGGGGCATGCTGGGAGTTGTAGGTCAAAAACATCTGGGGACCCAAGGTTGGAGAACACTGCCCTAGATGCTCTTCACTACTCTCACCGCTGCCCATTCAGTTTCCCTTCCCATCAGGCCCCCAATCCGTATCATTGTCTAGAAGAAGAAGCCAAGTCCTGTGAGGGCTGCTGATCCTTTGCCTTGCTGTCGTCACTGCTCCCACACCCAGACAGGGTAGTTGAACATGCAGAGGCACCAAGGAGGAAGAGCAGGGAGGGCCGTAGTAGAGTCCACCGCAGCTGTGGCCCTCGGCAGGAGCCCGATGATGCCAACCCCTGATGTCAGGCTGTACATTGCCTTGAACATTCCTTTTAATGGGACGGTGGGATCAAAACATGTCTGATAAATAAACACTAAATTCCGGTCCCATTTTTGTGTGACCAAAGATAGAACCCAGGATGGGACTATGCCAATGAAAGGGCAGAGCATTCAGGTAGGAGCAGGCATGAATGGAGTCTACAGAAAGCAGGGTTAGTCTAAACACCGATAGTATCCCCTATTGCCGTGCTTTACTTTCTTCCATATAAGTTGCCCTTAACTCCTGTAGAGAAAATTAAAGTGTTTCACTTGGGGGGGGGGGGGGGCGGGCAATGTTGTGGTGGGAGCAAAGTGTTCTGATCACTGACAGTTTGTCTCTGCCCACCACCTGGGGTCTTTGCAGCTACTTTGTAACTGAGAACTTGTGCCCGGCGTTGCTTTCCCCCCCCCCTCCTCCCTCCAAATCCCTTTTTCTTTTGGGTTGTGACTTTTAGATTTTAACCCTGAGGGCAGGGGCTGTCCTTTATGAATTTTTGTAAGCCACCTTTTTTCTGCTGAAGAGCAGAATAAAAAATGCTTTAAATAATGAATGAATGAATGAATGAATGAATAAATAAATAAATAAATAAATAAATAAGCCCTGCCTCCACACACCCTGCCAGCCAAAATGGCAGGAAATCTGCATGCTTTAAACAAAGATTTCTTTTTTGATCAAGTTTCTCCATGATTCTGCTCTGGCATGTTTTTTTAAGTAAAACATTATCCCACAGTTGTGGCTCTTCATTTGAGTTAAGCTACTGGAGTGCTAGTTTATCAGGAACAGAGCAGAGAGAGAGCGAGAGACTGGAAAGCCAAGAATTGTGACTCCGTAACTAAGGCTCTGATCTCTGTAGCTGTAATTGCTTCTAGTTGGTATTCTCAGAGTGCTGTTTCTCTCTGAGATGAAAAAATATATAATGCGGCAAACGGTGGCAGAGAAGGTTTATTATCAGTGGGTTAAACGCCGGCAATGAAACTGGAATAACTGGTTCCAGGCTTAATCTGGATTACTAGCATCACATGGGGGGGGGGGTGCCATGATAAAAAAGAAGCCCCACGGCTTCATGGCAAGTTACTGTTATTGGCTGTTTCTTCAAGGAACTGCTAAAGGTATCATCATAACCACATCCTTTGGTTCATCAATCACTGGTTCCTGGTGATGCCACTTCTAGGATGAATTATTTGTTTGCGGTTGATTATCATTCTTGTACAATAAGTAATACCTTGGATTGCAAGCATAATTCATTCCGGAACCGTGCTTGTAATCCAAAACGCTCTTATATCAAAGCGAGTCTCTGGCGGGCGTGAGCGGGGCCAATTTCGGCCCGCTACGCCCGCTCGAGGCGAGCGGTTACATCCCTACGACTACTTGTCTTGCAAGACCTTGCTCATTTATCGAGTCAATTATTTTTTTTTTAAATGTTGCTTGTCTTACAAAACGCTCTCAGACCATGTTCCTTGCAATCCAAGGTATTACTGTAGATTACTTCTGGGTTCAGGAACGATGTGGAAGTCCGAAGCCAGTGGTAACCATTAATAGATGTGAAGTAACTGAACAGCTAGTTTTAAAAATGAAAGGTGGATGTTTCTCCGTAGGTTGTGGACACAAGAAGACAGAGTTCAGGGTAAGATGTGAATTTAAATAGATATTGAAAGAACCGAAGTGAACCACCTCAGTGGAGCACTTTGACTTCAGTTTAATTCTTCTTTTTTCTGGTTCCCCAACTCTATGAAGATAAATCAGAATAAGTTAATGCTGGTAGCGGCATTGAAACCCTATGTTTGCACCAGTTTAAATTAGTTCCTTCCTACTCAATTGTTATGTACTGGCCAACACCAAGGGCTTATGGGGCTTGTTTAAGGATGATTAAAAATTATGATCAGAATCTAAAAAGATACTTTAGATACATGACTAACCAATGTCATATCAGAATTATGTATGAAAATCCCCTCCCTTTCAAGAGCAGTTTGCCATATGGAGGCTGCTGCTGAAGAAATAAAGCCCGGTACAGCACATTGAAGTAGCTGCATAACCAATCATTGATTGATAGCCAATATATCAATGGGGGGATTGCAGTCTAACTGCCACTACCCATCACGTTCAGTTTACTGCTTTTATATGTCATGAAATTGGTTTTTGGAACAACTCTGTTGGGTTGAATTGGGCTTTCAGAAGTCTCCAGAATTAGATTTTCTGTATCAAAACACACACACACACACACTAAAGTCCTGCATTATTTTTGTATTAACTAAAGATGAAGGAGAAATTTATTCATACTTTCAAAACTCAGTTATCCTTTGAAATTCACAGTTCCATGAATTTTGCAACGGAGTTCTCCAATCCAAAAATGCATACAAAAATGTGTATATTAGGGGAAAGTGCAAACAAAATCCATGTATTTGTGAAAATAACATTCAGAAATGCATTATATTAGGACAATTGCTTGCAAAAAAAAAAAAAAAAAGTGTATACCAGGCACGTTTGCATACAAAAATGCATGTATTAGGAGAAACGCACACAAAAATGCGTATGAATTTTCATGCAATTTTTTTTAAAAAAATATGTATTTGTTACACTTCCTTTCCCTTCTTCCCTCCCCACTCTGACTGAGCACTCTTATTACCACACCACACCACACAAGACCTACAAAGTATAAAAAGTTCTCCACTGAGACTCTGATTTTGACTGGAGCAGCACTGTTGCCGAGGGGGGGGGGAGTGTTTTAACCCTTCCCCCATTTCATTTTCCCAATCTAAATCACCCTATAAAACTGCTATTGGCTCCAAAGTGGGGAGGAAACAGGTAAAATAAAACATTGTGAAATTTGATCAGGGATCTCCTACTTTTCATTTACTTTGGTCCTCAATCAAGGAAGCACTAGGAAAACCCCATTAGTTGATTGTAAAAAGTACAAAATATGAGTACTTTTATGAGCCCCTCTCCCCTTCCCCTACCATTCCATGGTGTGTGTTTTTTACTGATAGTGCTACAGTGCACACCCAGGGCCGGTGCTACCATTAGGCCAACTAGGCAGCTGCCTAGGGCGCAGGGCTAAAGGGGGTGCCAGAAATAGGGAGGGAGGGCTCAAGTGGGAAGGGGGACGCTAAATATCCGATCTTGCCTAGGGCACCAAACTGCCTTGCACCGGCCCTGTGCACACCACCCAAAAATGTGCAATTTCAGGCTTGTCAGTGTCGTTCTCCTAATTTTGAACACATGGGAAAGAAAACAGAAGTTGTTCCCCTGCCCAATATCCTGTCCTGTGGCATGGGGTCGGGATATTTGGGAGCTTGTGCAAAGGAGTGCAATTAAGTCACACTTTGGAGAACTGTATGGATGAGCTCCTAAGACCAAGTGACATGTTCAAGGCAGTTGATCTCTGATGGATCATTCACATATCCAAGTCACAGCTTGATCTGCAGTCAAGTTATGTTACGTATGAACCTAAGTCAAGTTATGGACATATATGTGTGAACCTGCTCTGAGATGATCCCTTCCTCTAACTGAATGATATCTTTTGAAGTAATAGCCTGGTGTTTCAGCCTTAAGTGGTCTGTTTTCTAAAATATTAGAAATATTTCTTGAAGATTAGATTAGGAAAGGTTAGGGTTAGCAAACATTGGACTGCGCCTGTAATTTTTCCCCCCCACGAGACCCCCCACATAACACAGTTGGTGGACAAGTCCAGAATAATCATGGGAATAGCACATAGAGTAGTTCACAGAGTAAGAAAAACTTGGTTTCCATATACTGTTCACTTCAGAAATTAGGGAACCCACTGAGGCACCATTTCAGTACATGGGGTTGGATCCAACATGAGCCTCCTATGGACTAAAGGGTTCCTTCTGACAGTGGGAGCATTTTCATCCAGTGGAGTTTTTCCACTGGCTGAACTGGGAAGGAGGTGATCGTTGTCCATTTCCCCCTCTCCCTGCACTTCCCCATATCCCCAAAATCTGCTCTGAAGGGTTGAGGGTAAGGATGTACGAGAATGACATTTACGTTTGCAAATTATGCGAACATGCCTCATTCGCAACCCCGAATGCAAGCAGGAGAATGTGTTCTCCAAAAAATGTTCGCAAATTCCCAAACTTGTCTTTGCATTTGAAAAACATGCATTGTTGCAAAAATGTGCACTTTTCCCATTTGAATGAAATGAAAAAAAGAGGGCAAGGGGGCATGGGAAATGAGGCAAGGTGAGGCGAGCTTCAACTCAAGGTGGTGTTTGGAGAATCTCGGCAAGCGCAAAAAATCACTTGTTTGCCCATCCCTAGTTGAGGGACCCTCCAGAACAGTGGAGGACATAACATTGGGGGCTGCAGAGGCAGAGGGAATCAGTAGAAGTGCCCTCCCCCACTTTTGGCCAGCAGAAGTGTTCTCAGCAGACGTCCACTTGGGGAGGCTCCCGCAGGTGGAATAAAACCCTGGATCTGGCCCACTGTATGCGGCGTATCACCCTATCAGCTCTCCTGTGTTGGAGAATGATTAAAGAGGCAACTCAGGGCAACTACAGAAAGGAACACGCAAGTAATTGGCAACACTGAAGTTGGGCAGAATTAATCTGAATGAATAGCATTTGGAATGGCAGCAATATCAAGGATCAGTGAGCTCCTGTGGATTTTAAACTTTCCATCGTCTATCTGCTTTTGACATTTGAAAGAAAAGTATGAGAGGCAGAGTCTCCCCCCCCCCCCGCCGCCGCCGCCGCCTTCTTAGCCTACATCCACAATATTGCCTCAAGATTCAAGCGAAGCGCATGTGCGGCGGCGGTGGTGGTGGTGGTGGTGGGATACGAGCAGTGTTTCAGAAGTATAATGATAGTGTTCTCTGGGGACACAAACCTAATCAGCTCAGTATGTACTAGGAACAGGCATTCAGTTTCTGGGTAGAAATGAACTTGATTGTTCCTAAAAGGCCCACAGTCAGTGTAGAGCCGTGTTCTCCAACCTTGGGTCCCCAGATGTTTTTGGCCTACAACTCCCAGCATGCCCCAGCCAGCGTAGCTGGCTGGGGCATGCTGGGAGTTGTAGGCCAAAAACATCTGGGGACCCAAGGTTGGAGAACACTGGTGTAGAGAAATTAACGAGGACAGGAAATAAGCGTGCATGTCCCGCTCCTCTGGGGTTCAGGGCTGCTTGACCTATTGAAGCTGGTGAATAAAATCAGGGGTGAAAAGTAAGGGGATGCTCTCTAGTACTCAATACTGGCGCACGTGCTTAGCGTGCCACCGTTGCAAGCTGCCACCGACGCTGCTGTTTTTCTTTGCTCTAAGAGCATGGGGGGGGGGGAGGGATAGACTGCGGTTTCTCTGTGGTGTGGGAAATGCACTCTGCAAATGCTCAAGTATTCCAGGACTCGTCATTCTGAGAACTGGGAAAAAAAGGTTTCCTTGTTGCCAGTATCTTGGCAAAGATTAAGCCCTGGGTAGGATGCCATTTTCTCCGTAGTTTTGGGTGCCCTCTGCCGGTTCAGCTGGGGTTTATTGGAGAATGAAAGGTTGTCAGGGAGAAGAGTTTGGGCTCCCTACTTACATTGTCATTGTGATGGCCCCTGAATGAAAGGCCGCCAAGCCAAGCCTCCTTCAGGCAAACCATCAGATAGGTTCCTTCAGATTAGGGGGGGGAGCTACTTATGAATCACCCAAAAGAGGAAACACTTCACCAAAAAGGAGGACACCGATATGCACAAAATGTGTGTGTGCTAATTTATATGTATAGATGCAAATGGAGAGAGAGAGAGAGAGAGAGAGAGAGATATTATAATTTAAAAAGAAATACAGTCCATCTCACCATAGTGAGAAGACGGTGACCAGGTGACCTGTGTGGCTGCCCGGGCTGCCCAGGTGCTACATGTGGATGGGCAGCGGTTCTTACGGTTGTCTTTGACCCGGAATTGGACAGGCAAGCCCTTCAAGTAGAGAACCGTCCTCTGGCAGCCCTTCAAGTAGAAGGCTGTCCTCCTCTGTACAGATCCTGATGTAGTTGGGCTCACTCAAGGAACCTATTTAGAACTGAAGCTGTGCTCTCTTAATCCACACAAGTAGAGGTGCTTTTCATAGTCAAGTTGGCTTTTTTGAGGCCTGTGCTGTGACGGTGAGATATCAAGTTACATGCATACACATAAGTCAATCAGCAAGAGGGAAGAAAGGAAAGGAAAGGAACGGAAGAAGAAAATTAGTAAAGGCCCTTTCTAGATGATAAAACCATAACTCTGAGGCTGCCAATGGCACTTGCCAGTCCATCTAGTCGCTCTTAACAAGTGAATGTTGTATTCCTGCCTCTTGTTTCCAGCTTTTGTTCTCTCTCTCTCTCTCTCTCTGCTGTTCTGTTATCTACCTGTCTGATAACTGCTTGTCTTGTCGAGTTGGCTCCTTCATTCCAGCTTTTCCAGCCCGCTGTAGCAGCAACTGAGACTCTCATCTTTGAGAGAGAGTCTGATTCCACCACCACTCGCTGCCTTCCCTCCCAGGACTACAAAGAAAGATCCCGAAGGATGTGGGTTTGAGTCCCATACACACGCACCTCATCATCCCAGAAGAGCCTGCCCTTTCATTCACTGCAAGCATTAAGCACAGCTGTAAGATAATACGGTATTGTTAAAGTTATATGTCTGCAAGCAAGACAAAAGGCAATGTTGGTTTTCTTTCCGGCACAGATAAGATACAGCAACTTTACATTTACAGCTAAGAGAAATGTACACCTAAACAAACCCCCAAAACCAAACGTATCAGAGAGTCACAGGAAAGCAGAAAACAGTGGCTGACATGACAGCAAGAGAGCTGAAGACTGACCTGTCACATCAAGGATAGAATCGATCCATGGGAGGAAAATTGTGTGCGAACGTTGTACCAGCTAGGTGCATCTGCCGTAATGATGTTCAGTTTTCTGGTCACTCACCATGCCTTAGGCGCCACTGCTGATGTACAGAGAGAGCCCCAGGGTGGATCTGCCAAGACATGCATATTATCAGCAAGCCAATACCATGCTCATAGTCAGAGCGACGGGGAAACACTGTATTAAAGTCTTGGCACTGCTCTTCTACAGTGTACAGCTGACATGGGATGCCTGTTACACGGAGATGCCACATGAAACATTCATATTGCTGCTTGACAGAGTAGCCCCAAACTCCTGCATGCAGCCGTACTGGAAGAAAGTCCATTGCTTGGTCTTGAATTATGGAACAAGCTAATTATGATATGTGTGCCATTTGAGAATGGGATTTGAAATCCAGAGATTTCAGAACCACAGATTGGGCTAAGTTGTTCAGTGTGTGTGTGTGTGTGTGTGTGTGTGCTGCTTGAGTACTAATACTTGTTGCCAATGTATTTCTGGGGTTGACTGAACTCTGAAGGTATCATGCCAAGATATACTGCTGCCCGGGCTACTGCGGCCAGTAATAGCACAAAAACATCAGTGAAGTAGGTGATTGATTGCAGGAAGGGCCATCTGCGTGAGAGAGTTTTTGTGACAATAGCCAAGCTTCCGGAAAGCTTGCTGCTGTTTTTGTTTTTGTTTACTTTGGTTTTATCCTATAGTTTTAAACTTTTAAAGTTTTATGCTGTGTTTTGTCATGTTGCTGTATCTTAAGAAGGGCAGGGCACTTTGCACAGAGCAGCAGTCAGCCTTCCTCAGGGCTTCATTTCTTGCGACAGAGATGCTGAGGCTCACGTCTTTCTGGACACAGCACCCCCTGACCTGGGAGCTGCCTCCCCCAATCCCCGGTGTGTGGGGATTCACTCTACTTCCTCAGCGAGGGAAATTACCTCCAAAGCCTGTGGCTCACGCTGGCTCAGCTTGTCTGAGCGTGGAAAGCCAAGCAGGGTCAGGCCTGGTTATGACTTGGATGGGAGACCCCTCCTCTAGTTTCCTGCATTGAGCAGGGGGTTGGACTCGATGACCTTGTAGGCCCCTTCCAACTCTATGATCTATGAAATCTATGTCTTCAGGGGCATTTTCATCTATCCTTTGTGTCATATGTTCCAAAATTATGCCCATGGTCTGCATCAGGAGTCAGCATAGTTGGTAGGGTGGCCACTGATGCATCACCCAAAAAGAGGGCAAAAGATGGCACAGAGTTGCATTAAAAATGCATATGCTAATTTATACACCTAGATGCAAATTTAGAAAGAATGTCTATAATTTAAATAGAAATATTATTAATTAATTAATTAATTAATTATATTACATTATATTTATACCCCACCTTTTTCCTGCAAGGAGCCCAAGGCAGCTTACATAATCATCATCATCATCATCATCATCATCATCATCATCATCATCATCCTCTCCATTTTATCCTCACAACAACAACCCTGTGAGGTAGGTTAGGCTGAGAGTCCGTGACTGGCCCAAAGTCACCCAGTGAGTTTCATGGCTGAGCGGGGACTAGAACCCAGATCTTCCCATAACAGGGAAGACTATGGCCAGGTGACCTGTGTGCCAACTCAGTCTCCTCTCCAGGTGCTGCATGTTGACAAACAACTTTGAGGCCCCTGCTCTTCTTTCTTGTGTGTGTGTGTGTGTGTGTGTGTTTAATTTTTAAACTGGACTTGGACTGGACACCTCCAAATAGAGGGCTGCCCTGTGACAGCCCTTCAAACAGAGGACTGTCCTCTGTAAAGCAGGCAGGGGAGACTGGTGACTCCTCTGTTAGTGGGGCTCCTTATCCATTACAGCTTTTATTCTGAGCTTTATAGGAGCTGTCCATGGTGCTCTATGGTGGTGAACCTATTTTGGGGATGGAGTACAGCACCATGGATAGGTCCTATAAAGCTCAGAATAAATGCTACAATGGATGAGGAGCCCCACTGATATAGGAGTCACCGGCCTCCCCTGAAAGTAGGGCACCCGGCCACCCTAAAGTACCCTCAGAGCCCCTATCCTGCTCTGGTAGGGGACCACTACTATGAGTCCTCTCGGCCTGCTTTTGCTCTTCTCTGTTGCATCCTGTTGGTTCACCTGTACACTCTGGCCCTGAGGGGAAATATTTATTTATTTATTTATTTTCTAAGAGTATTTTTTAACCACCTTTTGGGCTATAACAAGGGCCCCCAGAGTGGCATACAAAAACAAAGCACGAAAACCCAATTAAACACCAGACCAGTTACCTGAAAATAAAAAAGAGCAGGAGCAAAACCCTCAGTCTCGTATTAAAAACCATGAAAAGATGTACAAAATGCTTTTACAGCCTGCCTGAAATGAAGGAGAGATGGTGCCAGTCTAACCTCCCTTGGGTGGGAATTTCACAATTGGGGTGCTGCCACAGAAAAGGTCCTATCCCTCGACTCCACCAGCCTAACCTCTGTCAGTGATGGGACATGTAGCAGAGCCTCGAAAGGCGATCGAAATGTATAGGCAGGTTCATATGGGGGGAGGAGGAGGTCTTTTAGATATCCTGGCCACAACTAATTTAGGGCCTTATTATAGTTAAGCACCAACACCTTGAATTGGGCCTGGAAACAAATAAGAAATCAGTACAGTTGATATATAATCAGTGTAACATGATGTATAAAATTCACACCAGGCAGCAATCCAGCTGCAGCATTTTGCACCAATTGAATTTTCCAAACACTCTTCAAGGACAGTCCCATGTAGAGGGCATTGCAGTACTCTAAATGGGAAGTGGCTAAGGCATGTGTCACTGGGGCCAGAGTCCTCTTCTCCAGGAAGGAGCGCCGCTGGTACACCACCAGCCATAGCTGGGCAAAGGCACCCTTTGGCCACAGCAGTCGCCTGAGCATATAGGAGCAGTGGCAGGTCCAGGAGCATCCCCCAAGACCTGATCCTTCAGCATCCCATGCTGGTTGGGGGATGCTGGGAGTTGTAGTCCAACACATTTGCACCAGGTTGGGAAGGGTTGGCTGGCTGGGGGATGTGCACCAGGTTGGCGAGGGTCATGCATGGCTGGCTGGGGCATGCTGGGAGTTGTAGTCCAACGCCTGTGCACCAGGTTGGGAGGCTTGTTTCAGAGGATGCGCAACTGCATCCAGAACAGGCAAATGAATGGTGAGGACGATGAACAGCAGCAGCTGTCGCCGCTTGCACACCAGCCTTCACCCTGGCAAGTGAGCAGTTGCCAGCCATGGCAGGAGGAGCAGGAAGCGGAGGAGGTCCACTGCGGCAGGGCCTTCTCACACCGAGGGCATCGGGTGCCTGAAAACCTGGAGCTGGCCCTGGTTGCTCCCTTGCATCAAACATGGATGCCGGAGCTGAGTCCTGGGACAAATTTAAGCGCTCACCACCACCACCACCACCTACCTGCTTTCATCACTGTGTGAGCAAAGCAGACCCAACATGACATGGTATGGATTGTGGGCGTCAGACTGATTTAAGCTCACCAAAATTTAATTCTCAGGAAATTAAAACAAAATTACAAAGTACCAGAGATAAGGATGAGGAACACTTGTACATGCCACAAAGCATTCACTCAGAGCTCTCTTTTACGTGTTCAGTACGAACTGGATCTCAGAAACAATATGAAATATGTAATAAGGGGCCCTCAAACCTAAGGCTTATCTAGGCCAGCATCCTGTTTCTAGACTCTTGTTTCTTACAGAATAAACTTTCCTCCTTTCTTGTATGACAACATCCCGTGGGTGATATACAGCTTTCACTAACTGCTCTTCACACACACACACACACACACACATTGAGTATTCATTGTGAGAACAATGGTTGAGTATTGAAATGTTGTTGCCATTATGCTCATGAAATGCTCACCATAGCAATTCCATAGCAACCTGACATTGGTATGTGGCACTGAGGAAATAATGATGTGTCACTGCTCTGGCAAATTTGCAGGGTAAAGAAATAACAACTTGTTAATATGTGTTTATCCTCTTCCATTCCTCCCCCACCCCTACCTTTAGCAGTAAGTCATGACCTGCAGCCCACATCCACTGCTAGACCTAATAATGCGGAGAGCTCGGCTGCACAGTCGGCCTAATTCCCGGCTTAGAAATGACACTGGACATGTAAAAGAAACTTGACTGTGCATGGTTAGCATGGTTGTTGAACCAAGTCACAAGCACTGCCTCTGCCAGGTTTGAGAGGGCCCTGGGCCTGGTGCCCTCTGGGAGCTCCCCTGCCCCACGCACTGCCCTGGCTGCTCCACAGCTGCTGACCCACTCTATTTCCCCTCCCCCAGCGCTCCTCTGACTTCTCCCTCTCCCCCAACGCCCGCGTCCCTCTGCTCTCCTCCCCACGCCCACAGTTTATCAGAAGGTGGTGGGGAAAGTGGTTTCTTTGTTTTGTTTTTCCTTTTCAAACATGTAGTAGGGGAGTCATGTTGTGCTGGGCATGGAGTGGCCACTTAGGAATTGCCATAAATGAGGAAAGGCATCACACACACACACAGACACACACACACACAAAGGGACACAATTTTGCATACAATTTGCATACACTCATTTATATGTAGAGATGCAAATTTAGAAATAAGAATAATAAGTTAAATAGAGATACAGTCCATTTCACAGTGGACAGCTGTGACCAGGTGACCTGTGTGTCTGCCTCTTCAGTCTGCAGCCTAGGGGCTAACTCGGGGTTCTCCATCCTTGGGTCCCCATATGTTGCTGGCCTACAGCTCCCAGCATACCCAGCCGGCATGGCTAATGGCAAGGGATTCTGGGAGCTGTAGTCCAGCAACATCTGGGGACCCAAGGTTGGAGAGCCCTGGGCTAACTGGTGATGGGCAACAGTTCTTCTGGTTCTTTATCTTTAAATCAGATTTGGATATGATGGCCCTTCACTTAGATGATGCCTTCTTAATAGAGGACAGTCCTCTGGCAGCCTTTCAAATAGAGGAGTGTCCTCTGTAAAAGAGGACACATGGCCACCCTCGCTGCTCACTGAAGTGCCTGATGCTGAGGCTCCAACCGTGTCCACCATCTTCATCTCCCCAGAGTGCCTCTGGGCCCCGTGTGGTGACCCAATTGAAACATGATGCTGGCTGAGAATAATCCTGTATGCGGATGTCTCTTTTATATGTTATATGTTATATGTTATATGTTATATGTTATATGTTATATGTTTTGTTCGGTTTTTAATTGTGTTTTATACTGTGTGTGTGTGTCCCCCCCCTCTTGTATTTTATTGGATTGTAAATCGCTCAGAGTGGCCGGATGTCTGGCCAGATGGGCGATTCATAAATGTAATAAATAAATAAATAAATAGATAGATAGATAAATATGGGCCATGTCATTCCAAACCACGTCTTAATGAGAACCAACTAGAAACTCCCCATGCCTTCCATCTGCGCCTGCAAGTGTGGCCTCAAGCATCATGTGTTCAACATACTATTTTCCTTGCCTCACATAGAGGCTTAAGGAAAAAAATGTGTAACTATGGTGGTAGAGTCTTACCAGTGCTCAGGAGGAGGGCTCATTTTCTCCGGTGTGCTGTGCAAAACAGTGTCACCAGAAAACATGCTTTGCTCTCTCTGGATGGTGAGGTACACCATGCAGAGAGCAAGCACCAATTGATTTGCTTCTTCCTTACAAGATGAAAACAGGCATTCTCTTTTTCTTGTCTTGTCTTGTCTTGTAATATATTGTCAGTGGTTTCCCTTATTCTGTTCGACATACCATACCAATAGCTTGTGCTTTGCTAAGAACCAGTAGGTGTTTGTAGACATTCCAGTTGTAGTTACACTGGTTAAAGCCATTACTTTTCAGAGACCACTGCAGCCATGCTATCTTTTTTTGTAGAACTTGTTCTCTCCTATTTGTCAGTTGTTTTCACCAGATGTCCACCTCCACTCTTTAGTACATCTTGGATCTTGGAGCACCATCTGGGCTTTCCTCTGTTTAAGGCCTTTTGATGTCTGTTGCAATCAACAGCTGCAGTCATTTCCTCAGCCGCAGCTAGCTTAACAGTATACTTTCCCTTGAACTGCTGTATGATATTGAGCTCTGGAAAATTTAATATAGCAATGTTCTTTTTTGTTGTCTCGCTTGCTACTGGCGCATTCTTTATTCTCACCAAGAAGCGTTTGGAAACAGCATCCTCTTTGGTGGTCTGTGTCTTCCAGCAAAGCCATTCATTATTATCTTGTTGTTGTTTAAATCACTCTGTAGTATCAGTTCTCCTGACTGTTCAGCAATCCATGCCTTCATGCGTAATTTTTGCATCTCTTATTATCGTTTTGACTCTGCGGTTCATGATAAATTCTTCCCTATGATTGTTTTCAGCTCCATTTGCTCATGCTTGGGCTACAGAGTGCTGTCTTGCAATACGATTCCCATCTCTTGAAGTATCATATCTTCACCATTTGAAATCAAGGAACTGATTTGTGAATAAACTCAACCCTTAAACTGCCTGGGACCAACCTGGCGCTATCAAATGGTTGGTTAAACTAATCCTTCATAACTGGTCTGTTCATCCTTGTATTGTCTATGTAGTGTGAAAGCAAAATTGATCCCTTCAAGTGCCCAGTAGTGCATATCAAGTCCAGAAAGAAAATGGTAGCGCACTTGTTTTAATCTCTAAGAACCCATTGTGGCTAGTAACTGCAATGTATATCCAAGTGAAGCTGTTTGTCGCATGTCAAGTCGTGTCTGTTGTTTTCAGAGTTCCCTCTTCATCACTCCTGCACCACGACAGCTCAGGCATTAAGGCTGCAATCCTGTTTACCCTATCCATCATTGAACTCGATGGGCTTACTTCTGAGTAAACATGAATAGGTTTACGCCGTAAATTTAGCATGAAGGAAAAGGTTAGCAGTAACGCATAAATCCCCCCAAAAATGTACGGTATATATAAAGGGTATGCATGCAGTCTTGAAATCTCTGGATGAAGGGCAGGTACAAATATAAATACCAGTAATAGGAATGACAATAATACATAATAATGAATGCAGTCAGCGGAATGACACATTCACTTTGAGAAGTGAATATAGTGGGGGGAGGAGGAGTAGAGGGGAGGACCACATTTCAGTTGAAACTAAATACTTGGATCTGAGAAAGTAATGCTAAACACATTTCCTTGGAAGGAAATTCCATTATAATCTATGCCATTTATTTCCAAGTAATTGTGTTTAGGACCAGGGTGCTAAACAATTTAGCCTCATTTAGCTAAATAGGCCCAAACCAGTTTAAATCCAGATACATCTGCTAAAATGAACTGCAGATTGGGCCAAAAGTTAAAGTGTATAATTAATCCCGCAAGGATTTGAATTGCAAGTGCCTGCATAAGAGCATTCCGATGCCACGTGTCTCCTGATGCCGAATATAACCCAGACAGTATAAAATGACATGATAAAAAGAAATCAGGGAATCTCTTCTCCTGTTGCCTGCTAGAAATGTAGGCTTTTTTCATGTCCTACATTTCTCATTGAACCAGGATTCTGAAGAGATCTTTATATCCTGAGGGTTTTGCTTGAAAAGTTAATGGCTGGGCTGAGAAAAGCTCATCATGAGAGTGAAATGCAAGAAAGGCGGGGAGATTAAAACCCTGTCCATGTGAAGATGGGGATAGTTGGAACTGTGTCCACTGACCCTGTTTTACACAGTACAGGACATGCTTAGACCTTTTTAACAGACCTTATGGATGTCCATACTGAAGAAAGGCTGGCCAAAACCCTGAGAGGGCTCCTGTACCTTGAAGTGTTGTTGATGCCTTTCCCTCGCACAGTTCTACGTTGGCGTGTGAGAAGACTACATCACTGCATTCTCATTTCATACAACTTTTTTCAACTGCTCTATGCTTCATTCTCCATTGTTAGCACACAGGACAAATCTCCTCATTCGGGTTCCATTTGAACTTTTAAAACACCAAACCTTATACCACCAGTTACAGACAATGTGAAATGTCTGGATAATCAAAGCATGAAAGAGGACGTGAGATCACCCCTGCTGAACTTGCCCCTACAATGTGAAGACACACATTGGTTCGGTCTTCTGCACAGAGCCTAAACATGTATAGACCCACTTCCCCTTCTACACTTACGTTGGATCCAGATTTGTTCATACTTAGAGTAGACCCATTGAAATCATTGAATGTGACCTCAATTAGTCATGGCTAACTTAAGTTCCATTGATTTCAGCCGGTCTACTCTAGATATGGCTAAATCTGGATCCAACCCATTGACTGCCCACACATTTCATGGGCTACTTATTTAATGGATGAGAATTTTGTTTGGGTCATTTTGTTTAATAAGAAATTAAGAAATTTGCAAATTTCTCCATTAATGCAACAGAGAGAACTTGAGATTTTTAAAAAAATTGAATGTGTTTGACAGGGAAACTGACAGATTCATCCATCTAGGCCAGTGTTCTTCAGCCTTGGGTCCCCAGATGTTTTTGGCCTACAACTCCCAGCATAACCCAGCCAGCTATGCTGGCTGGGCATGCCGGGAGTTGTAGGCCAAAAACATCTGGGGACCCAAAGTTGGAGAATACTGATGTAGGCAAAGGGCTTTGAGTGCTTAGCTCTTAAAAGTCTGGGTTTCAATCCTTGTGAATTCAACCCTGTTAGTGCTCAGTTAGGGTTGCCACCTCTTTTTCCTACAGGCTCCTCTTCTTTAACAGCACATTGTGGTCCACTCCACACTGGGGGTAGCTGTATTTTGTGAATTTGGCCAGTGCAGTTAGGTGAAAATTTTGTTTGGTTCATGGTTTGATATGAAGTTAACAAAATTCACACATTTCTTCATAAACAGAATGGAAAGGATGTGAGATTAAAAACATTTGAGAAAGCAAAAGCAAAACTGGCAGTGATTGGGTTCACACGACATGACAACCCATTGTGGGTGACAAGCCACGGAAGGTTGTCATGTCGTGCAAACCCAGACCAATTCCCACAGGGTGGCTTGCTTGAGGGAAACAAGTTGTAGCGGACGGGACCCCTCGCTCCAAAGCCCACACCCTGAATGTGTACTTCGCTCTCACCAAGTGCCCCCTTGTATTGGTCACTTCAGACTTTAAGCTGTCTTTTAAAGTTGAGTTCGCCGTTTATGTGTCTTAGGTCTTATATGTAGCTGTTCACCCAAGTTTGTTTGTCTTAAGAGCAGTTTGTTTTATTTGATTACTTGAAGCAGGGTGCCCCTCCATTAATTCAATTCATACTTTCCTGTCACCAGTCAGACTCTGGAGAATTAGAACTTTGAATAAAAAGGTTGATTTATTGTTCTAACAAAGTCTCTAAACTGATATTCAACTCAGGAACAGATAACTTGGATTTTCAACACTTACATTCAAACTTGTTATTTGCTTAGATTCAGGTTAAAGGCAGGCAGATGTTATACAGTGCTCTTTGTATCAATTTGGCTTGGTCACTTGAAAGTTACAGTATCAGACTAGGGGACTTAACTGTCCCTCACACTAGTCCAGAGTTTCTCCTTCTTCCTCAGACAGAAGGTCCTTCACTCCCTAAGTGGAGACTCCTGTGAATTGTTCTACACTAACACCTTCACGTTTGCTTTCTCACAACTTAGTACTAGATTTCCTGTCTGAACTCTTCTCTTCAGTACCACCTTTCCCTACCTACTCTACTAACCTTCCACTCCAACCCACTCTCTTCCCCAACTGACAACCCACTCCCCTTAACTGTCAACTCCCTGGGGTTCTATGCTCTCGGCCTCAGCCAATCAGAGCCTCTGGAGTGTTCAGCTTGGCCCCTCTCTGGGCTTCTGCCTGTCACTCCGCCACATGTCCCACCCTTAAAGTCATTGCAAAAGGTGAGGTTTTTCAGACCTTGCCTGATCAATGAAGGATCATGCAGGTGCTTATCCTGAAATATATACAATAACATAGTTACAATCATATATAATGAAATGCAAACATTTGACTTATCTATATAACATTAACTTTTAAAACCATACACTTTTATTTAAAAAAAACAAACATTTTGTGTGATTTCCTTTACTGCATCTCCACCAGCTCACATTATTCTGGAGAGTGCATCTGCCATGACAAAGTAGGTAAGCAAGTGAATCTTATACTAGAACTAGCTGTTGCCCGCGGCTTCGCTCGTGTGGATTTTAGGATTTGGTATAATTGTTTTTAAAAGAAACATGTATGGAGAAAATGCAGTGTCTCTGACTGAAAGTTTAACGTTTAGGCTGGGTGCTGGCAGCAGAAATCTTTTGTGACAGAAATATATGTTCTTAAAGAAAAATCAGGTTAATCCTGAGAGCCTACAGGTGATGAAGAGTGACCGTGCCAAGTTTGGGGTAGCTCCGTCTAAACGTGATGGAGCCTATGTGACAATGCCCCCCACACAACAGTCAGTCAGTCATTTAAAAAGTTTCCCTCCCTTTTCACCCCCTCAGAGAACATTCTAAATGGTCGAGGGGAGATTTGCATACCCAGCCCTATTGGCCCCTGCAGGAATTCATATGAACATTCTAAGTGTTGTATGGGCTATTTGCATAACTGCTGCTATTGGCTCCTGCAGCAAGTTGGCTCCTGCAACAATTATGAGGTGAGGCCTATTTGCAGAACTGCAGATATGAGAATGGGGTGATTTTGCCCCCTTTTTTCACCCAATTAGGGACAGAATTTCCCAAAATCCTTCCTTAGTGGGGGTCTACGTCATAAAAGCAATGTCCCTTCAAAATTTCACATTCCTAGATTAAACGGTTTGAGCTGGGCGTTGATGAGTCAGTCAGTCAGTCAGTCAGTCAGGACACCTTCTTTTATATATATATATATATATATATATTCCATTAAACTGCAAGCAATTGCACTATTCCAGATGCAAGTGATCAAGATCATGATAGATATCTATATATGCATTTATTTTCCAGGATGGAGAATTTATTAATCACAATGTTGATTTATGAATCAAGATGTTATTCACATTAATTTTATACCCATTTTCCTTCACAAAGCCATGTCCCAGCACTGTTATTTTGCAGACAAGGAAAAACTCATTGTTTTGCACTAAAGCGAAGACTCTCTTAAGGGTGCAATCCTATGCAAGTTTAGACCAAAAAAAAAGCCTACAAGTCCCAGCATGCTGGGGCATGCTGGGAGTTATAGGCCTTTTTTTGCTGTCTAAACTTGCATAGGATTGTGTCTTAACAAGTATACTAGCCACATCCCAGCAGGTGATCATCATAAGTGCAACCAGGGTTTTCCTATTGTTGCTATAGGGGAAATAGGGTGTTCTGCCATTCTTGGCTTTCCCTGGCAGCCAATAGGATCAGGCTGAACACAGAATTCATTAGCTAACCATTGTGTAATCTGAAAATATTGCTCCAACCCCCCCCCCCGCCGCCGCCGCCCTTCCATCCTTGTTTAGTGTTGAACATGTCCCACACTTAAAAGAAATTTCTGGAATATTGTAGCACTCCATTCAAAGGTTTGCACTTTTCTAATATTCAGGAACCCTAGAAGTGTTTTTAAGTGTGGGGAAGCTTAATGCAGGCCACTATTAAATTCTGAAGGGATTTCCAATTGCACTGAAAAGACACCGTTCATGGATCTTTTAGGATGACTGAAGAACTTGAAGGGCAGTGAACAGCCTCCACTTCAGGTCTGTCTGTCTCCTTCTGTACTCTCCAGACATTTTCTCTCCATTTTGGCTTCTCCCTGCACAGCAGAGTTCTGGTCTCAGGACACAGCAAGCAACGTGTGCAGTCAGTTGCTAGATCCTAGAAAAAGGGGTGCCCCTCTTTATCAAATAGCCTTGATGACAACAGCAGTCTTTTTTGCCTGACCATCTCAGCCTCACCTGGCCAAGTTTAGGGGGGTCTCTACTTCCCCGCCCCCTTATAATCAGGGTCTCCAACAATATGCCTTTTGTGGGAAATGTGAAAAGAACTGTGATCATTGTTACAAGGTTGGCTTGGCAACAGTAGGCCTTTTGCTTTATTTCTTCCCAGATTTCCAACACTTACCGGTAGGTTGTTTTCAGTGAGCGAGTAATTTAGAGTTCGTAAGTTATTCTCAGCAAAAGAGTGATTTGGAGTTCATCCCCATGTCATGAACATCTGATATTTTGCATTTTTGCACCTGCTGTCCAATTACCTATGCACTTTGATATTTTGCCCTACACTGTTGTCAACTTTCCCTTTCATTACAAGCTGAATGAGATTTGATGAGTCCTGTCAAGATGCAGCTGCAAGACCAGCTGTTTTCTGCTTTGTCAACCTAGGGAGAGGAGTTTGGCCAAGGGCTGGTAAATGGCGTATTGTGGTGGTGTGTTATTAAGCATGCTTTTTGTATTTCACAAGAAGAGCGCATTCCTTTGGGCTCATGAATCAAAACCGTGCACAAACAAGAGTGTGTGGGAAGGGGTGGGGGAAGGTTAGAGGTCACTAAAATAGTTTAAGGTAGGCTCAGACCTGCAAAGTCATAAAAGCAAAGATGGAATATGCAGACAAAACTACCCAAGAATGCAAGAGCGAGTCAACATAATGTGACAGTATTATTCATAATCAATAAATATACTCTGGGTAAGTCTTAAAGATGTCTCCATTTGTGAGTAGTAAAAAGAAGCCAGAAGCAGCATATTATATAAATAAATATACAGTAGATGTTTATAGACTGGAAATTTATACACTCTTCTCACAACAATGTAGGTTAGATCACCAAAACAATACTGCAGCTGTAATGGGGAAAGTGTCCCGCTCCGAATTTATGAATTTGTGAAAGGATACAGTTGGTTTTCTTATGAGATTCAGTAACAAATCACTCTCACCCATGCCTGCACATGCCATGAGGTGTGAGAGCAGCACATTGTACAATTCTGTGGGGTTTTTTCTTAATGCATGTGCAACCAAATTGGTAGTAGTGAAAGTGAGAGACCAGGGCTAGTTTCTCTTGTTTATTCCTCTCATTGAATAGTCATGAAAACAAAGATACTGTATAATAAAAACTCAAAGGCTCAATTTGCAAGCAGAATGTACACTACTGGTTCAATTGAGGAAATTATACGAATCTTTCTGTTAAGTTATGGGTGCTGTCTCAAGTTCTCAAGGGTGGTTCACATGACAATGTGTCTCACGCAATCACATGCATCATCTATTTATTTTAAAACTGCCAGTTGCCCTCACAAGGTAGTGTGCACTGTAAATGGAAAACGGATAATTAAATTAGAATCCGCATGACACCCCTTAAAATAAGCAGTAAAATATCATTGAAACATAACCATTAATGAAAAGCAGACAGGCCACGTGGTCCATAATGTTGCTCTTCTAGATCTGGACACAGGGCCGGCGCTACCGCTAGGCAAACTAGGCGGTTGCCTAGGGCGCGTGGCTGAAGAGGGCGCAGAAATGCTGCGCTCCTCTTCGCTGCCGCCCCCCGCCCCCGCCGGGCCTCCCCGCCCACCCGCCGCCGCCGCGTCTCCCCCGCCGCCGCGCCTCCCCCCCACCTACCTTCTCCGTGTCGCTTCCGGAGCCCCGCCCACATTGTTTTGGCGGGAGGAACCAGGGCAACAGGGCTTAAACAGCCCTGTTGCCCTGGTTTCCCCGGCAAAAAACAGCGCAGGGGTCCCGTTGCGTCACTTCCTTGTCGGAGGCGGCGGCAGCAGCCAGGGAGGGGGGAAGGTAGGTAGGTAGGTGGTGGCGGCGCGGGGGGGGTTGCAGTGCTGCTTTGCTCCGGAGCCCCCCCACGGCACGAGAGGGAGGGCACTAAATATAATTTCGCCTAGGGCGCCAAACTGCCCTGCACCGGTCCTGTCTGGACAGATCACCTCTGAATGTAGTACTTGTCAATGAAGCCAAGCATATAACTAAGAAGCTGGTGCTTGACTCCCATGAGACTATTCATGGGACTTGACTATCACAGAGTGCAGAGTGACAGGGCACATGCTTTGCATGCAGAAGGTCCAGGGTTCCACCTCCAGTTTAAAAGAGCTCAGAAAGATATTGGAGAGATCATATCAGGTAGGGTAGCCTGTTCTGGGCTGGATAGACTGTCCCTGCTCAACGTGTGAATGGACCTTTAGTGAACTAGTCAACCGAGAAACATAGGAAGCTGCCTTATACCTGAGTACGGTGGGCATTTATGTATTTATTTATTTTATTTTATTTATTATATTTATACCCCACCTTTTTTCTTGCAAGGAACCCAAGGTGGCTTGCATAATCCTCCTCCTCCTCTCCATTTTATCCTCACAAGAACCCTGTGAGGTAGGTTAGGCAGAGAGTCAGTGACTGTCCCAAAGTCACCCAGTGAGCTTCATGGCTGAGCGGGGACTAGAACCCGGATCTCCCAACAAGTCCCAGTCCAACACTCTCACCACTATGCCACAAAGGCACCATATTGGCACACAACTGTGAAAACTTTCCTCCCCTTCCCCCACCACGGCCGCAAAAAGAAGAGTCATGATCTCAGGATTCCTATAAAACAATCCCCTGATTTTTACCAAATATATATTACAAAAGATCAAAAACAGTTTCATAACTATTCCAGTAAAAAAAAAAAATTTTTTTTTTTTAAATATACAGTTTCATGTTGATCTGAGATTATTCAAATGTGACTGTGGTCCCACTGCGATTCAGAATGGAACCCAGCCCAGCACCCCACAGAGGGCACAAAGGCAGATGCTGTCTAAAAGCCAGCATCTTGGAATGCAGCAGAGTTATCTTTGGCCCGACCACCAATCGCCTCCGTAATCTGGTGTCAGGGGAGAGAGAAAGAGGAGGCCAAGTTGTATATGGCTGTGTAGACAAACTGGGGAAGTTGTGGACCTTATTCTCTTCTCTCCCCTGCCCCCCCCCAAATATACACCAAACAAGTATCACCAAACAGGAGGAAATGCATCGCCAAAAAAGAGAACAAAAGAAGATGGTGATTTACATAAATCTGGCATTTGCTTGATGCAGATTTTAGAAATAACAACTATAATTTAAATAGAAATGCTACCCATCTCATCATAATGGAGAAGACTGTGAGCAGACCAGGTGACCTCTGAGGCTGTTCGGTCTCTTGTCCAGGTGCTAAGTATTGGCAGGCAGCTTCAAGGCCCCTACAGCTCTGCCTTCTTCTTGAGTTTTATTTTTCTTTAAATGGGACTTGGACTGGATAGCCCTTCAAACGGAAGACACCTTCAAACAGAGGACTATCCTCTGACAGCCTTTCAAACAGAGGACTGTTCTCTGTAAAGTAGGACCCCTGGCCACTCTATACCTAAGTAGGCCATTGGTTCATGTGGCTCAGTGTTGCCACTGCACTGACTTGCAGCGGCTCCATAGAGTTTCAGACAGAGGCCTTCCCTAGCCCTGTCTGGATGCCAGAGTCTGAACCAGGGCCTTCTGCGGGCAAAGCATGAGCTCCACCATTGAGCTGTGGCTCCTCCATGGTCATTATCAGTGTGTCTGACATCAGTAATGAATTGGTGCCTGAAATTGATGACAGACTGGATGAGGGCAAACAAATGGAAGTTTATTCCAAATAAGACCCATTCAGTAGAAAGGATGATCAGGCAACAGGAGTCCAGCCTGTCTTGGATGGGGTTGCACTTTCCTTGAAGACTCAAGATTCCCAGTTTGGGTGTGTTCCTGGATTCAGTCCTGAACTTGCGTGCCCAGGTTTCCATGGTGGCAAGGAGTGCTTTGGAACAGCTAAGGCTAGTGTGCTAACTGCAGCCAGTCCTGGACACGTAAGATCTGGGCATGGTGACACATGTCTTAGTGACGTCTCGTTTGGATTGCTACAACGGGTTCCACATGGAGCTCCCTTTGAAGAGTGTTTGGGAAACTTCCACTGGTTCAGAAATCAGAATGCCTCAGCCAGACTGTTGTCCAGGACTGGTTATAGGACTCGCATGTTACAACGTCTTCACTGGCTACCAGTTCATTTCTGGACAAAACTCAAAGGGCTGGTGATGACCTATAAAAGCCCTATACAGCTTTGGACCAGTTTACTGAAAGATTGTATTCTCCCAAATGAATCTGCCTCATTTTTAAGTAGTTTTGAAGAGGCCCCTTTTTCTGTCCTGCCAAAATCATGAAACATGTTTGACAGGATCTTGAGAGAGGGCCTTCACATGTCTCTCCACTGGTTTCTGGAACCTGTTGCCAAAGGATGCTACACTAAGAGTAATGTTATTAACTGGCAGTGCAATCCAATGCAGGTAGTTCTGCATGGTTCAAACTAAGAATAGAGCTTTTAGTGTCACACATCCAGGGAATTCCTTCCTGTTAATATCAGGCAGGTGCCAACAGTTTGGGCTTTTAGGTACCTGCTCAATACATGTTTTTTTCACTCACGCTTTCCCTAAAGTGTGATCCAGCTATGTTCATTGGTTTTGTTGATTATGTGATTGTTTCCTGTGTGTATTTTATTATTGTGTGTTTTATGCTGTACTTCACTGTGTGTTTTTTAAAAAAATATGTTCAGCGGTATATTTGTTCAAATAAATAAAATAAATAAAGGTCTAGTCAGAGATAAGCCCCATTGAGTTTATGGGGACTTTCTCCAAGGTCAATGCCTGGATTGCTTTTTTCTCTTCCCTCCCAATCCCTTTTCCTTTTATATCATGTCTTTTAGATTGTATGCCTGAGGACAGGGACTGTCTTGTTTTATTGTACAGTAATACCTTGGACTGCAAGTGACTTGGTCTGAGAGCGTTTTGCAAGACAAGCAAATTTTTTAATATAAATTTTGACTTGATAAACAAGCGACGTCTTGCAATACGTAGGGATGTAACTGCTCGCCTCGAGCAGGCGTAGCGGGCTGAAATCGGCCCCGCTCACGCCCTCCAGAGACTTGCTTTGATATAAGAGTGTTTTGGATTACAAGCACGGTTCCAGAACAAATTATGCTTGCAATCCAAGGTATTACTGTATATAAGCCACCCTGAAAGCCCTTTTCAGCTGAAGAGCAGGATAGAAATGCTTCAAGTAAATAAAGGGAGGGGGAGGCGTTATGCGCCGTTGTGCTGGCAGAACAGCATGCTCAGTCCAGAAGGGGAAGGGAGAAACAAAATGGAGACATGTGAGTAGATCTAACAACTCCTATGTCATCCTGAGTATTAGTATCACAGACTCTTGTTTTAAATTAGCAGAGGGTAAAAGGCTTCTCTTATTTTGTATACACCCGAATCATTGTCATTTTGATATTTAATGTATGGCTGTCAGCACAATATACGGTATGTCATAATCCATTTCCTTCTGCACACACACCCTATAACTAACCTGGCTGTAGACCTCTATAGCTGAGTTACTAGAAAAGCAACTGTCCCTTATCGCTTCACGGTGTTGAAAGCCTGTTTCAGGTCAAGTACTGGCAATGTTGATCTCATCAGGCTATCTTAAAGCAAACCATTCTCTGTCAGCCTCAGTTCCTTCCTTCATCTGTAAAATGGGAACAATAATGACCATATCTCACACAGTAAACCTCATCAGACCCTAACATGGTTGTATAAATAACTGATGGAAGAGTAAGAGTAATCCAAACACTGAATTTGACCCATTAGCTACTAAAGCGAGCATATAATTAATTACTGAACCAGATTATCTGTAATTTTCTCAGTTTGGGCATTCTGTTTTTAAAGTAGGCTTATAATTTGAAATTTCATTGTATCTGACAGTGCTATTAATCAGCCCTCGACACCAGCGCAATGCATCAAGCAGTGCCTCTTCTCCAGCACATCAGTTACACAATCCAATATATCAACTACTGAATTTTATTCAGTGCCGTTAAACCAAACATATATCTTAATAAACCAGATAATGATCAAGGTCTGCTTCATTCAATATGTACCCTTCTAAATCAAAAATTCCCAACTGCTAATTGAGAATATATCTCCTACTAGAGCCTATCAGCATAAATCAAAGGCATGTTTCTGTATTACTCATTCGACACTCGAAAGATGAATCCTCCGGCAACTGTAAATGTTTTTCTATCACATTCATTTGGCTAAGCAGGAAAATGGTAATAGCCCTGAGGTTAAACACACACCAGAGGATTCTTTAGCTCTTAAAGCAGTTATTCCTCTCTCTCTCTCTTTCTCTCTCTCTCTCTTTCTCTCTCTCTCTCTCTCTCTCTCTCTCAAAAATGCAGAACATATTGCAGTAGCTACTGAATCATCACAAGGGTTGGCAATACATACGTATATATTCCACATCATGAATTTCACAAGCATAGCCAAGTTTTAGATTGTAACCGAGATTCTGCAGACACATAAAACACTCTTCGTCATCTTTCATATTGTTGTGCTTGGGGGAATCCCAGAGATGTAAGGACAAGTATATCTAAGAGGAATCTATATGAATGAATAGAAGGAAAGAGTCACAAAGGAATATACCATTCAATTTTACTATGATAACCTTATTTCATATATACTCATTTAAATGCTGCATAAAATACTAGGTGGAACTATTACCTTAGATTCAGAGGAGGTAATTCCCTGAACGTGTACATGGTGCTGAAGAAACCATGTACTAGAAAATATTCAATAGTTAGAAAAATAGTTAGATGTTGAATCAAGGGCTCATTCTTTCCTCAATTTGAGAAGATTGCCATCTTAAACCGGCTGACACTAGTACCATGTTTTTTCAAGCCCTTGTAAGCCATCACAAGAGTGCAAGAACTCATACCCTTCTTCACCTTGCATTAGCTCTTAGACACGGTCAATTCTGCAAGACCGTTGAACCTAAAATGGTGCATCAAAGTAGTTTAGCAAGGATACAGAGACTGATTTTATTTGTTTAATATATTTATACTGGCCTTTCCTTATAGAAGTTCAAGGTATATCACAAACAAGAACAATAAAATATGATAAAATCAAAACTGATGAAGACAACAGAGAAGCAGACCAAGAGATGGACAGCAGCGATAAAGTATCACAAAGACCCCACAAAAAGCTACCCCAAGAAAGTAATGTAGGCCAGGTGGTAGAGCCAAAACCCTTCCTAAACACCATGGAAGAAAGCAAATAAGAAGGAGCGAGTATCACTGTGAGAGAGAAAATGCCTCTATTCAGATGACCAATGAATATGTGCACAGGGGGAGTTGGAATCATACCCACCATCCTCACCGCCACCCCAACTTCCACACATTCATCTGATGCTTTGTACAGAGCCTACATATGTACGCAGTGTGCATGGATTGCAAAATTCAGGGGACAGTACACAGACACAGACACAGACACAGACACACACACACACACGTTGTACATGCATGGGCTTCATACAGAAAATCAGACAAATGAGTAGGTAGTCAGGGACAAGGAGAGTGACCATGATTCCCACCTACCCCCACAGCCTAAACACATGCACACATTTATGGGTTGTCTGAAAATGTGTAATGAGATTAGATGATGGGCATGCCCACAAGCTGCTGCATCTATTCCATTGGTCACAAAACTCTTTTGCTCCCTTAAGCAATTCCACCCACTCTTCCTTGCTGCCCACTATATCTGAAACTCCCTCTCTGAACATGTTTATGATGCTACTTCTGTCTCTTCCTTCAAAGCACCTCTTCAGACTCTCATCTTCTGTGAGGTCATTGGCTTACCTCCTTGAACTGAACCTGAAGTCTAAGCACATATAACTATATTATTTTGCACATCTCTCTTCTCTGTTGCCCTCGCCTTTCCCCGTTCACCCCTCTTGTTCCATGCCTGTGGTGACTTCCTCCACTCTAGACATTTAGGACGCAATCCTATGGCTGGCTGAAGGAATGCTGGGAGTTGTAGGCCTTTTTTTCTGCCTAAACATGCATAGGATTGCACCCATAAATTGACATCTCTTTGGGGCATATGATTGTTATATATATAATCCATTTCTGGAACGTGGAACAAAAAGAATAGGTGGCTATGTTGTTTGAAATATTGTTGTATGGAACTGTTACCAGTTGCAGGAGAGGGAAAACTCTAGCACAGCCTTCTCCAATCTGGTTCCCTCTAAAGTCCAGGGCTCTCCAACCTTGGGTCCCCAGATGTTCTTCTTCGTGGTCTCTGTGCATCACACACATATGGGTTCTCGGCGCCTGCGCTGAGATCGTTCGGGAAACTTCTAAAGCTGAGGTGAATTGGGCGGGAGCCCCTCCCCCTGCGCGTGTCCCTTAGCGCGGCTCCCGCCCATCTCCTCAGTTCCTCTTCGACCGCCATTGCGTGTAGTCGTCGGGTTCTTCTCTCCTCTCTCCGGAGTAGTTTTTCAGCTGAGTTAGCCTTTCCTATCACCTTTTTACTTCATAATCTTCTCTCTCTTCCTTTTTCTTCGACTAATCTATCTCCTTTTTTCAAAAAAAAAAAAAAAAAATCATTACAAAAAAACTCTTACTATACCCGTATCTCTCCCCCGATCTCATCCACCTATCTCCTAATCTCTTCTTTATTATTCTAACTATGCCTCTGAAGGCACCTTTTAGAAAATGCCAGCGGTGTGGGACGAAAATCCCACCCGCTGATAAGCACCTGCTGTGCTTGCTTTGCCTAGGGCAAGGCCATAAAATGGAGACCTGCCAGGACTGCCAGGCCTTTACAAAACAGGCCCGAAAACAGCGCCAAACTAAGCTGCGAGCTCTCCTATGGGAGCAGTCTCTATCAGCTAAAGGGCCTGATCCGGAAGAGAGACCTGGGGGATCCCAGTCAGCCAAGAAGCCGGCAAAAGATACTTCTGCGGCGAAGAAATTGGCGAAAAAGGCCCATAAAGATAAGGCGCAACGCCTGAAAAAGAAAATGGCGGACAAACCTGGCAAGGACGCTGAGCCTTCTACCTCAGCTGCCATGAAGGTCTCAGAGCGTACAGCTCTACTAATGTCGGCGATGACTGGGGCTCGAGATCGAGCTACGGGACCGATTGCCCCCCAGTCTCCTCCGATCTCGACGACGTCTCCTCGAGATCGAGAATCGGGTTCGAAAACCCCAATAAAGCAACCGCCGACTATAACCACCTCCCTGTCGGAGGGAGAAATTGTGGCCTCGCCACCGATGGAACGACCCCGTTCGGGCTCGAGGGGTCCTCCACCACGTCTCTCGCCTCCAGCTGCATATGCTAGGGAAGAGCGGAGGGCGCACGGTCCATCACGTTCCCCTCGGTACCGAAGCCGCCATTCGCCCTCGAGAGACTCTGCCTCCCGATCCGTCTACTCCCACCGCCGTGATGACAGATCGTGGTCGGGCTCCTATTATTCGGGCTCGAGATCTAGGAGCTACAGATCACGATCCCGAGACTCACCTGACCGGAGAAGGCGCGATTATTACTACCGGCACCGACGCTCCCCACCTCGAGAGCGCAGGCATAGGTCTAGATCTCCTACGCCAAGGCAGAGTACGACCGTATTCCGGGCACCCGTCGAGACCGCAACCCAACCGATCGCCTCGACCTCGACTGCCCAGACGATTCTCGCCCCTGTCGTCGCGACTCGTTCGTCGTCGGGATCGGCGTACGTATCGGACTCGGACTCAGTGGCCTCCTCCTCCCATTCCACCTCACCAGATGCACGGGTGGAATCCAAGGAAGCGATCTCCCCTTCGGAAGACATGGGCAGCTTCTCAGAGCACGTCAGCCGGATGGTGACAGCTCTCGGAGTGGAGGCAAAAACCGCGAAAGGAAAAGCAAAGGACGACATCTACGCGGTCCTGAAGTCTACACAGTCCAACCACCTGCTCCTTCCTTTCCTGCCAACACTGCTGGAGACGGTGCAGGAGACCTGGAAAACTCCAGCCTCTACGAAACCAACAGCTAAGAGGCTGGAGTCGATGTACAGAATCCAGGAGGAGGGAGCTAAATTCCTGTTTTCCCATCCGACCCCGAACTCGCTCATAGTTAAGTCAGCGCAGTCTCGTGGGGGAAGACAGCACACAACGCCGGCAGACAAAGAGGGTAAGACATTAGATTCTTACGGCCGTAGGATCTATTCCTCGTCTTCCCTCGGGCTGAAGGTATCTAACTATGAGGCGCTGCTAGCTAGATACCAGATGTTCATCACGGAGAAGCTGGGAGACCTCTGTGATTATCTGCCGGACGACAAAAGGGACCTGGCGGCACAGTACATCAAGGAAGCAACCAGTATCGGCGCTTTACAGATGAATACTGCCTGCCACCAGGTCGATAGCCACGCTAGGTCGATGATCGGATCCGTGGCTTTGAGGAGACACGCCTGGCTTCGCTCTACCAATCTGACTCCCGATGATAGAGCGAAGATACAAGACCTTCCTTTTGACGGAGAAGGGCTGTTCAACGCCACCACGGATGACTCCCTCGACTCCGCTCAAAAGGCTCTAGCGACGGCCAAGAAGATGGGACTTGTCCGCCAGCCCCCATCTCAACAATTCAGGCCGAGACGATGGTCCCGATTCCCATACCCCTCCTCACAGTATCAACCAGCTGGACAATATCGGGGTGGGAATCGTCGGCCTCAAGCCCCACAACCTCAGGCACCGCAACGCCTTTACCCTCAACAGCGCTCGAGGGGCTCGCGGAGGGGGGGCGACTTCACTCGACGGCGCCTTTGACTCCGTCGCCGGCCCGACCGACTTGTCTCCTCCAGTCCAGCCTGTTCTCGACACCAGCAGACCGATTGCCTCGTCTCCACCACCTCATGCACCTCTCTTCGGCTCCCGGCTCCACCAACACCTCCGGTCCTGGAGGACCATCACGACGGATCGATGGGTGTTGAGCATAATAGAGCATGGATACAGGATCGAGTTCAGAGTCCTTCCTCCTTTCCTCGGGATCAAGACCACCCGTCCAAATCGAGTGCTCCTAGAAGAGGTGTCAAACCTCCTGCAGAAAGGAGCAATACAACCGGTTCCCGCAGAGAGCTTGGAGGACGGCCTGTACTCCAGGTACTTCATCGTAAAGAAAAAAGGAGGAGGACTCAGACCGATCCTGGACCTTCGCACGGTGAATCTCTTTATCCCACCAAAGAGATTTCGTATGGTCACACTCCAGTCGCTCCTCCCACTACTTCAGAGGAACGATTGGTTTGCGTCCATCGACCTCAAGGACGCGTACTTCCACGTCGCCATCCACGAGGACACCCAAAAATACCTTCGGTTCCGAGTGGGAGACGACACCTTCCAGTTCATAGTTCTTCCATTCGGACTTTCCACCGCGCCGAGGGTGTTCACGAAGTGTATGGCTGTGGTCTGTGCGAATCTTCGGGCGAGAGGCATCACCGTCTTCCCGTACCTAGACGACTGGCTATTAGTGGCTCAATCAAAACGGGAGCTCCAGCATGCACTGGAAGAGACCCTGTACCTCCTAGAAGACCTGGGACTCTGCCTGAACGTGGAGAAATCGGTCCTTCAACCAGTAAGGGAGATACAGTACATCGGCGCCAAACTAAACGCCTTCGAAGGTCGGGCTTATCTACCAAGCGACAGAGTGCGTCAAGTAAAGACACTCGCAAAAAGAATTTCGAAGCAGCCAATATGCTCCGCTCATACGATTCAACGCTTACTAGGACACATGGCCTCAACAATTGCGGTCGTACGATATGCGAGACTTCGCATGCGACCTCTTCAGACATGGTTCATCAAGGAGTTCAAACCAGAGAAAGACAAACCATCCGTCCGACTATATCTTCCTCGGGCCGTAAGAGAGTCCTTGAGGTGGTGGCAACAGGAGTCGAATCTGAACGCGGGCATACCGTTCCAGTCTCCGACACCGAACCGCATATTAACAACGGATGCATCGTTGCTGGGATGGGGGGCCCACTCAGGCGATCACGTCGTGCAAGGCACATGGACGTCAACACAAGCCGCCAAACACATCAACTGGCTAGAACTGATGGCCGTTTGGAAAGCACTACAAGCCCTAGAGCAATATCTCTCGAACTGCCACATCCAAGTCGTGACCGACAACACTACGGTGGTCGCGTACATAAACAAACAGGGCGGCACGAGATCGATGCGCCTCACAAGACTGACCATGCAGCTCTACGAATGGGCTCTACTTCGAGGGATGTCCTTTGTAGCGATCCACATCGCAGGAAAGTCCAATGTACTTGCAGACACTTTGAGTCGCGTGTCGATGCAATCGCACGAATGGACGCTGGACAGGAAGGTGACCAACTCACTGTTCCAACGCTGGGGTCATCCGAGGATAGACCTGTTCGCCACCAGCGAAAACACAAGATGCCCCATGTTCTGCAGCAGGGCAGCCTCGGACCCGAATTCGATCACCGATGCTTTCCTGATGACCTGGAGCGGCGACTTCTACTACCTATTCCCCCCAATCCCACTTCTTACACGTGTGATCGCCAAGATAGCTCGGGACGGAACCAATTGCATCCTAGTATGCCCGCGGTGGCCGCGTCAACCTTGGTTTGCGCACCTTCTCAACCTCTCACAGGGAGATTATCTCCCATTACCACTACAAGACAATCTGCTAACACAACACAAAGGCAAAGTGTTTCACCCCAACCTACGTTCTCTAAACCTAATGGCCTGGAGAATCAGATAGCAGCGGATACAGACCTATCGGACGCGGTTAAGGAGATCCTCTTAGCAGCAAGGAAGCCTTCCACAAGGCTGTCCTACGCCAGAAAATGGACTGCCTTTCTTAATTTCGTCTCACCTTTAGGCAAAGACCCAATGACTTGCTCGATCTCGACCGTTCTCGATTTCCTACACTCACTAATGACCCGTGGCCTGAAATTCTCATCAATCAAAGTCTATCTAGCAGCTCTGACAGCGCATAGAACTGCCTCAACGGGGACGTCCTTATTCGTACATCCATTGATCAAGCAATTTTTGAAGGGGCTTAAAAATCTTCGACCTCCAGTCCGCAACATAGTCCCAGGTTGGGATTTACCCTTGGTCCTGAATGCTCTGACAAAGCCACCGTTCGAGCCCATGGCTAAAGCAGACCTGCGACTGGTATCGTTCAAAACACTATTCTTAATAGCGATTACTTCGGCAAGAAGAGTGAGCGAGCTGCACGCTCTCCGAGTGGACCCACCTTACACAACCTTCCACAAAGATAAAGTCGTCCTAAGACATGACATAACTTTCTTACCGAAGATGGTGTCAGAATTTCACCTAGGACAGGACATTATTCTACCAACGTTCTTTCCGTCCCCATCGTCAACGATCGAGAGGTCGATGCACAGCCTCGACGTCCGACGGGCCCTACTATTCTACAAAGCCCGTACGGAATCGATAAGGAAGACCAATCAGCTTTTTGTGTGCTACGGCCCCCCAAAATCGGGCCTCTCTGTATCCAAGCAAAGGCTATCCTCTTGGATAGTAGACACTATCGAACTTGCCTACCAATTAGCTGGACGTTCTCTACCAGGGTCCGTAATAGCCCACTCAACTAGGGCGCTATCGACCTCGACAGCTTTCGGAAAAGGCATTCCTTTAAGAGACTTATGTAGGGCAGCGACCTGGTCTACCCCCTCTACTTTCATCCAGCATTACCGCCTCGATGTTCGAGCCAGAGAGCAGAACGCATTCGGCAGAGCGGTCCTGTCTTCGGTCACCATCTGACTACCGACACCGACCCACCTCCGGTAAGTCAGCTTGCTAATCTACCCATATGTGTGTGATGCACAGAGACCACGAAGAAGAAGGACAGGTTGCTTACCTGTAACTGTAGTTCTTCGAGTGGTCATCTGTGCATTCACACAACCCGCCCTCCTTCCCCGCTCGGTGTCTTCATCGAGTTCGATGGATACCAAAAGGGAATGGGTTGGGACACCATTTCTAACTATCCTACTCGATATCGAAGTGTATGCCGAGTTCGTATTTTCTTTTTATGGTATCAAACGTTTGCAATGTTATCCTCGGTCCCGACGGTCGCAATAGGCGGTCTCAGGGAACTGAGGAGATGGGCGGGAGCCGCGCTAAGGGACACGCGCAGGGGGAGGGGCTCCCGCCCAATTCACCTCAGCTTTAGAAGTTTCCCGAACGATCTCAGCGCAGGCGCCGAGAACCCATATGTGTGTGAATGCACAGATGACCACTCGAAGAACTACAGTTACAGGTAAGCAACCTGTCCTTGCTGGCCTACAGCTCCCAGCATACCCAGCCAGCATGGCTAATGGCAAGGGATTCTGGGAGCTGTAGTCCAGCAACATCTGTGGACCCAAGGTTGGAGAGCCCTGCTCTATATGTTTTGGAGACAAGTCCCAGCATTCCTGACTGTTGACCATGCTGGCTAGGGCTGATGGGAGTTGAAGTCCAAAATGTCTGGAGGGCACCAGGTTTGGGAAGTCTAATCTAGCTGTTAGATGTGTTAGAAGAGTCTAAAAGTTAGAAGTTAACAACTTTTAGATGAACTCAAATTATTGTATTCATAGAACACCAGCTTTCATAGGCCATTACCTCCATCAAATTGGAGAGGGGCACCAACAGGTTTGGTTTTGCTGAGGGATGTGATGGCCTACCCCAGCCTTTTCCGAGCTGGTGTCCTCCAGATGTATTGTACTACAATTCCCATCATGGGAGTTGTAATCGAACACATTTGGAGGGCACTAGGTTGGGGGGGAAAGCTGGCCTACACCACGGGAAAATACAAACCATTTTCTTTGAGGAAAAGTGAAGCTTATCTTTTCACAGCTAACAAAGACTTTTTGAGTTCAAACGGGCATCAGGATAGCAGAGCACGTATTTATCCATCTTCTCCTTCTATTTCCAGCTGTGGAGTAGAGATACACCTGTCACGACACCTTCCTGCAGATTTCTTACACTATTGCTGCAGACCTATCAGATCTGTTCCTATGAAGTGCTGTCACAGCCTCAGTAGATTGAGGTTGCGCCTTTCCCACAACACTGAATTGCCTGGAGTCAGAGTTAATGAGCTCATTGTAACATTGGCAGAAGAGCAACTGTCTGACATAACTAATACTGAAAAGAGAAGGGGGATCACAATGTCCTTTTTCCCTTCTGAGAGAAAAGCATTTTGGGGCCCAGATTTTCACTAGCAAAAGAATGGCTAAAATGTAAGATTGGCAAACTGCTTTAACTTGCACAGATGTTAGGTTAACCACTCTTTTAGCCAACCTCTGTTGCAGATCAAAAGTGCTGTTTACAGTAAAATGCAGTTCTGCATCCTGAGAGGGAATGAATGCCAGCCTATTTAAATGCAAAATGCAGCTACTTGGAATTGCATATTAGAATTAACTTCAGTACAAAGAATCTTCAATTTAATATATTTTCTTTCATTAGTTCAAGGAGTTGCAGGGGTGCATTCCCAGCAGACTTCATCTGCATTGTAACAGTTCTCTAATAAAAGTTTTAAATGTCGCTCATAGGGCTGGGGCAACTAAAAATACAGCAGGCATTTGCTAGTGACAGTTCTCACATCAGCTTGAATATATTATGATTTGACATCTGTTGACTACTTTTCCTTTAAGGAGCCTAAAATGCTTCAAAAGGGCTGAACAAAAGTCTGCCTTTGCATGCTTCCAGACGAGGCATTTATTATGCGGTTGCCCTACTTGGTTCATGGAATTTTACAGAGGGTCTAGATGACATCATAATCCATTTGTAATCAGCCCGTGTTTTCCCACAGCCGTATCCATCTCCTTTTTTAACTGCAAAATTCCAGTAAGGAGTGGGAAATGGAACAGCAGTGCACTTTTTCTGCAGGTGTGGAAAGAAAAATGGGCAAAATGATGCAGGGTCAGAGGAATTATCCCTTGGGAAGGTGGATGAAGTGTTAGGGATCCTCTTTCTTTCTGTATCACTTGAGGCGTCTTTCCCATTGCAGGGCCATTTTGTCTCCTGCAAAGCAAGTCCTTTCCCTTTCTGAAGCTTACAAAGCAAGGAGAAATCCCATTGAACCCAGCAGTACTTACCTGATAAATGTGTAGGATCTGGCTGTAAGGCTTCAGTCCTCTTACTGATGCTCAATTGATTCCCTATGCTGGAATAGGGGCACTCTGAAATTGTACAAGAGCTGCCTATTTTTATTTTTTTATCTGGGGGGGGAGAGAATAGGCAAAACTAAAACCAATGGTGACCATTTCAACTTCTGTCTTTCCTTCCCCTTTGAAGAAATAACATTTTGAAATAATGAATCAAAGGATCCCCTTCAAATATGGGGAGATGGGGCGGAGGGTGAGGATATAAGGAAATCCTGCGGTTTTCTGGCCAGGTTGTGAAACTGGCCAGAGAAATCAAGGGCTGAGAAAATTGACTAGAAAAAGCAAGTGGACAATTTTCCAAGTGGGTTGTGAAACTGACCAGAAAAAGTCAGGATATACAGTACAGCTCCCTTATAACCACGTTTATTCAGAAGTATGGCTGCAATCCACTTGATCTATGCTGCAGGCGCTCTTTACAAAAAATAAAAAATAAAAATAAGCACACACAGACAAAACAGTACACAGATGGGTGTTGAAAAGCACCCATGTCAAAATGGCAGGAGCAGAGATTTCTGGTGACCATGAGGGGTCAGGAATAGGGAGGAGACCACACTGCCCACTCAGTTATGTCATGCCCACTGTGTGAAGCACACACCCCAAAACAAACAAACTAACTAATAGATCCCCTGACAGTCAATGGGAGTTCCACTTTGAGCTTACAATGGAAGAACAAGGGCAGGCAGTGCTAAGAGCCCTCTGTCTAGAACAGGGCTCTCCAACCTTGGGTCCCCAGATGTTGCTGGACTACAGCTCCCAGGATCCCTTGCCATTAGCCATGCTGGCTGGGAATGCTGGGAGCTGTAGGCCAGCAACATCTGGGGACCCAAGGTTGGAGAAGCTGCCTCCGAATCTTGGGATCTCATTAGAAGCCTTTACCCTTCTTGGTAACCAAGGCTGCAGTCCTAGCACACTCAAGGTCAAACTACACATTACGCTAATCACGTAGTGTGTTGCTGTCCCCTTTCTTTGTTTTTTACTCTAGTGTAAGCATGTGCCCCCCCCTTGGGACTGGGACCATTGAGCACCAAGAGAGAAGGATTAAATCACTCACACACACGCACACAGTTTGCTTACTAAAATTCCACTCCCCCCCCCTACGTGCAACATTAAAACAGGATGGGGGGAGAGCCTCCATTGACACTGCAGTCCTATATGCACACACGCGCGCACACACACACGTACATAACAGTAAACCCCATTGAACTCAATGGGACTTGCTTCTGAGTAGACATGCATAGGATTTACTGTAAATTTCTTATAAATGATCTAAATATATTTATTCTTTGACTGTGGTAGTTAGTAAACATTTCATCTTTTTTTCTCTTTCTTTCTTTCTTTCTTTTTTTGTGCCTGGACATGGCAGGGATAAACACAAAGCAACTGATAGAAAAGGCCCATACTTACTGATTTCTTTATTGCACTTTTAGACCGCCCAACAATCAAAGTTCTCTGGGCAGTGCACAGGTATATGAACAACATAAGATTAATGTGCTTGATTTCCATAAATCAATATGGTACACAATAAGATAATATTCAGATCAGGCTGCCCAGATTTAGCACAATTGGATAGAACAACCTTCCCATGCAGTAAAGTGGCTGGAAGTCAGCAAAGGAAACTTTTCTTGCAGCTGCTGTCAACTGGTCATGTGAACAGACCCTTACACTTACAGGCTCCAGAAACTTGGGCTGGTAAGGCATTTGTTTAATTAAAAGAGGCAGTAACTATGAGATACAATGGCTATGCAAGCCACTCTGAGAATTTTTTGTTACTGGGTGGCATACAAATGTTATCAAATAAATAAATAAATCTCCACATCCACAATAATTATGTGGTACAACCCTGCTCAGACTGCAAGATGAAGCACTATTATTTCAATACTCTTCCATGTATGTGCATGCATATTTTTTAAAAGACCTTCCTATATTATTAGTACAGTAATGCCTTGGATTGAGAGCATAATTCGTTCTGGAAACGTGCTTGTAATCCAAAACACTCTTATATCAAAATGAAATCCCCCCAAAAAAAATTTGTACAGAGATTTTTAATTTAAGCAGTACTACAGTACTTGTATTGCAAGACATCGCTTGTATATCAAGTTTTAAAAAAATTAAATAAATATTTAAAATTTGCTTGTCTTGCAAAACGCTCTCAAACCAAGTTACTTGCAATCCAAGGTATTACTGTATATCAGTAAGAAAAGGTCTAGCATAATCTTCCCCCTGATGTACTAGATTTCTACACATAGGGTTTTGTTTTCATAGATTTCATAGATCATAGAGTTGGAAGGAGCCTACAAGGCTATCGAGTCCAACCCCCTGCTCAGTGCAGGAAACTTGAGGAAGGGTCTCCCATCCAAGTAATAACCAGGTCTGACCCTGCTTAGCTTTCCACACTCAGACAAGCTGAGCCAGCGTAAGCCACAGGTTTTGTTTTTCACATAGGAAACTACTTAAAATAGACAATCCCACACCTACAGCCTGAAGTGGTACAGTTCTACCATGCATGGCTGTACTATGTGATTATTCTGTATGTGTAGATTGGCTCTATCATTGCTGCATTTAGGGGTTTTATGACATTGGGCCTGAGTTGACCACAGCAGCATTTACAGTGCAATCCTATACACATATACTCAGAAGTAAATCCCTCTAAGTTCAATGGGGATTGAACCCAGGTAAGTGTGTCTATCGCTAATTCACATGCCACCAAATAAAATGAAGCATAGCAAGAGTTTAAACAGCTGTTTTCCTATAGGAGGTGTGCCTCATCACTGCAGAACGGCACAATCCTTTAAACCACGGCTGGCATTTTGGTCACAGTGTTCTCTCTACCTGTAGTCCCCATCTTTTATGCATGGAACGGAAGTCCCAGAGTTACCTTTTTGTTATTTCTCATTCTTCATTTTCATTCTGCAGGCCCAGAAAGGACCCCTGTTAAGGAATAATTGAGTCAGCTCAATGAAATGTTCAAATGTTGCTAAGGATGTTCAAAGAGCAATCAAGATGAAGACCTGAATGTTCTCTGAGCTGAGCTTCTTGCCAGACAGATGTCACTTTCTTTTGATATTTCTGATCAAAAGAAACCTATCAGCTGAATAGAGCAGGCCCAGTAACTAACAGGTCAGAACTAGATAATAGCATCGAGCAAGCAGTAGGCTACAGTATAGACAGAGAACAGTGTTCTGCACTGAAAGCATCAAATACCGACTGAGGAGGAATGAAGAGACAGGCTAGAGTAGGAAAAATCAGTTATAGAGAGCAACAATTGGGAAATTCCTTTCAGAAGACACTAAAGGGAGAAGAACTGGAGAAACCCCATACTTTAAGCAAAGATTTTATCTTAAAACCCATTGGCTGAAAAGAAGGCCACAAACACATTCATTAGTAAATACATCACAGACAAAATAAAGTGTGTGAATCACAAGGATGACCCTTTCAACCTCTGCCTGAAATGAAATCACAGAGAAGCCTTTGGTTTTATCACCGCATAAAATCTTTTTTGCAGCAATATTAAGACAATCCTAGAATGTAAGTCAGAGGCCAGAGATCTAATTCACCCTGTGAGAAAATCTCTTGGGAGATTTCATAGATTTCATAGATCATAGAGTTGGAAGGAGCCTACAAGGCTATCGAGTCCAACCTCCTGCTCAATGCAGGAAACTAGAGGAGGGGTCTCCCATCCAAGTAACAACCAGGCTTGACCCTGCTTAGCTTTCCACACTCAGACAAGCTGAGCCAGCGTAAGATGAATCTACTCAAACTCACATAGCAAGATATCTACTTCGGGGGCGGGGGGACGACGACACCTGCCAGTTCTCATAGGCAAATTTTAAAAATAACAAAGGAATTGGGGAGGAAATACCACCTCCATTCACAGCTTTCAGCTAGCGGCGTCTGAAAGTGGCTGGTTCATAAGAGGGGCATGGCATGCTGGATAGGAGTCCCCCAAAATCAGGCAGAGGGACCTTATGCAAGAGGACCCTTTCCTCTCAAGCAAGGCAGATCCTGGATTTAACCCAATATTTGTAACATATAACTCTTTCCTTTGTACTGTAAGGTGTGAAGCAGCCCATGGGCATATGAATACTGACTGAAACAGCTTCCAAATGGTAGTCACTAATACAGGTGGATGAAAGTTGTGGAAATATTCCTCTGTGGAAACATTTTCCATGGCTACAGTGGAGAACCAGAAGCTCATTTGTGCTAAGTTGAGTTTGTGGTGTCATCTTTCATGCAAGAAACTCTACCCATGGCAGTTCAAAAGTCAGTCTGGCTCTGGATTGACTCAAAACCAGAGCTGCCACACAGTGAAAGGACTGTATGAATCAGCCCTAAGCGAGGGAACAGGGAAGGGTGAAACTTCAACTTGATACAGATGTTCATTTTTCTAGTTCAAAGTTTCCAGTTATGACTGTAATGTAAGATCTATTTCCTTCCTGTGTGCTACTTTGAGTCCACCTAGACCGCTGTGAACAGGCATCACCCAGTAACCTACATTTAACACATCTTAAGCATAGTTTCTGAAATGAAGACCTTGGGCTCAAGGGACTTTACCCAAGTCAGGTTGTGCACAGTCCAAAGAAAGGTATTGCAGCTCTCTGACAATACTGCACAACGGTTGCCTGGCTCTGCAGAAGCGATAACAGGAAGGATGTGGCGAAGGCAAAAACAAGAATTGACTGAACTTGAGAAGCTTTCAAGTGTCTTCCTGCAACAAAGCCACCCTCTCTGCTGTATGTGGCAGAGAGAAAGTAATCCATAATGCTGAGAGTGGATTTTCACAATTGCGTCGAGAGCTGGGCCCTACCATTAGTTTAAAAACTTTATATCCCACTACCTGGTAAAATTAAAGAACAAAGCATATACCAAGGCGTTCATGCTTTTATTTATTAAAACATTTATATACAGTCCTTCATCCTATTTGGATTTCAGGCCAATGTACAACATTCATTATACAACATTCGTTATACAATAGGCAACACACCATTAGGTAGAGTGAGGCAGACACCTCCGGTGGCAGTGCTGTGGGGGGCACCATTCTTCCTCAGTGGTGTCCTGGAGGGCTAGTCAGGCCAGCTGGGCATGTACGGTATATGGTACCACTGGCCTTATCTTGCAACATGGATTGATGCCATGTGAAATGGCTTCCCACAGCATCTTTCAGTCCTTTCTGCTCCTTAAACATGTTTCACCTTCATGAAGTTGTGGCTATTTCAGTTAATTTAATAGATGTTGAATCATCATCATTTCTATAGTGCTTCTTACTAGTGTTCAACAAAGTGTTTCACATATATTATGCTGCAGAATATGAGACATCTGTAATAGCCTGCAAGCCTTAAATACCACTATTTGCGAGTGAGCAGTTTAAGGAATCTAGCCTAAATGTCTAAGCTACCCAGTTTTTGTTTTTGTTTTAAACCATAAGAAAACAACTCTATGAATAATGCATATCCTATGAATACAGTGCTTTGGGACCTATTCCTAAACATATGATATTACATGCATTTCTTAATTTAAAAAAATAAATAAACAGAGGCAAATGTTATCCACAAGGGATAGGAAAGGACAAAACCTAAGAAGCGTCATAGCAACTGAAGCAATCTGAGATTAGGAGACAGCCCCCAAGGCAGCAAGTCCCCTAGACATGGAACAATTTCCATAGATTGGTCTCTGAGCATTCTGCATACACAGACAATGAACAGTGTGCCCAGGAGGAGGGGAAATTGCACAAAAAATTGTCTTATCATTTTACCAGTAGTATTTTACTGCCCCTTTAGCCTACAGTCCGTCCTTACTTCACAGAAGTCAATTACTAAATTCCATAGTGTTAGGCTTGTGTTAGGCTCCACAGCTCCAACAAATGGATGGGACTATTAATTCATTCCATGCTACTGCCCGCCCCCCCAAAAAAGGTTGCTGAATTAGATAAATCAGCCCCAAAGGCATGGACTCCATCCAGCTGCGCATGCGCTCTGCGATCCTGGGCTGAGCACAAGGAGCCATGTTAGAAAGGTGGATCAGATGTCGTGGGTGGCAGTCAGTTGTTCAGCAAGGGAGGGCGGCAGAGAAAATTAAGTCCATCCCCTGATCCCCCTCACAAGCAGCCAGTTGGTACTCATAACTTTCACCCAGAGTCTGTGCAGCTGGATTGGGAGGAGAAACCACATACACAACATCCGTTGGGACACACAGGGACTGGGTTCACATGTCATGCTAAGGGCTGTTGCCATGGATAGGTGCAGAGTGGCTTCGCATGGCATCTGGGCCTGGAGCGGTTTTCTTGACATGGGAAATGTTTATTGAGGTTGATGCTTGGACAACCTTATCCAACATCTGGCACACTGTCCAAGCATCCACCCCAATAAATATCCACCCTCACAATTTGGTGGACGTTTTGTGTACATTCTTGTTTTAAATATTGTTTCTTGCCATGAGTCTTTAGAATAGAGCTGGCTAGAAACTTAATGAGCTTATATATATTAAGCTATCTTTGAGTTAACCTCTTTCTAGTTAAACCTTTAATTATAATATAAGGGTGGTGTGTCGCTCAGTATGAAAGGCAACTGGGACTTAGAGATGTTGTTTGAATCTCTTGAAATACGCTCAGACAAAGATCCTAAGATCTTCCAGTTAGTTTGCCCTAATAACACTTTGTTGGTAGCACAGAAATAAACCAATCAGCTCTGGGGAAAGCCATGAGAGGGGAAACAAACAAAGAAATATATTATCTAGCACTACATGTCTCAAGGTGTTCTGTCTCTGGGTCCACTCTCTATAGTGAACTCTCTGTTGCTGGCTGTGTTTCACTATTGTTTGTAGTCAATCCCAGTTGCTGTTCAGACTCTGGGGAATGATTGGATTTCTCTTCAGGTTTCAAGAGGCTCCAGAACCCATCATTATTTCTCTCTAGTGTGTGGTTTGCTACCTCAATTAGCTACATCTTTCTCAAACCACCATCTGGAAATAATTAGTTGCTGTACTTTTCTGTTGGTTACCCTAGATAAACAATGAGCCTGTTCTTCTGTAAGAAAAGCTAGCAGGTTTTTTGCAGAAGCTCTCAGACATTGCCAATGCAAGCATCTCTAAGTGATGAGAGAAAGACACGGTTCCCATATAATGAAAACCCATGGATTGTTTAAAACCATGTCTTGTCAAGGACGAGCAGCAGCGAGTGTGTGCACTATCCCCTCACACTCTTTGATTCTGCTTTCAATTAACAACCCAGGGATGCCCCATTCCTGGGTGGCTATTTCCACTACATAACATCTAGGTGGCAGTGTGGTATAGTGGAATAGTGCAAATACACAACTGAAAAAGGTGTTTTCTTTTACTTTTACAATCAAATACCACACCTTTCCTGCTCTTAAAAAAACTCACCAAAAGTGCTCTTTAGACATAGAAGTGAAACTGGGGGGGGGGGTGTCACAGTGTCATCTAAAGAACCCATAAACCACCATGAGTTGGGAATGTTGAGCACATAATTGCCTCGCATAGAAAAGCCCATAATGATGTCTGAACCTGGAAACTATATGTTGTTTAGCAGTTAAACAACCCAGAATTAACCCATGCTTTGTTTTTGTTGATTGAAAGTGGATGAGATGAGCACACAGGAGACAGCATACTTGCTCACTCCCACTAGATATTGGCAAGTCCTGGGTTAAACAATCCAGAAACTGCCATTACATGTGAACCACATCAAAGTGTTTGAACCTTCCCAAGGGATAAAACAGTGTGTGTGTGTGTGTGTGTGAGAGAGAGAGAGAGAGAGATTTAGCCAGTAGCCAAGGACAAGCAGACCAACAGAAGAAGAAACAAGTCCAGGTCATGTGATTGAGCAGATCCCTGGAGGAGGAATCAGATTATGTAGAATTCATTAATGTCTCCACAGGATCAGGATAAGCCCAGCATAATCAACCATTTATTCTCAGCCAAATAATGCGGGTTAGGTTACAATTGGACTGTTCAGTCAGCAGCACAACCCTTGCCATGGGTGGGACAGTGTATCTTTCTATCTAGCAGGTTCCTGAGACACCCTGAAAGATCTCTATATGCATGGGGCTGAGGGATGGATATACACCTGAGCTTTGGCTAGTTATAAAAGGCTATTGTTAAATAGGAAGCAGGTGTGGCTGTGTGGATATGTCTGGTTCAGTCGTGGCTAACGCTATTCAGGTTATGATATTTGGGATGCTATTTAGGCTAATCTCAGTGCCAGGCATGCCCCCACCACCACCTGTGTGCCATGCCACACATTTGCACCATGCTGCACCTGGTCATGGTGGCTACTGCCTATGCTGGCATGTTACTGACATCCTAAACTGCAATACTAGCAGAGTGCCGTCAGGCATGAGGTTTTACTGACACAGCAGTTGTTGGCACCAGCACAGTAGCTAATAGTCCTAGTTGTCACTGAATTTTTTGATTTAATCAGTAATATTGCCACACGATCCCCTTTTGGTATCCTTATCACAAGGCTTAAATTTAGAAAATACATAATACAATTACGTGTACTATTATTTTAAGTAATTCAGTTTCATTACAGAAGTAAGAAAGACTTGTTTGGGACACCTTTCAGAGTGCGGCTTAAAAGTTCAGCTCACGGGAGAAGTATTTTCTCATAAATAAGGAAGCACCTGGCTATGGTTATTTTCTCATACCATATTTCAAGGGGAGCTGCAGATCAGTAGTAGTGTACATGCTGTGCATATAGACAGTTCCAAGGTCAACCCCTGGCATCTCAGGTAGCAGGTGATGTGAACAACCTCTCCCTGGGAATCGGGGAGCTGCTGCCAGTCTGAGTTGGCAATACTGGGCTAGACGGACATGTACTCTGAGCTGTTTTAAGGAAGCTTCCTATGCCTGTGAACTGGCAGCTCAAATTAAAGATTAATGACAAAAAAATGTCTTGTTCTAAGATCGAAGACACCGCCTCAAATGTTCTTCCTGTTTTTTCACTCCTTAGAATTTGATTGAGAAGGAGCAGAGAAGGAAAGTGCTTGGAGAGTTGTGTCAATTTCTGAAGACACAAGGCGGTGTTCCACCTAAATGAAGACAGACCAGAACAAATTGGTTTCAAGACTGCTGCTAGGAGGATCATCATCAAATAAGAATGTAATCTATTATTACCACAATCCACATTCTGTGTGTGTGTGGAATAGGTGTTTTGGACAAACACCCCCCCCCAGGATCTTGCAGTGAGTGCGCACGAGGAGAAAATGACCCACTGATCCACCTGCTAAACATGCAGTCCAGTGTGGGATCTCGTTGGGAGTCGAAAATCTCAAAGGGCGCAATTCTTATAGGGGTGCCCATAAGCCCCCAAACTCTATCTTCGCCTCACTGTCCTCCTGCTCTGCGTTTTCGCTAGATGGGCTTTTTCATCCGTCCAGCTGGAGCATCTCAGAGGGGGAGATTGGGGGGAGGCCTTGGCGAGGCCTCCTTTCCCAACTTCGGAGAGCAGCTGGCCTGGTTCTTTCTGTGCCGGCTGTGATGGGAGGGGGAGGGGGGTGGAGCTCCAGTTCTCAGCTCCGAGGTCGGTGCTCTATCTCTGACCTCAGAGCTGGGAATCTGAACTATCCTATGGCCCCTCTCAGACAATGTCTAGGAGCCCTAGCCCCTAGGATTGTTCCCTCCATTGTCAGCTGCTTTGTTGTTGTTGTTGTTGTTGTTCTTTTACTGTTTCAGACTCTCTGATGAGGTGACCACATCAAAAAAATTCATTGGCAGAGATAACGGCCAGGCATAACATCCCACATTTTGACAAATAGTAAGTCTGGTATATAAAACTTTCCTGAAATAGCTCATCAATTCTTGTCTGATAGATTTCCTGCCATTTTGCTTTATAGCAATAAAACATTCAATCTCTCTGTCAATTCTCAGGTTGTAGAGTTGATTTAGTAATAACACAATTCATCCCGGCATGACTGGAAAAGAAACTCAACCCTATTTGAAAATCATTGATAACTTTAGCCCAGGGCTAATTATGTTAGTATGTAGTCAATGCAAGAGCCTGTGTAGGGGGGCAGGATGGAGGGAATGCTGTAATTTCTCATGGAGGGTTTTCACTTGCGTTGCACATCTAAGTTTTCTTTCTCCAAAAGACTAGACAAAGGATTGTCTGTTTAAGGGCTCCTAGCACTTACAATAAAAATAGCATTGTACGGTTATTCCATCTTTCCTTCCTTGATGTTTTTTTCTTTCTTTCTTTCTGGTAAGGAAGAGGTGGGGAAAGTGGTGGGAAAACACAGGAGGGCTACAAATTGAAGATGACAACATCTGGACTGCCTGTAAAATTCAGTGAAAGAGGCAGTGTGATTGCACAATAAAAGCCTCATCTGGAAGCACCCTAAGTTTGTGAGCAGAATTTTCCCCAAATTTATCCAGCTTGGGGTCAGCTATGCAACTCACAATCTCGGCCAATGAATATGTTACCTTCTTTAAATTGATCTAGAGGTTTTAGATAGAAATTCCTGGATCTCTTGCATCAGATTACCAATGCTGAATGTAACACTCAGGAAGTTCCCATTTCTTTAGCAAGGGAACTCTTATCTCTCAGAGGCCTCTGTGGTGTCAGATCATTTTTTTTTTTCAGATGAGTCTTCATCCTCCTCTAGGCATTTATCTTTTCCAGTCTGCCGAAATATACCTTGAACCCTCTGGTTTGGAGAAGATACCCTCCTTGTTTCATGCTGCGATGAAATCTATCCATAGATGTTCCAAGCAAATGTTGGGTGTGTGCAGATTGGCTATTTTTTGCAAGATAAGAAGCAGAGTTTAAGAATTAAACCACTATCTGCACCATATGATATCATGCCCCCCCCCCGACATGATTTTCAGTATACAGATATTTTAGAGGTCATTTTATTATTTAGAATTTATTTTGTATCAACAGGTTCTCACAACTTATTTTTTAAAAATAAAAAGTAAAGATGAAATGGAATGGAATCTCCATCCAGAAAACTATTGCTGCACCATTCTTACCAGGGATGGGGACTCAGACTTGGGGACTCGACTCGTGAGTCGGACTGAGTCCCCCCTCTGACTCGAGTCAGACTCGAGTCCCAATATTTTTAATGGGACTCAAGACTCGACTCGGGACTCGAGCCCAAGGACTCCGCCACCGCTGCCCACCTCACCTCACCTTTCTGCTGTTGCACGCCGCACGCCGCACGCCACACGCCGCACGCCGCACGCCGCACGCCGCACGCTGCCTCACCTCACTGCCACCGCCGCCCTCACCTCACCTCTGCCGCTGCCACCATCGCACGTCGCCACCGTCGCACGCTGCCTCACGCCGCTGTCGCATGCCGCACGCAGCACAACGCCGGCGGCGTGAGGCGACGTGCGACAGCGACGTGCGACGGCGACTGTGTGACGGCGAGGTGAGGCAGCATGCAATGGCAGCAGCATGAGGCGGCATGCGACGGTGGCGGAGGTGAGTTGAGGCGGCGGCGGTAGCGTGAGGCGGCGTGCGACGGTGGCGGCGGCAGCGGCGGAGGTGAGGGTGGTGGCGGTGGCGGCGAGCGGGCGGTGGCAAGTTGAGGCGGCAGCGGCGAGGCGGCAGCAACTCGAGCGGCGCGGAGAACGTTCCGCGCCGCTCAGAAGAGCGAGTTCGGGCCGCTCCACCGCGGAGAACTACGAGCCCAGGGAGGGCTCGTAATACATCCCTGGGGCGGCAGCGGCGGTGGCAGGAGCAGGGACAAGGGAAGAACCCGCCGACAGTAAGTGGCGGCAGCCCATGGAGGGAGCGGGAGGGTCTCCGCGGGAGGAAGGGCAGCTCTTCTTCCTCTCAGCAGGAGACCCTCCCGCTCCCTCCATGGGCCGCCGCTTTGGGAGTGACTCCGGACTCGAGTCACCATTTTGGACCTCGGACTCGAGACTCGACTCGAGACTCGGGTCCAAAGACTCATGACTCAGCTCGGGACCAAGGACTCTTCAACATCCCTGATTCTTACCAAAACTGTAGAAAGAATTTAAGAACCAAATGAGTGCTGGACCCTGAAACAAGACTGATGGAATAAAGCAGTCACAGTTTGCAAATGCTTAGCTGGATGACTGTTTAGTTTGACAGTACAATTAAGAGGAACAGGTTTTTGCTCACATGAATATTTAGAGAACAGCTGATCTTTCTGTGATAAAAACAAATTTGTATATGAAAATCATTATGGATGGATTGACAATGATAGGAAATTAATTACTTGCTTGTTTTTGAAAAGGGTGAAGAAACCAGAATGACATCAAACAGTTCCAATGACCAGTCATATACCATGTAAAAGAAGCAGCATGATCTAAATTGATCCGTCCCAGTGAATAACAGCAAAATGGCCTGTTCAAACTATTGTAAGTCTTTTAAATATTTAACAGAAATTGGTATTGCTCCACAGTCAGTAAAAATGAGCAAACTCTGACTCATGATTCATATTTCATGCAGTAATTATTTCATACATTTGTATATGTGCATAACCGTATATTTGAGTTTTAATTTTGTCATGGCCTTTGGCTAGTACAATAAACTTAAACATTGATTGATTCATAAGTGCAATAAATTATATGGTAATTTTTTTGTGTTTGGAGTCTCCAAATGGAATGCACTTTGAATTTTCAATGTTTCAGGAGAGTTGTGTGTGTGTTGTGATCTTCCTTCATTTTGTGACTTGGCACAGAAGATGCTGTAACCATGTAGAATGCTTGCTTTGTCAAGAGTTTGGTCTCAAGTGCACAGATTATATTCCATTATGCTAGAAAGAGGAGAAAATGGATTTTTAAAAAACTTTATATCCCACTACCTGGTAAAATTAAAGAACAAAGCATATACCAAGGCGTTCATGCTTTTATTTATTAAAACATTTATATACAGTCCTTCATCCTATTTGGATTTCAGGGCAATGTACAACATTCATTATACAACATTCGTTGTACAATAGGCAACACACTTTCAACAATAATAGATTACATGAAATAATAGCATGTATTCTATTTCTAAGACAGTTCTTGAAGAGTTATGTGGGGCCATAGCTCAGTGATAGAGCACTTGCTTAAGTCCTAGGCTCAACCGCAATGTTTCATATCCCAGTCCTCACACACTTTGTATATTGAGTCTGAGGTGGAATGGATGGCCTAGCCAGATGCAGGTCACCTCAGCCACACTGCATTATTCAGCTTAACCAAGGCCTAGTCTAAGAGACAACATTCCATGGATACCCCAAAAGAAAGGATAACTCTTCACTCTACACCTTAGTCCCAAGGCCTAGACTCCTCAATTGAGGAACCAGAAGCAGTCATTCCACAACTTCACTAACTGCCAAAAGCCCTTGGAAGCCTCTGGCTGAGAAGAAAAGCAAAGAACATACCCAGAGATGCTAAATTGCATCGCTTCAGGCCAGGGCATCCCTTGCCATCTCCCAGCTGATCCATGGAGCACTCAGCAAACCAGCATCCATATAGCACCTCAGTTAGATTCTGGCCACTGTCAGAAAGGGCCATGCTCAGTGGCAGAGCACCTGCTTTGCATACAAAGGTCCAAAGTTCAGATCCTGACTGGGAAGATGCCTGCCTGAAAGCCTGGAGAGCTGCAGCCAATCTGTCCAGACAATACTGACCAATGGTCTGACTCAGCATAAGGAGGCTTCCTATATTCCAATGTCAATACAACACCTGCCTTCACAGGGAGTAGGTGCCCCGTCCCCCCGCTAACTGCTTCTTTCCAGGGGACAACTCCTCTTCAACATCAGCTCTGTCCAGGCCTTGCTCAGTGCCCCATCAATCTTCAGTCTGGCCACAACAGGGCAGCCCAAGGTTGTCTGGGGGAAGTCTGTTCCCAAGAAATTCTGTCCTGATTCAGTAATTGTCAATAGGAGGCTCCCACTGAGCCCAGAAATGTAGAACTCAAACTTGTCACCTGTATAATTGTATCACAATCACAAAAAACAATCACCTTTTCATTCTCATCCACAATTGTCACTATAATAATCTGATCAACCTGCCAAATTATTATTTTTCCTGGGTCACCCCTGCCCTTTGTTCCTCTGGCCCAGTGCCTACTCCGGGGGTGGGGAACCTCAGGTCCAAGGGCCAAATCCAGCTCTCTGGGGTCCTCCAGACGGCCACTCCACCTACTCCTGCGATCATTTGGTGATCATTTGGTGGTTTTCCAGCTTTTGTGCAGTTTTTTCCCCATCCTAAGAGGTTAAAATGCATCTCCCAAGGCTTGAGTTACTGGCAGTAAGAGCACTAAGCTACAGTATGCTGGGGTTAGGTTGTTATTCTTGGTTCTTGGTTTTTTTGTATTTTAGCCCCACCCTTTTTGCCTTTGGCCCCTCCCCCTTTGCCCTTAAGCCCCACCCACCACTGGAATGCAGCCCCAGAGAGCTTCTCCAGAATTGATTCCAGCCCTTGTGCTGAAAGAAGTTCCCCAACCCTGATCTACTGTGACTGGCAGTTCTCAAAGAACCTAGGACCTTTTTATCTTTCCTACCTGAGATCCTTTCAACTGGAGGTGCCAAGGACTGGACCCAGAACCACTGGCATGCAAATCGTGCGATCACCTGTCATGCCCCCACTGGAGGAATCCTCCTCAAAGGTTGAGCTAGGGGTCCCAGAAACTGAGAGCACCCCAGATCAGCCACTGCCGCCAGACCAGGAGGAACCTGGGCCCTCAGGGGAGATGGCTGCAGGTCCATCCCTGTCAGGAGGGAACTCTGCCTCTGAGGCAGAGGCTGAGCACCCCCCTGGACCCGAGGAGCGTTGTTGCCTCAAGCGGCAGGCCAGTTGGACTCCTATGAGAAGGAGCAGTCACTTGCAACGAAGGACTCCTCAGGAGAAAGTAACTCCTCGTGAGTAGGGCTCTGGCTAGAGAGCTCTAATGTACTACAGCTGAGCCCTGGGTAGGGCTCAGCAGGTTCTGGCGATATAAGCCTGCAGTGTCTGCCTAGACAATGCTGGAAACAATGCTGTTCTTTTAGCTCCAGTGTCCTCTGCTTTGTCTCTTGTCCTCTGACTGATGCTCTGTGCTCCTGACCCTTGGACTCCTGCTTGACTCTGTTTCTGGACTGTATAATGTATCTGACTAACTGTGTTTTGACCTTTGCTATCTTGACTACTCCTGCCTGATCCAATGTATCTGACTGCTTAACTATGCTTTGACCTCTGTCTGCTACCTTGACCACTTCTGCCTTAGCCTGATCCCCACTGGACTGAAACCATTGTGCTTGAATATTTGCCTGTTTTGTTACCTTGCTTTTTGGAAAGCCCCTGAGTTGGCTTCAGCCAAAGCAGGACATCACCCACAGATATGAAAATGTGAAAGAGTTCTTGACACAGGGGTCACAGATCTGAAACAAGAGATTTATTGCTTAGGGAAGAGCAGCCCTGGTATTAACAACTCTTAGAAACAGCTCCTTATGCAATAGCTTTAATGTCTATGAAACATGCACATTAAGCTGTATAAAAACCAAATGCCAGAATTTGTACAACATTGTGTGTCTGCCTAGAGAGAAATCAGACAAAGCCGTAATAATTCTAAATGTCCATGTTCCCAGAACATCCTATCCTAGCAAAATATGAGTGAGTGAAAAAGCAAAGAGCGATCCACAGTTTCTTCCTTTGTTCTTGTATCAGCAGTATTTGTATACAGTATATCTGTAACAAGTGATGCTCACTGTTTGCTCACTATACTTTTTTTTTTTTTTTAAGTCAGATTAATGTCATTAAAGCTGAAGAAACGAATACATCCTCTAGAGAATTTGGCTAAAGATATACAACTTTCAGGGTCGTTGGGAGGCATGTTTTGCATTCATTAAAAACATGGCTTTTCAGGCGGGAATATGGGGTGGGTTAGGATTTTAAAATTTTATACTGTTTTAAGTGTATTTTATTCTGTATTATTATTATTATTATTATTATTATTATTAATAATATTTATTTATCGCCCATCTGGCTGGCAACCGGCCACCCTGGGCAATGTACATAGAATAAAAACAATAAAATACATTTAAAACAATAGAAACATTTTAAAATCTTAACCCACCCCATATTCCCGCCTGAATAACCAGGTTTTTAATGAGCGATGGAAGCTCAGCAGAGAGGGGGCATGGCGGAGGTTACTCGGGAGAGAGTTCCACAGTACGGGGGCCGCCACAGAAAAGGCCCTCTTCCCCGTCCCCACCAGTCTAGCTGCTCTGGCTGAAGGGACAAGGAGAAGGCCATCCGTGGCAGATCTTGTTGAGCGGCCCAATTGGTGTTGCTGGAGACGCTCCTTGAGATAGACTGGACCGGAGCCGTATAGGGTTTTAAAGGTCAAAACCAACACCTTGAATTTGGCTCGGTAAGCAACTGGTAGCCAGTGCAAATCCTTCAGCACTGGCGTGATGTGATCCGCCGGTGGCTGCCTTTAACCAGGCGAGCCATCGCGTTCTGTACCAGCTGTAGCTTCCGAACCGTCTTCAAGGGTAACCCCACGTAGAGCACATTACAGTAGTCTAGGCGAGAGGAGACCAAGGCATGAACCACTGATGGGAGCAGGTGATTAGGAAGGTAGGGGCGCAGCTGCTGTATCAGATGGAGTTGATACAGCGCCGCCCGGCTCACAGCTGCCACCTGAGCCTCCATGGACAGCTGGGAGTCTAGAATGACCCCCAAGCTGCGGAGTAGCCGGGTTACCAGCTGGATGGGCGATCTAGAAATACAATAAATAAATATTTATTTTTATTTATTATATTTATACCCCGCCTTTTTTCCTGCAAGGAACCCAAGGCGGCTTACATAATTCTCCTCTCCATTTTATTTTATTTTTTTATTTATTCTATTTATACCCCGTCTTTTTTCCTGAAAGGAACCCAAGGCGGCTTACATAATCCTCCTCCTCCTCCTCTCCATTTTATCCTCACAACAACCCTGTGAGGTAGGTTAGGCTGAGAGACAGTGACTGGCCCAAAGTCACCCAGTGGGTTTCATGGCCGAGTGGGGACTAGAACCCGGATCTCCCGAGTCCCAGCCCAACACTCTCACCACTACGCCACACTGGCTCTTAAATAATACAAATGAAATAAAAAATAGTCAGCTATGGACAATGATTATTTTATTATTATTTATAAGATCATTTATATGCTGCCTTCCAGCCCTAAAAAGGGCCCACAAAATGGCTTCCAACAGTGAAAATACAATGAAGCAAATTTAAGTACAATAAAGCCAAGTGCAGAATAAATTAGTCAGCTCTGTGTTTCCCTCATGAAATGCAAGGTTGGGGCCCTTCCAGGACAGAATCGGAGGGAGGGGGTGTTTAACCTTTGTCCCTACACAAGACCCTGGGGCCATTTTAAACTGATTCTTTCCCCCTCAGCTGGGCTCTGAAACTAGAGGAAAAGACAACCAAGGGGGGACGGTCAGGGCTGGCCCAAGATGTTTTGCTGCCTGAGGGGCAGCAGCCAATGGTGCCTTCACAGCCCCTTGCCAAGTGAAGATGCTTCGTACCCAAGGCCAGCCAAGTAATTTTGGCAGCTGAGGGCACAAGCATCACGCCCCTTTCTGGCAGCAAAAAAAGTACCGTATTTTTCTGTCTATAAGACGCCCCCATGTATAAGACGCCCCCCACTGGGCAGTTTTGCAACCGTGCGGTTCTCTCCTTGGCTTACTTCCGTGTATAAGACGACCCTCAATTTTTAGGCTAGCGATTTTAGGAAAAAGTATAGTCTTATACATGGAAAAATACTGTATAATAATAATAAATGAAATGGACCTCCTGTCTTGTTATGAACCTGCCTGGTTTAAGATTCTGCCGGAGAGACCTTTTTGAGGGTGCCATTACCCACAGAGGCCCGTTTGTCAAGCATGCGTGAAGGGCTTTCTTCCGTGTGATTCCCAAACTGTGGAATGTGCTCCCTCAAGTCCTACAATTGGCGCTCACTCTCCTGGTTTTTAGAAAGGCTGTGAAGAGGCATCTTTTTAACTTAGCCTTTTAAATTATGTTTTTTTTTTTAAGGTTTTATGATTTCTAATTGGCGAGGTTAAGGTTTTGTTGTTTTAAATTGTTTGCCACCTTAGGGCGCAATCCTATGCATGTTTAGACAGAAAAAAGTCCTACAACTCCCAGCATGCCCCTGGCTAGGGAATGCTGGGAGTTGTAGGACTTTTTTTCTGTGTAAACATGCATAGGATTGCACCATTGATTGCTTATTTTAACAAATAAGGTGGTATATAAATGTTAATAATAAATAAATAAAAAGAATTTGCTGTCCTTTCATGACATGGCTGGCTCACTCTGCCTAATGGTGGCAGGACGAGCGTGCGGGGTGCTAGCTGCAGTGAAGAATCTGCAAACATGGGAAGGGTTCAGCAACTCCTCCCAACTTTCCCATCATCTTTGCAAACACTGGTTTAGGAACAGATCTAGTTCTGCCTTAAAAGGTCCTTATCAGATTCAAAACTTTCCCAGGGCTAGCTGACATCTAAATTCCTCAGGGTCACTGTGTGTGGTTAAAAATAAATAAATAAATAAAAAGTCCCACTTGTTATTCTCAAATATTAAATATGTTCAATAAATTGGAATACTCTGTCCCCTGAGGTTTTCCTGTCACTAGGACTCTACTATATGATTGCAACTTCTGCTGAAGTAATGTTTGGAATATAAGCTACAGCAAGAACACAATTGAGCCCCACATAAAAAATGTAGTACTAGCCAAGGGCTTTCTGTAGACTGGCAGCATGTTTAATTTGTACCTTTGCTTTGGCCTTAGCTTCAGCCTACAGCCAAGTCTCTCCAAGAGCAGAGAGGAGCAAAGATCTCACAGGCACATTAACCATTGAAGTTCCTCAGTCTAAAAGCTTCCCTCGCCCAACCACCACCACCCTTCACTTTGTTCATACACACAGTAGCAATATCTTAGAGCTGCAATTACTCAGTATTCATCGTTAGCTAAAGCTGCCCCAAATATCTCCAGTGACATTGGCGTTAATTGTGTATGTATTTTAAGTCAGTTATTTATTTACTACATGTATATGCTGCTTGTGCCAGAGCACTCAGGGAAATTTAGATATTATTATAATACTGACTTACGGTCTGAGAGGCATGATAGACAAAAGGAAAAAGGAACGGGGAGAGAAGAACAAAAGTAAGCAAATTCAGGCGCCATTTTGTAACGTTATACAATGTAAGTTGCATAATGATCGGGTGGAATGGACACTGCAGCTTTGGGAAGGGAAGAGGGAGGCTGGCTGGCTGGCTGGGCCCTTCCCTGTTGCCCTTCCACAGGCAGGCAAAGGTGTTTTTGTTCAGGCAGGCCTTTAAGATAATATAAGGTGGTCTGTTGCTGAAGGGTTTTCTAATTGGTTCGTGCTGTTGATTTCTTCTATGGTTGTGCTGTTTAATTGTGTTGTTAATTTATTTGTTTTAATGTTATCTTTTAATTAAGATCTTGTTTTTAATCTGAATTTTATTGTTACCCGCCTTGAGCACCATTTTTTAGGCGGGATAGAAATTAAACAAACACATAAGGAGTCAAATGATGGTTCGTCGCAGCTGAGCTCACAGAGGGGGCCTCCCTGTTTCACCTCATAGTTACATGGGCCTTACTTAGGGCACAGATGAAATGAACGTGTGAAGCTGCCTAATAGTGGTACATCTAGCCCCATTTGGCTTCTTGGACAGGCAATGGGTGAGTTTGCATGACATAGCAACCCGCCCTGCAAATAAGCTATGCAGTGTGGGTTGTTCATGGAACAACCCACGGTGCACCCGACAGATGATCAGCTTTACCATGGGTTGTCCTCCCCCTCCTTCCCCTACCCCTGGTCCTCCAGGGGTGCGGCAGAACCCCCTTGTCTCCCCCTCCCTGCTCCAATCGCGACCCCGTTTTCAGTTGCCGTTTGTTTTTCCCTGGAACTCCGTGCCACTGCCAGTATCAGCCACTCCACTGATGTCCAAGTGGCACTTTGGAGTGACTGTCACTGGCTGATTACAGTTTCTTTTCCGACTGGCAGAAATGTGAGCAACTGCAATCGTAATTTTTTTACCTCTTTTGTAGGTGTGTACTTACAGATGCCCAAAATGTGGAGTCTTACCTGGCCAATGTCCTGGTAAATGTCTGCTGTCAAAGTGTAGTAGGTAACATCCATGGATATTGACCAAGCGAGGCTACATGTAGGTTACTTTGCGCACACTTGATAGCTGCCAATTGAAAAGCAAAGCAGCGAAGGACGGGTTGCCCTGGAAGGGGGTGGCGCGTATATCGCCCTCTTAGCAGTGTGATCCTCTAGTTTTAAAGTATTGCCCTGACAATTCTCAGTGCCCTCCACCTTTTCCACACTTCCCTGAGCCTCTAGGTATTCCAGAAAAGGGAGATCTATATTTTACCCCCTTTTCACAAGCACGTACTTTTGACAGCTGTCAAAAGAAAGGGTTCTTTTCTTGAAACCTATCTGGCAAATTTGACCATTTTGCGGGGGACAGGGAAATTTACACATGCATAAAACAATTTAATACCAGTCCTTTAGTTTTCAGATGTGACATAACTAGCCTGCTTTTCTTCCCTTTTCATTGTACTTCAGAACCCTGGCGGCTTCTTCTTCTTCAACAACAACGGGCATATTTTGAGATGAATAATGGCTAGTGGGCCAGCAACACTGGCTTCCTTCAGTGGCTCATGCATATGAAGTGAAAAATATATCTTTCTGACCCTTTTTCTTTGATAAGGAAAATGGCCTTTTAAACCCTACTTTTTCAATATGAACAACAGAGGTTTGACAGAGTTCTCCCCTGACTGTTTCCCTTGCTTTCTGTTAGCCTATGAATTAGGAAAAAAAAAATCTTTTATCAATGTATGTGCTAATAAAGTAAATGTATATTTTATATAGAATTGAGAAATATAGAGCAATAGCTTGTATTCTGAATTGAGTGGAAACTACAGGGGTGAGCATGACATCATTTAATTATGTTTTATATTACTATTATTATTATTTTTTTTAAAGACTAGCTGACTGTAGTTTGATTTATTGTAAGTTTTTTATCTTTCCTAAGCCACTGAAGAAGGCCGTTGGGCCGAAACGCATTTGGCTTCCACACAAGAGAGTAAGAAAGCTTACATGATGTGAGGACCTTTCTCTGGAAGCATCAAACAAAAAACATTGGCATTAACAACACTTCGTCTAGAGATAAAGGCCCTCAAATCTGAAAGGATATTTATTATCATCTTCAGCCTAGAGAAGCTGTATTTTACATGTCTAATTGTCTCTGTCTTATACATGTTTTTTATATATATATATATTTAAAAAAATATTTCTGGAAATTTTTATATTACATTATAAAATTTAGTCTATTTCATTATATTTTCATGGTTATATTTTATATATATATATATTTTCTTGACTTTTAAGTTTCTATCCTAGCCTATGAATTAGGTCACCTACAGAATTTTTGGTTGGACTATTAAAGGGACAGCTCTTCCCCAACCTTTCTGGCCGTTCCCAGTTAATGTCACTTACCAATAAAAGGATGTCCTTGGGTCTGGGGCCTGATTGAACCCCAAGGCCAGCAGTTGCATAATCAATCCTTCCCTGGAATCTCACCTATTGTACAGAGGTTAAATTTCATGTCATGGCTGTTACATTGCTTGAGTCAGTTGAGTGGGATGGAATTATGATCAAAGTATTATTTGTATGAGTTTTGGACGAAGGAAAGAAAATCTTCCGCTTGCATCCAAAGAACTGTGAGCAAAATGAAACCAATCACTAGCACTGTTCTGCAGATGCCAGCAGTCAAGTTCACACAGTGTGTTTACAGGTAAATTCTGTAGTAGTCCACCTGTTCATATGTATACAAGAGAATGGGCAAGCAGAAGGACATGTTTGTTTGTTTGTTTGTTTATTCAATGTATAGCCCACCCTTCCATCAGAACATGTCCAAGGCATCTATCAATAGTACATATTTAGATTTAGTTTAGTTTTTCTTTTATGATATTCTAGTGTGCGATGTGAAACAGCCCTTCTGTGAGTGGAAGAGCACCTTTGGATACAACCCGAAGAAAGGAAGAGGAATAGAATTAGCATTATCATAAAACATCATCATTATTAACACTATTGTTCATAAGACATTATTACATTTCTGAAGTCCTTAAAGTGACTGGATCCTTAAACATGATTAGAGACTGCAACATAATCAAAATGCAGACTCAATAAAGCAAAAACTATGACTGATGTTGGAGAGAATCAGACTTCAAGCCGGGGTGATTATTACAAAATGTTTCCAGGCTTTTGTGTATGTGTTTTTCTACATGAGGCATTTATTGTGCACTTGTCATTCCCTACTCATGGTTGTTTATGGGTTCTTTAGATCATGTCATGACCCACCAGTTTCACTTCTGTTTTTAAGAGCACTTTTAGGGGGGGGGGGGGGTTTACAGTGGAGAAAATTGAATATTATTTGTGAAAGTGAAAGAAAACATTTTTCCTACTTGTATAATTGCATTATTCTGCTATAGCACAGTGCCACATAGAGGTTATGCAATGGAAAAGCAGGAAAGGAAAAATTTTGTGTGTAGAGCTCGGATCTCAATTCTGCGACGAAACCAAAAGTAGATACAATGGATTAACACAAGTAGATACAGTGGATTAACAGCCTTGTGTAGAAACAATGTTGATCAGTTGTTGTAACTGATGTCAATTAGAGGAGTTCAGTTCATCTTTTAACTTAGAAATCCAGAATGTGGCCTCATACCAAAACGTATAGATTAAATGTCTTGAGTGCATGAATATGTTTGATTTCATTTCTGTTTATTTAAGTGAAATGGTACAAATCCAAAGATGGGAAATTGTGATTTATCAGTGCATGAAATACCTGCTCTAGCAGGTGCCACATTCAGTGAAGTCAGCATCAGTAATTGATCTGCTTCTTTGAGTTTATAAAGTGTGCTACAAAAATTAAGAGATCTGGCTGGCAACCAGCCGCGCTGTCTTGAAAGCAGAACAGCACCACTCAGTATATAAAAGCATGAGTCAGAACTCATTAGCACTGTCACATCATATATCATTGTAGCCAGTTTTACTAACAGTAAAATGTGCAGAAGATGTGTATAAATTGCTGGTTGTTTCACTTAGGGCTGGTTAAAGTGTATGTATATTTCACTTATTAATGAGATGCAGTGTGGTATATTACCCATGATTGCTTCAGTTTTGTTACTATTTAAATTGGTTCCTAAAGCCTGCAGTCCTGTATAAAACTTATTGGGCAACTGTCCCATTGAACTCAGTGAGAATTATCTCCAAAGAAACATGGACAAAATCAAGCTTCACACCGTTTAAGGAGTATCTTCCTGTTCATTCATGTGTTTAGAGCACAGCTATATAGCAGCTGATGCTGTAGCCTTCCCCAACCTGGTTTAAAAAAAACAACCGGATGTGTTGGATTACAACCCCCACCATCTGCAGCCAGGATGCCCGTGGCTATGCTGGCTGGGGATGATGGGAAGTTGCAGTTCAACACATCTTGAGGGTGCCAGGTTGGGGAAGGCTGCTCCAGGTTACCTGAGAGAGTGCCTCATAGGTATATTTGATCATAGGATCATAGAATCGGAAGGGGCCTACAAGGCCATCAAGTCCAGCCCCCTGCTCAATGCAGGAAACTAGAGGAGGGGTCTCCCATCCAAGTCATAACCAGGCCTGACCCTGCTTAGCTTTCCATGCTCAGCCAAGCTGAGCCAGCGTGAGCCACAGGCCTGTATACCAACCTGCCCGGTCACTGAGGTCATCTGATGTCATGCTCCTGGTGGTTCTTCATGGACACTGGAATCCACCAGGAGATGGATCCGCCAGTGTGGCGACTCCATTTCTGTGGAACTCCCTGCCTCTGGGGGTCAGGCAGGCTCTGACATTGTGCTGCTTTCAGTGCCTGCTGAAGACCTCCTTCAAGGAAGCCTTCTCTGCTCTTCAACCACCAGTGTAATTTTAGTTTGTTTTCAATGTGTTGTTTTTGTTTCTTTTATCTGTTTGCGCACGCAAAAGAGGAAATAAGAGTCGAGACACAGAATGATGGTGAAATTAAGGGCCACATTTATTGATTGGAGGATCTGGGAAGGGACGAGTGCGGGTGCTAGCTAAACCGGCTCTCGGCCAGTATACCCTTCAATGGGCGAAACATCCCAATCAGAGGTGTGGCGCTGTAACTCGCCACTCCCCAATTTTACACCGTACGGTGTCGGAAGGCCTCCTCCATGTCACCGCACAGGGCCCTGAAACGCCATGCGGGTGAGAGGAATTGGCCTCAAAGGCGGACCCTGTCTCCCTGGCTGTGCCATGAAACTAGGCTCAGGGTAGGCTAAGGTATCGCCAGTCACCTGAAAGGTGCTGTGGGATGATCACCGAACCTCACCCCACTGCCGCACTTACCGCCAATGTGACCAAATCAGGGACTACGCAAAACAAAAAAGCACCCAACCCAAGAACACAGTGCAGAGTAGGCGAAACACGCACACCACCACCAGGCCAATCAGCAATGGTGAGCCAAAATTCCTACTCGGCCCCATCAACCGGTGACCAGAAATCCCACACTGTGAATTGGGGGGGGGGGGAGCTGCTTTGAGAAAAGAGGCAGAGGGTGGAGCAACGCTGCCTAATAAAGGCCTCCGTCGCTCCTCCCCCGCCTTAAGCCCATAGGTGTTTTCAGAATAAAACAGCCTCAGCTCTCATTCCTCCACGCGCGCAAACAGTCCTCCCACCAACAGCTACGCGTTGGTGGGGGAAGGGGATTTTGTCTTTTTATTGTTCACTGCTCTGGAATCTGCTTGATGTGGAGTGGTATACAAATACTGTAAATAAATAATAAATAAATATACAAACATCCTCCTCTCAGTGTCAGCCTATCCAGCTGTCATATGCCTTCTCTGGGACTTTTAAACCATGTCAGGTTACCATCATGTTTCCATTTCAAATCAACTTGATATTTTCATCAATTTAACTTAAGGATGCCGAAGCACTCCTACCAGCTTTTAAAAACCCACTAAATACATCAAGTGTGTCTCCTACAGACAGCAGAAGCTGTAAAACAGACCATTCTTCTTCTTATAAATTCCTTTGTCTGGCCCATTGCCTCGCCACGGTCCCTACAACAAATCAGATTCTTTTGAATTGTGCTAAGCTACAAAATTATCTCCATTCAGCAGCTCCTTATACATGTGCAAGATTGCAATTCCCACACAAAAGTGAACAACAGAACTTGAGTTAGCATGATCTTGAAAAATTAATTTCTGCTCTCTGCAGGAAGCACTTTCCAACTCCGGCTCTGCAAGAAAACATTATTTAAGTACCAGTCTTCAAATCAAATTTGCTCTTCTGAGCAAATACGGTGTGTGGACAGACAAATGGGGCAGGGAAACCTCCATTCAAATCCTCACATAAAGCTCACTGAGTGACCTTAGGCTGGTCACTGTCAGCTGAACCTTCCTCATTGGGTTGTGTTGTGAGGGTAAAATGGGATAATAACCCTGTGTGCGCATCCTAAGGGTCAAACTAGATGTTCACTTGATACATAGCATGCAGCTACATTTCTCGTTTCACCCTTAATTAATTGCAGGTGGGGGGGGGGACATCTTAATATAGATAGATGCTGCCTCCCACACAGCTAGAATGCTTAGATTAAAAATCCCCTTTGGGGACTTTTTGGGGGACTTTGCCGTTGGACCAGGACTTTTTATCTAAGCACTCTAGCCCTGCACAGAGGAGGGTTTGCTACTTAGCTGGAAGAAAATCCAGCTGAAAGGTATTGGACATCTGACTAAATATGAGGCTGAATAGGTATGCAACTACTGGCATCTTTTAAACACACACAGAAGTCATTTAGCTCTATTCGTGCGTTCGGAAATGTACAGATGTACAGTCGATATATGGGGTGGATATTGGCATTGTGTGCCTGTCGGCTCTGCCTCTGATCCTCCACACTTGTGCACACAGAGCCTATGTGTCTGCATAAGCTGTGTGCGCATAGGCCCTCCGTGCAAAAATCAGGGCTGCTTGGAGTTCAGGAGTGGGGCCTGTCTGCCACAGTCTCAATTTGATTCGAATTAGGCTCTTCGTAATTAATATGCAATGACTGGGTCCAAAGGTGCCCTTCCACATGCAAAAGGTGTCTTCCACTCACAAAGGGGCTGTTTTACACCACACGTTAGACATTGTCCAAGAAAAGTGAAACAAAATCTAAAAATGTTCTTCTTCTTCTTACAGGGAGAAGCAAGAGGGCTGCTATAGAACCAGGGATGTTGAAGAGTCCTTGGTTTCGAGTCATGGGTCGAGTCACGAGTCCTTGGACCCGAGTCTCGAGTCCGAGTCTGAGTGCTTGGTTCAAAATGGTGACTCACGAGTCCCGAGTCACTCCCAAAGCTGGCTCCACGAGTCCCTATTAAAATCAATGGGGGTTTTCCCCAACAAAATAAGGCTACTTCAGATGTGTGGCTTAAATAAATTCTAGGCACAAGTGTGCCTTTTTATTTCAAAACTCTGCAACTGATTTTGGCAAGAACAGACCAGGCAGACAAACCCAAAATAACCAGGCAGGCAGAGGAGGCAGGGAACCCCAAAGCAGGCAGGCAGAGGCCTTTGTCTTGGACAATTCAAACTGTGGAACTGGTTAAGAAGAGACCAGGCAGGCAGAGGAGGCAGGGAACCCCAGACAGGCAGGCAGAGGCAGCCAAACCCAAAATGTCTGAAAGGTTGCATTTTAGGAAAATGATTTTAAAAAATAAACTTGCTGTACTTCCTAAAACTTATCCATGTTGCATTTGAGGAACATGATTTTTTCTAAATGTTTGCCCCCCATTCTGGAACGGTGAGGTTTCATCACAATTTCACCCTCACTCTTCGCCGGCGATCACACTCCTCTCCACTCCTTCTGGCACAGCCCAGGGATGTTGAAGAGTCCTTGGTCTCGAGCCCCGAGTCGAGTCTCGAGTCCCATTAAAAATATTGGGACTCGAGTCCGAGTCGAGTCAGAGGGGGGACTCAGTCCGACTCACGAGTCGAGTCCTGGAGTCTGAGTCCCCATCCCTGGAACCTACCTATTGTAGCACTGCATAAACTTTGTTACCATGCTTGCTCAGGAACCATGTCTCTATATCCGTGTTCTCCAACCTTGGGTCGCCAGATGTTTTTGGCCTGCAACTCCCAGCATGCCCCAGCCAGCATAGCTGGCTGGGGCATGCTGGGAGTTGTAGGCCAAAAACATCTGGCGACCCAAGGTTGGAGAACACTGCTCTATATACACATCCGAAAACTGCTTCTCTGTGTTCAGGGTATGAGGTCTTCTGGAACACAAATGGGAGCAGAATTTAGCTCAAGTGCTAGGCGGGGGGGGGACGACCTTTCTCCACTGCAGCATTAGCTTTATTCTGCTGGAGGACAGGCTGCTGTCGCTCTTGTAGATCTGGCAGAGAACTAGCATGTTTACTGGAATACACAGCACACATAACTTTAGGACTGTAGTCAAGGTAGTAGAGTGCCCTTGTAGGTGTACTGAAAAAGCAAAATGAAAGGCCATTTATGGGTTAATTATGTGTCCCAGAGTAGGGAAGGGTAGAGGGGGAATGAGGACTGAGAGACCGTGGTGACCCAAAGGAGACTGTGCAGTGATGTGTTAGTGTTCAGGGGGAAAGGAAGCTGGTTGAAGTGGGAAGTGTGTGTGTGTGTGTGTGTGTGTGTGAGAGAGAGAGAGAGAGAGAGAGAGAGAGAGAGGAAAATGGAGAGGGGAGGGACAAAGTTATACATTTCCTTTCTTGTGCAGAAAAAGCCCAAAATCTACAACCAGTCAGGTTATGTGTATCCTAGCAAATTCTCTTCTGGAATTACCGGTACCTTGAGTTTAGGGGGCACCAAGCCAGGTGATCAGGAGCCAGCCAGACTCAGTTTATCCTATGAAGACCACTGTCCTGAAAGTCACACTGGCTTCAGGGCTTTAAGGACCAAACTACATATGACATTAAATGCATCTTTGCATCTAAAGTGCAGGTTTCTAAAAATGCAAACTGTACCTTCTACTGAGAGTGACAAGCATGGCTCCCCTAAAAAAAAAAAAAAAGCCTTATACTGGAACCACATTGGGATCCAGGCAGTATCTACTACAACTCCTGTGACTAGACCCAGACCTGCTTCAAGCTTTTTACATCATGTGCCTTTAGATCAGTCGCTATGCCTACTTCCCATGAGTTCATACTCACCCACATGTGACAGCGAAGAACTCGAAAATAGGATAAAGAATTTGGGATCCTGTAAGACATTTGTCTTTATTGAATTTTTATCAGTAAACTTGGTTTTTATTGAACTTTTAATGAATATGTATTTATTGAATTTTACTGTATCTTTTTTTTTTTTTTTTTTGGTATGGCATTTGTCTTGTATGCCACCTTGAAAAGGGTTTTGCCCTTAAAGGCAGCCTAAAAATAAAATTAATTTAAATAATTAAGCAAATAAAGTTTTCCCCATGCTCCCATGAGGAGTTTTGCCTTGCTTATATAAATAAAAACCAAGATTCATGCTCCAAAGGTTAACTTGTGTGTGCTCTGATTCTCCATGGGAAGAAGGTAAGATGTGAAGTTAGTTAGGATAAAAAAAAAGTACAACAAAAAAGAAGAGAGGTCAAAATGGTGCAGGTCAAAATATAATGGAAAATCCCAATGTTGTTTCAGCATGAGGCTCTTTTTCAGCAGAGATCGGAGGAGATGTGATACTTGAACTGAAAAAATGAAGCGAAGTAACTCTGACTAGAGCACACCAGGAACATATATCCATATTTTGTAGGAAAGTATTTTGATGATCCATCAATTATCCTTAAAAGTGCGTAGGAAAGAAAACAAGGCAGGGGCATTGGACACACAGTTTTTGTGCAGGCCGGTCTCCTGCACAGAAATACCATAATGATGGAGAACTGCAGAAACAATTGCAAGCAGGCCTACAGGTTTTGTTGATTGGATTAGCCGTTTCCCCTTTGTGTTTTCAGAGCTTCAAAGCACAGTAAGCAAAGGTCCGCTTGGAAAAAGGAAAAAGAAAACAACACACACACACCCCAAACAAAACATAAAGCAAAACCAGGGTATATTAGACTTCAAAGATATAAATGGCTTTGACTCAAAGTCCCTTGCCTTTATACAAAAGGCTTCAAAGTGCAGCATGATGTCTGCAGTGCCCCAACAGTAAAGTGGTTTAAAAAAAAAAAAAAAAAAAGCCTCCAAACTAAGCATAAAGCCAAAATGGAGGTGAGTGGGTGAGGGTTAAAGGCAAGAACCACAAAAGGATTTTTACTCAAGGCCACCTTAAGCTTCCTTATTTTTACTGTTCACAATTTTACTGGAGGTTTAAAGCACTGGGCATGCCTGAAAATGCTGCACCTGTGCAGAACCATGAATGAAGCGAACAATGAAAGATCGCAGCAGAGAGGATGCGCATAAACCCTGGCTTTCCTAGGAAATTCTTGTTTGATTATAAGCTATTACTTAATCAGTTATGATCAGAATTGGGTGGAGTAAAATCAAGTTATCTTGGTTGACAAGAATTTCAGCTGTGCTAAATGTGTCCTCGTGCCATTTCTTTTTCTGCTCATGGGCATTACCATTTTTGATACTTTCCTAGGTATTGGCATTGTGGCAGAGGGTGATCCTTAAATTTATTTGACCAAAAAAGGAGGGTAGAGTTAATGGCTTTGAGCTTAAGATAAGTGAATGGAAAGGAGTTCACGGGAGGTGGCTGCAGCAGGAATTAAGAGATGGGAACCGGTCCCACCGAACTCCTTCCATTCGCTTGCCTTAGGATCCAAGCAAGCCGACGCAGTGCTGAAGAAGATGGCCTGAAAGTTCATTATCTTTTTTTATAATTACATGTGGTCCAAAGGTTAGCGTTATCATGATGATTTCATATGGATGTGGCAACAGCATTCATACATACCACGATGCTCAATGAACCATCTGAATGAGTCTTTTCAGGGAAATGGCATTGAACATCCCTGTCTGGGCCACAATACTATACATGACTTGTTGCATGCGGCTAGGGTTGGATGGAACAGAGCCACGCTGGCTCAGCTTGTCTGAGCGTGGAAAGCTAAGCAGGGTCAGGCCTGGTTATTACTTGGATGGGAGACCCCTCCTCTAGTTTCTTGCACTGAGCAGGGGGTTGGACTCGATGGCCTTGTAGGCCCCTTCCAACTCTATGATGTATGAATCTATGAATTGTCTTTGGAGAACGGTTTGGTGGGGATTTTAATCAAAAGCACTACCTTGGCTGCTGAAAAAGGAGAAATCCAGTATGGTAAATGCTAATTTGATACCCAAGCAAATGCTTGGAATAAATACAGGGGCAGGGATGCAAACTGCGGCTTGAGGGCGCAATCTTGTGGCCTCCCGACATTGTCTGGGGGGACATAGGAGTATTCGGAGTCACAGCTCCAAGGTCCTGCAACCTTGGAGCTGGGACTCCAAATGTCGATTCCCCACCCCGTCCCACCCCCTTTGCAGCCGGCACAGAAAGAACGGTGATAACTGCCTCTCCAAGGTCACAAATTGGCCTCGAAGAGGGCTAAAGGGGCATGCTGTTGGGGGGGGGGGCAGGGACGGGTGATAGGATTACACCCTTAGTTGTCCTCAAGGGCTTTGGCATGCCCAGTGGGATTTTAGGCTCCCCCTCCCTTTAAACATCAGCTCCCTATAGCCTTCTCATAAATGCCAACATCCCCTAAGTTATCCAGCAAGCCCATCTCACATGGGCTTATTTTTTTCTCTCATAAAAAAAATCCCCTATGTTTTCTCATAAACTGCTATATGAGGAATTTGGAAAGTCCTCATATAAAGCCAGTCAAAACCCACCCATTGTCCTGTCCACAAAAAAAAAAAAACCCTTTTAAAGGGGACCCAGAGTTTTGATGGCTAGCCGTCAAAAGCTAGTTGTTTGACAGCTAGCTGTCAAAACTCCTTTACTCAAAAAAAAAAAAAATGGTGAGGGGATGCACTTTTGCAATTTCCTGAGCACTTAGCATCTCAGGACAAAGGGCAAAATGTGTACCACCCTGAGGACTGGGAGGGCAAAAAAAAAAAGAAAAGAAAAAGTGGAGGATCTTGCCACAAAGAGGGTGTAAATCATAGCACCCCCTTTTCGTGAGCAAAGATGACTTGCGCCTTTGCTTTCTCTTGACAGCTTGCCTTTTGACAGCTGTCAAGAGAAAGCAAAAGGAGAAAAGAACCTATTTCAAGTCTCTTTGGGGCAATGTCCAGAGTTGGTACCTTGCACTTTGGCAGCAGGTACTCCCCAGGACATTGCCTCAGCGGAGGCTTCAAATGTGCCCAGGGTGGTTGGGCATGACATGCAAATGCGCCCATTCTGAGCTCTTTTTGTACTTGTACACTGGATTAATAAAATGTGGAGGACCAGCACCCGGGTCCTATGCGTGAGTTCGGCGCTTAACGGGTTAACCGGCACTGAGCTACAGCCCGTACAAGCGGTTGAAATTGACCAGGAGGTTTGCGCAGCAAAAGGAAACTCCAGAGCCTTTGTATGACCATATAAGGCGTTTATTTACTACACGTTAAATGGAGCGGAACTAATAGCTTTCTAGGAATACTACAACGTCAACACGACCTGAAGTAACCCCAAGGTTTGTGAATGAAAAGGTTCCCAGGCTAGCGTATTGGGGGAAACAGTTACCTTAGCTCAGAGACTTTACGTTGGTTAGTTTTCTGCCTGGCTCCGGATCTGCCTGACCCGGGGAGGAGAACAGCTTCGCCCAGCCACAGCTGGAGGACTGACTTGATGAAGCGACCCGTGTTCCCAACAACTCCCAGAAGATGTGCAAGGGGTTTTCTACCCCACCTTTTCCCGCTCTCCCGCCCCCTGCCTGTCAGATGGGCTTATCCCTGCCCCTTGTGTGGCAGGTGGGCTTATGCCTGCCCGGGAAAAGATGATGTATCCTGGTCCGGGGTGTACTTTACAGCTCATAGTGGCTGCCCTGCCTTCTTGGTGGTCCGCAATTCTCCTTTGTGGATTCCGACCGAGAACTTCCTTGTTGGTCTGCGGGTTTCGTCTGGCAGAGCCAGCACCTCCAGTTCCCCCTCCCACCCCCTGTGGAGAGGTTTATGCAGACAGAGCTTGGCAGGGAAATGTGTGCGTGCGTTGTGTGTTGTGTGTGTGTTCATGTTCTTTTTACAGTTGGGCTTTCTCCACATAAAAAGTCTTAAACTGAGGCGGAGTGTTTTTTGCATTTCCTATGTCCATAGTGTGAATGTAAAACCTACATTAGCTAGAATGGACATTCAGTTTATAATTAGCTCTTCTTCTTACTAGCCCACGCACATAAACACATCATACAGACTTATTGAAGTGATAAGTGCGACAATGCTCCAAAGAATGTGAAGCATGGTTATGTCCATCAATAGCCTTAAGTACTTTCAATTCAGTGTTGCATTGTGAGCAATGCATGGAATTTCTACTAGTTAACTAGTTTTTAAAAAAATAAATTTTATTTAGTTATTATAAACTACAGACAAAACTATAAAACAAAAACGTACAACTAGAATAAATCATAAGATGCAAAAGAAAAACCCCGCCTAGGGACCAACTAATATACATTCATCCCCTTGATCAATTCAATTCCACATTCCAAAAATATAACACATCCTGACAAGGCATACTCCCCTTCCCCTTTATTAATACCGTAATACCTCGGATTACGAGTAACCCGGTTTGCGAGTTTCTTGTAAGACGAGGGAAAATTTGGCATAAATTTACATTTGAAAGACGAGCAAGTCTCGCAACACGAGCCGCTGCTGCCGCATGGGGCTCCTGCTGCGAGATGTCTTTCGAATTTAAATTTATGCTAGCAACGCGAGGCGCCGGCTGAGCGAGCGGCCGCCACCTCGCGCTGCTGTGCCGGCCAGCCAAGCGAGTGGCCAGGAGGCGGGGGCATTCCTGGAGGCGCGCCAGGCTCCTTTCTCCCCAAAAGGCAGCAGCATTGGCAGCACTTAATCCTTTCTAAAAAGCACACAAATCCTCAAAAGTTCTCATAGTATGAACCATAATCTCTCTAATACTGAGACAGACTGAATGTATTTCAAGCATTTTCTGTCAGGAAAAGGGGTGCTCCCTTCCACCCAACTCCACCACCTTTATACCCTCCTCTTTCCACCACTCTGCATGCAGAAATAAAGGCAGGAAAAGAAAAGATTACGCCAAACTAGTTGCTTCCTACACAGCTGTTTAATTACATTACATTTCCTTTGCCAGGGTCAGAAAAAGAAGCGAGAGAGGGAGCCCAAATGCAGCCAGCATTTGCAAGTTAAAAAGCATCTTCTCCTGCCACTTCGTACCTTTGAAAGCAAGCTGCCCGCGCCGCTGCCGGTCCCGTCGCGTCACATCCGGCTCCGTCAGTGACGGCCGGATGTGACGCGACAGGACGGCGGCGGAGAAGCGAGCTGCTTTCAAATGTACGAAGCAGCAGGAGAAGATGCTTTTTAACTTGCAAATGCTTTTTTTAACTAAATGGTTGCGGAACGAATCAGCGGAGTTCCCATTATTTCTAATGGGGAAACTCGCTTTGATGTACGAGTATTTTGGATTACGAGCATGGTTCCGGAACGAATTATGCTCGTAATCCAAGGTATTACTGTACATAGTCTAATGATTGATTCCATTCTACTAGTTAACTAGGTATCAAAGAAGAATCAGATTATAAAAATATGTTCACCACTTTCTGTGATTGTTGGAATGAGTTAATGATCATATGCACTGGAAGTAAGTCACACATGTTCAGTGGGGCTTACATCCAGTGTATACCCTTGGGCACACGATCCACTACATTAAAATCAATGGGCAATTCACCATTGAGGTCAATAGGGTGTTGATTGTGCCAAAAAACATAACACAACAAAGGATTCTGGAAAAGGCATATTTACTTTATACACCTTACTTTCCATTTCCAGTTGGCATTCGTTTGACCAGCCATAGGCCCACTATTAGTGTAAAAAAAGAATAAAACTGGTTTGATCTTTTGTTTTGTTTTCTGCAGAATGCTAGGTGCAATATATCAGAGTGATGTACTGCGCTAAAAACCACAGTACAGAAGCACAAGTATTGCTTTAATAGGCCTTTAAACTTCTGTTAAAATGCGTTCCAGGTGAGTTTGTGCACAAAACAGTATAACCTGAGGATATAGACTCGCAGGTGTTCAGCCTGCAGCTGTACTAGTGTTACTAGGGGGGAAAGGCCCCACACTCTGTTAATTAACTGGAAATAGGAGTGTATTTCTGATCGTTCACGTAAAGGAGTCAGCACAGCCCCTCTGGCACATTGCCCTTAGGAGTGCGCAATGATCGTGCTTGACTACTAAAGGCGCAATCCCATGTCCCTCCGACTTCGTCTGGAGCACGGCTCTCAACCTTGGGTCCCCAGATATTGCTGGACTGCAGCTCCCAGAACCCCTTGCCCTTAGCCATGCCGGCTGGGTATGCTGGGAGCTGTAGGCCAGCAACATCTGGGGACCCAAGCTTGGAGAGCCCTGGACTCTGGAGGGACGTTGGATATGACTGTCGACGGCACTGCAACCTCGTAAATCCCTTACGAGGTTGCAGAGCCTCGAAGCACCGCCCCCCCCACTTCATAGCAGTGTGGCTTCTTCTGTGCTGGAGGGAAACCGAGCACAGAAGACCGTGCTCGCTTCCTGGGGGGGGGGACGTTCCTGGGGAAGGGGAGGGGTGGGGAGAGGCTCCGCTGGATTCCGAAGAATCCAGGCGGTGCCTCGGCCTCTCAGCCTCTGGAGGAGGGGGGAAGCATCTGGACGGCCAAAATCGGCTGACTGGATGTTGTTGAGGCTGGAAGGATCATGGAGGATATCCTATCCTCCGCACTCCTCCCGCCTTCAATAGGATGCCCATAATCCTCCAAGTTCGGAGAGTTGTGGCAGCCCTGGATTAACCATTAAGCAAGATAAGCACGTGCTTAGGGCACCAAGGGAAGGGGGGCACCACAGGGTACCACAAAGTTTTGCACTTGCATTTCCGCCCTTAGAGCAGTTACTAAAAATGCATAAAACAGCGATGAACATTTGTATTTCTTTCTCTTGCCCTAGTTATAAGAAAGTGATTGGCTTGTACTACTTGCTGCTATTTCGTGTTAAATAAATATAATAAAAAAACAGTTTATATTTAATATAGTTGTGTGTTCTGGCATGGGGGGGGTGGGGTGTGGCCTTGAAGAAAACTGAGTTTCTAATGTCTTACTTCACCTTCAGCACTTATTGAGTCTTAATGTCTTGCCAGCTAATCAATGAATGGAAGGGCGGAGGGTGGCACCATTATTGGGCTGTGCTTAGGGCATCAGCGGGCCTTAATCCGGCCCTGGGGGTTATGGGCAGCTTCATAGGATTGCGCTGTAAAATAGCAGAGGGAGGGGCAAGAGCAGAGTTTTCTTAGTCATGATTTTATACTGCTTAGGATTCCACAATCTCCCTATGACACTGCTTTCAAATAAAACATAACCAAAACTGTTTTCTGAAGGAGCTATTATGTGCCTTGGCTAGCAGTGCGTTGCCTTATCTTAGAGGCACAGATCCCAGCCCTTAGACATCATCAGATGATTCAGATACTGACTGGGTTCACACAACACGATAAACCCAGAGGCTGTGTTCCTAACATGTGAGTGCCATTTTTGGTAGAAAGTCGGGGTACGAATCAAATCAATCAATAACATAGTTTGCACTTTGCAGCACTGCTGTTTGCTGTTCTGGGGTGGAATTGGCCATGCTGAGTGGTAATGTAGGGGAACCAGGGCTCAGAAGGATGCAGCACTGGCACTTTTTTATCTGCAGGGATGCTGATGTCATCTGCCACCACCACCCCCAACCCATCTCCGACTTCCCTGTTCCCCCTGAGTTTAGCTGCGATCCCCACAGTAGCTAGGGGGGGAAATGAATTTCCCCAGCAACAATATATTGTTCCCTGTTGTAATTCAAAGTATTTTGGGCTGGCTTGATCTTGAATGGGTAATTAAGACCCATTAGCTTTACAAAAGACCTGCTTCTGATGGAGATGGAAACTTCTAGAACTGGTTTGCTGATATGGATCAATGCAACTGCCGGAATTCTAGGACTCTCCTTGGAGGTGTGGCTATGGGGACTATCGTGATGAGTGCCTGCCCTGCACTTCAAAATTTACCACTACACCACGGATGCTGAGCAGAAAGGAACAAAAGCATCAGGGCAGCACTGGATACTTTCACCCCACATGGTGCACGATAATATCTTCATCACCACTACCACCAGAACTGATCCTCTGGCATGGAGTGGGCCTCGCTCTTCAGTTTTAAAGAGAGAGAGAGAGAGAGAGAGAGAACTATTAATTGGCAAAGTATAGCTACCAGAATGCAGTGTGCAAAGGCGAGACAGATCCCCACAGAAATAGTGCCAGTAACTGCTAACTGGAGGATCCTCTCTCCCTCTCTCTCTTTCTCTCTCTCAATTTAAAGGAAGAGTATAAAACCAGTCAGCAAAAATAAAGTCAGATATAGTGTGCAGCAAACAAGCAATCAGCAGACTAAGAAGCCTGATGTGGCTTACGCGGGCTCAGCTTGTCTGAGTGCGGAAAGCTAAGCAGGGTCAGGCCTGGTTATTACTTGGATGGGAGACCCCTCCTCTAGTTTCCTGCATTGAGCAGGGGGTTGGACTCGATGGCCTTGTAGGCTCCTTCCAACTCTATCTATGAAATCTATGAATTACCTCTGCCTCTTTGTGGGCATGCTCCATTTGCAGCCTCTGTCCTACTGCAGCTTGGGTTTTAGCTTTCATGAGCTTGGCTGCCTATTGGCTGTTTCAAAATGGATAAATCCATGTTAATGTGCATGTGTATATGAGCATGTAACACACAGGTGATAGTTTAAATATCTAAAGATATAATATTGTTACTTCTGCGAGGCAGGTGGTGCCAAGCACTATCTCCTTATTACAACAGACTGGTGCTGATTGATGTATATGCTCAAAAGCATAGCAAAAACTGATGAAGAGATTAGTTACATGCCTGAACAAAATGGAACAGAAAATATACAGAGATGGAGGTACAGGGTGTGATGCAGAGAAAGGCAGGCGTACCTAAGTCACAGTAAAATGAATGAGATCTAAGTGCTTGACTTTGTGTGTAGCTCCACGAAAAAGTGGAACTATTTTTTCTCCATATGTGTGGATTCATATTTATTTCTTCTTTGGAAAGTCCTGCATGCTAGCTAGCCACATCAGCATTATTCCTGCAGTAATCCAGTGTGGAGTGCAAGAATGGAAGACAACTTTTCTTGTCTCAAAAAGTACATCTTTTTTTTCAGTCCTTAGAGTGGGGCTCGGGGAAGAGGAGACAGGGATGTTGAAGAGTCCTTGGTCTCGAGTCATGAGTCTTTGGACCCGAGTCTCGAGTCCAAGTCCTTGGTCCAAAATGGTGACTCACGAGTCACGAGTCACTCCCAAAGCTGACTCCACAAGTCCCTATTAAAATCAATGGGGGTTTTCCCCAACAAAATAAGGCTACTTCAGATGTGTGGCTTAAATAAATTTTAGGCACAAGTGTGCCTTTTTATTTCAAAACTCTGCAGCTGATTTTGACAAGAACAGGCCAGGCAGACAAACCCAAAATAACCAGGCAGGCAGAGGAGGCAGGGAACCCCAAAGCAGGCAGGCAGAGGCAGCCAAACCCAAAATGTCTGAAAGGTTGCATTTTAGGGAATGATTTTTAAAAATAAAATCTTCGCCGGCGATCGCACTTCTTTCCACTCCTTCTGACATAGCCCAGGGATGTTGACGAGTCCCAAGTCGAGTCTCGAGTCCCATTAAAAATATTGGGACTCGAGTGGGACTCGAGTCAGAGCGGGGACTCAGTCCGACTCACGAGTCGAGTCCTGGAGTCCGAGTCCCCATCCCTGAGAGGAGATACGCGGCGGCGGCAGGGTCTGCCACATGACCCCTTCCCAAGCGGGAAGAGGGCGCACGGCCGACCCCGCTGCCACAGCAACGTACCTCCTCCTTCCTGAACTCGCTTGCTTCAGAGCCTCTGTGGGCTCAAGGTGTCGTGGGAACCTAGCCACAGTCTTCCTCTCCCTCTAGATATATTCTCTAAGGTAGTTAATCCAACCTGGTGCCCTCCAGATATGTTGGAGTGCATGCCCCATAGTATCCAACCAGCATGCAGGTAGGGATGATGGGAGTTGTAGTCAAACATATCTTGAAGGCACCAGGTTGGAGAAGGCTACGTTAAGGGACTTCAGAGTTCAGATGCACTTTTTATTATTTCATTGGAAGGTAATGAAATAATAAAAGATCTCTCTTCAAAGAGAGGAGGATCTCTGGGCTATCACTGGCACATGTGAGCAAAACAAATACGAAAGCGGAAATAACAAATACCAAAGTGGCCCAGTCAAAGGCTGTGCCTGTGAGGACCTCAACAAACCTCTATAAAGCAGACTGCAATCAGCTTCCTCGCATGTATACAAGCAAGGTACTAAGGAGAGGGCCTTTTTCACTGCGGTGCCCTGGTTGTGTGGAATATGCTCCCCAGAGAGGCTTACCTGGCACCTACGTTGTTATATTTTCAGTGCCAGGCAAAGACCTTATTTTCACAGACATTTTAGTCTTTCAGTTTGTTGTTTTTAAATCTGTTACTGCATTTTACATCTTTGCACTGCTGCTGTTTTTTTTTTTTAATGTTTTATACTGTAGTTTTAAACTTTTAAATTATGTTTTAGCATGCTGCATTTTATGGTTTTAATTGTTGTGAACTGCTGCCCAGAGAGTTCAGGTATTAGGCAGTATAGAAAGTCATAAAATAAACAAATAAACCACACTCTGGACACCAACTGAAGGATTTTTGGTGCTAAGGGCTGTGACAGACTAAAGGATTTGGAGCTCAGATGGCGAAGTCAGGGAAATGTATCAAGTGGGTTCTAAGAAGCTCAGGGCAATGTTTGGTTGTCATTTCTGTGCAGGCTGTTTTTTTCAAAAGCCGTCATATGGAGGGTGAGACATTTCTTAAAGAAAACATTGATACATTAGTGCAGCGTAGTGTGACTGGTTTTAATGTCCTTTATTTTTAACGTTATTGTGCTGGTTTGTTCACAAAAAACCAAAACACTTCGTATCATATTTATTTTTGTGTTTATTTTAAGTATTGTTATACAGGTCTTAAGGGCTATCCAGCCCTCTCAAGGTGGTTTGCATAAAATCATCATAAAACAACAACAAGTAAAATACAAAATCAATAACAATTCACATCTAAGATAAACAATAAAAATGATTTTGAGACCCCACCTTTGCCTTGTACTCAGTTTGCAGCCTTGAGTACTCCACTTGTTTCCCTTCACATACCCTCCAACATTTCACAGATGAAAATAGGGATACACATGTGAATTTGTAAGAGGTATGGTTAAGCAACATGAAGGTGTGATCAAGAGGGTGTGGCCAGGCAACATGAGGGCGTGGCCAAGGGTATGGCTATTCAACCAAAGGGCATGGTCAGGTACAAAAGTTGTTAGAGGAAAACACACAAAAATGCAGTACTTTAAGCACAGAAATCTTTAAATTTATAATAATATTTAACATTTAGATATCTCTGAGTGTGCAAAGTGGTTCACAGGCCCACCCTGCAAGCTCCTATTTTCTCCACTCAGAAAAAAACATGTTAGGCTCTACAGTAATACCCTGGATTGCAAGTAACTTGGTTTGAGAGCATTTTGCAAGACAAGCAAATTTTTAAATATTTATTTTTTAAAAATTTGACTTGATATACAAGCGACGTCTTGCAATACAAGTACTGTAGTACGGCTTAAATTAAAAATCTCTGTACAAATTTTTGGGGGGGAATTTCGTTTTGATATACAAGTGTTTTGGGTTACAAGTACGTTTCCGGAACGAATTATGCTCTCAATCCAAGGCATGACTGTATTGTACTTTATTAAAAAACAAGAACAACAACACTGTGAACAATAATGCCAAAATGGAATGATGATGTTTGATGCTGCTATTTGAGGTAGGTGGGATTTTTTCTTTCTTTCTCTTGAGGAGGGTGTGTTTTTTGCTCTCTTCTAATACATTTAAAAAAAAAAAAAAAAAAAAAAATCCCTCCAGAATAATCCTAATCATTACTGTAGAGAGCTTTCTCCATTGCAGTTCAGCATGTGTTAGAAAAAGACTTTCACATGGGATACACAGGTAGAGCCAAGTAAAATTTCTCACTGTTCTGAACACAGAGTAACAATGCAATCCTATGCATGTATACTCAGAAGTAAGTCCTATTATATTCAATGGGATTTACTCAAAGTAAAGTGTGTATATTTTAAAGCAATCTATAACACTGACCATCACATCTTGTGACAGTAAATTGATTATGCATTGTGTGAAGAAGTATCGTGTAACTGAGGGATAATTGTGAATCATAGAATCATAGAAAAGTAGAGTTAGAAGGGGCCTATAAGGCCATCGAGTCCAACCCCCTGCTCAATGCAGGAATCCGTCAAAGCATCCCTGACAGATGGCCGTCCAGCTGCACCTTGAATGCCTCCAGAGTGGGAGAGCCCACCACCTCCCTAGGTAATTGGTTCCATTGTCTTATTGCTCTAACAGTCAAGAATTTTTTCTTGATGTTTAGGTGGAATCTGGGTTCCTGTAACTTATAGATTCATAGATCATAGAGTTGGAAGGAGCCTACAGGCCATCAAGTCCAACCCCCTGCTCAATGCAGGAAACTAGAGGAGGGGTCTCCCATCCAAGTAATAAGCAGGCCTGACCCTGCTTAGCTTTCCACACTTACACAAGCTGAGCCAGCATGAGCCACAGGCCCATTATTCCGTGTCCTGCAAACTGGGATGATCTAGAAGAGATCCTGGCCCTCCTCTGTGTGACAACCCTTCAAGTACTGGAAGACTGCGATCATATCTCCCCTCAGTCTCCTCTTCTGAAGGCTAAACATGCCCAGTTCTTTCAGTCTCTCCTCATAGGGCCTTGTTTCCAGTCCCTTAATCATCTTTGTTGCCCTCCTCTGAACCCTCTCCAGTTTGTAGAAGAGGTAGCAGCAGCAGTGCCAGTGCTAGATGACGTTTCCAGAATTATATTATATAATATCTTATATGTTATAATTATTACATTATTATATGTTATTTCATAATATTTTATAAGTGGCTTTTGTAATATATTTTTTTAACCTTACTTAAACCCTTAATTGTTGAGATCTGGTGTTTTACAAGGGGGGGGGGGTGTCAGTGCTTGCAGGGCAATCCCTTTCTTTTTGTTTTAAAATGGTCAGGATTGGCACAAATTCACCAGGTGAAGCTTACCCACCCACCCCACACCCACACCCCCAAACATGGAGCTTCAGAGAGAAGGGGACATTTCTTGCATTTCCTTCTGACACTGTAAACTCACCTGTTAGAGGCGAAGAGTCAGCTCTGTTAGGAACTGAAATCTTTGGCAATATAAAGATAGGAATCATGTGATACATTCCCTTATTCACCTCTCTGTAGGTCCAGGCCAGCTGGTGCCACCTCCACCCCCTTTTCTTTTTGGGCGTGCACACACACACCCTAGCGTCTCTTCCCTCCATGCTTACTGTTTCTTAAAGTGGCCATGGGCTAAGCTAAAGGGGAGAATTCGGGACCTTGCATAACATAGTGAGAAGCCATGATGGCTTAAGAGTTTTTGGGACTGTCCTGGCATTTTCAGGGCAGTTGGAGACTATGCCTTCATATGCCTTCATATTTGTTGCTGCAACAGCTGGTTTACAAAGGCAAACAAACTAATGAAGCTATAAAACACCATATATTTGCCCTTCTACAAATACCCACTCCTTTAATCCAACATTTGTTATAATGCTATGGTATGCCATGTCCTGAATTACTCCTCCACACCCCGTGAGGCAAAAAGAAAAACATATTCAGACAACCCCATGAAGCAATGCTGTGCACATTGCTTCTTCATAAATGCACAATGAAATTATGGAAGTGAGTTGCAAGGTATGGTAATGGCCATTAGACCCATTTTTCTCACCTCGCTTTTGCCAAGAGGCAGCAGCATTTTCTCAGTGCATCCCAATCCCATTAGGCCTCTTCACAGCCAATATCAAGAGTAGACATGGTCGAGACTTGACGAAGGCCCATATCCCAGCAGGAGTCCACTGACAAGAGCCCCCTGGAGTTGTTTCTCCTCTTCACCATTGCAACCTGCATGTTCACCTCTCTTGCTCTGGCCCTGACAATGGTCATGGTGAGAAGGAGGAGCAGTAGGTGCCACTGCCTACTTGCTCACAGGCTCTCTGCCTGTCAGACAAACAAGAGGTAGCAAAGATGACAAAGAGGAGAAAGAGCCATAGGAGCTGGTGACAATGTTGATAAGAAGGTTGACTCGCTCTGGGAGGAGGCCCATGGAGGCTGCCTTGCCCAAGGGCCCTAAGAAACCTGGAGCCAAGCCAACACTGTGCCACTGTCCCCCTGCCTCCAGCTGAAAGACGTAGAGGGCCCTCAGGCACGACACTTCAAAGATAATGGGCAGCCGCTATACAACCAGCAGCTGCTCACCTCAAGGCATCAACAACAACTGCTTCTCCCACTCATCCATGCCCCGATTCTTTGCACAACAATGCAGGTTGCCCATGTGGTACTTGCACATTGGCCATGTGGCAGGCAGGGAGCAAATGTGCTCTATTTGTTTTCTTTCACTAGATCCCTCAGAAAATTTCAGCTGAGTGTCACCTTAAGGGCAGCCCTGTCCTGCTCCAACTCCAGGCAAAATGAATGCTGAGTGACTGCCATCTTGAGGGTTGCACGTACACAGACATCCCTCAGTAAAAGTCGATACACAAGCATTACGCGCTGATTTTTACTAGGTTTTTGTTTGTTTTTCCCCTGAAGATGGTGGTTGAAACCGATTTTTATGGTTAGGAGAGGACAGAGAAGGACACCCTAAGATGGCAGTTTGGTGAACAATCTCCCTCCTCCCCAGCTTTTCTCCAGAGTCACTGAACAAAGCAAAATGACAGCAAAGTCTAGCACTTCCTCTACATCAGGGCTCTCCAACCTTGGGTTCCCAGATGTTGCTGGACTACAGCTCCCAGAATCCCTTGCCATTAGCCATGCCGGCTGGGTATGCTGGGAGCTGTAGGCCAGCAACATCTGGGGACCCAAGGTTGGAGAGCCCTGCTCTACATAATGAAGAATCCTTACTCAACATTAACTTGTAATAAAATGCATATTTTTGAGAGCTCATTTTCTGCAACAAATGCCAGCATGCATCTCTTTCTAAGGAACCTGGTTTTAAAATCCCCCTTTAAAAAAAAAAAAAAAAAAAAAAAAAAGTTGAATAAGATAAATTTTTTAGCTTTCACAAATTTCCATATCACATCAAATAGCATCATACAAAAGGCAACAATCTACACCTGAAGTAAGTTATGAATTCTGAATGTGGCAAGAGATCAGCTGAGTTTCCTAGAGGCTCATTGCTTATTCTGTTTAGAAAGAAGTTTTCAAAGATTAAAAAGGCAAGGACTAGTGGCTCAGGTGGGAGAAGAATAGTTGGTCAAAATCTTTGGCAGAATAAATAGAGGAGCAAAGCTTCTGCTGCTAATAAATCACACAGGTAAAGAGGCTTCACACTTTAGAATAACAGAGTTGAATCTGCTACTTTTTGTATTATGATTTTCAACTAGTTTTCTGAAACATTTTTCTGCAAGTTGAACCGTTTTTGAATTGTTACGAGAACTACATCTCCTGTCTTACCTCACGTAGGGATGGGAGAACCAGGGACGCTCAAGCAAGCCAAAATTCTCTGAACTCCATTTCCAAGCTTGGTTCACCGCTGGCTCCCATTTTCATTTACGACTTGTTTTTCTTTTTGTTCGAACAGGGAAAGCATGCATTTCTCTGTGCATTTTTTAAAAGTGTGCATCCCCCCGCCCCCATTGACTAACGCGTGAAAATGTGTATCATCTGAAAAATGCATATATTAAAGTGCATATATTTTTTAAAATATGCATTTTCTGATTGCAATCGAAAATTCGGGAATGTGTGAGCATTTTTCATCCATTCCTTTTCATGTTCAAGGCAAGTTGTGAAGATTTGTGAACTGAAACAAATGTCTTGTACATCCCTACGGCTATTTGCCCTCCTTGTAGTAGTGTGAGGGCTCGAAACACATAATTTAGTGACTCGTTGTTTGTCTGACTGCTTTAGAATCCACCTTCCCAATGGGCACTGTTGGGTGTGCAGTTGCAAAACTGGTTTAGCATGGATTGATCACTCGCCACATGTTGATGCTGTCATTTGAGTGCTATGCCTCTCTAATCTTATGTGCCATGCTTTGGGGACATTAGACACACCTGTGTTTTTCAGTGGCATGCTTGAACTAACTATCTGGTTATGCACCACATGCACTGCATGTCACTGTTGTCCTCCAGGCACTCTGAGATTACAGGCTAGAGTGTCTTTCTCTTACTCTTGTTGTTTCGGATAGTACCTTAATTGTACTTTGCAGTCAGAGCACTGGTCTCGGAATCAACGGGGAATCTCCATTACTAGAGAGATCATTATGGAAAGTACACAGGAAGGTCAGATCTACACTACATTGGTATATCGTCAAGTTACCATGACAGTACTGCTATATTCACTTTCTGTGGTCTTTACTCACAGCACACACTTCCGTTAAATGTACCCACAGCCATTCCGTTTTGCCGCCCCACACCCACATGCAGGGGAAATGGCCCTTTAAGAGAAAGGGTTTTGTTGTTGTTGTTGTTGTTGTTGTTTTGGTTCATCATCTATGTGCAGGAGGAGTGAATGAGCACATGAGCAAGATTGTTTTGAAAAAAAGGGGGGACAAGTTCCCCCAATCCCCTCTCAAAAAATCATGGAGAAGGAGAAGGAAAGAGAGGGGAAGGCGTTGCTGCTGCTGCTGCCGCCACCATCATCTCATGGGGTGAAGCCAGTAGGATCAGCACACCCTTTCCCCTTCACCCAAAACCAATTTCCCATTCCCAAAGCAGTCTTCCTCCTGTGCTAAGTTTCCCAAGCATAAGCTCCATTGAAATCAGTGTGATCTACTTCTGAGTAAGGCCATTGAAGATAATGTGATTTACTTCTGAGTAGACATGCATTTTGGCTCATTAACAGCTAGTTGTACTTTGGGGTGGGGGTTGAAAGGGGCATTCAAAACTTTTTTTAAAAAGGGAAGGGAGCTGGGAAGCACTCTCCAGTTCCCTTTGCAAGAGATCAAAGCCGTGGGGTCAGAGGGGAAAGAGGCGGGAAAGCAATCTCTGGCTGCTTTGCCAAAACCCCAGGCCCCGATACCAAGATGAAAGCTTAATGTTCAAAAACCATTGGCTGACACCGCTTAGGACAATTTTGTAGCCACACCGAGACAGGCAACGACGGTGCCCAGTGAGAACACACATAGCCACATACTGCGATAGTGAATTGCAATAACAGGAAATAATAATAATAATAAAGGTAGTCCAGGAAATTACTGAAGAAAAGAAGAACGAGAGAATGCAAGATAAACGCAACCGGAACTGAAAAGTGAGTGCATCGTGTGCCCCGCAAGTCACAGAAGCAATCCAGTACTGCAGTAACCGTTAGGTGTAGATTGCCCTGAAGTCTCAGCAGGGATGTTGAAGAGTCCTTGGTCTCGAGTCACGAGTCGAGTCACGAGTCTTGGACCCGAGTCTCGAGTCCGAGTCCGAGTCCTTGGTCCAAAATGGTGACTCATGAGTCACGAGTCACGAGTCACTCCCAAAACTGACTCCACGAGTCCCTATTAAAATCAATGGGGTTTTTTCCCCAACAAAATAAGGCTACTTCAGCTGTGTGGCTTAAATAAATTCTAGGCACAAGTGTGCCTTTTTATTTCAAAACTCTGCCACTGATTTTGGCAAGAACAGACCAGGCAGACAAACCCAAAATAACCAGGCAGGCAGAGGCCTTTGTCTTGGACAATTCAACTGTTGAACAGGTCAAGAAGAGACCAGGCAGGCAGAGGAGGCTGGGAACCCCAAACAGGCAGGCAGAGGCAGCCAAGCCCAAAATGTCTGACCCTAACCCAAACCCCCCACAACAACACATCAATCAAAATAAATCTCAACACATTGTTGGGGCTGCGCTCCTGGTAGCTGTCCATAGTGGCCGAGCAGTGGCGCGCCTCGCTTCCATGCGCTCTTCACTGGTGATCGCGCTCCTTCTGGCACAGCCAGAAGAGTCGTCAACAGCCCAGGGATGTTGACGAGTCCTTGGTCTCGAATCCCAAGTCGAGTCTCAAGTCCCATTAAAAATATTGGGACTCGAGTCCGAGTCGAGTCAAAGGGGGGACTCAGTCCGACTCACGAGTCGAGTCCTCGAGTCCGAGTCCCCATCCCTGAGTCTCAGATTCTAAAAAGTCTTTAATGAAACTGAGGGGACTAATAACGGTGAATCCCCATTTCCTTTCTCTGAGGCCCACAGAAAGAAGAATGTGTAGGGTCAAACGAAACTTTCTCTTAATCCTGCATAGTGTATGATAGATTTACTTACTCCTGTGTAAGCGTGTGTGGCCCAGATTCTGATCAGGACCACAGTGCTCCAGGAGTGGGTGGGTTAAACCTTCCCCCCCCCAAAGTTCTACCTCCCCATGGGGGAGGGTGGACTCCCCGGTGGAGAGGTAAAAAAAAGGGGGGGGAGAAGGCCTCCATTGACTCTAGTGCAGTGTTTCTCAACCTTGGGTCCCCAGATGTTTTTGGCCTACAACTCCCAGCATGCCCCAGCCAGCGTAGCTGGCTGGGGCATGCTGGGAGTTGTAGGCCAAAAACATCTGGGGACCCAAGGTTGAGAAACACTGCTCTAGTGAATGGTTCCGAGTGGCTGTTTGATGTGAATTCTGAGTAGCTGTTTCTTTTTGCTGTACACCAAAAACGTATAATGTAGCTACCCCTACATAATGAAACACAAACATATATGGTGCCCTTCAGAACCGAACAGCAAGTCCATATGAGAGTGGTCCTGTGGCTGTCCCCTCATGATCACCTGCACCCTTTTGGACTTGTGCAGTTCTCAGGGGCACCTGCTCGGTCACGGTGGGAACAGGATGCTGGACTAGAGAGGCGTTTAATTTGATCCAACAGGGCCACTCTTTTTGTGCTCTTTTTCTGCAAGTAGAACAGTTTTTGAATTACAGTGAATGTGTTTTACTTTTTTCCTCCTGTCTCCTAAAACACAGGTAGATCAAGCTAATGTTAAAGGCTTAAATCCGACATCATTCAAATAGACTTCCCGCTCATGCAACAAGACCTCCCTTGTTCTCCTCCCTCTTGCTGCCCCTCGCATACCCCCCCCCAAGTCTGCTCCAGAGGGTCCCCCAACCCCATGGAGCAGATTTGGGTGCAGGGTGTGCAGGAAGCTGTAGGTGGAGGGGGAATCCGTCCTGCCAGCATTTTCCATTCTGCGGGCAGATGTTCAGCATTGGATTCAACCCCAAATATGGGATACGGAATTATGTTGCCCAGTTAAATGTGGCCCAGTTAAATACCAAACAGGTGTCTCGGCTCGTCATTTCCCCCTTACGTTCGCAATGTGTGTATACCAAGTTTTATTTCTCTGTCAGATAGTCTACCTTGTTGTTTGCCAGAGATAACAAATTAACTAACATGATGAATATGGGAGCTGAACCAACGCCACACTTCCCTTGGCCCAGAAGAACTTTTCAGAACGGTTATAAAAGTGCTCTTGAATTACTGCAGTACACAAGATGAATTAATTAAGCCATGAAATATATCAAAGGCCAAATTTGCCCTCAGACCTTTGCAAACCCGTTGGGAGTGAATTTGATTCTCAATGCCGAAATTAATGTAAATGCCACACTTATTTGACTAATCATAGACGTGTGTCAGATAATTAATGAGGAGCAACAGTGTTCAGCTTAGCCATGTAGCATATCTTGCCCATAGTATGATTTATATTTAACTGACTAATCCTGAATTGCTTGAATTATTCACTAAAATGATGAATATAACCTTGTTGCTTTCTGTCATTAAAGAATTGCTCCTGATCTTCACTCATGCCACCGCAGAGCTCCTTACATCTCAAGCCATGGGTAGTGTGATTTTTTTTTCTTTACACACACACACACCATTGCTGCTTTGGCTTTTGTAATAAACCCCACCCTGCCTCAAGGGTTCAAGGTGGCTAACAGAAATTTGGTGCAGAATCCTATGCATGTTTAGACAGAAAAACCATGGCCAGCAGGGGAATGCTGGGAGTTGTAGGCTTTTTTCTGTCTAAATATGCATAGGATTGCTCCCTTAACTGTATATATGGGCCCATGCCCCTTAAAAGGCTCAGAGTAAAAAAATAAAATAAAAATCACATAGATCAGGGGTGGGCACTGGGCAACTTGTGGCCCTCCAGATGTTTTGGCTTACAGTTCCCGTCATCCCTCACCATTGACTGTGCTGTCTAGGGTTGATGAGAGTTGTAGGCCAAAACATCTGGAGGGATCAATGGACCCAACCGCGGGGGGGTGGGAGTGAACCAGAATGTTAAAATATTGAATTCAGTTTTTAAAAACCTGACATGCACTTGACCCAGTTCAGAAGAGGTCTGCCATATAAGCAAGCCTTCCTTGCACACTGTTGATGTGCCCGAAGAACCAGTTGGATGCATCTTTTGATACAAACAAGAATGCATATCTATATCCAAGGCCACCTGTTGACTGGCTGCTTGTGATCATTCCAGCTGGATCAGATCTACTGGAAGGACTAATTCTCAGCTGATCAAGGAACAGGGGAGAAGTTGGGATCTTCACCTCCCTCCCTCTCCTGGCTCTTTCAACCACAGGGCAGTTGGCCTTACATGGCTACTGGGCTGCAGAAGGAGCCACTCCAGGAGCAGCTGTGGAGATGGCACCTTTACTTGCCTTCCCTCTTCGGACTCTCTCTCTCTCTCACAGACCAGCTGATTTTACCATATCTAGACAATACAAATTAGGTAGTATTTGTACCTTTTGGCAGGGATGTTGAAGAGTCCTTGGTCTCGTCTCGAGTCTTTGGACCCGAGTATTGAGTCCGAGTCCTTGGTCCAAAATGGTGACTCACGAGTCACGAGTCACTCCCAAAGCTGACTCCACAAGTCCCTATTAAAATCAATGGGGGGTTTTCCCAACAAAATAAGGCTACTTCAGATGTGTGGTTTAAATAAATTCTAGGCACAAGTGTGCCTTTTTATTTCAAAACTCTGCAACTGATTTTTGGCAAGAACAGACCAGGCAGAAAAACCCAAAATAACCAGGCAGGCAGAGGAGGCAGGGAACCCCAAAGCAGGCAGGCAGAGGCCTTTGTCTTGGACAATTCAACTGTTGAACTGGTCAAGAAGAGACCAGGCAGGCAGAGGAGGCTGGGAACCCCAGACAGGCAGGCAGAGGCAGCCAAACCCAAAATGTCTGAAAGGTTGCATTTTAGAAAAAATGATTTAAAAAAATAAACTTGCTGTACTTCCTAAAACTTATCCATGTTGCATTTGAGGAACATGATTTTTTCTAAATGTTTGGCCCCCATTCTGGAATGGTGAGATCTCATCTCATCATTCACCCTCACTGAACACCCGCTCCACTGGTGATGAACTTGCTGGCACCAGAAACACACTCAGAGCAGCCACACAGAGTAATCTCAGGTCCTTCTTCTGCCTCTCCCAAGTACGCAACACATCAATCAAAATAAATCTTGACACACTGTTGGGGCTGCACTCCTGGTAGCCGTCCATAGTGGCCGAGCAGCGGCACACCTCGCTTCCATGTGCTCTTCTCCGGCAATCACACTCCTCTCCACTCCTTCTGGCACAGCCCAGGGATGTTGAAGAGTCCTTGGTCTCGAGTCCCGAGTCGAGTCTCGAGTCCCATTAAAAATATTGGGACTCGAGTCCGAGTCGAGTCAGAGGGGGGACTCAGTCCGACTCACGAGTCGAGTCCTCGAGTCCGAGTCGCCATCCCTGCCTTTTGGTTGGATCGTACTGTTTTAAAAAGAACAATTAACTTAAGAAGAGCTCTGCTGGATCATACCAAAGGCCTCTCTGGTCTAGCATCCTGCTCCACACTCAAGGGCAATAGCCCTCTTAAACCTCTCAACGACTGATAATTGGAGGAATACTGCCTCAAAGGAATACAGTGAGCAACGCTGGGCAGCATTGCCAAAGCCTGGGATCAAACCATGGACCTTTGGATCTTCAGTCGAATGCTCTCCCAGCTGAGTTACTTTGATGTTGGCGCAAAGCAGGAACATGAATTACCTAATAAAATCCAATACATAATCTTTGGATGATGATGATGATGATGATGATGATGATGATGATGATATAGTAATAATAATAAGTTTGTGAATTAAATATTAGCATTTTGAAAACACAAGCACTGTCCTAATAAATTGACAAAACAACTTGAAATTTTTATATTGAAATTTAATTTTGACTCGTTACTCGTGACATTCAGCCAATTCTGCTTTATATTTGTGAGGTGGAGGACAGCTAAATAAGCAACATTAAAATCTGGAGAGTTTGCATCACAATTGAGGCATGCTCACTTAAAATTAAGCCTCCTTACAGTCAATGTACTTCCTTCCTATTAAGAATGCTTAAGAGTCATCCTTGTTCTGCTGTTGCTTTCAGCTGCTAAGAAAAAGCACAGCTTTGTGCTATAGCTTTAAGCCTGAACTTAACAAATATCTGAAGATGAGCCCTACACAATTTTTTTCTAGTAGGCAAACATAGCCTTGATGACTGAGTTCTTCTTTCAGTCTCCTGTGTCATTTCCCCTGGTGAAGGTGCCCCCATGTGGTCAGATTTATATTTGGCATACATTTTAAAGTAACTATTTGGTGAAATTCATACCTGATCGTGTGAGAACATCAGATTGTCCAGGGTTGCCACTTGTGTGTTTTTTCTGGCAGAGCTCCTCTGCCTAGAACATCTGCCTGATTGGCATATATTCAGCAGGTACTGCTTTTTTCCAATATGGAAAAACAGTGATGGAAAAAGCTCTAACAGTTAAATATTTGCCTGCTGTGCAACTATTAAATCACAGAAGTCCATTTTCAGTGCCTTCAGCTCGACAAATTATTGAAGGTACTGTACATTCTGCCTGAGAAACCAGTTCCAAACTCTGAGACAATTCTGCGCACCTCTTTTCAAGCTACTTAGGGTGCAATCCTATGCAGGTTTAGGTAGTAAAAAAGTCCCACAACTCCCAGCATTCCCCAGCCAGCATGGCTGGCTGGGGAATGCTGGGAGTTTAAGGACTTTTTTCTGTCTAAATCTGCATAGGATTGCTCCCTTACAAACCAATCCTCCATGTCAACATTAGATGATATTTGGGGGAGCGGGAAGTCCACTGCATCTTTATTTTTCTGCAAAGAACTTTCCGAAGAAAGAGAGAGAGAGAGAGAGAGAGAGAGAAAATTGCTGAAGACTGACTTGATTGTTCATAGCATGTTCATCTACACCTGTAGCTCTCCAGATGTGCTGGACTGCAATTCCCATAATTCCCAGCCAGCATAGCTAAGGGCAATAGGTTGGGGAAGGCCGCGGCCGCCCTTTATTGTGTAGCGTCTAAGGCCTAGTTCTTACAACAGGAGATGAAGTGGCAAATGTATGTCTGGACTGCACCACTTTAGATTTAAAAAAAAATACAACCCTAAATAATAAAAAATAACGTTGATAACAATAATAACCTTTGTAAACCGTCCAGAAAGCTTCAGCTATCGGGTGCGTGGTATAGAAGTGTAATAAATGAAATGAAACATTAAAAACAGTAAAACAGCTACATAGTTTAGATTAAAAAGATGTGTCTTCACACCCTTTCTAAAAGCCGGGGGGGGGGGGAGATTGTAGTTCATGAGGGAGGGCATTCCACAGTTTGGGAGCAACACAGGAGAAAGTCCTTTCATACATGCCAGACAAACACGGGCCTCTGTGGGTAATGGTGCCCTCAAAAAGGCCTTTCCTGCAGATCTTAATAGCCAGGCAGGTTCATAATGAGACAGGGGGTCCCTTAGACAGCCAAGTCCTAAGCTGTATTACCCTGTTTTGTATTTATGCAGTGGACACCACAGACGGTACCTCCTCCATTCACAAAAAATGGTAGCAGACTGCAAGGAAATCCCATACGTCAGGATGTAGTCCTCAAGAGATAGGAGTGTAATGAGAGAAGAAACCAAAATGTTCTCTGGGCAGGTGCATGGAGTAAAGCTATTGTGGGAAACAGTCGCGGAGAACTGAAACCTAGCAAGCATTTTGAGTTCAGTTGTGGTAAGAGTTGCACAGTATTAAGCAACATTTGTTTGTTCCATATGCCAGTCTCTTGTGGCATCATTTTACAACATTTGCAGCAGCAAATATAAGGAGAGCAACAAATTAATGGACAAAATAATGTGGAAAGAGCCACAGAAAGGGTCTTGTGGCACCTTAAAGACTAACAGATTTATTCTGGTTTATGGACTATAGCCCACTTCATCAGATGCATGGAGTATTGTGCAAAGTTTCAGGTTTATATCCAGTACATATTGGCGGGAAGTGGGGGAGAGAATTGTAAACAGTGAGGACAGAAGGAAATTAAATACACAAGGTGCAATGACAATAATTAAGAGTGGTTATCCACACTACAATTGTTGCTGATAAAACAAACACCCTGGCACTAGCTAACCTGATTAACACATGTAGTGTGATAAAAATCCATTATCCTGATTCAAGCCTCTGGTGATAGAATTAAACCTCTTTTATTCCATGCTACGGCTAAGTGGCTACATTTCCTTTATGCTGCTTTATCTTGTCAAATAGATGGTTTGATTTGATTTGGTTAGGCTGTTACGCTTTTTAAAGAGAGTTCTATCTCATGGACCATAAGTCAGGTCATTAACACACACATACACCCAATTTGAAGGGCACTGTGTGATTAAAGCTACTAAATCATTATTTTGAAAATGCGTACCTTGCAACAGAACCGCAGTGTTAAACTAATTCAGCCTTTCCCCAACCTGGCACAACGACCAGAATCCGTAGCTAGCAGCTGGCTGGGGGCTTCTGGGAGTTGTAGTCCAACACACACCTGGACAGCACCAGGTTGGGGGAGCATGATGACTAGATAATATATTAAGGGTGCCATCCTACGCATGTTTACACAGAGAAAAGTCCTACAACTGCCAGCATTCCCCAGCCAGCATTGTAGGACTCCCCCCCTAACTTCCATGTTTTTTCTAATGGGTCCATACTCCAATTATTCTCTTTTCCTCCCTTTTTCCTAATATTCCTCCCCACTGCAAACTCCAAAACCCTGGGATTTGGAGCTGTCTTTTCCTCTGTAAGCCTCCCCTTCTACTTCCTTCCAAAACCCCAAGATTTGCTCTCCCCATAAAACACTCTCACAATCCCAAAAACAGTCTGTTTGTCCCCCTTCAAAATTTCTTTTTCCCCCCTTCCCCCTTCTGCATAATCGTAAATACAGTAATACCTTGGATTGTAAGTAACTTGGTCTGAGAGCGTTTTGCAAGACAAGCAATTTTTTTAATACAGTCATGCCTTGGATTGAGAGCATAATTCGTTCCGGAAGCATGCTTGTAATCCAAAACACTCTTAGATCAAAACGAAATCCCCCAAAAAAAATTTGTACAGAGATTTTTAATTTAAGCCGTACTACAGTACTTGTATTGCAGGACGTTGCTTGTATATCAAGTAAAAAAAATTTAAATAAATATTTAAAAATTTGCTTGTCTTGCAAAACGCTCTCAAACCAAGTTACTTGCAATTCAAGGTATTACTGTATAAATTTTGACTTGATAAACAAGCGACGTCTTGCAATATGTAGGGATGTAACCGCTCGACCTCGAGCGGGCGTAGCAGGCTGAAATTGGCCCTGCTCACGCCCACCAGAGACTCGCTTTGATATAAGAGTGTTTTGGATTACAAGCACGGTTCCGGAACGAATTCTGCATGCAATCCAAGATAGTACTGTACACACACATACACACACACACACCTTGTTAGAAATTAAAACTGTTCTCTTTTGAACACACACACACACGCTTACATGATTTTCTGTGCATCCCAGTGTGTGTACCTAGCTTCACTACTGCTTTTAAATGCTTGTTGTTATCTTTAACCTTCTCAGTATTAATGTATGGTTCTAATTCCCCCTGATGTGTGAATTTTTAACTCGTTTTAAGATCTTCTTTAATAAAAATTAAGCATTGCTTTCAAGGACCTCATTGTGGTGTCTGACTCTCTCAGGTTTTGGGAGTATCAAGTTTTCCTAAGAGCCCAGAGTTTAATGCTAAAAGATCCCTCATCATGTATGTGTTGTTTGGTTTACATGTAGGTAATCTGCATGTCCATGTAAATTAAAGCATACTTCTTAACATCCCCCTTCTCACCACCACCAATGTCAAGCAAGAGGCAGGTGTACAAGCATGTTGCAAGGATGAAGGGCAGTAACTATGCCAGGGGGCTCTTTTCAGTGGTCTCCTGCTGGGATGTGGGTCCACAGACGTGGGATCTGTAGTCTAACATATCTGGAGGGCACCACCAGGTCAGGGAAGTTGCTGACGCTGTAATATTAACACTCGTTATTGGCGTCAAGGCCCCAACGTTTGTCGCAGCTGAGCTAGGGCTGCATTGAATGTCACCTGTTTTGGCTTTCTTTTTCTTCTTTTTCTTTCTATAAAAAACAAAAAAACAAACAACACAGAACATATAACAATAATTAAGAATTGACAAAACTAAAATGGACTTCTGAATTTCTCTACAGCAAATATAGGTAACAAATAATTTTTCTACTCAATAATCAAAAAAGAAAAGCTCTCTTTTTTCTATTGTCACAAATTTATCTTCTTATTATTCTTTTTCTTTTTTTTTCTATTGTCAGTTCATCCTCTTATTATTCCACAAAACCACAGATAAACAAATCATTGTTTTCTAAACCCTGCAAAAAGTCAATTAGAGGTTTCCACTCTGCAATAAACGTAGATGTTGTCTTTTCTCTGATTAATGACGTAAGTTTGGCCATCTCTGCCAGCTCCACCATCTTGACCAACCATTCTTCTGCTGTAGGCAATGCTGGAACTTTCCATTTTTGTGCATATAATAGTCTCGCTGCCATTGTCATATATAAAAATAAAGTTCCATAGCTTCTTTACAACTGGCTGTCCATTATTCCCAAGAGAAAAGCCTCTGGTTTCAATTGAATCTTTAAGATCTTTTTAAAAAATTGAATTAGTGAATGAATTTGTATCCATTTTTTTTTTTAGCTTTATCACACATCCACCACATATGGTAAAAAGTTCCTTCTTGCTGTTCACATTTCCAACATACACCCAGGGTGCCTTTATACATGTTTGCCAAATTCTCTGGGGACAGATACCAACGATACATCATGTTATAAAAATTATCTTTAAGACTAGAACATATGGTAATGTAAATTTCAAACCTTTTAACCACATATTTTCCCATTGTTCCATTAGTATGTCCAAAATTTTGGGCCCATTTTATCATACATTCCTTCACTTGTTCTTCCTCAGTCTCAAATTTCAACAAGAGCTTATACATTTTTGCAATAAGATGTTCATCATTTACACATAATTCCCTTTCAAACCCTGATTTACTTTGTTCAAAATCATACATCCTTTTATCAACTTTAAATCTTTATAAAATCTGTAAATAAGTAAACCATTGACATGTACAGCCTTCTTTTATCAGTTCTTCTCTTGATTTTATTTTACATTCACCTTGAGAAAATTCTAGTAAATCCCAATATGTCAGCTAATTATATTTACTTGACATTTCTTTTCTATGATGCGCTTCTTGAGCTGATAACCACAGTGGTACTCTTGGACAAAGCCTGAGTTTATATTTGTTCCATATTCTCAAAATGGCATGTCTAATATAATGGTTATTAAATTCTACATTCACCTTAGCTTTCTCACACCACAAATACCCATGCCATCCAAATTCAGTTCATGTCCTTCTAATTCCAAATAGTCTACTATTTTTCAACAGGATCCCAATCCTTCATCCATACGATACAACACACGGCAGAATACAGTTTCAAATCCGGTAAACCTAAACCTCCTCTTTCTTTTGCATGCTGTAAAATCTTGTATTTAACTTGTGGTTTTTTCCCTTGACAAATAAATCTAGATATATCTTTCTGCCATTGTTTGAATGGTATTTGCGATGTCACAATAGGAATAGTCTGAAACAAAAACAACATTCTAGGTAATACATTCATCTTAATTGTGGCTATTCTCCCCAAAAGTGACAATTGTGCTTTATCCCATCTTACTAAATCTGTTTTGGCTTTCACAATGAAAGTTGTGCTGTCAGGGCCCCCAAAATTGTTCTCCAAAGAATGCTTGTTACTGTTGTGTACATATTACAATCAACCAATCAATAAATACAAAATCACAGCCTTGATAAAAACTGATACAAGATGACAAATTAAGAACTAGCAATCACTGCAGGTCTAAAAGATATAACAACGTTTTTTATAAATTGCCACTTGCTCCGTGATCAAAATATGAGGCCCCTCAAGAAAAAATCCTCAGGAGGGTCTTTAAAGAGGACTGTAATGAGAGGACTGTAATATGTTGACTAATCCCCTGGTAATAAATACAGTAAAAGAACACATGGATGACTATTTCCATCTCACTATGATTACAGGGACAACATTTGTTTTTAAAAGAAACTCTAGCATATCTGTTAACCAAAACCTTTGAGGGTAAAAATTTAAAATGCACCTTTTAAATTGCTCTTCTTTATTTATGTTTTGATTAAAAATGTAAATGAGTGAGTAGAGGCAGACCATGTCTGGTCATGTGACTATGGGGTACATGGCCCACAGGCTAATGCATGCAGCTCTTGGAAGTCCATGTATTTTATTCTATGCTTAACTATACATTTGGCTTGCTCAAAATCCAACGACAACAAATAAGAGGGAGAAAAACCAACAACACAATTTTCCCATTATCTCTTTTGATAAAAGTTGTGGGTTTCTTTCAATGTCTGTTTGCCGCTACTGTCCCCTTGTTTTGCTGCTTCTTTGGTATCATTGTTTCCCCTTGCTTGGGCCTTCTTTTTTCTTCACTACCGGATTCTAGCCAATCAGGGATCAGGCAGTGAACATGATGTCCTCACATACTGCATAGCCAACACTACATAGCCAATCAGATTTGACTATGTGCTAACACCACTGAAAAAGAAGAAGCTAATTTGGAGTGAGGCAATGCTGCATTAATTGTATGATTGATCCTAACCAATCTGAAAGTTGAGGGGAAATGAAGCCTATACAGGCCAATGCTGCATGGAAATGGGAATGCTTACAGTTCTTTTGCAATTATCCCTGCAAGACTGCCAAAAGAGTGGGACACTAGTGACACTGACCATTTTGGGGGGTGAATATTGTCCCATACTTCTGCCCTCGTAATGGCACATGCTGTGTGTGTACAGCAGGGATGGGGACTCGGACTCGAGGACTCGACTCGTGAGTCGGACTGAGTCCCCCCTCTGACTCGACTCGGACTCGAGTCCCAATATTTTTAATGGGACTCGAGACTCGACTCGGGACTCGAGGCCAAGGACTCGTCAACATCCCTGGGCTGTGCCAGAAGGAGTGGAGAGGAGCGCGATCACTGGTGAAGAGCGCATGGAAGTGAGGCATGCCGCTGCTCGGCCACTATGGACAGCTATCAGGAGCGCAGCCCCAACGATGTGTTGAGATTTATTTTGATTGATGTGTTGTTGTGGGGGGTTAGGGTCAGACATTTTGGTTTTGGCTGCCTCTGCCTGCCTGTTTGGGGTTCCCAGCCTCCTCTGCCTGCCTGGTCTCTTCTTAACCAGTTCCACAGTTTGAATTGTCCAAGACAAAGGCCTCTGCCTGCCTGCTTTGGGGTTCCCTGCCTCCTCTGCCTGCCTGGTTATTTTGGGTTTCTCTGCCTGGTCTGTTCTTGCCAAAATCAGTTGCAGAGTTTTGAAATAAAAAGGCACACTTGTGCCTAGAATTTATTTAAGCCACACATCTGAAGCAGCCTTATTTTGTTGGGGGAAAACTCCATTGATTTTAATAGGGACTCGTGGAGTCAGTTTTGGGAGTGACTCGGGACTCGGGACTCGTGAGTCACCATTTTGGACCAAGGACTCGGACTCGGACTCGAGACTCGAGTCCAAAGACTCGTGACTCGACTCGTGACTCGAGCCCAAGGACTCTTCAACATCCCTGGTGTACAGTAGTCAAGCTACGCTGGGGACCACACTCTCACGCTTTGATATTGTTCAACCCTAGCTATTTAGCATGCGCAATAGTCTTTCCCTACCAGCTATTTAGAGCAATGTAATGACACGATTTGTGTTTATCAAGACTTGGGCTATAATTAAGCCGTGTTACCAACTTGGCCTCTTCAACACATGAAGCAAGCTAACAAGCAGCAGGTGATATCTGATTTTCTTTGGCCGTATGGGGTACCAGATTAAATTGGGCTGCAACTTTTCTTTCTACAATGGTACATTTCTTTAAATGTTTTAAAACTACGCTTTTGTTTAAAACTACGCTTTTGTTAATGTTCCATGCGTCATCTTACATTCATCGTTTGCTTGGCCCTTTCAGCTATAGGTAGTTGTGAAGCACATAAAGCTATGGGCAAAGTTAGGGTGCCTATATGGGATAACAGTTGCCAACAATCTGAAACCAAGTCAGACCAAGTCTGTCTGGTTCAGTATTGAGCTGGCAGTGGCTCTCCAGGGTTTCAAACAGGCATCGTTCTCAGCCCTACCTGGAGATACCAGAGACTGAGGCTGGGACCTTCTGCATAGCTCTGCCTCTGAGCTCTGCCTCTTCCCCTAATAAGCTATAAGCTGCATAACAGGCCTTATTTATTTATTTATTTAATTTAATAACCCACTTTTCTACCAGGAAATGGAGCTCAAGGTGGCTGACAATAATAAAAGCCAACATTTAAAATAAAAACATAATTAAAATGATCATAAAACAAATACATTAAAAACACAATAAAACACACACACACACACACACACACATCAATAAAAGAATAAAAACAGCACCCAGTCCAAAAGACCAGCTTACATGTCAAACACCTGCTTGGGGGGAAAAAAAAAGGTCTTTGCCTGCTGGTGGAACGTCAGCAAAGAGGGAGTGAACCTAGCCTCCTTCATCAGGATGTTCCAAAGCTGGGTGAAGCCACCAAGAAGACCCGCTATCACATGGCCACCAAAAACACCTCTGAAGGCAGCGGCACTGAGAGAAGGGCTTTCACCCTTCTCTCAGTGCTGCTGCCTTCTTAAAACCTTGTATGGGAGAAGGTGGTATTTCAGGTAGCTTGTCCCAAGCTGTTGAGGGTTTTATAAGTCATAACTACCACTCTGAATTGTGCCCTAGTTGAAGTTTCCCCCCATTGTTATAGTTCCACACTAGGAAAATCGTATCCTGCTTTACATGCCTTTAAGCAAATGCTTGAAACTGTGACATTTATGGTAAATTTTAAATAACAAGCAATAACCAAATTCAACTTGAGACAATTTGTGGAAAGGAGTTTTGAGTAAACAATTTACTGAGAATATTCTAATATTTTAAATCCTCCAGTTGTTGTGCCTGTTCAAGAAAGAAAGAAGAATTCCACACATCAGTAATTACAGAACAAATACGCTTGTTCTCTTACAGCCTTTGATACAGAAAGCAATGTTGTCACAATGAGGGCAGATACTTTGCCCTAAAATCACCATGTTCATTGCAACTGTGTGCATTATACCTGATGCACTCAGCCAACCAAACAGTGTGTTTATCCGGAGCTAATCAAATCACTGGAGTGTGTTATTACAGTTGAGTGTGTTATTGCAGTTATTAAATAGCTTTTCTAGAGTTTGTAAAAAGCTATTTTTCAATATCATTTTGCATTATCCCTCCATGAAAAAGAGTTCATGAGGATTTTTTAAAAGGTCTGTTAGCACTGTGCCAATTTAGTTAAGCATTGTAATTTTGTAAAAGAATTCAGAAAGTCATGAATAAAACATGAAATAGATTCAACAAGATGAATGGGATGTTAAGGGGAAGAGGACTCAAAAATCTGTTTTGGCTAATAAGCAGGGCATTTGTTCTTTTAAAATAGCCAGTGAGTATTGTGCTCGTTTTTTAAGACCTCCGCATAATTTTCTTCTACATTTCCAAACATTGTCCTGGAGTATAAAACTAGAACCTCATGTGGAATTTGCACTTACGTCTGATGTATCATATCTTGCAAGCTTATCATTAAATACAAGGAAAGTATAGACTTTCTTGCTTAAGTACTGTGCTTCCTAGAATTGTGTTTATACAAAACTAGTGAAAGGCCCATCACTTTGACAGGCCATATTGAAAGCCAGGATGATTAACGGGTATTAAGGGCCAATTACTCAGCATGATCTGAACCATACACTATAAGTCAACTCCTTTCACCCGATTATCACCACCACCATATCCCTAATCATTTCAGTGCAATAGTCTCTTCTTACTCTATACACCATTTACACATAGGCAAGGTCAACAAATAAGTGATTTTTGGAATGATATTCGAGACTGTTGCAAGTTGCAATGCTGAGGTTTTTTAAATTATTATTATTTACATGTTCTACTCTAAGCCTAAACTAAGCTAACCCAGGCTACATTGTAAAGATTTCCCAGCCACATTGACATCATAAGGACCAAGTTATTTGAGTCCACTTTATGTCCACCTGGATGCAACATTTTTAAAATTAATTTTTTTAATATGATTTTCACCAAAACAAACAAAACCATATAAAAGAAAGGAAAATATATACAATTTTCTTATAGAAAATAAATCACTTACAATAGTGATTTATGAATGAAATGTATGTCCATAAGTATATGTAAGTATATGATGATACCGCTATGCACAAGCTTCAAAAAAGGCGGACCAAATACCCATATATTTATCCATCCGCAGGTGGTATCTAAATGTACCTGTTCGATACCTGGATGCAACATAATAACAAGCAGCCTGAGAAAGTACCAAGCACTGAGCGGAACACACATTGTAAGGATAACGCTCAGGAGGTGTTACAGAGATTCCACTCAAAAGAACGGTGAGAGCCGGGAAGAAGAAATTGTTGCCCCGAATAAATATGTTGTACAAGTGACAATTAATTGAGATATTTTTTAAATATCTTCTCCAAGATTATCTAGGCAGAAGAAATATTTGAAGCTCCTTAGACCTTGGCTTTAAGTCATGCATGCTATTTGAGTACACTACAAGCAAATTCCAGATACCTTTTCTAAAGAATTACAGTAATACCTTGGATTGCAAATAACTTGGTTTGAGAGCATTTTGCAAGACAAGCAAATTTTTAAATATTTATTTAATTATTTTTTTTTACTTGATATACAAGCGACGTCTTGCAATACAAGTACTGTAGTACGGCTGAAATTAAAAATCTCTGTACAAATTTTTTTGGGGGGGATTTCGTTTTGATATAAGAGTGTTTTGGATTACAAGCACGTTTCCGGAACGAATTATGCTCTCAGTCCAAGGCATAACTGAATATAGAAAGGAGAGACTACTAGGCAGCCAGTTTGATTTGATTTAAATAGGCTGGCCTTTTGGAAATTTCGTCCCACTTTCATTTTTAAAAAAGTATTGTTGCTCTGTCATCTTTCAGTTACCACAAAATGAAAGTAATTTTTTAAACTTTTTGCTAAAAAAACAACAACAACCCTGTTCTGATTAATGGTTATAATGATGGAATAAAATTTTCCCATCCCATCTTGAAGCAGGGAGGATTTTGAAGGACAATAACCTTCCACTTCTCAACAAGTCAAAAAGACCAGATCATTAGTAGCTGACAAGCTCTTTCTGGTGCATGACTGTGCAACGAAATATAGGTCTACTTTGCCATTTGCATTTTATTCATCTATTTATTTCTGTACCAGCAACACCCCATTTCCCCCATATTTTGTCATCTTGCTTCTCATCTTTACAACATTGCAAATATATGGCCCTTCCTCTCTGTCTCCTCGACGAGAATTCTGGCACACATTGCTACCTTTTTCTCACAGGGGTGAGAGATGAAAATAGAATCTCTGGCCGGATCCACACCTAAGGTTTATTGCAGCAGTACTGTATCGCTGCTGTGACTTGCAGGGCACACAACACACACACTTTTCAGTGCCAGTCGCGGTAGTCCTGTGTAATCGTTCTTTGTTTCTTCTGGAATTTTCCAGACTAGGTTTATCACAGGTTTTTTTTAGTTATTGCTGTTCACTGTCGCAGTACGCAGGTAGGTAGGGTGTGCGAAACTTGCACTGCAGTTGCCCGTCCAAAGTGTGGCCACCAAAGTGTCGTCACCGGAGTTAGCCAATAGTTTTCGAGGGGCGGGGGGAATGCGGCATCATGTGCGTCTCCCAAAAAGGCGGGGAAGAGAGGTATCCGCCATTTGTTGTTGTGCGGCACTTTGCCCTCTTCCCCAGAAGCTTCTTAATTTATTTTTTCTTTGTAAACGTTCCTGCGCACCTCCGCACCTCCGAGCAGGCTGCTTCGGGGAATTGTGTGTTTTGGTGTTGGTGTTTTTAAAACAATTTCGTTCCTGCGCACGTGTGCGCCTCCACATAAGTGGCGGACCAGAAACAAAAACAACAACACCTTCTTCTGAAATGGCTGTTTTTCCTGTGCATGTGAAAGGCAGTACCCCCAGGATAACCACCATGGAGTTTGAGAGGGGACAGGAGCGGGAGGCTTCCCCCGCCCTTTTTTGAACATCCGTGTTCATCCCCCGTTGCCGGAAGAGTAGGGAGCTGTAAATTAGCCAAAGGGCATGTCTGCTCAGAAGTAAATCACATTCTCTCCAATGCCCTTACTCCCAAGTGAATCACATTGATTTAACAGGAGCCTTGTGCTTGGGAAACTCAGAACGGGAGGAACACTGCTTTGGGGAATTGCATTTGGGTGGAGGGGAGGGGCACATGGCGCAGCCCGGCACACTGATCCTGTTGGCTTTACCCCGACCCCATGGGAGAGCGGCAGCGGCAGCGGCAGCGGCATCCTTCTCCTCCTTTTTTGTGAGGGGCTGGAAGAACTTTTTCCTTTCTTTTTTTTTTTTTTTAAAGATCTCTCCTGCGCTCCTTCGCACCTGCACAGAGGCAACAAACGAAGCAAAATAATTTTTTTAAAGCCCTGTTTAAGGCAACACCCACTTCTCCTGCTATGGAGTTAGGTGTGGGGTGGCAAACCGGGATGAGTGCAGTACAGTTAACGAGAGTGTTCCCTAGTGACTGAGGAACGTGAATATAACAGTATCGTTCTACTAACTTTACAATATACATGGTAATGTAGATCCGCCCTCTGTCACCACCAGGCTGAGAGTTCAATGGAACTTACTCCTACTGTAGGTAAACTGGTATACAATTGCAGCCTAAAACACAATGGCAGTTTGGGGCCAATTGCATAGACCACAGTGCTGCATTTGTCATGTATGTACCTAATGCTTTTAAACTTGACTTAGAACATGGATTGGGGGGTCTTATACTGATTCTGAAGGTCAAAACCCAACCCCAATCAGTATAAAAATTATTCAAATACATCATAAAATGTTAATTTTCAAATATTACGCTTTAGAATTTTTCTCAGATAGATTTGTCAATAGTGGGCCAGTTTGCACTACATGACAGCCTGTGGGTTTATTTATTAATTATATTTATATCCCACCATTTTTCCTGCAAGGAACCCAAGATGGAGTACATAATCCTCCTTCTCCTCTCCATTTTATCCTCACAACAACCCTGCAAGGTAGATCAGGCTGAGAGTCAGTGGCTGGCCCAAAGTCACCCAGCGAGCTTCATGGCCAAGTGGGGACTAGAACCCGGATCTCTCACGTCCCAGTCCAACACTCTAACCACTACACCACAGTGGTTAAACAATCCATGGGCTGTCGGGGATGAGCGGGAGAGAGCGGGCTCGCTGTCGTCCCCCCCGCATGCGCCCACCTGCCACCCATGGTTTGTTGTTGGGTTAACCGTGGGGTTGTTTAGCTTGGCTTGCTGGCTGGGGTGATGGGAGTTGTAGTCCAACACATCTGGAGGACACCCGGTTGGGAAGGCTAGGCCCTAATGTACAACCCAGTTCAGTCAAAGTATTTGTGTTCAACGCAACTGAACTGACACAAATCCAAATATTTTGGATTAAGTAGATTGTGTTGTGGATCAACTCTGCCCATGGGATGTCAAGCAGAAAAGAATTACAGTGAATAAGTCACTTTTCCTAATCCATTTTCTTTTCTAGTGAACAGATATTTTTTTCTTCAGCGGGCCCAAACCATGGCTGTTCTCCCACCGCCAATTATTTGCTGGATACCTGTAGTCCAGAAGCATTATTGAAAGAGAGACTTCATTTGACCTTTGTTGGATCCCTGTTGCTTTGTACTCCCTCTTGCAGTCAACCTTTCAGAGTTGATAACTAAATCCAATTACTTAACTTTAGTCCATTTTTCTTAAATACATTTTAAATGGCATGAACAAAATGTTCATTTTCCTCTTTTAATTAAAAAGAGCACCAGTATGGCTAAGAACTCAGATGCCAGTTAAATAACACCCTACATAAATCAATGAAGCATGCAATCAGTATGCACAAAATGAGTGTGCAATATATGTTCATTTTCTCTTCAGTTCACATGCTACAGCTGTATAGTAAGAACAATCTTTTAAGTCCATCAGTGGTAGACTCAGAGATCCTTCCAGACTTTGCGTGATGACTTTATCCAGCGACATTTCCCTCCGTATTTCAAGCTGTATCAACTGAAACAAAAGCATTGCATTTCCGTACATACTGTTTCCTTCAAATAGGAGCAAATAGAATTAATCCCTTCTTTCCCTCAGTCAAATCGTAGCCACTCTGCAAGTGAAAAGTTATGCGAGCAGAAGAAGCATCCCATGGAAGCATTTCCTCTCTGGCATCGCAGCCACAGCTCTCCTATGGGAGCAAGACAATCGCTGTGGTGTTGTGAAAGGACCCGATGGCCTTATAGGCCCCTTCCAACTCTACTATTCTGTGATTCTATAAGCAATTTTAAGAAGAATGCCAAAGAAAAACAGGAAGTCTACTGTGAATTTATTATTGATTTTAATTGATTGATAGGAAACTCACTAGCATATGAAGCCATTTATTTATTTATTTATTTATTTATTTATTTATACCCCACCTTTTTTCCTGCAAGGAACCCAAGGCAGCTTACATAATCCTCCTCCTCTCCATTTTATCCTCACAACAACCCTGTGAGGTAGGTTAAGCTGAGAGTCAGTGACTGGCCTAGAGTCACCCAGTGAGTTTCATGGCCAAGTGGGGACTTGAACCTGGATCTCCAGAGTCCCAGTCCAACACTCTCACCACTACGCCACACTGGCTTTTTTTTTTTAATCAAGGTCATGATTAGGTGGCCTTGATCATTTTCTAGCATGTCTCTTTAACAGTGCTATGGCAGGCAGAAATTCAATAGATGGTGCTTTCTACATCACTACGGGAGCTTCCAGATGGACAGCTCCTAGTACTATGAATTAGAAGGCATTGTGCTGCAATTCCATCTTTTTCTCCTTTGGGTTGCCAACTTTTTTTCTAGCGGGATTTATAGACTTATGCCTCAGGCATAAGTGTTTTGAAATATATGACCTCGTGTCGTGCTTCCATTCTGAAGGTTTCGGTATGCTTCCAGTTAACCGAAGTTTGCAAAAACCTACAGTCAGTCCACCACATTGCAAAGGTCTGATACAGATAACAGTTTTTTAAACAAGAAAAACACCTCCAAAAAAGTATATTAAAAATTCTAAAATGTACAAAGTATCCTCCTATCATTTTAATGCCAGCTAGCAAAAGTCAGTCAAATTACAGAAGTATTAGCGCTTCCGAAAGATTCGGAGGTTTCGGCAAGTCTCCATAGAGACAGAGTTCCATAGCTATGCAGTCATATGGACGCAAGGTCAACTCAGGGCAACTTTTAATGTCTTACGGAAGACATATGCCACCACTGCTCCCACCACAGTTCTTCTGTATATTTTATGAAACGTTTGGAGGGCATTTGCATCCTTCTGTTCATGGAAGGGACTCCAATCCAGTGGAGACTCCCACAGGTGGAAGGGGCAGGCGGGAGGCAATTTCTGCTGATTCCAACTTCCCCCTGCAGCGCCACCTCCCATATTGTTCTGGAGGGTTCCCCAACCCGCTGGAGCACATTTTCAGAGGGTACTTCATTTTCATCAGCAGGAGTATCCTGTGGGTGGAGTTTATTATTTATTTATTATTTCTGCTCACAAGGACGTAGGATCCCAGCCATGGCATATTTGCTTGCAGGGGCCCCAATTAGTCAGAGACACAAGGGTATCCCCGGGCCGGTTCTGCCATGCAACCAGGGTGCAGCAACCAGCTTCAGGCATGTGATTCAGATGGCAGCATGATACAGTATGTGTGTGTGGGGGGGGGAGGGGAATAGATGGAGGCAGGAATTGGTGTTTGGATAGTGCAGCGAGACTTTTAAAATGTTTGTTTATTTGTGACACTTACATACAGTCATGCCTTGGATTGAGAGCATAATTCGTTCCGGAAACGTGCTTGTAATCCAAAACACTCTTATATCAAAACGAAATCCCCCCCCAAAAAATGTGTACAGAGATCTTTAATTTAAACCGTACTACAGTACTTGTATTGCAAGACGTCGCTTGTATATCAAGTTAAAAAAAAATTAAATAAATATTTAAAAATTTGCTTGTCTTGCAAAACGCTCTCAAACCAAGTTACTTGCAATCCAAGGTATTACTGTATTGCTTAAGATAACAACATTCCTAAGTGGTTGGCCCTAGAAGGATAGAGGGGGGGGGCATTTGGGAAGTTGGTATAGTTTTATAATGATTGCCAACAGGGCCGGTGCTACCATTAGGCCAACTAGGCGGCTGCCTAGGGCGCCGGGCTAAAGGAGGCACCAGAAATGCCTTGGGGGGGAAAAAATACATCACGTATTTTACCAAGTTTGTTTTACCAATCATGTCCTGTGGCAGGGAAGGGAAGGCGAAAGAAGCGCACCCCTCCCTCTCTCTCCTCCAGCTCGTTACCAGGAACAGCAGCAGGCAGGCTCCTCCTCACAACCAGCATCAAAAGAGGCAGAGAAGGCTACAGACTGGAGGAGGGGAGGCGGGCAGGGGCCAATGATGGGAGGCTGCAAACACCTCCTTCGCCTTCCCTCTCAAGGATGCACCTGCAAACACCTCCTTCGCCTTCCCTCTCAAGGATGCACCTGCAAACACCTTCCTCGCCTTCCCTCCCTCGCGTGAGCCTCAGGTTCCTCAGCTCAAGGTCCCCTGAAAGCAGTTATTTCCAGCAACCAGGGAGGGAGGGAAAGGTATTTTAAGCTAGCTGGGGCTCCAATGTTTTAATTATTTACCATGCTGTTTCTGTGTTTTGGTTTTAAATGGTTTTAGGATGCAATCCTATGCGTGTTTGGAGGGGGGGGAAATCCTACAACTCCCAGCATTCCCCAGCCAGCCATGCGCAATCCTATGCACGTTGAGGTAGAAAAAAGCCCCACAACTCCCAGCGTTCCAACAGCCAGCCATGCTGGCTGGTGAATGCTGGGAGTTGCGGGGCTTTTTTCTGCCTCAACGTGTTTAGGATTGTGCCCTGAGCTGTTGATGTTTTCTTTACTGTACTTTGAATATTGTTGTCTGCCTTGAGCACTAGGCTGGTAAAGGGAAAGACAGGATAATATACATTATTCTGATAAAGAAATATTGCAACAAAGTGATAGAGAGAGGAGGGGAAGCAGCAAGTTTCGTAAATCCCCTCCTAAATGTGAACCAGATGATCCACGGGCTCTCTCTTTGCTATGTTTCTACTACATGCATCCCCCCCCCCTGCAACCCAGAAGGTGTACGAGTCAAACCGGTGTCTCTGCACCTCCACCCTGCGAGGTAGGACAGGCTGCAAGACGCCCTTTTGTCTCTATTCCTCACAGGTAGCGCCACCACACCTCTCTCACATCCTTTTTTCATATCCCTTGTGCTGCCTGCAGGAGGAGACATATATATGGAGTAGGAGAAGGCCCTTGGGAGTTCCTGGCATAGCTGGGCTGATGTTGCCTCTTTGCTTTCCTCGTGAACACAAAGGAAAAGTCTCAAAGTCCACAAAGTTTTTCTATGGGGCTCGGCAGTTCCCAGGGAGGGAAATTTATTTCATAATGAGCATAGGGCTGGAGGGAGGGAGGGCTCAAGTGGGAAGGGGGGGCGCTAAATATCTGATCTTGCCCAGGGCACCAAATTGCCTTGCACCGGGCCTGATTGCCAACTGAACAGGCTTTGACAATGCAATGTTCAAAAGCTACGTCCTAAACAAAAACCCTTTTGTATTCTCTTTCTCTGACTGGTAGGAAGTTCATGGTTGCCCTCTGTGGCCGAGGGCACCAGAAATTTATGGTGCCTTTTTGATCATCTATTTATGCACAAATGTTCAGAGATTAAGCAAGCTTTCCCCAGAGGGGAGCACTGAGAAGCAAGTGCACAGGCTGGTGTTGTTCTAGTGCCAAGCAATGTGAAAGCCAGTGTGGTGAAAGGGAGGGAGCACTGGGTGTGCACTGAAGACTTTTGAGTTCAAACCTCTGCTCTGCCATGACGTCACTCACTGGGTGGTTGGGGCCAATCATGAACCAGGGCCAGTTCTATAGGTACTTGAGAGAGCTCTGGGCAGCTTGTGCCCCTTCTCTTTCAGTGGGCACTGAAGGACTTCCCTGGCTGCAATGGCAGCATTCCAAGCAGCCGCGTCTAGCCATCCTTTTAATTTTCCACTATCCCCCAGAGCGACTAAGTCAGGAGACTTGTGGGAAACGAAAAGGAAGGCGAGAGATCCAGCAAAGCTGGTTACAGGGAGCATACAACTCCTCTGTTACAACAGCCTCACTGGCTCCCAGTTTATTTCTGGGCACAATTCAAAGTGCTGGTTATGACCTTTAAAGCTCTATACGGCTCGGGTCCAGGTTATCTGAAAGACTGTATTCTCCCCTACGAGCCTGTCTGCATTTTGAGATCCTCAGGGGGAGGCCCTTCTCTCGGTTCCACCACCATCACAGACACGCCTGGTGGGAACACGGGAGAGGGGCTTCTCGGTGGCTGCCCCAGCGCTCTGGAATTCCCTCCCCAGGGAGGCTAGAGTGGCGCCCTCTGGTAAGCTTCCGGAGACAGGCATTTTCCTGTTTTGGAAGGCATTTGGGACTAGCCTGTGATGTGATGGAATGCTGTTTTTACTCTTATGTATATTGTACTGTTTTTAACGCTATGTATATATATATTATAAAAAATAAATAATAATAATAATAATAAATAAATAAATAATAATAAATAATTAATAAATAATAATTTTTTCTATTTTTAATATAATATTATTGATGATTTAATTCTATTTTTAACTTTTGTATTTTTCTATTTTTGTTTTAATTGTATGAGTTTTACAGGCTGTAAGCCGCCTTGGGTCCCAGTGTTGGGAAAGGCGTGATACAAATAATAATAATAATAATAATAATAATAATAACAACAACAACAACAACAACAACAACAACAACACTAGACAGTATTGCTCCCCCCACAAAAAATTAAGGAAGGGCAGAGCAGGCAGCAGCAGTAGATCCTGCTGAAAGAAAATCTCTTTCTTTAGTTGTATCTTCTAACCAAGTAATTATTTTACCAAACTTTTCTTCTTTCTTTTAAAATGGAAGAGATAGAATGAGGAATGCAGAGATAAAATTAAGATTTTTTTCTTACTGGTCTGCCATTACTGGATTCTTCCCATTTTAAATCCAGGAGATGTTTCCACACTACATATACACACACAGCAATGTGATATAGTAACTTCCATTTTATTTTATCTTTACCACGGCCAGACCTGCCTTTTTGCCTGTGTGTGTGTGTGTGTGTGTGTGTGAGAGAGAGAGAGAGAGAGAGAGAGAGAGCCTTTTAGTAGGCATAAGACATTTATTGCTCACCATCTTGCCCTACACTGATTTTGGCTTTTGAATTATGCCATAGCATTTTAGTAATAAGGGACGATGGTTCTCTACTGGTATGTTTAAAAACAACCCTGGAAAAACCTTTGCTCCCTAAATATCCATCCAAATTAATCTTCTTCACATGAAACAATGCCCTTTATAGAATATCATGCCCAAGTCGGTTCATAACATGATAAAACATGCAGAATAGGATGTAGCAATCTTCCTGAAGCTAAGCAGGTCTGAGTCAGGTCAGTCTGTGCATGGAAACTGTATAGGAACCCCACATCTGCTTCTGCTACCTTGAGTTCCATGGGAAACAATCAAAATGTAAATGTAAATAAGTAAAACCATAGGTAAACAACATCCACTAGCAAGTGCATACATACCATGATGGGAAACTGTGATTGGCCACAGTTTTTCCAGTGTGTACATACCATGCAGCAAAATAGTTCTTTGTCACATGTGAAGATGTACATGCTGTTTTCCTAAACAGAAGTGTGTTGTGAATTAGCTTTTGGCTATAGGAGCTCAGGTTATTCTGTGAATCTGCAAGCTGCAAGCACACGCAAAAGCATCATATTATATGGTTATATTGAAATTTACCAAGAATTGTAGTTAGGTGGCCATTCACTTTAGCTATATTAAATCAATATTCAGGCTACCAGCTTTGAGTGCAATTTCATGGAATGCCAAGGAGGATCATGTGCTAGTTAATGCTGACTTTGCCTTATCAAAGATGGTACAAAGAGGAAAATGAAGGGTGCTTTGTGTGAGAAAAATAAGGGAACATACCAAATATGACAAAAGTTAAGACATGGGGGGGGGGGAAGTAACATTAAGCTGGAAATCCTCTACTTCTGGGAGGTAAATCTCACTGAGCTCAATGGAACTTACTTTCTAGTAGACATGGAAAGGACTGCACTGCATGTGTATTGGCTAATTCATTTCAGTTTAGCCAAGGAGTAGCAGAGAAGTGCTTAACTGAAATGAAATAACCTCCTTGTATCAACTACAAGGAGGTTATTTTCAATGATTTTATTTGTATAATTTGCCTTATTACATAATTTAAACTTAAATTTGCAGAATTTGGCTTTGTTGTGCAGAATTTATTCTGGATTTATTTATTTGCTTCTAACTCTTTCTCAAGTTGATTGCTCACATCATCATCATCAGGCGATCACTCGTGACCGAGTAAGATTGTCTTCCGGGATAAAAGGAGGAAATTCTAAAGAAGATTGTGTAGACTCTAGCGATGGGTCCGTAAGTGACTGTGGAGGCCAATTCTAGATCCACACAGCTTCCCACAGTGAGGACACAGGTTACCAGATAGGAGATGGTCCTGTAAAGGATTCATTTGATGTGCTTTTCGCTTAGCACGTTTCTCCCTTTCACCTTGCACTCGGGCTTCTTCAAAGTCCATGGAACCTTTGTGAAAGGCCAACCTCCATTTAGATCGTTCATGGGCCAGAGCTTCCCAGTTTTCGATGTTTATATTGCATTTTTTTAGATTAGCCTTATGAACATCTTTAAACCTCTTATATTGACCACCGATATTCCGCTTTCCATTCTTGAGTTGGGAGTAAAGTAACTGCTTTGGGAGACGGCAGTCAGGCATTCGAACAACATGACCGGTCCACTGAAGTTGGCGTTGAAGGAGTTGGAGGTGACGTTTATAGATAGTCCATGTTTCGCAGGCATACAATAAAGTTGGTAATACAATGGCTTCATAAACCAGTGTTTTGGTCTTCTTACAAATATCCCGATCCTCGAACACTCTATGTTTCATTCGAGAAAATGCAGCACTTGCGGAGCTCAAACGATGCTGGATTTCACTGTCGATGTTAGCTGTAACAGAAAGATAGCTGCCAAGATAGAGAAAATGATCGACATTTTCCAGTATTGTCCCGCCAAGCTGGATAGATGGCATCACCAAAGGGTTAGCTTGCACTTGCTGATGAAGCACTTTGGTCTTTTTGATGTTAAGTGAGAGACCAAGTTTTTCGTATGCTTCTGCAAAAGCATTTAGGATAGTTTGGAGATCATCCTCTGAATGTGTGGAGACCACATTATCATCAGCATACTGAAGTTCCACAACGGAGGTTGTAATTACCTTACTTTTTGCTTTCAGCCTGCTGAGATTAAAAAGCTTTCCATCTGTTCGATATATAATTCCCACACCAGTGGGAAGTTTCCCCTTGACAAGATGTAAAACCATGGCGATGAAAATGGCAAATAATGTTGGGGCGATAACACATCCCTGTTTAACACCTGATCCCACTTTAAATGGAGCACCATGAGAGCCGTTGTTGTCCAAAACCGTTGCCGTCATGTTGTCATGGAGAAGTCGCAAGATATTCACAAATTTATTGGGGCATCCAATTTTCATAAGGATAGTCCAGAGAGCTGTACAGTCTACAGTATCAAAGGCCTTAGCCAAATCGATAAATGCCATATAAAGGGGTTGATTTTGCTCCCGGCATTTTTCTTGGAGCTGACGTGCAGTAAAAATCATGTCTACTGTCCCTCTAGAGGGGCGGAAACCATATTGAGTTTCAGGGAGGATCTCTTCTGAAATAGATAGAAGACGGTTTGCGAGAATCCTAGCAAATATTTTACCTGCGGTTGCTAAGAGAGAAATGCCCCGATAGTTTCCACAGTCTGTTCTATCACCCTTCTTAAAGAGGGTGATAATTATGGCATCCCTGAAGTCTTCTGGGATCTCTTCTCTTATCCAGATTTTTTCAATGAGTTTATGAAGATGTTGTACAAGTTCGGGGGGCCCTTCTTTAAAGATTTCAGCAGGAATCCCATCTGGTCCACTAGCTTTGTTGTTCTTCATTTGATTAATGGCTTTTTTTACTTCATCCAAAGTGGGGAGTATTGCAAGTTCCTCTTTAATTTGTTTTTGTGGGATTTGCGAAAAAATCTCATTATCCACCTTAGATTTACGATTTAAAATACCAAGCTATTCACTATAACATTTATGTATTTTTGTCTTGATTGTGCTCAGTTTATTATTTTTCTCCACTAAGTCCATTTCAGAGTGCATTTCATAAGAGTTGAAGTTCCTGCTACAGTAATGCTGTAATCTATACTCGTGTAAGTGCCAGTTAACTCATTGGGGCTTGCTTGCTTTCTGAGTAGACATGCACTGGATTGCACAGTAAGACTGTTGTGCCACTTTGCGTGGTTAAGGGTTAATGACTGGCTGGGGAATGTTGGGAGTTGTACGCATTTTTTTTCTGTGCATAAGATTGCACCCTAAAAGACTTTTATTCTCTATCTTCCTCATATATGTTCGTTTTGTTTATTATATTTATACCCTGCCTTTTTTTCCTGCAAGGAACCCAAGGTGGCTTACATAATAATCCTCCTCCTCCTCCTCCATTTTATCCTCACAACAACCCTGTGAGGTAGGTTAGGCTGAGAGTCAGTGACTGGCCCAAAGTCACCCAGTGAGCTTCATGGCCGAGCGGGGACTAGAACCTGGATCTCCCCAGTCCCAGTCCGACACTCTCACCACTACGCCACGCTGGCTCTCATATGTTCTGCTGGTGGAACCCCTTACTAGGGCCTTGTAGCTAGATTAGAAGATTCCCCCCTTTGTCTGAAAGTGTCTGGTTATCCTGATCCCTTATCAACATATTTCACATTGGTGTGTGTGTGTATATGTACAGTATGTGTGTGTGTGTGTGTGCAGTGGAAACATGTCCTGAGTTTTCAAATAGGAATACTCCTCCAGTAATGGCAGCCCATTCAGAAAAAAAACACCCTCCTTTCATTTCAGTGTCCCTTGTTCTAGCTCTTCCACTTTAAAACAAAGAAGAAAAGATTGGTAAAAATAATTACTTGGTTGGATGATGCAACTAAAGGAAGAGACTTTGAAGTACCATTAAAATTCCAGCCTTGCAGTCATTATGGAACAAATCAACTCAGAGCTCGAAATCTGAGTGTAAAGAACAAATAATTAGAACCTCGTTGCTTTACCACAAACGAAGGGACCAGCATCTTCATTGCTGCAACATCAAGCTGCTGCTGCTGCTGCTGCTGCTCTAGAAAGCACTGTAGAGTCAGTCATCGTGCTTAGGTGGCCACTGAAGGGTCAGAATAATATCTGCTGCTGAAGACAATGATTATGCTGTGCCAGTTGCTCCTCCCTTGGAACTGCTTATTCTGCAGCACAGGCACTGCCCGTACTCTGCCGCTCACACACTGTACGTGCAGCGACGACTTAACAGCATTCCTGTATCTCCAGTGCGCACACAGTAACCATTTTGAGCCACTCCACACGCTCATTAGATAAGTAGCCGCACAGTCACGGGGCCTGCACACATGACCCCAGCTGCATCTCCTGGAGCATCTATACACTTTTTCTCTCCTCTCCAAAAACAAAGTGCAAATTCAAGTGTGGGGTGGGTGGGGATTTATCTCCCCTTTTAACCACAGCCAAACCTCTTGTTGCTTTTTACAGAATGCTGGCCTAAGACTAAATAAGCGGACTATTAAAGCAGGATTCTTGGGGCTTGGTGCGATCTATGCCGCCATACACCCTGCATGGCTTTGTTATATAATGGTGCTGTTTGTAGTAATAAATCAGCAAGCTAGCAGAATGCTTAAACAACTTAAGCCACAGAGAAGGAATGAAAGAGGTGTCGGTGGGGAAGACATCTGCCATAGCCGAGCATTTGGAGTGAAGCTTCACAAAGTTATTGATTAGGATTATAATTATGATCTGGCTGTCTTGTTCTTTTCGTCTCGCACAAGCGAGGAATTGCATCGAATCCAGCGTCTACTCGAGCAGGGGTGCAAAACCACTTTCAGCATAAGGGCCAAATTAAATTTTGGAGACGCTCTCAGGGGCTGCATTCCAGTGGTGGATGGGGCTTAAAGGCAAAAGGGGTAAGGCCAAAATACCAGCATATTTTAGTTTAAAGCTCTTACTGCCAGCAACTAAGCCTTAGGACAGGCCTTTCAACTATTGGAAGAGCGGGGGGGGGGGACGGACGGGGACATCCAAAAGCCAGGAAATCACCAAATGATCGGGGGGGGGGGGATGGGCCAGGGGAAGGGGTCATGGCTGTGTAGAGAACCCTAGAGGGCCAGATTGAGACCCCCATTTGGCCTGCAGGCCTAAATGCAGCACTCCTCAGCCAGAATGAGAGTGTCAGGGCCAGGCCAGGATTGACTACTCAATTCCAACTCAAGAGTTACTGAGATCAGTTACTGGAGCTGCAGGACGAAGCAGCTGAAGTGCCAGAAGAAGGTACTGTGCTATTGACCAGGAAAAGGCAGAATGCCTAGTTATTTATATTAGACTGGGATAATCCAGAGGTTGCATACTGCCAGTCAGTCATAGGGGTTGATATAACTATTATTATGTCAACGAATGTGTTGCTTCCCACCACAACATGCAATCTTAAAGTGACAGTCACACACACCCCTATCCCTTTCTGCACCCTATACCTGAAGATCACTCTGAAACCTGAGCAATCCAAGTTCATGGAGGAGGAGGAGGAGGATTATGTAAGCCACCTTGGGTTCCTTTGCAGGAAAAAAGGCGGGGGTATAAATATAATAAGTAAATAAAATGGTGGCTCACCAGCCTCAGTCCCAGCTACAGACTATGACGCTCTAGTGAAAGTTCCGGGGAACCTGTGAGTGGAATATGTGTAGCTGAGTTTTAATTAGGTGAAGCATTGGTTGTGTGCCATTACTGGAGATGTGCTATCCGAGAGAACAAGCCTTTATCGATTTCCATCTTTTTCAGACGCTCCCAAGTCCTCGCAGAAGACATCTGCTCACTTTACAGTTTAAGAGAAGCCAATCTTTCTTTGATATGCTTTGAATAGAATGTAGAACTGTAACATCCAAATTTCCCCAAGGGGCCCTTTCCCCCTGCATGTAGTTGCTTGCACATATCGGTCAAAAAGCCAGAATTGCCTCCCCAAAGTAGCATATATTAAATGTAATCATGCACACACTCTTTCCTGTTTTGGGGGGAGGGAGGGGATGCATGTATGGACCACTGAAAATATGGTTGCAGGTTGGAGCTGGGGATGCTGCAGTCAGATTATGGGCACAGGTAGAGAAGGTGCATGGTTTACTGCCTTATATGCGCTTTCTCTGCACAGATGGTGTCAGTTTCAACCAAAGGATGGTGTAGATTTCTACATTTACATCACTAATCCCTCCCCCTGAAAGCCGCCAAATTCTGCCACATGAAAAATCTAAATTCAGCATTTGCTATGCACTAGTTACACTTGACTGAAGGCAAGATCCTATGCATGTTTAGGCAGAAAAAAAGGCCTATAACTCAGTCACAGCATGCCCCAGACAGCACAGATAGCTGAGCATACCGGGAGTTGTAGGCCTTTTTTCTGCCTAAACATGCATAGGTTTGCACCCTAAATTAATTTAGCTTGCAATCCTATACACACTTACCTTGGAGTAAGCCCCATTGAGAACAACAGGACTGACTTCTGAGTAGACATGTATAGGATTGCACAGGTAATGTGTTTATTTTTACAGCTTCTTCTTTTTGCAGAATTGTTTGGGAAATGGAAGGGGTTGTGTACATGGGACAATAGTTACATGTGCAGACAGGAAGACAGCAATGGGCTGGGTCATGGAGAGTGAGGGAGAGAGATCGCTGTGTAAGGCAAAAGCATCCTGTTTTCTGACCACCAGAGCCCCACCTTTCCTTTTTTCTGTTTTCTGAGGCTTTTCACACACATCGTTTACCGATTGTATTTTTCTGCCGTTCAGCGATAGATAACAAAAAAGAAAAACAAGGGGGTGAAAGCAAACTTGATCCTTTTCATAGAGAAGTTTGAGATTCTTGGGGTTGTATAAAAAATCTGAATCACCATTAGAAAGCCGGGGGATGTGATCTGAGGCCATGCAGGTTCCAGCTTAGCCTAGCTCCCTCCTTAACATTCCAATGTTATAGGCAAATTTTAAATACAAATTTTAACACATCCCCTCATAAAGGAATAAAAATCCTTATAGTGTTTGGTGCACAGAATAACTTTTTCATTTATCAGTTACCTGTTTTGGTCATCTCTAAGCTTGACTACTGCAATGCATTCTACTATGTCAGTGGGGCTACCCTTGAAGACTGTTCAGAAGCTGCAGCTTGTGAAAAATGCGGCAGCCAGATTAATAACTGGAACCAGGAGGTCTGAACATATAACACCAGTTCTGGTCCACTTGCATTGGCTGCCTATGTGCTTCCAAGCCCGATTCAAGGTGCTGGTTTTAACCTATGAAGCCCTACACGGCTTGGGACTGCAATACCTGACGGAACGCCTCTCCTAACCACAATCTACCTGGACACTATGCTCAACATCTGGGGCTTTCCTCCGACTGCCAACTCCGAGGGAGGCTCGGAAGGCAGCAACAAGGGGTTAGGCTGTTGTGAGCTCTATTTAGTTAGAGTTAATTTAGGCTGTGTCCAACCGGACTTCGGGCTCCAATGGAGAATAGCAAGACAACTGGGATGGGTCTTCAAAACTTTATTGCAGCGCTGGCCTGCCTCTCCATGTAAGAAGAGACAGCCCCGCCTAACAGTAGAGCAATCACTTTTATACTGTGATACAAACAAGTACAGGATATCACGCGCGCATAGCCTAACACGTCATTTTGTCCCTACGTGCAAGAAGCTGATTGGTTTATCTTTTGTTGCAGTGCAAGCATGTCTATTGACCTTTTGGGGACTTTCTTACCTGTTGAGGTACTGATTGGCCCATGGCCTGTTGCCAAGCAAGCTATCTATACTTGCCCAAAAGGGGCTTTTCTTCTTTGTTTCCTACGTGCATGACCTTTGATAGGCTGGCAGCCGTTACCAAGCAGTTTAGACTAAACATGACTGAGAGGGACTTTCCGAGGGACTTCCTCTGGGCGCCATTTTACAACTTTCGCCCAGGGTGCGGTTCCTGCTAGTTAGGCTCTCACTTACAACACGGCCCCCAACTGTGGAACAGCCCACTGAGGCCCATCTGGCGCTAACTTTACTATCCTTTCGGCACCAGGCTAAGACTGCCCTCTGTGCTGAGGCATTTAACTGCTCCAAATAGTACATGGGGTGGTGGTTATGTCACCTTTTTAACCAGTCTAGTTTTTATAACCTTGTTCTTAACTATTTAAATAATTTTTAAATTGTTTTAAATACCTAGTAGTGAAATTTTTACGATGTTTATGTTTGTATTTTATATTGTGTTTTTATCATTGTTGTAAACTGCTCAGAGAGCTTCGGCTACTGGGTGGTATAGAAATGAAATAAATAATAAATAATAATAAATAATCTAGGCTGATGAAGAGTTCTGGAGAACTTGAAAGTTTGCACACTATTTCCTGAAATTTTAGTTGGCCTAACAAAGATATTGCCCTGATTTGGATGTTGGAAGCTTGCTTATGGCCAACTTACCTACCTTTGCTTTTTCATGTTTTTTCTTTCTTTTTTTAAAAAAGGGTTTTTGCTTTTATGTGTAGACTTAAACGTAAGGCATTGTCCCCCATCTGCAAATAGACACCAAGCATAGGAAGAAAACTTGCACTTTTACTCAGCACAAGAGTATGACCTACAGTACTGCGCCTCCAATCCAGCTAAAAGTAGGTAGTTATGAGCAAGCCCAACTGAAAATAATGGAACTTAAGTTAGTTATCATCATGACCATCTTGTTTGGAAATATACCTTCTGAGGCTCTCATTACAGCAACTTCCCTAGCTTAAACAGAAAAGGGGGGGACGCTTGGAGATGTGAGGTACAAAGAAACAGGATAGAAAACTCATTCAATAGCTTTGAACATTTCTTAGACTTAAAGTAGTTGGCAAGACACACTTATCAGCTAACATCAAATAAGTTGATGATTTAAGCAATGTCTAACAATAGTCTTTCAAGAAATGAAGAGAGATCTAGTTTTTCAATCAAATTCTGTGAAGTGACAGAGAACTGCATATTAAAAATCCTTAGCAAGAGGTTTTAGCACAAGATGTATTGAATAAATACATTTAAATGATGCATTAGACTTTTCATAGTAACATTCTGAATACAAGTTTATGAGATATTCCATACAATAATATGTGCATGACTAGCTTTATGCTATTTTATAGAATCTAATTTTCATAAAATAGGGACATTTCATTTGTTGATTTTCCAGTCAGTCATCAGCATTAAAGAAAGACTCCTGGGCAGATGGACATTGTCATCTGCATAGTCATTTTCACATCTAGAAGGAACAGCCCAGTCCTCAAAGCACTTGTATCAGCAGGAATCCAGTTTGACTTTAGCCATTGTCACTGTACGTGCTTTGAGGAACCGATTCTAACCACTCATTCTTATAAGTCAACATTAGCTCTGGTGGCACAAACAGGGATTAAAGCAATATCCAGAGCCTAGTAAGCAAGGCACAGCTACCCAGTTCTGGCCCTGCCCAAATAAATCCACCCAATATCGCAGCTCTTGCTAGAAATAAAACTGTGTATGAGCCCAGGCCAGGTTTCTTTTGTGCCTTGCCTGCAAGGATGTCACCTAGCAAAGCCATCTTTTGACCTCACATGCTTCCCTCCCTCAGTGACAGAGATCCTTGTCAGTGCACCATTCACTACCTGGGTACCCCCACCTCCATCTTGGGCACTTAATCCTAGGTGCTTTGGTAGTTGTTTGGCAATCTGTAAAAACAGGATGTTAGTTGTAATACTCTGCGCTATGTGACTTCACTCTAGGGGCTTAGATTTGCAGTCCAAATTGTGTTGGTTATAGTCTTGAAATGGAACAGACACTCCTTGTACCTATCAGTGAAATTGGCTTCTGTGGTAAAATATGTCAGTCAGTATAACTCCATCCCTCGCTGTGGTGACTCCCTGCTCAGTGTGCTGCTGTTGTGTCAACCGTGTTTGCACGTTGGAGGGACGATCCCTCAGAATGGCATCCCTTCTAGTATGGGGAAGCGAGGGCTACATGAACTTCCTCTTGTGAGAGCCGGTGTGGTGTAGTGGTGAGAGCGTTGGACTGGGACTCGGGAGATCCGGGTTCTAGTCCCCACTTGACCATGAAACTCACTGGGTGACTTTGGGCCAGTCACTGACTCTCCGCCTAACCTACCTCATAGGGTTGGTGTTGTAACTTGTGAGGATAAAATGGAGAGGAGGAGGATAATGTAAGCCGCCTTGGGTTCCTTGCAGGAAAAAAGGCGGGATGTATATATAATAAATAAATAAATAGTGAGACTGCTCCATTTGCACAGGGTGCAGGACTGCAGCCTTCGGCCCAGGATTCACATGACTACAACTGTGTGTACACTAAAGCAGCACTGCCCCTTCCTTCACTGTCAGGTAACTTGAGAAGTACAAGAGGGTGTTCTCAATACAGGCAGCCAGACTGTGGAACTCTCTGAACCCTCATATACGGACGGCACCAAGTCTTACAAGCTTTTGGCGCCGGCTAAAGACCTATTTATTTACCCAGGCTTTTGACTGAATTTTCCTGTTTTCTTTTGCTGCATCATGTAAACTGCTATTTATGTTACTGTCCTCCCGTTTGCTTTTTGTAAATGTTGTATTATTTTACTGTGTTTTATTGCTTGCACCATACTTTGGGGTTATTTTATACTGAAAAGCAGGTAAGAAATTTCTCAAATAAGACCATGTAGGGTGCTTTCACCCTGCTGTGGATTCAAGGGTTGACAATGTTGTGGATAGGAGTCATAAGACTCCTCACAAGAGGAAGTTCATGTAGCCTTCGCTTCCCCAGTTCACATTATCAAAACAATTTAAGCCATGTTGGCTTGTTGCAAGCCGCAGCATGTGCTGGTGTGCGTTGGGCACAATTTGCATAACCGTTGCCCGGTCGCGGCTTGTCATGTCATCTGAACCCAGGCGCCATGGTTTGTTGGAGGATTAAACAACCCTCAAATAACCCTACAACAGCCCATGGATTATTTGAGGATTGTTTATTACTTCAACAAGCCATACTGCCCAGGTGTTGGATGACTCGATAAGTTGCAGCAGGGCAATGATAATGCAAATTACACCTGGCAAGTGCCATGGCTCACAACAAGCCATGGTGGCTTGTTTTGATTGTGCAAACCTGGTCAAAGTGTGAGCTTTTCCCATGTAGTCTGGGGTGCCCACACCACTTGGGTACTGTGAGTATTGGGCCTTTGAGAGGCCCAATACTCTTAACATTCTTAAAATAAGACTAACTTTTTTTTTTAACATAAACGTTATATTTGAAAGTAAGACCTGAAAGAAGGTGTTTGAAGGATGCTCAAGATTTCATGTTGCTCTACAACCAAAAATACTGACCATGTGTGGAAAAACAGAAAAAAGCTTGTTATCTTTTTAAAGAAAAGGCCTCATTAATACAAGCAAAAGATCAAAGCTTCTTTGGGTAGTCTTATCTAATGTACTTAAGACCTGCAGACAGAGTTAAGAGAAATGAGACACTTTCTAGTCACTTAAAATAATTAGCTCAGCTAATCAGCTTTTGCTAAATATGTTCTTCACAGCCTTGAAAAAAAACATTTGGTTTATTTCCAGAGAAGTCTTTGTATTCAATTTTATTGAAGGGATTGCAACTTGTTATCATTAATGAAGGGAAAAGAGAATGAAAATGCCAAGTGAGCATCTGCAGTATAAAAATAGGGGGAAAGTTTGCCCAGAGGGGGTATGCTTTATTTTGATAAAGTATAATGGAACTGTGAGTCCCTTATATTTGTCCTTCTTTCAATGTAATCTTTATCTGTGTTCCTAAACGCACTTGCAACTGAATCCTAACCATATTATGCTAGGAAGCAATTCTCATTGTGCCCATATAAATCCAATCACATCACATCTATGTTTACTCAGAAGTAAGTCCCACTTAACTCAATGGGATTTACTTCCAGGTAAGTATGCATAAAATTGCAGCCTTATTTTCCAGTAAGTGTGTGTAGGATTGCAGCCTTAATTGGAGGAAAATTCAATTTAAACAGTGACATATGAGATTGAGAAACATCACTTCAATACAGGGAAGCTTGATCACAATTTATTACACAATTATGGTGATTTTCTGTATCACAGTGGTCGTGGTCTTCCCCTCCAATGTCTGTGATCCCAGAGTTTGCATTATCAACTTGCCTACACTAGTGATGTAACATACTTTTGTTCTTCAAGACTGCAAACCTGAGCCCACCTACCTCTGAATAAGTCTCATTGAACTCAATGAAATTTTCCTGTCAACATGTATAGGATTGTGCTGCAAAAATATTTTAAATGAAAGATAATGAATTCAGGAATCATCAGGGTGTTACATCTACAATTTCATATCAATGAGGAAAGTTCCATTTGTGGCTTTATTTAGGAAGCGGGTTGTTTGTTGTATTTTTGTGTGTGTGCCCAAAATGCCCTTATTAACTCCTTTTTTTTTTAACATCAGGGACTGAAGAGTGAGTTTAAGGGATTGTATACATACTGCAGCCTATAGATATTTACTCAGGAGTAAGTTCCACTGAGCTCAATGAAGTTTTCTCTCAAGTAAATGTTCTTACGATTACAGGCTTAAATACTAAATTCCAGGATGCTTCGTTTATTAGTTTTCCCTATAAAGCATATGGAAGGACCACCCTCTAGTGGTCTGACAAGGCATTTTACTTTCTGAGTTAAGTTGCTCCCCCCCCCCCCCCTTTAGGCAGAGAATTTCACTGTAAGCAGACTGCAGCTCACGCTTGGCTCCTTCTTGCGCTAAGACCGACTAAGAAAGAGATAATTCGCCAGTCGTTGTAGGGCGTTCTTCGTTCTTCAGTTCGAGCTCCTAAGTTTGGGTTAATGCAAGAGTACGAGACGTCCCAAGCTGAAGTGCCATCATTTATTTATTCTTTTGAAATATTTAAGTTTATTTAGGTTTAGCAATAGGTTAGGTTTTAACATTAGCAATAAAATCGATCAAGTCATCTCTTCAAAAAAATGTAGCGGCATATATTCATGATGATGACCTGGTCGAGATATTTTGGGGTTCCTTTCCCACGGTTTGTAAAGTTACCCCCACACCCCAAAGTCCTATGTTACATTTGCCAGCAGCTGAATTGGCCAGCATTTTCAATGGAAACGGAGGAATTACTGGCTGCTCGACTTGATCCTCCGCCTGTCTGCAAAGGCGCAGCTGGTCAGACCTAAGCCGCATGGCGACAATTTGCCTGCGTTGTATGTATTACTCCTCGCCTTCGTCTTCCACATGCATTCCTCCTGTCTGGAGATCTTGCAGTGTTTGGTCTATATATTTCTTGGCGCATCCCTTTGCTTCCGCCGAGAGTCCCAATGATGACCGTTTGTCGAGTTCCCACTCGAGTTTTCCGCACGCTGACCGGTGATTTCCGTCTGCTATCAACTGGTGTCTGCAACGCATGGAGCAGCCAGTGTTCCGGACGACATTAGTTAGACGTATAAATCCCGATACATTCAGAGATGTTCGTGTGCATGGAACGGGTTAAAAGAGAAAGGGGGGGGGGAGTAGGTTTATGCCAGAGATCTAGTCAATACAGCTCTCCAGCCTATGCGAAAATCCAGAGCGGTGGATGGCGACGTCTTGCTCAGAAAGAGGAGCGAACGCGGAGGGAGGGTCCTCGAAATAAGATCTCTTTCCCCACCCCCTGCTCCAAAGCGAGGTTCTTGCAAGGATCCAGTTGGCTGCCGGCTCAATTGGTGTCCCTCTTTCGCCTCCCGTCGCCTTTAAGCTGCGTGAAAGTCGCTCGCTTTTATTACTCTTCTCTGATTGCACAGGCGCGTGGTCATGAGGTTCTCGGTGTTGCACAATCCGTTCCTTTTCTTTCCCCATTTTTTTTATTATTATTTTTTTTACATTTTAATTTCGGTTCGGGGTGTTTTAATTTATCCCGCCTTTAAATGTATTAACAGCTGCAAACACCCAGGCAGCCACCTCCTTTGCCGCCACCCCCTACTACAGTGTGTACGCACTTGAGCCGCGCTTCCGTCCTACATCTTTTGGGGGGGGGGCGAGGAGGAGGAGGAGGGCAAATGGCTGCAGGATGCGGGGCAGATTGCCGTGAAAGCGGAATAGAGACCTTAAGGCGACGCGGGCATTAGTTTTGTGCCGGCTGAGCTGACCCATGGCGCTGTCAGTTCTGGGCCAACAAACAAGGGGGTGGGGGGAGAAGACGGGGAGGAAGTCGGGAGTTCTCGCAGCAAAATCAACTTGGCCGCCAAGGGAGAAAGGCGTGACTGCGAGCTATAAACCGCTTTGGCCGGGGTATTTACTGCACTTAAACCGGCTTCATACCGGAGTCAGCCGGTTTCTGTGTGAGTAAACAGGCTCAAGTTGTTAATGGCTCCAAGCACGGGAGGCCAACGCGTTGGATGGCGAGCTGAGCTGACTGAGCGCCTGCCTGTCTCTCCTAAAGCCATTCAAGCTGCCTGCCTGCCTGCCTCTCTCTCGCTTCATTCCAACACACTGAAGGTTGTGTTTCTTTTTAGCTCCTTCTCCCCCCCCCCCACCCACGTCCGAGGCAAGCGAACACGCGACCTCCCCAATTGCGCGCGTAATAACTAGAGGCAGGTGCGCGCCCCGCGGGAAATCCTCGGGGACAGGGTGGCGCTGCGACGGGCGGGGGCTCGCGCCGCCTCCTGGCGCCCAAAGTGCTGGGCGAGCAAGTTTGGGGAGGTGGCGGCCGCGGCTCCGTTTTTTGTGGGGGGGGGGGGCGCCGCCGCCGCCGCCGAGGAAAGCCCATCCCCAAGCGGCGCCAGGGCTCAGCGTGTCCGAGCGCGAGGGAGTGTGTTGCGAGCGCCCAAAAAGCCAGGAGCGAGGGGAGGGGACCGGGGAGAGCGACGGCGGGCGCATGCGCTTGGGCCGACCGTGCCATATTGGAATGAGGCGGTGAGCGGAGCGCCGGCTGAGCCTTGCTTGAGCCCCGGCAGCGGCGCAGGGCTGGAAAAACTCCCCGTAGGTAAGGTGGGCGCGGGATGCGTGTCCTTGTGGGTAGGGCGGCGCCCGCGGCAGCTGCTAGGCGCGTTTTGCCGCGTGCCCGGCCGCCGGAATGGTTTTTTTTCGGCTCCTGAAGTTTGATGCGGGAGACGGCGAGGGAGGGCGGTAGCGGCGGCGGCGGCGGCGGCAGTAGCAGCCGCCGCCGCCAGGCAAGCAGGCGGAGCGCAGCGCTAGGGGAGGGGGAGCGAGCGGCGAGCGCTTCACTCAGATGTGCTGGCTGGAGCCGCCGCCGCCGCCGCAGTAGGAGCGGCAACTCTGCGCGCGGTCGGCGCTCCTGCCGCTCTCCGCGCAAGTTCCCGCGGCCCGGGGGAGGTGCGCGCCGCGTCTGGGCAGCTCTGGGCCCGAAAGGGGGCGCTTGCTTGACTGCCTTTCGCGTTTGCAGCCTTGCTGCGGTCGCGAAAAGTTCCTCGGCATTGGGTGCAGGAACTCCGCTTTCACTCTCTCCCTCCCTGTGTGTATATTGTGTGTCGGGGAAAGAGGGAGCCTTTCCCTCCCCCCCCTTCTCTTCTCTCCCCCCCCCCCCCCCCGGACTCCCTTCACTTGGTTTCTTGAATCAGTGGCTGGTCGATTACTTTGGATGCACTTTCTCTTTCAAACTTGGGACTTGAGTGAGCAGGTTCCAGCAAAAGTCATTTCAAGGTAACTTCTCATGAACTTTTGTGGCCATGTGTTTTGTCCTTCCTGAAGAGCCGGTTGGTTGACATGTTATGTTTTCCATACTAAAATGGCTTCACTTGAAAAGATGAGGCCTCCTTAACAATTTGGCTGTCTTCCTCTCTCCCCTCCCCTCCGAAATGGCGAGGTAAGTGATCCTTAAACCCACACTCCGGGAACTCCATCGGGAGCGCTCACTTTCCCTGCAGAGCGCTACGCAGTTCGCCTCCGCCTGGGATGTTGATGGCAGTCCTTCTATCGCCTCATCGCATCAACTTGGCGCCATAAATCGCTGCTTTGGGGGGGCTGGGGGAAGGAAGGTAGGTAGGAGCCACAGCTGCTGCCCACAGTTGTTTTGGTTAAGTGCGATTACAGTGCCACAAAGTTACATGAAGCCCCAGCCCCTTTCCACCCATCTTACAAGTGCTGCTGATGCCTCCTCCTGCGGGACTCTTGCTTTCAGTTGAAAAACAACTCTGCTCCACTATATTCTGCTGTCTTCTTTCAGTTTCCATCCTCTGCGCTTCTCCCTCCCTCCCGTCCTCCTGCACTCAAGAATGCACAGGCTTTGTTGTCTTGGGATATTCACCTGCCCCTGTAGTGGAGGATACCCCTGAATCCATCAGTCCTGAATTTGGTATACATATACTGCATTTAGCTGTAGTGGAAACTAGAATGGTGCCATAACACGCTTGATTCAAATTGTGAGAATCAGCTTATAGTGGAAGCAGAACTTGTGCTGTGAAAGCCAAAGTCCTCTTATCAGGCAATTTGTGACCTATCTATGAGGAGGCGGAAGGAAACACTTCCTGCATACAATTTGGGAAGGTGCTTTCTATGCATGAAGTTAACAGTAAGTTACTACAAAGCAAAGTGAAACATCTCCGTTAACGAAGAGGGTGGGGAGGAGGAAGAGTCTACAACTGAGACTATTTAAAATTTATTTTGCAGGAGTAAAAGCCAGGCAGTTTATTAGTTCTTAAAAAGCAATGCTATTACTAGGCCGCTCCTAGTCTATATAATGGGCCAGAGTGATATCTATTTAATGGTCCCATGTGGGTTTTAGTAGAATGATTATATCTGCTCTGGAGAAATTTGCTGTCATCATAAAAGGTGTTTAAAAGTCTGTAACTGTTAGGGCTGATAGCTTTGCCTCTGCTGTATCCACTTGGAAAGTAGAATTCTAATGTAAAATTCTTAACTGAGAAGAATGTGGTTCTACATAGGTACTGTTTCTGTTGTCACTACTATAACAGGGCTTAATGCTGCCAGTAGCCTGGGAGGTTACCATAGCAAACATTTTAGTAATACAGAATATAACATGCACAGCTCTAACATTCCATGTAAGAAAACCCATATTTTCTGTCCAGTGAATTACAATAAAGCTGTTACGCATCAGTCTGAAGCTATGTGATGGTTATGTGGAGGATATGTTGGTGAGAGAGCAATGCAAGTGTTCTAATTATACAGAAAAGCTTAATCCTAAGCACATCTACTTGAAAGCAAACCACTTATTGCAGTGGAACTTGCTTCCAAATATGCATGCTTACAGATTGTCGCAGTAACTACTTCTGGAAGATGCAGGCCTAATACAACACACACTCTTCTTTTTCCTCTAACAGAAAGATCCATGTAATACTTAAAGCAACCGGCCTCTACAGCCTATTGACACTATCCAGGTTTTATTTCACTGCTTATACATACACTGTACACAGACCTCATAAAATGGGGCACTCCACTCCCAGGTATATCTGCACACAGTAGAATAGACACCTGTAGCTGTGTGTAACACTTTTAATTTTGACATATAAAGAGGCCCTAATGCTGTAGCTCCAACCACATTAGATGGACATTATCCAAGTTTTTTAAAAACAGGAACTTGTTTCCATATGTTGTGTTTAGAGTCTAGGGGTGTAATGAGTAAAGTTTAATTTGGTTCTTAAACTCTTTGGGCAGCAGTGAGTCATTAATTGTAGTTTATATTTTCAGGACTGCCTAGAGGCTGTAATCAGGCTAGGATTCTGGCAAGGCTGTGTTATACTATACTATTATAGTGAAATCCCAAGTAAAATGCAACTCTTTGGCAACATTGCCTTAGGCCTCATTTCTAAATGCACCTATATCTGTGTCTATAATGCCCAACATGGCATAGGGCTGAGAGCCGTTTCAAACATACCAATTCAAACATGTGGTACATCTCTTCTTGGTTTGTACTACTTCAGACAGGAGACAGAAGAATTGCATGTTTCAGTGCTTCCCCTGTGGTTTTTCTTCTTCCCAGAACAGAAATAAAACTCCCTGCATATGAAAATTTTTATTTTGAGAAGGGTTTTAAACTTGGCCTTCTCCCTGACATGCTAGCTTTCCATGTACATGAATGTTGTTGTTGTTTTTTTAAAAAAAATGGTTGGGGTATCAAACAAAATGCAGTGCTTTACTTACCCGGACATTAAGATCATAGTCTGAGATGCTCCTCCAGGCGCCCCCACCAAATGAGGTGAGACAGGTGGCTATAAGACAGGTGGCTTTTCAGTGGTGGCACCCCATTTGTGGAAGAGAGGCTCACCTGGTGCCTACATTGGGATTTTTCCAGCCTTTTTATTCTCCAGGCTTTTTAAGAACTGTTCTTAGTGCTGTTAGTACTCTATATTCTATTGCTGGTTTTAATTTCATTTTATGTTGTTTTACTGTTTTTTTTCTTTGCTGTTGGTTTTATCTTTGTTTTATTCTGCACTGTTTTTTTGTTTTAAGTTTGTATTGCATTTTAATGTATTGTACACAGCCCGGAGAACTTCGGTCATTGGGCATTTTAAGTACAGTAAATAAATAAATCTCTGCCCCCTTAGTGAAAGGTGTTGTAGTCCAGGATAGGATGTATTAGATATAATTCCTGCATGTTTGGATGTAAGTAAGGAGCCATGGAAAGCAAAGGCACATGAGTGAGCATAGAACTGAGACAACAGCACGATTAAGGCAAGACCGCAGATTTCCAGAAAGCTGTCAACCCTTTCACCTGCAGAAAGGACTGTGCCATGTGTAGTTTCTGCACATTTGACCCATCTCTTACTGGAGTGTAAATATGTTGAAGATTAATGCTTTTAATAGGTGCATTGTTGAATCTGTTCGCCATGTCAAAAGTTTAGCGAGTGTTGTTTCTATAAAGATATTTCAGAATATATAAAAATAGTGTTCAAGCCCAGTTTCTCCTATGAATAGGTCATTTCTTTATTCCGCCTCTTTCAGCCTAGTGTTTTCATTTTACCTTGTATTGTTTCTTGCAATTCAGGCTGGGGGCTACATGTATGACATTAGTTCTCAGCACTTCTGTTCTTAGAGAGCAACAGGAGGATCCTGTTCAATGAGATACAAAGCAGCTTCTGCTCCAGTGGAAATGAAACTGAGTGGGCCATTCATGTCAATTCCAGACTATCTTGGTGGATTAATTAGAGCACTTTAAAATGAAAAGGTGGAAAAGAACTGAATTTGTTCTCATTGATTTTATTTACTTGTCTGTTGGGTGACTTTATTTTTATGTGACAGAACAACTCCAGAGTTGGAAAGGCTCTAAAGCTGACGCTGGATTTCTCCTTTGGGGTAAATTGCTTAGAGTGATGAGTTGAGTGAACAAGGGTGCCTAACTTAGTAATTGATCCATCACACTTGCTTTCCATTTGCAGTTCATTGGTATCCCCCTTTGAATTATCTCTTTTTTTTATTCTTTAGCAAACTATTGTTTAAATAGTTCCACTACATGGGGAAGATAAACTGAACAGAGAAGTTATGGGGGAAACGTGCTAAACTGATTATAATCCTGAAACTAAACTTTTTTAAAACATTGAACCAAACTGGTCCCCACCACCACCTTGTAAGTTGCTAGAGAGGTGCATAATGTCGATTTTTGTATACACATTTCTGCTAACTGTGGTAATCCGCTGTAATAGGTAGTTGGCATCACCTTGGAGAAGAAATAAGAAACTCTAGCTCATACTTTATTACGTTGACTGTGTTCATGAAGGGATGAAAAAAATAAAATTCAGGAAAACTGGGTTTTCACTGTAGGAAGCTCTCGTGTATTATGACCTTGCTAGAAAATAGACTTTATAGATCAGAAAGCTTCAAAACTAGTCTGTATAAGAATACTGTCATCCTAATTCTTGGGCATTGCTGATGCAGTCTCCATGTACCAGAGTTTTCATGGGAGAACCTTAAAACTGCATGTGTTTTCCTGTCAAATGCAAAAGGGGATGTATTGTGATCGCATGAAAGTCTGCAGGGTCCTTGAACAATGTTTACTACAGCGTGTAGTCACTCCCTGGGGTCCTGCAGGCAATTACACTACTAGCACAAAGTCCCCTGTCTGCATGTAACTGTTTCTTTGCCTGAGCTCTCTTCCTTCTTCACCTGCCTCCAAGGAGCTTTTGTGCTTACAATGGGAAGTCCACCTGTGCAAGTGCAAGTCAAAGGAGTTTTATGCGGATCAGTTAAATAATGTATAGCTAGCGCTAAACTAGTATCATTGGCTTAAGGGTTGCCTTTATTAACTTGAGAAAGAATTGAAGATTGCAGTGCCTGTCAAGCTAGAGCTAGCCAAAGCTTTGGCAGGAGGCGCAGTCAGGTGCACAAAGTTATTCACACTGCTGGCCTAGGCCCCTGGAACCTGAAGGGTAGTATAGCTTCAGTATAGAAAATATTGTGCATTATTTTCAGTGTCATGAAAAACTAGAAGACCAGGCAGTGGTATTCCTTTCAGAAACATATTTCTGCTTTAGGATTCTGTACCTTAAAGTTTTGACCAAGATCAATGGCTAGGACACACAGTAGCTTCTGAATCATGTACGTACATTCCACACTTCTGACTTGCAATGTGTGAGGAGGCTAATCTTTCTTTATGGATGATAAATTGTGGGGGAAGTTCAGTGTTGTCTTCCATGAAATTAAATTATGTGAACAATTAAGAAGAATATTTTGTGCCAGCACTAAAAGCATGGGAGGTGCTCAAATATTGTGCAAATGAAAAATGTATAAATATGGTTTAGCTAATAAAAGAAAAGAAACATAAAAGAACCAGTATGGTCTTTCAGATAGCTTGTTAAACGCAGACCTGGTGATATGGGTCAAATCCCTGCAAGGTGTGGACATGCTTAGCTGATTTTGAAGAAGTCACCATCTTTCATTCTCAATTCTTTTTCTTTTAAGTTGTTACAAGAATGAAAAAAGATTAAGGCTGCAGTTCTACGCCTACTTCTTGAAAAAACACAGAACTGTGGGACTTAAGTTGGATTGGGATGCAAGGCTGCTACCCTAAATGCATTTAGGGTGTAATCCTATGCATGTTTAGACAGAAAAAAATCCTACTACTCCTAGTATTCCCCAGACAGCCATGCTGGGAGTTGTAGGACTTTTTGCTGCCTAAACATGCATAGGATTGTGCCCTTAGCTAATAAGCTCAGCTCAGATTAAATGAGTGGGTTTGTACTTTGAAAAGTAACATTACTTTTGATTTACAAAGTCATTTTTAAAAAAATATCCACTATGCATACACAAGTAATTTGAGAGAAGAGATTATTTTAATGTAGTATAGGGATTCTTTTTCTTCCATTAACAAAATTGTTCAGTTTAATTGGCAACTGTCAGTGCAAGGAATCCTGCTGCGAGATTGACAGTTTATTCTGGTTAGATGGTTAAAAAACATTCTACTTACACTCACATTTCAGTGGATTTGTAGGTCTGTTACTGTGTACAGGATTAAATCTACACTGCTGCTCAACTTGAGTTCATTCCAGTGAAGCTTATAAAGCCCCCCTTGGAATGAATGGAGGTTGAGCAGCAGCAGGATCTCGTGGATTGATTCCTTCATTATTAATGGTTGGCACTAGAGTACTGGACTAATCTTGTCAGTTTGTTGTGCTGAAATGGATCATTGCTATTCCTTTGCACTCTGGGCCACCCTTGACAACATCTTGCTGGTTCTGAAGATAAATAGTTTGTCCTTGTTCACTTAATCTGTTTTCATTTATTTGCTGTTTATTCTTTAGGATACTCTTTTTCCTTTATGGAGTTGAATAAACCATTATTCATTAGCAAAATTGGTTATAAGGAATTTCCATTATAGCAAATAGCTGAAACTGATGGTATCTCAAAATGATGTGGCTATTAAAAATGCTTTGATATTCTTTGTGTTTTGGTGATGAAAGATAGAGGAGATGAATTCTTGATGTTCTATGCAGTGCTGGGCAAGCCTTAACGAGTATTTTGGTGGATTTGAGGTATGGTTGCTGAGATTCTTTTAGGACGGATCTTTCAGGACAAATACAGCCATTTCTGAATTATCGAACTTCATTATTAAATTCATGTATATATTCCTTCTCTTTGCCTGAAACCAGGTTCCCCAGGCAGATAATGGGGTTGCCTGCTCTGTGTACCTGCAGCAAATGAACACTTAAGGGCCAAACTGCATGTTTCATTATAGCATGTTTCTTTTAGTGTGCTTAGCACTGGGCATGTTATTTTGTGGCAAAAAGGAGCTGTGGGTGGATTGGACCAGGCTCAGGGAAACAATCTTGATCAGAACTGTGGTGGAGGGCTATAACCAATGATGTGGGGTGGAAATTTTTCCAATGCTATATTTTTCTGTGGAAATTTTTCCACACTATATATGTCTGCATTTATCCATAGTTGTCTGGGCTGTTGTACTGCAATCAATCATGTTAGATGGGCTAAATATAGGATATGAACTTGTATAAGTTATTCTTCTAAGGCAGGGCTCTCCAACCTTGGGTCCCCAGATGTTGCTGGACTACAGCTTCCAGAATCCCTTGCCATTAGCCATGCTGGCTGGGTATGCTGGGAGCTGTAGGCCAGCAACATCTGGGGACCCAAGGTTGGAGAGCCCTGTTCTAAGGCAAGCATTGACAAACCCTAGTCAGTTGCAGTGAGTGAATGAAGCTGAAGGTGCTACAGTTACCTCAGCAAAAGGAAGTTAAAGTATTGATATAAAATATATCAGGTACAGCTCTCTTTGGGTATGTATCCTAAAGATAATGTGTTCTTTCAGGTGTTTGTTTATATTTTTTGTTAAATATAAACAAACATCATAAAGGGAGTATATGCTATTCTCTTTACATTTTTACAAATATTCCAATAAAATAAGCTTTCCACATAAAGCTTTGAATGTGTTTGAATATAACATTTTAACTATATTGTATGGTTAATTTAATTTTCCCCTAAGCAAATGTTTCAATTCAAATATTTAGTAGCTATTGGGAAAACTTTTGATATATTGATAATGCACATAAAATTGACATGGATTACCGGTACATTTTTTTTTTGTTCTGTTTACTAAATATGAACTATTTTCTGTGCTTATTGAGGGAGAATGTGTGTTGGGGATAAAAATGAGTCAAACAAACATGCTAAATTAGATAACATTATTTAGAGCAGTGGAAAACTTTTCAGTTCTGCTTTTTCCAGAAAACCCACATCATTGGTATAGCAGCTTGAGAAGAGGTGATTTTCAGTGGAAAAATAGCATGTGTGGAAGGGTAGTCCTTATCCAGATTGCTTCCCTCACCCGTGACTGTATTTTTTCAAGAAGACCATGCCCAGTGCTAAGTACCGGTATGCTAGAAGAAACACACTTCTAATGTAGTGTGTAGTTTGGACCTGAGGATACCTCTTTATAGTTAATGCACACACTTCCTTTAGTCTCTGGATTTCATCTTAACTGTTGGGATGTTGTTGTTTTATTTCTTTAAATGTCCTAACTGGTCATTTTTGTATTGAAATCTCTATAAAGAAGCCTGGGTGGTCTCAGTGCACACTGATGATCTCAACAACCAAGTTATTCACAACAATGGTGTTGTTCTGACACACCTAATAATTGGAACTGTGTTTAGGCCCTTTCAAAGCATCAAGCATGTGTCTCGCCATGTGCATAGGGACAGTTATTTGAGTTAGACCAGGGATCCCAAGGAAGCTGGAAGGTACTGACTTTGCCCAGAAAAAACTGTTCTTGGTATTTGTGTAAGAAGTCTTGTGTAATCTCAGTGCAACAATCTTCTCAACAGATTCATTCAGGGAGTTTGTTGTGCAGCTAGTAGTAGTTTAAAATTGGACATGGAAGATGGTATGTTCCTGATGGCCTGATGGAAAATGATGGTTGCTGCAGTAAGGAACAACAAACTGGGTGTGTGTGTTGGGGGTGGGAGTAGCACCTCCTGCAAACAACTCTTGAGGTGGTCAGTGCCACTCAGTGGAGTTCTCTTTATAACCTGATAGACAAAGTAGCAGTTGCGTTTGGATTTCTACCACTGTAGCACAGTAAAGGAGATTAAAAGCCTTGGCTCAAAGTACTTTTAATTCAACTGGTTTGAAGAGTACAATCTTGATAGGTAATTAGAAGAATAAAAACAGACCATAGATTCATAGATCACAGAGTTGGAAGGAGCCTACAAGGCTATCGAGTCCAACCCCCTGCTCAATGCAGGAAAGTAGAGGAGGGGTCTCCCATCCAAGTAATAACCAAGCTTGACCCTGCTTAGCTTTCCACACTCAGACAAGCTGAGCCAGCGTAAGCCACAGGCCTGTATCACAAGAACTGTATGGGAATAGCTTGTATGGAATTACTACAGTCATGCCTTGGATTGAGAGCATAATTGGTTCCGGAAACGTGCTTGTAATCCAAAACACTCTTATATCAAAACGAAATCCCCCCCAAAAAAATTGTACAGAGATTTTTAATTTAAGCCGTATTACAGTACTTGTATTGCAAGACATCGCTTGTATATCAAGTAAAAAATAAATAAATAAATATTTAAAAATTTGCTTGTCTTGCAAAACGCTCTCAAACCAAGTTACTTGTAATCCAAGGTATTACTGTACTTCTGTCTATAGATCGCTCGTGGTTGTTAACACAAGGAAAGGCTCTGCAGCTAATAGTACTTTTAAAGTAAAATATTTTTTAAATATTGTATTTCAATAAATCTGCACAAAAATGCACCATACTATATGATTGTATAGTATAAAACATAAAAGCTTAATATAATCCTTAAGCATATATAAAATGAGTGGCAATCGAAGTGTTTACTACAGTTTACTTTGCTCGGTTTTGGCTATTAGTGCGTGGCAACATTATATAAATCTCAGTAGAAAAAATCATCATCATAGGAGCATTCCCTTTAGAGTCAGTATATAAAAAAGTATTACCAAACAGGTTAAAGATAATTGCCTCGCAAATAATGAAGCTGAATAGTAGTGAATAAATAACTTTTTTCTTGGCATTCACTGTCTAGTTGGGTGGGGAGAGGGTCACTGTAAATGCTTTTACAGTAATACCTTGGATTGCAAGCATAATTCGTTCCAGAACCGTGCTTGTAATCCAGTGTGACGTAGTGGTTAGAGTGTTGGACTGGGACTCGGGAGATTTGGGTTCAAGTCCCCGCTTGGCCATGAAACTCACTGGGTGACTTTGGGCCAGTCACTGACTCTCAGCCTAACCTACCACACAGGGTTGTTGTGAGGATAAAATGGAGAGGAGAAGGAGGAGCAGGATTATGTAAACCACCTTGGGCTCCTTGCAGGAGAAAAGGCGGGGTATAAATATAATAAATAAATAAATAAATAAATCACTCTTATATCAAAGCGAGTCTCTGGCAGGCGTGAGCGGGGCCAATTTTGGCCCGCTATGCCCTCTCGAGGCGAGTGGTTACATCCCTACACTACTTGTATTGCAAGACGTCGCTTGTTTATCAAGTCAAAATTTATTTTAAAAAAAAATTGCTTGTCTTGCAAAACGCTCTCAGACCAAGTTACTTGCAATCCAAGGTATTACTGTACTACAAGTTGTACTTACCTTGTATAAAGAGTCATTGGGAAAGTTGGGAAAACACTGGATAGGGTTATTGGAAGCTTACACATGCCTCCTGATCCCATGCAATAGCCTGCTGCATGGTTTGTGTTTGAGCACCATGCTGGGAAGGGGGAAGGAGAATTGATCCCTGTTGCAATTCTTCCACATGAGGGTATGGTGCCCATGCAAGGATGGAGCATGCCCTTGTGCCCACAGCGTGGAGGGGAAAGGAGCACAAAGTACCAGCTTATGTAGAGTAAAAATGACTGCAACTTTAATTGGTAATAGCTCAAGAGTTTGGCATGGCAGAGGGCGAGGAGGATCCAGTCATTGGGTAGTCCCACTGTGGACAGATGCCATCCCAGCCCCGCGTGCTCCATCCTACCACAGCACAAACCGATACCTGTGGGCCATTCCTATGAGCGCCAGCACGTGACCTGAATAGAACAGTGCTTTCAATCTGTAGACCATAAATATTGCTATGAGCAAAGCCAACACCCTGTGTTGCAGAGGCCATTTGCAAATGTGAATAAAATTCCTTGACAGCCTAGACAACTGGTGGCTAACATTTATCTACAGCAGGATAGTGAGAACTAAAATCGGATGTGGGAAGTCGGCAATAACACTACTGAAGCTGTGGTCCAGACCTTTATTTATAATCCAGGGGCAGACCAGAAGGAAAGGGCTTCCATTCGGGTCTGCTCCAAGGCTCTGCCTGCAGAAGCAGATTGACTCCTGTGGAGGACCTGGGCTACAGTACATAATCTGTAAGCTGCTGGCTACACCTGGAAGAGGATCATCCCTCTTGCTCCCACCTGACTCCCCATGGGTGAGTGGGGGCCCAGAACCCCTGACCATACAGTGCACATGCCTTTTGCATTGCAGAATTTATATTTGCATGATTGGGGTGGGGGAGCTCTTTCAGGACGCATGCCACTGATACCAAGCAAGACTACTTAATTGAGATACAGTATAAGACTAGGATCCAAAGAATCATGACACTAGGTCTGTGAACCTAATGGTCTTTAGGTGCCATATTATAAACTAGTCTTGAAACGGAACTTTAAAAGCTGGTCGTGATATGCCATGAAGTTCTGTTCAAAGAAAAATAATTCCTCTGGCAAGCCCTTTTTTTAGGGTAGGGGTGCACTTATTTGGAAGTAAACTATTATTTAACTCAATGGGACTTCCGTCTAGACATGCATTGTCTAGTAGGATTGTGATGTACCGTAAGTACATCTTGTGGATCCTGGCCTAATTGTTCAGAACTTTGCAAAAGCATAAGGCAGAACTCTGTTTCTCTGAGATGGAAAGTAAATGTCCAGTCTGTTTGGTTAATTGCCAAAAATATCCACAATTTTCAACAACAATAAATAAAATACATGGCATTGGGCTATACTTATAATACTTGACTTTGAATATTGGGTATATTACCCTATAGTTAAGTTTTATGTGGTAAGGTAGGCTATGACATAATGTGTTTTTGATAAATTCAAAGTTTCATTTTAAGAAATCATTGTGAAATTTAATTTCTTAAAAGCACTTTTTTAAACAATAAAGACCCTAATGAAAAGCTTTCCAATCTTACCTACGGTATATTACAAAGAAAAAGAATTCTAACAATGAGTGATTTTTAATCTATCCTTCCCCATACTAACAGAAACAAAATAAATTATGTAAGCTATGAAAAATTATGAGAATTTGCGTAACTTATGCGGACCACATAACTGCTTTTCTTGGCTTAGAATTTGGGTTTTCTTCAAGTAGAATTTTATAACTGACTGGGATCTAAAGTGCATAGGATTTTCAGTTTCTCACCTTCTGTAGTAGCCTTTTGTATCCTCCAAGCCATATGAAGGTTTGGGTGTCCTGTAAAGCAGCCTTCCCCAACCTGGCGCCCTCTGGATGTGTTTGACTACAACTCCCATCATGCCCAGCCATGCTGGCTGGGATGATGGGATTTGTAGTCAACACATCCAGAGGGTGCTAGCTTGGGGAATGCTGTTGTATAGCGCCACTCCCATGAGTCAAGGAGAGCTGATACCAGAAGGAAAAATCAGTAATTTACTAATACATGCATTCATTATCTGGATTCTGATATTTGTAGCTGTATCAGCACAAATGCAGATTATATCCTTTACCTAGTCCAGTGTTCCCCAACGTGGTGCCCTCCAGATGTGTTTGGCTGTTGTGTTGGACCAACCATTTGCCATGCTGGCTAGGGATGATGGGAGTTGTAGTCCAGCACATCCAGAGGGAACCTGATTGACAGCTACTCTGTTCAGACAGCATGGTCACATGGCTTGGCAAAGGGAATGTGCCATAGGTTTGTGTGTTTACTGTTTTTCCAGTTCTTTTTTCCCCTTCCCCATTTGTATACAGATTCTTTCCTTTGTGCCCTAGTTCACAGTAACCATAGTTCGCTTTGTCTGATATCTGGATTGGGTGAACCAGAATCAGAAACCCACTTCAGATATCACTGCAAACTATGGTTGCTACAAACCAGGACATGGAGGGAATAAGTGCCCACAAGGGGAGGGGGGAGTCAGAGTATATTCCTGACAGCCAAACCAAGGTTGGCAGTGATTTCTGAACTGGGGCTAAGCATTTTGAGTTAATACTTAAGTTTTTTTTGGATTGCAGTATTGCATCAGTTCAATAAGTTTTTGTTCCAAGCATAATTGATAAGATACCAACTAACATTTTTACTTCCTCTCCCACACTGTGCCGCATTGGCTGTGGGAAGGCACACTGTTGGTTGTGGGAAGGCAGTGAAGTTGGAAAACCCTATCTAGCAGTTAACTTTTTATTGCCACTCAAGCAGATATTTGTTAGTTCCTGAATTAACAATCCGAAGATACTTATTTTAGAAATTAAAATGGGTGATTGCAATTATTGCTTCTTAAATCCTGATACAAATTATACTTTTACCCTTAACACCAATGTATCTGCTTGTGCTGGAGTAATATTTTATGACACTTTGCCGCAGCATTTGTTCTACTTTATTCTTTGCTTTTGTTTGCGTTCCATGTTAAAAGTCTATCGTATTACTTCCAGATCCAAATAGAAGGAGACAAAGTTTTTTTTTGTGGAATGCAAACTACACTGCTTTACATCTCTGCAGATGTGTTGCTGTATAGCATCTTTGGACTAAATAGGTATATAAATGGCTATGGAGTATTACAGTGATGGAAAGGGCTAATGCTTTCTCCCCTCTTATGGCTGCAAGATTAGGCTTACCGTACTTTTGTGGACCAGATTTAATGCCAGTTTGAATGAGAGAAGTCCTGTGCTGGTGGTCAAATTGTTGAGAAATATATGCATGGGTGGGGGTGTGAGTGGATCAAGATCATGCCTGCATGCCCCATCCCTGAAATTAATTTGTAATTTCTGCACAGGGTCCATGCATGTAGGCTCTGAACACATGATCTATACCCTGCAAAAGTGAACGGTACAGATTGTGTGTTCCATGTCTACATTTGTAGGTCCTGTGTGGAAGTTGCAATCAATGCATGGTGTTTGAAGGTGAGGTCAGCAATCTTTCCTTATCCATATATACGTATGTTTTCCACACAGTTTGGCCATCTGCATAGAACTAGAGAGTAATCAAATGGCCAACGGGGGATGGATTGAATTTACACAGAAGAAAGTGGCATTGAACTTTGCTGCATAAGGCTGCAGTCCTCTGCACACTTACATGGTCTTAGTTAGACCATCTGTGTTCAAAGTTAAAAAATAAAATTCTATACACCAAGAGAGGCTTCTTGGCAGGTGAACCACAACTCTAGATTCCTCTTTTCTGGGAGTCTCGCCAATAACTGAGACTATATTTTGGTAGTGCTCATCTTATTGGGGCTGGTATTTGTAGGGGGATGGTATTTATTTACTTTGAAAATTTATATATATTTTAATACGTATTTAATTAAAATGTATTGGTGTACATAACAATAAAATACAAGACAATCAAACAGGAATTAAAAAGCAATAAAGCTTCTGACTGGTGCCCAAAGGATAGTGCACCAGGCAAACTTGTGGAGGGAATTCTACAAATGAGCATCACCACCAAGCACGCCAGTTACCACCTGCCTCACCTCTGATGGTGGGGGCACACAAGATGATGTGCACAGGCAGGTTGATATAGGAACAGACATTCCTTCAGGTACCTATTTCCCAATTCATTTATTGCTTTAAAGCGTTAAGCAGCAGCACTTTGAATTGTGCCCAGATGGACTGGGAGTTCTTTTAAATACCAGTGAAATAGGTTCCCAGTTATTAGTCTTATCAGCTATGTTTTGAAGTACGGTAACTGCAGCCTTCAAAGCCAGCCCCATGTACAGCACACTACAGTAGTCTAGCTTGGATGTGGGGATATGCAGTCAGGTAACTTCTGTCCAACACCAGCTGATAAAATACACTCTGTGTCACAGAGGCCACTTTGGCCTTTAAAGCAAAACTGGATCTAGGAATTTCCCCAGACTACAAAGCTGATCCTTGAGTGGAAGTATAACCCCATCCATAAAGGGGTATTTTTTAAATGGTATTTTTCTGACTGCTTAATTTTATATTGTTATTTTGTGTCTGTGTATTCTAACCCACCCAGAATCTCTGGGTGCTCAAAAAGTGAAAAAAATAAATAAAACTATTCTACTGCAGGAAAATCTTTAATCTCTACCATACAATGAATCACTTTAACAGAGGAAGCTTTTGATCCTGTCCATATTTTAGGTATTGCAGCATTATACTATTTTCATAAGAAGGTAAAAGGAACCTAGATTTAGTCTACAAATCCATGTAATATCCCATTACTATAAAATTTATGGATAGTCTGGCAAATGCATTTATGGGTGTGTTTGCACTAGCAATGAAATGGGAAGCATTTTAAAACTACTGTGATGTTTAAAATGCTCCAGTGAGCAATTTTTACTGCAGGACACGTGAACAGACCAGAGTAGTAGGAGCATGTCTTGCAGTAAAGGCCACAGGAAGTTCAGCAATTGCTAATATAAACAAAGCCTGGGTTGTTCTTGTGCCTTAAATTGGGTACATATGAATGCATGCAGGGGTGTGTGGGGTGGTGGTATTACACTTTGTTACGTACACCATGTTTGTGTGGACGCGGAAAGCTGTGATTGAACTCGGTTTGAATTGGGAGTTTTGGAGGGTTTGCGATGCAGCATTGGACATAAAAGCTAAACATCTGTGATTGGATATTAGAGGGCACCTTTCATGCTCAGAAAGCTGGCACGCTTTAAAACATTTTTAGTCACAATCACCTTGGTTTATTAACTAAATCATCATAACAGCAATGATTTAATGGCCTGGCATAATTTAATCAAACAAAATGAATAAGCTAGATAAAAGTTAAATAGATGATTGCAAATGGCTACTTTTTCCATATGCAAATTCTGCTTTTCTGAAACATCTTTTTGGTCATGCTATAAAAGGAGGTAAATATTGGCTCTCTCCATGAGGAGTTGCATTCACATGGAGATGGCTGAGAAGTCATCCTCTCTTGATGCTGCCATGTAAAAAAAATATGTGCACACTGAGGTGATCTAAAGGGTCAAAGCCAGGTGTATTCGTGCAGCCTGAATACATGTTCAGAGTCTCAGCCTCTTCAGGCGGTGGTGTCAGTCAGTCAGTCAGGCGATCACTCATGACTGAGTAAGATTGTCTTCCAGGATTTTTTTTTTTTTTTACAAAAAGGAATTTTAAAAGGAGGAAAATTCTAAAGAAAATTGTGTAGACTCTAGCGATGGGTCCGTAAGTGACTGTGGAGGCCAATTCTAGATCCACACAGCTTCCCACAGTGAGGACACAGGTTACCAGATGGAAGATGGTCCTGTAAAGGATTCATTTGACGTGCTTTTCGCTTAGCACGTTTCTCCCTTTCACCTTGCACTCGGGCTTCTTCAAAGTCCATAGAACCTTTGTAAAAGGCCAACCTCCAGTTAGATCGTTCATGGGCCAGAGCTTCCCAGTTTTTGATGTTTATATTGCATTTTTTTAGATTAGCCTTAAGAACATCTTTAAACCTCTTATATTGACCACCGATATTCCGCTTTCCATCCTTGAGTTGGGAATAAAGTAACTGCTTTGGGAGACGGCAGTCAGGCATTCAAACAACATGACCGGTCCACTGAAGTTGGCGTTGAAGGATCATTTTTTCAATGCTAGTAGTCTTTGCTTATTCCAGTACACTGACATTTGTTCGCCTATCTTCCCAAGTAATTCGCAGGATTTTCCGGAGGCAACGTTGATGAAATCTTTCAAGGAGTTGGAGGTGACGTTTATAGATAGTCCATGTTTCGCAGGCATACAATAAAGTTGGTAATACAATGGCTTCATAAACCAGTGTTTTGGTCTTCTTACAAATATCCCGATCCTCGAACACTCTTACGTTTCATTCGAGAAAACGCGGCACTTGCGGAGCTCAGACGATGCTGGATTTCACTGTCGATGTTAGCTGTAACAGAAAGATAGCTGCCAAGATAGAGAAAATGATCTATCAAAACAAAACAAAAAGTTTGTTTAGTGTGGCTAAAACTCGCAAGTTCTATTGACTCTTCTTTCCCTCTGATAGTGGGACAAATATATGCTCCTGTTGTCTTATTATTATTATTATATGAATTAAGCAGTATTTCTTAATTCATATTATAATAAGAAATTTAAATTATGACAGCCCCTATAGCCATCTCCCCAAGGAGAAGTCAAACAAAACAAAACAAAGCAAAAACAAAAAGTCCTCAACGGCAGAACAGGCGGTGGTGTAGTGGAGCCAAGGCTCACAGGGAGGCAGTGCAGCACTTCTGATTAGCAGGGATGCTGGTGTTATCTGCCACAGCACCCTCTCTAGAAAGCCCTGTTTCCTCTGAGTGTGTGTGCGTGGGGGGGGATGAATTTTCCCAGCAATATACTGTCCCTTACTGTAATTTAAACTATTTCAGGGTAGCTTGGGTCTTGAATAGGCAATTAAGATCCGTTTGCTTTACAAAAGACCTGATCCCTTTGGAGGTGAAAACAGCTAGAGCTAGTTTGTTGATATGGATCACCACAGCTGTCTGCATTTCTGACTTCTCCTTGGGGAGATGGCTATAGGGGCTGTCATAATTTAAATTTCTTATTATAATATGAATTAAGAAATACTGCTTAATTCATATAATAATAATAATAAGACAACAGGAGCATATATTTGTCCCACTATCAGAGGGAAAGAAGAGTCAATAGAACTTGCGAGTTTTAGCCACGCATCCTCCACTTTACCATATGAACAGAGTTCCTAAGTAATGGAGAGCCAGTCTGGTGTGATGGGTGGAATATTTTAGCTGGTGAGGGGGGCGGGGGAAGAGTTTTCTCAGCAGCAATACATTATTTCCTGTTGTAATGCAAAGTATTTTGGGATCCCCAAAATTGGTCCCAAATGGGCAATTAAGATTCATTAGCTCTAGAAAAGACCTGCTCCTGGTGGAGGTACAAACTGCTAAAATTGGTTTGCTGATATGGATCACTGCAGCTGCCTGCATTTCTGGCTTCTCCTTGCTGGGGATAGCTATGGGGACTATCATGATGAGCACCTACACATAAAAAATTACCACTAGACCACTGTCTGCAGATAGCAGTAAAGCCTAATCCCTGTTGCTACTGCTAGGATGAAAGAAGCCTCTACTCATGACTCCCAGCTGTACAGTTACTTTGTTTTTAAACTTCTTTATTAAAACATTTATACCCAGCCTTTCTTCAACAAACCTAAGGCAGCTAACAACACAGGTTAAAAAGATAACTTGGGGCACAATCCTGTGTCGTCCCCCCCAACCTTGCATGGGGGGGGGACACATAGGATTGGGCATAGAAGCCTTGCGACCTTGGAAATCTTTTCTGAGGTCACAGCGCTGCGGAGCGCCTGCACCTCCCTCAGAGCCAGCGTGGTTCTTTCTGCGCCGCCAGGGAACTGAAGATGGTCTTCAACCTTCGGTTCCCCTGTGGCAGTGTTTCTCAACCTTGGGTCCCCAGATGTTTTTGGCCTACAACTCCCAGCATGCCCCAGCCAGCTACGCTGGCTGGGGCATGCTGGGAGTTGTAGGCCAAAAACATCTGGGGACCCAAGGTTGAGAAACACTGCCCTGTGGGAACCATTCCTGGGGGTTGGGAGGGGAGGAGAGAGGCTCTGCCGGATTCCGAGGAACCCAGGTGGCGCCTCAGCCTCTCCTCCTCGCGAGGAGAGGGGGGGAACTCTAAACCGCTGAAATTCGCCATCTAGATGTTTCGGAGGGCAAGGGGAGTGCGGCAGGTATCCCACCTGCCGTGCTCCTCCCACGCTGCATAGGATGCCCACAACCCTCTGGGTTCGGAGGGTTGCCTGCGGGTGCCCTCATAGGACTGCGCTGCCCATCATTTTAATTTTTTAAAATGTAACAATGTATTGGAATGCCTCACACCTGGGCATGCGAACCCCTGCTTCCAATATGCTAAGCGGCAAGCTCTTGAAGACCTACTTGTTTATCCTTGCTTTGCATTCTTATCTCTTTTCTCCCTTTCTCTTGCCTTACTCTTCCATTCTTCCATACTGCCTTAATAGAGTATAATTCTGCAGGCAGGTTGATCTCTTGTTTTCCATTGCCATGCAGAACTTAATTTATGAAGGAGACTTGTTACTGTGGTTCTAGGCTCCAGTGGTGGATGACAGTTGGCCCCTAAGAGTCTTCATTGGCGCAGCTGATGTTTACCCCAAATGACTTTGTATCTGGGGTTTTGCCAGACACCCTTAAAACAGGGGTGTCCCAACAGGCAGTCTGTTGGCCAGGAAGCACTTGCATCCAGACCCCAAACAAGTTGGGTAACACTCCCCCCCCCCAATATAACATGACTGTATTGACTCTTACTCTGCATTGAAGGCATCGTTTTGTAAGATGTAGAAATCATTAACAGACTACAGATTAAAGATACATAATGAAGCCTGTCCTGTCATACCTGTTTGAAAATTAGTAAGCACTTAATTATGAGGAGCTATTTTAAATAGAGTTTATTAATATTGATGGGGATGGAATAAACCAGGTGTGTCTAACACAAAGTTTGGAAGTCAAAATTCCCTACCTGCTTAGGAGCCACACACATAATTTTTCCACTGAGAATGTCACATCTTCTGCTTAGATTACTGTATCCCACCCTTTTGGCCACTACATTTCTTGATTCCTTCGCTGCTTGTGTGTGTGTGTGTGTGTGTGAGAGAGAGAGAGAGAGAGAGATTCTGTAGCATGCAATAGTAACCCATTAACAAGTCTGACCCTTTTAACCTATTAAGGGCATGAAGACTCTTGCCCTGAAGAAGATCTGATAATTTGTGAGGAATATGGTGGGGGTCTTGTGGACCATATTAAGGACCCCTAAACGGCAGAGTAAGTCTCTAGGGTCTTAAGTTTGCACACAGAAACTGGATGGGTATTAGACCCCAGTATTAAGTATTTTTCAAAGCAACAGGCTAGCTCAGCCTTCTTGAATGTGGTGCCCTCCAGATGTTTGGGATTTCAACTTCCATCAGCCCCAGCCTCCATGGCCAGTGGTCAGGGATGATGGGAGTTGTAGTCCAAAACATGTGGAGGGTGCCACATTCAAGAAGGCTGGGCTAACTGTTCAAAAACATCAAAAATGAAGAGAATGGTTAAATAGAGTTTTGTTGAGTTGTGAGGGGTTTGAAATAAACGAATTCTGTTCTGTTCTAAAAGGACTGCTTTGGGAAGCAGTAGGAAGTGGGCGATGTTCTTGAAATGGTACAGAAATCTTGCTTGTTCTGCATAGCAGGAGGCATTACACATTATAACACAAAGTTCGACAGTAAGGAATATCTACTGTGCAATGAATGTTTGAGTGTTAATGCTGAATTTAAGTGTCAGAGCATGGACAAGGTCACAGTGTACTGATTGCTATGCTGATTCTAGAAGTACTTTACAGAATATGGCAGGGAAACTGTGGAGTACATGTTTGACTTAGCGTTGTTGTTGTTTTGTTTATCATTCTACCTGGAAGAAAGGCCCACCGATATGGAATGGCTGCTTTCTTTGTGGCCTCCACCAACTGTACCCCTCCCCCCAATCCTCTGGTATGCACAATTGTGGGGAAGGGGTTGACCATACTTTGCACTGGGCTTTGGATATGCTCAAAAGAACCAGTAGACATGATTTCTGCTTTTGACTGTCTTCAAAGCCCTGTGAAGTGTGAAAATAACCTCTTCCAGTGACCTCTTGTGTACCACAAGACTTGAGGGGAAAGTAGAGTCTTTCTTCAGCCTTTCAGGAAATGAGACACCCTCCCAGTTCTCTGTGATGTATGGAGAATTTGCAGAAGGGAAAATCTTTCTCACATTGTGTTGAGCTTCCAGGGAAGACTGGCACCTCTGGTAACTGGATTTGTGGACTTCATAGATTTCATAGATCATCGAGTTGGAAGGAGCCTACAAGGCTATTGAGTCCAACCCCCTGCTCAATGCAGGGAACTAGAAGAGGGGTCTCCCATCCAAGTAATAACCAGGCTTGACCCTACGTAGCTTTCCACTTCTGCTGAAGAAATTTCGGGAGGGTAAGAATTGTGGATCTAGGGGACTTTAGTTCAAAACCCTGCTTAGTCATGGATTTACTTTCTGATTTTAGGTAACTTACTACCACTCAGCCTTAGATCTCTCATCTGTAATATAAAAAATACTACCAGACGACACATATGGTTGATATGAAAATAATCAAGGCAAAGATCTGTAAGGCACTGTGCAAGTTTTAAAATTTAAGTGGTTTACATATGCAGGGAAGACTAGGAGCTTGTTGGTTCTGTGTTTAAAATATATATATTGAGGGCTTTAAGTGTCCATTAGGCCTAATAGATGAAGATCCAGTGGGGAAATGTTTCCACTACAGAAGTCGAACTACTTTGTAAGTTGCTGCTTATGTATATGAAGAGAAAGCGTCTTTGGCCAATTACCATTTTTTTTGAAGGCTTGCTGTAGTACCACTGAACCTGTTTGCACTTGCAAGCTTTTATACTCTGTAGGCAGTATTTATGGCTGAAGTCAACAAGAAAATTCTCATTGACTCTAGAATTTCCATTCACTGCTAGGCTGACTGTGTTACATCAGAGTAGCTAAGCCAATGAATGGTCATGATTTTTCTGCCTGCCCACGATATGTCTGCAAATCTGCTACTTTCTGCTGACAGCGCTTGCAGCCTGTGAGCTGTGAACATGTGTGTCTTATAATTGCTATGAGAATATGTTTGCTGATTTTGAATAACTGGAAACCAAAAGTGAATGGATCTGTACAAAACAACAATTCTGTGCAACTGAATGGATGAACACTGACTTTAAGAGGCCATTCACTTAAAAAAGAAGAAAAAGTCTCTTGCCACAAAAGAATGTTCTCTCTTACAGTGGGGATTACAGTAAAGTAACTCAGTGTTTCTCAAACTTTTTCATAAACTTACTGGATCTTGTGTACCCTCTAACTAAGAAAACTCATTGGGTATACAGTACTTGCCTGGATCCTATGACTCCAGCATCTCTGCTCCTGCCCAGTTCCTATATGCATCACTTTTACTACAAATAAGATCTTTTCAAATTGTATGCCCCAGACTTGTCTCAAATTCCCCTAAAGCAGTGGTCCCCAACCTTTTTCGAGTCGCGACCCCCTTTTGTAATGGCAAAGTAACCGGGGACCCCTCACCACATTTGCATAAATTTGCATTTTGGTGGGGTAAAGAAAACACATGAAAAATAGATTTTTCAGAATATAATTTAATTTAACCTAATATTCATTAAAGGTGGTAAAGCCAAATTTAAGGTAATCTTCTGAATATTTCCGTTTTTTCTCCATGGATACAGATTTCCGAAAATATAAATAAAAAATCTTTTTTGAGGAAAAACAATTTCTTTTTGTATTTCTATTGTTGTACTTGCTCACCTGCCCTTCCTCTCTTTGGACTCTGGATGTTAGTGGAAATAGGGCCCAACAGGGAGCAGGCAAGTGAGCGGATTTATTTGACTAGCAGCCAGCTTTGTATCAGAAAGGAGAAGACATGTTTATTTGTTTATTTATTTATTTTATTTGTTATATTTATACCCCACCTTTTTTCCTGCAAGGAACCCAAGGGGGCTTACATAATCCTCCTCCTCCTCTCCACTTTATACTCACAACAACCCTGTGAGGTAGGTTAGGCTGAGAGTAAATGACTGGCTCAAAGTAACCCAGTGAGTTTCATGGCCAAGTGGGGACTAGAACCCGGATATCCCAAGTCCCAGTCCAACACTCTCACAATTACGCCACACTGGCTCTCTGTTCTGCTGGAGACAGCTAAAAATAGTTCTGCAATAGCCACAGAAGCAAGTGAAATGAAATTCATTCACACAGTCTCTCTCACTCTCTCTCTCTCACACACACACACACACTTCATTTTCACTCAGAAGAAGCCATAGTTCAGTGAAACTCTTCTCAATGAGTGTGTCAAAAAATACCATAATGTGAGCTCTCCAAGTGGTGTTAAGTACCTTCTCCCAACAGAATTATAGCCAGCAGCACGCCTCACTGCTTTGCATTGGGGCTGCCAAAATCTCGAAGGGCTAAGGAGGAAGTAAGCACACTTGCCTTTGTGCAAATAATCAAGTCGCCCAGGTCGTCCTCGTGCTGCCGCTCTCCCTCCCCCAGCCGGCTGCGTCTGAGAAGGAAGGGCTGGGTGGAATGCCCCCCACCCTCCCCTCACCCCTGGACGCTGCCGTGACCACCTCCCCTTTCCAGCCCAACAACAGCTCAATCTGCCCCCTCCTCCAACTCGTTCTTACAGAGATCTTCAACAGCAGCAGCAGCAGCAGGAGGAGGAAGAAGCGCGTGTTGGCGGCAACTGCAGGCAGCGTTGTCTCCTCTCTCTCTCTCTCTCTCTATCTCTCTCTCACTCTCACACACACACCAGCATGAGGAGGAGGAGGCGAGATGTTGGCGGCAACTGCAGGCAGCGACTCACTCACTCACTCCAGCACAAGGAGGAGAAGCACGAGGCGAAGGAGGTGCTTGGCGGCAACTGCAGGCAGCGGCTCCTTCTCAAGGCTCACGTGCCTGTTACCCATAAAGCACCAGTGTAGGCGCGCGCGCGCGCGCGCGCTCTCTCCTTCTCCAGCAATTGGATTGCAAGCACCTGGTGCTGTAGGAAAATACCTCCCCCTCCCTCCTTCCAGTATAGCTGGCGACCCCCCAGAAAGCATGTCGCGACCCCCTTGGGGGTCCCGACCCCCAGGTTGGAGAACGTTGCCCTAAAGCATCCTCTCCAGTTTGAAAAACATTGAACTAAGCACAGTAAACACTCTCTTTTCATGGAACTTCTTTAAAAAGTATGTGTGTAGTTCTTGAAACTTCATTTTATTTAAAATGGGCTCTCTTTAGTTAATTGACAATTGAATTTGGCCTCAGAGCTGTAGCCTGGATACGTAGGTTGTGAAAGAGAGGGCAGTATCTCACAGCTCGCAACTTATCTTCTTTCCAAATCTGGCTACAAAGGAAGATGTGCTGCTGCATTTCTTTCTTCTACTCTGTGTCTGCCTACAAAGAGCAGTTCTTGGCATGGCGACTTTCAGTTAACACAGCATGGCTGCAAACTTTAGCCATCACTGTGACTGTTGACAGCAGTATCAGTCCCTGCACTGCTATCTGTGAAGATACTGCCCTAATGCTATCATTGTTCTTACATGCCAGTAGTGAAAATTAGTGACTGAAATGTTTAGTTGTTGTTGGAGGGCCATCTTGAGTTTAGGTCAGTATTAATTCATAAATCAAGGCTGAAGGCCCAGTATAAGATGAAGATACAAGGACTGAAGAGTGAAGGGCAGGCACAGTGCTTTCTCCTTCTGCATACGGAGAACAAGCTGTTGTGGAGGCTGGTCCACACAGGCCTGCAATATAACCCTCACCTCCCACACAGTGCTGCTCCTAGGGCCAGGTCCCTAAGTCAGGGGAGAGGAGGACCTGGCCACTTAGAGAGTTTATGGGGCCTATGGCAGGTGTGATGTTGAGGGCCCTGCCCCCTACAAAGACCCGGGCACATGATAGATTCTGGTGAGCAGTATGACAAGGACAGGGCAGGGGCTAGTGATACACACAGGAGCGGGTAGGGTCACTTTGCAGGGGGCTGGGCAAATGCCCTGGATGCTGCAGGGTGAGATAGGGCACTCTGTTCTCCATGAATGGCCTGGCATGTTACAATGTGCCAAGGACAGTAGCTACACACACATCACCCAGCATCCCTGAAGAGGAGAGGTCCTTCAGAGATAAATGTCTCTTAGTCTTGTCAGGAAAATAGCCTAAATTTACTGAAGATAAGTTGTTATGGAGCTCTCATAAAACCAGTTAATAAATGCCTTCCATAACAGTGACTGATGTAGTAAATACTTATCTATACAGATATAGTTGGTAGGCATGAAAGAATTAATAAATTACTTCCTGCTCTGGGAAGTCAACTCCCAATATTTTCTAGCCTCTTGGAAGGATTCAAACATTATTATTTTTTGTTTCCTCAGTTTAAAAAAGATAAACATATTGGGGAAACTATAGTGGGGGAGCCTTGTTCCAACTAACAATATACCGGTAATTATCTGTTCCCTCTACAGTCATGCCTTGGATTGAGAGCATAATTCGTTTCGGAAACGTGCTTGTAATCCAAAACACTCTTATATCAAAACGAAATCCCCCCCAAAAAATTTGTACAGAGATTTTTAATTTAAGCCGTACTACAGTACTTGTATTGCAAGATGTTGCTTGTATATCAAGTCAAAAAAAAAATATTAAATAAATATTTAAAAATTTGCTTGTCTTGCAAAATGCTCTCAAACCAAGTTACTTGCAATCCAAGGTATTACTCTATTTCCGATCCAAGTCTTCCCATGTTCATGGAGGTGTAGTCAAAACTACACCATCCACACAGCAGAGGAGGGTATGAGGAGACTTCGGGTAACCCTGAGGTTTGCAGATGCTCAGAACATCTTGGGGGGGATCTAAGGGGAGAACCCCAAAATAGCCCAATAAGGATACAGTGGCATAGAATGTTGACTGAGGAAAAACAACAACCTGACAACTGGGTGGGAGAAGGAATTGAATGGAGTGAGTGGAACAGGAGGAAGATACACATCTTCTATAAAAGGTATAGAATGAACCATCTTATTGCCTTGATAGGTCAGTTCCAAAATGGATTACCCCCTCCAAAAAACCCAGCTCAGTGACTAAGCATGTTCAGCGGGCACAGCGGGCAAACTGACTGTTGGAAGGGGAAAGAATAGAACACACTGCAATATTTTGTTGCAGAGCCCCACGTGTTTGTGTGTGTGTGTGTGTGTGTGTGTGTGTGTGTGTGTGTGGTATTAATAGCAAACTCTGGTGCTGAGCTAGTTATAAAGCCAAAACAGTGCTACTGAGAAACAAAGAGATATCAGCATGCTTGGGGAGCTGCAAGGTCAGAAGTAGAAAGAATCTTGGTGGGCGGTGGGGGGGACGGGACACCTGAGGGGCACCTCCCATAAAAGCCTGTTAGAACTGAGCATGCTCAGTGGCCACAGAATGCTTAGTGTCTGGGGTGAATTGAAATCCTGGGGCGGTGTGGGAGATGCAGTATCCTGAACGAAGGCAGCATGGCTGGAGGAAACACTAAGCAGGAGCTCTCCGCATTGCTACATTTTGTTGCAAGTCCCACTTCTCAAGTGTTGCATCTTTCAAATCAGCCAATTTTATTTTTATTAGTCGGGGAAAGTTCAGAATTCTTGTTGGGTAAAATTCAAGCTTTGCAGATGCCTCTTGTTACGGTACCGTTTAAACAATTTTTATGTTGTTGTGAGACTAATAATGGCAACCCCTTTTTCCTTCAGTATTAACAAAGGTTGCTTTAATTTTATAGTCCATGGAGGATATGGTCCCTGTGTGGAAGATCCCCCCCCCCCCGTTTGTGGAAGTTCCCCCTTGTCCCCACCTACATGTGTGCTATAGCAGCATAATGTTAGGAGGAATGGGAGATCTGTGTACACACCTCAGTGGAAGACCGACAACCTGGTCTTCTGCGCGGGTTCAATGCTAAGGGTGTAGTGAGTTTTGGGGCTGGGCCTTCTCTGAGGTCCTTAGCGCCTCACTCTTAGCCTAGAACAAAGGGATAACTTATAGCCACAAAAGTATCTTTTAGAAAACAAGTTTATTTACAAAATTACCTTCACAAACTCAGACCTACGCCAGCAATACAGCTTATCAGTACGGTATAAAGTAGCAAGCAAGAAGTCTCAAGGACACCAGTGAGTTTAGGGCCCTCAGCTAGTTAGTTCAGCTCGGGCCCCGGCAGAGGCCCGGTCAACCGCACTGCGGCTAGCTGGATTCTCAGCGGAGGCCCGGTCTACCCAAGCGGCTTGTGAGTGATTTCAGCTTGGTTTCCCGGGGGTCCGGTCAACCCAAGCGGCAGTTACTCATCTTCCGTTAAAGTGGAATTCCAGTGCACTGTCTCCAGCTGTTATTAAAAAAAAAACACCTGCCAGATACAGAAGGGGGCACAACTCCATTCTCGTTCATAGTTCTGAAGAAGGGAAAACTTACATAGGTGCACTTCCTGTCCCCGTCCCCACCCCTGCAGCTTTAGTGCCACAGCTCTTGCTGTGACACTAAAGAATCGAACACACTGCAACATTTTGTTGCAGAGCCCCACGTGTGTGTGTGTGTGTGTGTGTGTGTGTGGTATTAATACAGCTGTTAAACATGCAGGAACCTTGCCCCATATTGCCACTGGCATGCTTTATTCTGAGTAACAAGAGCATTAGGAAAATACTAGTAAACCTAAAACTTGGTAGGACTGGAAATGGCCACAAAATAGAACTTGGGGCTCCAGTTCACATTCTACTTGCAGAATGGGATGCAAAGCATGTAGGCCTAGGAATCCATTCCTCCCCCCCCCCCCGCCGCCTTCTAAAAATGTCTTGTTTCTGTTTCCTTTAATTGTGTTTACTGAGAAATGATGAACATGCTGCTAAAATTGGAACTCCAAAGAAGAATTGTTTGGAGATTATTCTGTTGGCACTAGTGAAAAAGCGAGAGGTTGCTGAGGGATGGGAAGGGCAGGAGCGAGTGGAGTATGGTTACCAGGACCCCTACTGTAGTGTTCTTAAGTAGTGTTCTTAACTACTGGTAAGGAGCAATTATGTTTTAACCGGTGGTGTTTTTGCCCTGGGAGAGAGTTGTCTCATTTTGGAGTCTCTAAACTCACAAGAGAAAGTCATGAGCGAGAGAAGCGATAACAGTTCTATTTACCCTAATTTCATTTAAAGGTTTTTTTAAATTATTCTAAAATTCTCCCCCTTCCATTTGTACTTTTTAGAAAGTTGTCCTTTTATTTCTTTGATATTTTTGATATTTTTATCATTTCACTCTTGAGTACAGAGACAGCCATTTACAAAGTAGTAATTTAAATACTAGATACATTGGTTATCTGTCACATCTGTTAAGAGATGAGGATTTTATCACACATTCACACCTGATCATCTCAATTATGCATGACTGCCCTCAGTATACATGCTGTAATAAGTTTCTGCTTGGTAAATGGTCATATTTGTTCATTTTCTACATTAAATAGAAGTTCAGATAACTATAGAAAACCTTTTTCTTTAGTATTAGTGAGAAACTACTACTACAAAAGTTCTTTTTTGTAAGACTTTTAAAAGTGAGCTCTATGAATGTCCAGGTAACAATTTAGATGACTAAAGGTAACATATTAAACACTGTGAGCTCACCTGGAGCTGTTAATTCATTCACCAGGGTACAAATTTTGGGGTATTGAAAAATATATGGGGATCATAATTGAATATGTAGTCTATGCAGCACATTTAAAAAGAGCCTGTTGCTTGTGAGTACAGGTGCTGCTGGCAAATGTAGCTGGATATGATTGAAGTTCAAATGTAAGCTGTTGTACACAACCTAGTGATCTAAAAGCATCTGATGTCTCATTCTGTTGGACAAGGAAGTCTTACCTGTCATTGTGTCACCATTGGTAGGGGAGCTTCTAAAGCCTCTAACTCCATTTGATCTATTTGCATCCATAGAGATTACACTTCTAATGGACAATTTTCAGTTTGCGTTCTGTACTGGTATATGGATATAGGAACATCTCTACCTGTCAAGCGGGCATGAAGGAAGTTTGTTATGTGTTTGATTTGTTGGGTTGAAATACTGTGTTTTAAGGTTGTGGTTGTTTGGTTTTATATTTTTGGCAGTATATGTTTTTTTGGATGATGTCATTTTAGTTCTTGAATTGTTGTAAGCTACCTCAAGACTTGTTAAGAGTTGTGATATGTTTTAAATACTGTTCTCTGGCCATAAGATTAGCCTCTTGTGCAGTGGATGCAGACACCATTCATGAATCCCTATTTAGCAGGGTTGCGATGATTTAAATCAGAATGAATTAAATCAATGATTAAATCATTAATAAAAATCGATTATTTTTTTTATTTTTGTGTGTGCAAAAAATCATGATTTTTTGCAACCCTGTCGTGTAGGTAGCCCTAGTAACCGATAATACTGGGAATGTAAAAAAAAATGAGGAAAGTGTTTTCTGTAAAATTTGGTGTTCTTAACTATTAAGTGTAGGCTATTTGTACATGTGGTTGCCTGAAACTTTGAAATTAATATTACTAAAAAATTGAGGGGGGGGGATTGATTAACTAAAAAAAATATCATTGATTTAAATTAAAAAAAATCGATTTTTTTCAATTTTTTTGCAAAAAATATATATGATTTTTTTGCAACCCTGCCATTTAGTAGAGTGTATGGGGGAGAACCAGAGAAGGTGTGGGTGGATTGCTTTCAGAGAGGGACTGTTCGCACATAACAGTGGCAAATTGTGGGTTATCTGTGTGTTGTTTAACAATTAACATAGAGGGTCTGATTTCAGATGTCACCTAGCAACCCCCAATCGGCCTGATTAGGGTTGAGTATTCAAAATGGCAGCAGAATGCACCCAGCATGTACCGTGGCAAATCTTGGGTTAATTAACCCACAGTTTGCCACCATTACGTGCGAACTGGGTCAGACCATGCTCTCAGGGTCAAGCTACACATTATGCTAATCACTTGGTGTTCAGCTGTGCTCTCTCTTTGTTTTTACTCGAGAGTAAATGTGCATGTCCCCAATCCAAATCAGACCTACTGCATACCAGGAAGGATGCTTTAAACTTTCCCCCCTCAACTACATGATCCCAAAATTCCACCCTGCATGTGGGAGTTTAAAATAGAAAAAAACCCTCAATTTTGGGAGCTAAGACATCCAGTTGGAAATATGAAACTTACTTTATAGACATAATTGCTGCTTTGTGTTCTAGCACCAGTGGTTGGGAACTGTGAGAGGGCAGCCCTCCTTATCATAGGGGTTTGTATTTAAGGATTTGTTTACATAATCTTTGGTATTTGAAGTACTTGATACAGGTTTAGTATTGAGAATGAACAACCCATGTTTACAGTGGAGCAGAATCCTAAGTTGCTGTAGGCTTGGTTGCTCCCATACGGCATTCTCAGTTCACCGTGCATTTAAAATGGATCTCCCTACCACCACCATGGCAGATGGCTGTTGTTGTTGGGATTGCAATAAAATTAAGGGACTCCTATCTACAGGAAAGGCTTTCCAGAAGTACTAGGCTGAATTCTAGCTTGCCTCCTTGTTGGTAGGATAATGTTAAAAAGCCCCTTATCTCAAGATGGAGCACTGCTAAATTGAGGCCCCTAACCAATCTTCAACATCCCCCTTGCTTTCATTAAACAAACCAGCAGCTAGTGTGCTGTAAGGCATTGTTACTTTAGGATAACTGTTCATTATAAACATACTATAACTCCCTGGTTGGCAGCTAATTTTGCTGGAGGCCCACTTTGAGGAGGCAGTGTGAAGTAGTGGGCTGAGTTCCTCAGCTGCGCCAGCAAAATCACCTTTCCACCCTGGGTTGCCCATTTCCCATTGCCCTGCACAAAAAAACATAACACGTCACTAGATCAGCCTCTGTTAGACTTGATGTATCTTCCCTCCTATGCCATCTACCTTCTTCTTCAACCTCTTTCCATGGTATTTTCAACACACTTGTAGTCAGATTTTTTTGATAAAACAGCCCCCGCCCTGGGAAGGCAGATATAAAATTGCATGACTACTGGTGATGTTCAGTTGTTGGCTGATGGGGACACGAGGAAGAGGATACACATTCTGCTGCCTTCTATCTAAAGTGCTCTAGTTTATTAATTGGTGTGATTGGGAGCAGCTCCAGCTTTGTCATATTGAGCTGCAGCTTTATTTCTTGGCTCTTGTATATCTAAATAAAAGATTCCAATTTTAAAGTAGCTCTATAGTGGTTTGTTGTACTTTCAGATCAGAAGACTTATTTTAGTCACAACTTTAAACAAACCATAGTATGTCACTCAATGCTTAGGCAGCATTTTGTTTTTCAGTTAGGTTTCCCAGGCTTAATGCACATGCCATGCATAAAGACCTGGTTTGCACATAATGACAACCCAGAGTATCGGTTGAGTATGGGTTGTCATTGAATCGTGGGTTGTCGTTACATGTGAAACCTGCACTATGGTTTAACTCTGGGTTGTTAACCATGAACAACATAGAGTACACAACCCAACAACAAACCATGTGTTCTCTTCTTAGGTTATTCATGGTTAACAACCCATAGTTAAACCATAGTGCAGGTATCCCATGTAACTAAAACCCACAATTCAACAACAACCCATGATTCAACGACAACCTATACTCAACCCATACTCTGGATTGTAATTATGTGTGAACCGGGCCATAGCCATACATAAAGCTTAGTCTTTGTTTTGTTTGTTTTAAAAAACAGCAACCTCACATTTTAAAGTTTTGTGTGCAATTATAAAGTGTTATTGTGGAGAGAAAGCCTGATCAGACACGGCTGAACCCTGACATATTTTCCCCCTTTTCACTGCCACCCCTCTTCCCCCATCTGTCTGCATAATCCCCACCCAGGGCACAGGAGACACAGTTCTGGGCAGACCGGTTGTACATAGCCACATCTGCATAGCTACATCTGTATACCCTCAATAGGGCACATTTACATCTACCCTCGAGGAAGGGCATAACATTCCGAAGGTGGGGAGCGCAGTCTCAAAGAGCTGCAGAGTACCCCAAAGTATCCAGGAGGTGCCAGCACCCAAGAGGCGCCACCACCCCCGCAGGGTGGAACCAGCCCACCTGGTCATCAAGGGCGGGGAGGGGGCGAGGGAGGGTAGAAAAAGCACGTCCTGAAGAACAAAGGGTTGGTTGGGAACACAGGTGCAGGCTTGCATGGATCTGATCCCTGGCTCCGGTCAGGACCAAGCTACTTCCAACCCCGGATGCGGAGACCGGCTACACAGACCACTATGTTAGTTCAGTAAGTCAGATTCTCTGATGTAAAGTTATTCTATGTATTAGGCAAAGCCTATACCTCGTATGTGTATTGAAGCCTTCCACTTCAATGATTTTTATAGACTATGTTGTTTATAGTGTGAAATTCGTGGTAGTCTATTAGTTCCGCTCCATTAAAGATGTTGTAAAAATAGCCGCTTGCTGTCTCAATACGATTCAGTGCGATTTAGTGTCAATGGTTCATCGCGGTTGGGTTTAAAGTTCAAAGAAGCCACGTAAATGGCATTTTTTTCGGTGCCAGTTAACCCTTTAAGTCCCAAACTCATGCAAAGGACCAGTCCCGGTCCTCCACAGTTATTTTCTATGCAAACCTATATTGGAAAGGATTGAAAAGTAACCATTCAGCCTCTTTTAAAGAAATAGTAATAGGCATCATTTTACAGAATACGGTAGTTATTTCTGGCATTAATTTTTTTATCAGAGCAGTTCCACATTATATCATTAACAACATGTAAGTCTTCTATTCTGTGAATGGGAACTGGAGTTTGCAAGTGGTGAATCTCGTAATGTTTAATCACTCACCCAGGGCCTCAATAGGTAAGTGGACAACTGTCAGGCACCACAGGCACCTAATGTGCAAGAGAGCAGATAACTGTTTACAATAGGGGTGAGCAGAACATAGATCTGCAGATGTTTTGGGCTTTAACTCCCAGAAGCCCCCGCTAGCGTGACCAGTGGTCAGGAATGCTGGGAATTGAACTCCAAAGCACACGGAGATCAACTCTCTGCCTCCGCCTGGTTATAAAATGTCTTTGAGTCCTTTCCTCAAGGAATTGTGCAGGCCCACCCCAGCCCCTGGCAGCTCCACAGAAAAGGATAGACGTACATTGTATTTTCTGGTGCCTTTCAATTCCTACTAACCATAGAGGAGATGGAAGCTGCTCTTGAGTACTGAAGAATGAGAATGTAGCCATGAGAATTAGGTGAGTGTTCACTTCTTAGTAGGTTCAGAGTACTAGGAGCCACCCACTAACCTTCAGTCTCCCTTTCCCCTTTAAGGTAAAGCGGCCTATCTCACAAGGTGCAAATAAGGATTGCGAAGGACATTGAACATGAAAAATGCATTATACATTATTATTTATCATGCTAAACATTACAAATACAAAGGATGTAACAAAAAAGAAGTAAATGCCACTTATCTGGACCTGGTGGATCACACTGAAGAGCATTAAGCCACGCAAATTAGTTTCTGTCCAACTAGTTCCCCTGGTAATTATCTACATGTCATTTTTAGGCTTTTTGTGCCTAATACATGAATGTGTTGAATGCCGTTAGCTCATCAACCCTTGCACAACTGTATATAGAACACCAACACTTACATATCCCATTTGATTCATAGATGCACAAAGCATTGCTGTAGATCCAGGGCAAATCATGCAATTGAGCCATGGACACTTTTTTAAGCTTGAGGACTGACGTATTGAAAATGTTTCAGAGTAAATGCAGCCTCTCCTACTCAGATGGCACAATTTTTGGTCAAACCATCTGGTGGAAGTGGAAGTGTAGTGTGTGGGTTCCTTGCTGTCTCAAGATTGATGATGCACAGCAATATTATCTAATGTGAATAGAATAAGAGGCTTTATGGCTCCTAGAATTTTCTTTTCCATTCACTTTGACAATGCATTGTGATGAATTCTGTTCCCTACTGTGAGCTCTGCCTTTGTTATCAAGATGTTTTTCTTTTCTGGAAGGGTGTTTTTTCTTCTTCTTCTTCAAGTACAGCTGTAGAACACTGTTTGCTACTTTGTCCACATGTATACAACCATATTCTGTCATCGTTAGTATTTGTTTATTTTTAAAAGATATTTATACTCTGCCTCTAAAAACATCAACAAGTAAAAAACAATTGGTTGGAAAAGCCAAATAAAATGGCATCTTCAAATTATGTTAAAAGCAGCAGAAAAGAGCAATGTTTTCAGGTTCTTTTAAAAAGTTAACAAGGAGGAAGCATGATGTCAGGAGAATGGGAAGGGAAGGGAATTCTGGGGCTGAGGCACCATGACCAAGAAGGCCCTGTTCTAGTCACCATCCTCCTCACTTCAGATGAGGGCACAGTGAGCGGTCTCTGTAGAAGATCTTAAAGACCAGCACTTCATTTATGCCCAAACTGAAACAAATTGGTAGACCCAGTGCAATTCTTTTTATAATTGGCATGTTATGTTCCCTGTTATTAGTACCAGTTAGCAGCCTAGCTGCTGTATTTTGCATCACTTGCAGTTTATGAACAGCCTTCAAAGGCAGCCCAACATAGAGCATATTGCAGTAATCCAATGTAGATATTGCTATGACATTTATCTTCTACACCTATGTCAATGTAGATATTGTTATGACATTTATCTAGGAAGGGTGTTCTGCAGGTGCTGTTAATATTTTCTGTTAGGAAAATAGTTTTGGTGGCAATTTCTGTAGTGTGGACAAAGATGTCTGGGGGTGGGGGAGCTTAAATGTGTATACCTCTGATTTCCAAGGACATAGGAAAAGCTTTGAAAAAGAAAACGCTGATGTTTGAATACAGTAATACCTTTGATTGCAAGTAACTTGGTCTGAGAGCGTTTTGCAAGACAAGCAATTTTTTAAAATAACTTTTGACTTGATGAACAAGCAACGTCTTGCAATACAAGTAGTGTAGGGATGCAACCGCTCGCCTCGAGCGGGTGTAGCAGGCCGAAATCGGCCCCGCTCACGCCCGCCAGAGACTCGCTTTGATATAAGAGTGTTTTGGATTACAAGCACAGTTCTGGAATGAATTATGCTTGCAGTCCAAGGTATCACTGTAGTATGAAACTTTTCGGTAAAACTTGTATTTCAGTAAGAAGGTGGAACATTATTTATTCATACCTTTCAGTAGGTAGATGCTAGACCTCTTTCCATATGTGTCTATAATATTTAAAACTCTCTTCTCACGCTCATACAGAAGATGGATGGATCCTTCTTTCTTGGGCAGGGGGCAAAGGATATAGGAAGCTGTCATACCCCTGCCCATGGGCAAAGTGTTATAGCTGTAAGTATGTGAGGGGAGTGGGGAGTGTGAGAGGAGTGTGGAATGTTGAGATGTCTGCTGATTGGCTGAGAGAGTGAGAAGGCGGGGTGAAGCCTGTGTTATATAAACAGTGGGCGGTGCTGTTTGAGGGAGAGCTGTGGAAGTGATCTGAAGGAGGGGGAGGGGAGTTTGGAGAGAGGGGGAGAGAGGGTAGTCTGAGAGCTGAGAGAAGTATGAGGGGGGTCTGAAGAGAGAGTGAGAGAGAGAGTTGTCAACGTTTAGAACCTATTAAGAATTGCTTACAAATAAGCGGCACAAAAAAAAGTTTCTGCCTGTCTCCGGAAGCATACCAAGGAGGGCGCCATTCTAGCCTCCCTGGGAAGGGAATTCCAGAGTGTCGGGGCAACAACCGAGAAGGCCATCTGCTGGGTTCCTGCCAGGCGTTGCACTTTGTCAATAGCAAATGGAGATAAAACTGTACTACTTCTGTACTCCCAAAATTGAGAGGATTAGCAATGGTCTTCCCTTAAATCCTGTTTGCAGAAATATAATGTTGCTTTCCTTGGCTGATGAGCAACTATGATGTCCATTTTCATATCTGGCAGTATGAGTGTGTCATGAGGGTGGAATCTGAGGTGCAGGGATATGGTGCCACATAATTTTTCAAAAAGCTTAGGGACGCTGGAGAAAGGGATAGAGTGCCCTTTCTCTCAGCCTTGGCATATCTGCAGTATGCGGGCAACACTGACCTACCTTACAGAGATGTTATAAGGAATGAATGCGAAGTGCTTTGACACTGAGGCCCTATACTGATGCCAGTGTTTTTCTCCCTCCTTTGCAAGTGTGTGAATGCCTTGCGCTTCCAGGTAATGTGTGGAGAAGGAACTTGTGCTTTCCCCATAACAAGATTTATTTATTTATTTATTTATTTTTGAATCATAGAAAAGTAGAGTTGGAAGGGGCCTACAAGGCCATCGAGTCCAACCCCCTGCTCAATGCAGGAATCCAGGTCAAAGCATCCCTGACAGATGGCTGTCCAGCTGCACCTTGAATGCCTCCAGAGTGGGAGAGCCCACCACCTCCCTAGGTAGTTGGTTCCATTGTCTTACTGCTCTGACAGTCAGGAAATGTTTCCCAGGCCAGCTAGATTAGCACAAGTGAGGGAAGTAACTAGGGAGAAAAAACACAGCTAATCTTGGAAGTCTCTTAAAGGTTGAAATGGAACCTACAGAGAGGGGCAAGGTTGTTGGTACCTGTGGGTTCCAATATCAAGGATTAAGGTTTCCTAACTTGGAGAAATGTAAGGTGTAACCAACTGGATGAAGTTTATGGCGGCAAAGAACACTTATGTACGGGGTCACTCACATCTGTTGTGTGCTGCTCATCTGAATGTGTATGGAAATGCCATCTTTTGGGCCATAAATACTGTTGATGACTCTTAGGATACGTCTGCACAAGATGTTTTAACTGAGGTATACTGGAGACAGCTCATACAGCCTATTTTCCATCCTTAAGAGAAATGCCGTGTATCACAGTGTTAGAGCACCTGCCTTGCATGCAAAGGGTCTCAGATTCAATCCCTGGCATCTCCAATAGGGGTGGGAAAGACTCCTGTCTAAAACCCTGGAGAGCCACTGCCAGTCAGTGTAGGCAATACTGACCTGGATGGACTAATGATGTGACTTGGTATAATGCAACTTTCTCTGTTCGTAACAAGTAGAACCTGTTCCTAGATTTTGTTACTGGAAAGTCATTATCTCATCTAAAAGGTTGTTGGCTTCTCTCGTGATTTCTAAAGAGACATCTTGAAGAGTACTTTCCTCATCAAGCTTGCCACTTGAATTGCAAGATTGTCATCCTTATTCACATATTGACCTCGTTCGCATGACACAACAATCCATCCTGGGTGAGTTGCTGTGTCATCCGAACCCAGAACACTTCCTTTAGGGTGGCTTATTTTTCAGCAACAAGCCACCCTGACAACCCATGGCTTGTTCTAGGGGTTGTTCAATCCACAATGAGTTACCATGTCGTCCAAACCCAGGAGAGCAATTTCATCATAGGTTGTGGGGATCAGCTAGTGTGCTGCTCAGCAAGAGCAGCAAAAACCCCTTGCCACTCTTTGCAATTTTGCTCATGCCGCCACCAGTGACAGTCCTTCCACCAATGACCAAGGGACACTTTGGAGCAACTGTCACTGGTTCACTACCCTTTAAAAAGAGAGAGAGAGCAAATTGCACAAATATGTTTGTAATTTGTTGTTCTTGTTGTTGTTGTTGTTACTACCACTACTACTACTACTACTACTACTACTACTGTCGGACTTTAGCAAGTGCGATCTTACAGCTGTCCGATATATGTGGTCTTGCCTGATCAGTTTTCTAATGTGTTTCAGCTGTCATGCCATGTTGTTCCACCCTTCGTTTTCTTTTGGAAGACTGAGGAACAATTGGTGACAAAGCTTTAATAGTACACCTGTTATTTTGACCTGTTTTACTTACTAGTTTGTAAACATTTGTATGGTTGATTAAAAAAATTAACACATGTAGAAGTTCTGTGCCTTCGTTTTCTCTTGTTTTGACACACAGCATGAAATTGCAAGTACTGCGAAATTACAGTTCAGGTGAAGAATAATGGAAGGAGGATGTGCAGATTGCCTTTTTTGAATATTACAGAAATCTTTAACTTTTGATACTGCTGTCTCATTGTGTATCTCTCATACATGTACAGAGTGATACTCATTTACAGCCTTTACTGATCCGTTGTTGTGGAGCAAATATCACATCTATAAATAAAGGGCAGAGCTTTGTAAATCAAATGACAGAAATGATCTTGCTGAAATTTCCCTCCCTGGGATTAATTGGAGCTTTTCAGAACCGCTTTGAGGATAATGGATCCAACAAAAAAAGTCTCCTGTCCTTTCAGGGATCCTTCAATAAATACTAAATATTTGAGCCCTAATCCATGTTTTACTTTCCAATATAGTCAAGTCACCATGAGATGACTTTACTGTGTAGTCTTGTGTGATGAATGAATCTGTTTTGAATGTATCCTTATATGGTGCTAGCTGCTGTCCAACACCCTGAAGCAAAGCATCAAAGACTAGAATTTGCTTTTTCAACATGAGAGCTTATCAAACAACATTCACCACATGAAATTGACTTGGTAAAATCACCTTGATTAATTTTATCATATCAAAAGCTAATGTGTGAATAAAGACCGTGAAGGGAATTTTGAAAACTGAAAGTTATTATGTATTCATAAGTTAGTGTTTTATATCGAAGAAAATCTTATAAATATTTTACTAAAGTGCTTGTAATCCTAGGATAAGTGATGGTATAACATACCCTCAGCCAGACCAGATTAGGGAATTGAAGAAGGCAGCCCAAGTACATAATGGCTAGGGTATTCCCAGGTAGGTGAGTCTGAATATTTGCCCCAAAATCCGCATGCGTTATGCCCAGGCTGCTGCCTTCCATTCCCTAATCCTGTATGGCTGAGGGTCTACTATTTACATCATCACTTGTACTGGGATAACAACCCTAATTGCTTCAGCTCTTGATTTGTTTACATGGGGTGTCAGGGTGAGCGGGATATGGTTAAGATACGTGTATTAAGCTTTTGTATTAAGATTTTGACATTATCTTTTGAAAAGGGACTGCATGCCTTGCCAAGTTTTATGAATGTCTAGGTGGTCCTGTAACGAAGTCAGATTCCCTAAGTTTCCAACCAAGTTCTTGGTTAAACTTAGCAGTCACCATGCAGCCAATTACAAATGTTCTGGCCTTTTTTATGCTTTCACAGTTGAGGAGGATGTTGGGTATTTCCAGCAGTACAGATCTCTTTGGTGCAACTGTTCTTCTCTTCTCATTTATTTTCCTATGACATTGTATCAATTAAAACCTACTCAGCTGCCTCGGAACACTTTCTTCAGGTCGACCCAGCAATTATTTACACATGTAACCGAGCTTGTCTTCAGGGGGTCTAACTTGATAGGCTAAGGTTATCTTCAGTTGTAAGATGCAATGAAAAATTTATATAATAACTAAAGTTAAAAATACAGGCAGGGTAGAGGGAGCCATAGAATACTGTAGTCAGAATGGATTGCCCACAGAATTTCATCAGCTGCAGGGAAAATGTGAAGCCCAGCATTTAATCTTTGGTTCCAGTAATTCTGTGCACTCATGGAGCCCAATGGACATCAAATTGAGTTCAAGTTCTCTGGTACTGTGACATTATTTTCATACAACAGACTGAATTCTTTTCAAGTATTTGGTCTTCCCCAGTCTTGCTTCTACTTCTGTTTGCCAGTTAAATCAACACAGCCTTTCACATTTTAAGAGGGCTGTCTGTTGCAGTGCTTTCACACAGTTGCTGCCCTCTCCTGCTTTATATCCTGTTGTTATAATTTGTGATGAAACATGACGGCAATCTCTGTATCTTCGCAGTTTTGATTTCTAAAGCCGCTGTTGTTGTATTGACTGGAAACACTCTTTTATATAACATCTGTGTGTCTGATAATGAATACAGCAACCATTGTTTGTTCAGAGTTGTCTTCCCCATTAAACCTTCAAAGAGCATCTCCTCTTAAATACTTGTGTTGCGAGAGGTTTGTCTAACATTTGTTCTTCCTGATTCTGTTTTAGCTATGAGTAATGGAATTGCTTGCCTAATGAGTTCTTTTTGGTATTTTATTTCCTAAATCATTTTTGCAGTGTTGCAGTATTTCATAGCAGCAGGGTTACACCTGAGTGGTGCCTTAGTAGGAATAAATAGCAGAACAAGATGAGGATATAATTTGGAGAACATTTCCTGTTCAGGAACATCAATTTGAAATAAACACTAAAACTGCAGAAATGAACCGTAAATGTGCTCAGTATTTTTCCCCTTCAGTGTTCAGGAGCATGTGTTCAAAAATAGGAGCCTGGCATTAAAATTTCAAGTCAGTACTTAGGGATCTAAATGATCACTCAATATTTCAACTGTAGAGCACTCAGCATAAACTGCCTAAGTCACTTGAACTTATAAAAGTTTTGGAAATCTATCCATTCATTTTTAATTGTTGAAATTATCAAGTACTTTGGGCTTGTTATGCATTGTACTTAAGGCTGACTTTCAAAGACAGCTTGAAAACGTCGGCCAGTACAAAATATGGTAGCCAAATTACTGACCTGGGGCTGGTTAAGTGGAACATACCATATCAGTTCTGAAACAACTACACTGACAACTCGTCCATTTCCAAACATAACTTTTAGTGCTGGTGATTACCTTTGAAGCCCTATATGGCATGGGACCTGGATAGCCTGTGGCTTACGCTGGCTCAACTTGTCTGAGTGTGGAAAGCTAAGCAGGGTCAGGCCTGGTTATTACTTGGATGGGAGGACCCCTCCTCTAGTTTCCTGCATTGAGCATTGAATTTCCTGCATCGTCATAGCCTTGTAGGCTCCTTCCAACTCTATGATCTATGAAATCTATGAGAACCTCCTCTGTGGTGGCACCCTGGCTATGTTCTCCCCGGGATCTGAGTTTGATGCTCTTTTTATTTGCCCCGATCTCATGATGATGATTCTTCAGAATTTGATTATTCATATTATTTTATTTTGCTTTCAGTGCTGTTGATTTTAATAATTTAATTCATTTTATTGTTGTTGCTATGCATTCACTGTGCAAAGAGCCTCTTTGTTAGATTCTTAAACCAAAAACTAGACAATTAAATGCTTGTACTATAATAAAATTATTTGTTTTGTCCCTTTAGATCCTGTCTTTTCAAAAATGTTTGAGACAGATTACAGGAAGGGAGGAAACCATTGCAAAATGCATGCAATTGCCAGTGTGTCAAACATACACATCTGATATATATTTAATTTATATTTTAAGACTCTTGGTTTCTTACCCCACCCCCACTCCAGAAAGACACATATACAAAACTGGGAGAGAATAGTCAAAAGAACTCACACTTCAAGAACTAGTCAGCTATATAGCCAACCTACACTTACTGCCTTGCCAAGGAAATAATTGAGGCAGACAATTTTTTTTTTTAAGTGTTCCATATTTAGGTTCATGAATAACAGACCTTCAGTTTTAAAAATTGTGTTAATGTGTTTTCAGATCTTTGCACTGCTGCTGGCTTCTATCTTAGTTTTTACATTCATTGTATTCTGTTTTAAACTTAAGGTTTTTATATTATGTTTTACTGACTGGGTTTGCACGACACCGCAACCCATCGTGGGAAACTAGCCGTGTCATCTGATTTCTGACTGCTTCGCGCAGGGTGGCTTCTATTTGGGCAACAAGCCACCCCGCCAGCCCATGGCTTGTTCTAGGGGTTGTTGAACCCATGATGGGTTGTTGTTTTGTCTGAACCCAGGAGACTGATCCCATTGTGGGTTGCGGCAAGTGGCGAGTTGCTGCTCTTGGCAATCTCACCCAAGCTGCTGCCAGTGACAGCTGCTCCACTGATGCCCAAGGCAGCACTTTGGAGCGACCGTCACTGGCTTGTTACCCTTTTGGGGGTGGGGGCAGCACAAATACGTGCAGTTTTGTTTTTTGTTTTTTCTGGTCCTTCGCAGGTGTGCATCTGCAGCTGCCTGAAATGTGGAGTCTGCTTGGCCAATGTCCTGGTAAGTGTCTACTGCCAAAGTGCAGTAGCTAACATCCATGGACATTGACCAAGTGAGGCTGCACATAGGTTACTTTGCAAATACTAGGTGCAAGTTGGTGAGCTGTCAGTTGAAAAGCAAAGTGGCGAAGGGGTTTTTGCCCTGAAAGGGGGGGGGGAGTATATATCCCCCTTTCAGGTGTGATCCCCAAGTTTTTTAGGGTTGCCCTGACCTAAGTGCCCTCCACCTTTTCCACCTGTTACCTACTACACTTTGACAGCAGACACTTACCAGGACATTGGCCAGACAAGACGTCACATTTCAGGCAGCTGTAGCTGCACACCTATGAAGAACCAGGGGGTGGGGGGAATTACAGTCTGAATTGTGCACGTTTGTGCCACCCACATTTTTAAATATATATATATATATTTTTAATGAGCCAGTGGTAGTCACTCTATCTTGGCAGCTATCTTTCTGTTACAGCTAACATCGACAATGAAATCCAGCATCGTTTGAGCTCCGCAAGTGCCTGCGTTTTCTCGAATGAAACATAGAGTGTTCGAGGATCGGGATATTTGTAAGAAGACCAAAACACTGGTTTATGAAGCCATTGTATTGCCAACTTTATTGTATGCCTGTGAAACATAGACTATCTATAAACGTCACTTCCACCTCCTTGAAATATTTCATCAACGTTGCCTCCGGAAAATCCTGCGAATTACTTGGGAAGATAGGCGAACAAATGTCAGTGTACTGGAAGAAGCAAAGACTACTAGCATTGAAAAAATGATCCTTCAACGCCAACTTCAGTGGACCGGTCCATGTTGTTCGAATGCCTGACTGCCGTCTCCCAAAGCAGTTACTTTATTCCCAACTCAAGGATGGAATGCGGAATATCGGTGGTCAATATAAGAGGTTTAAAGATGTTCTTAAGGCTAATCTAAAAAAATGCAATATAAACATCAAAAACTGGGAAGCTCTGGCCTATGAACGATCTAACTGGAGGTTGGCCTTTCACAAAGGTTCTATGGACTTTGAAGAAGCCCGAGTGCAAGGTGAAAGGGAGAAACGTGCTAAGCGAAAAGCACGTCAAACAAATCCTTTACAGGACCATCTTCCATCTGGTAACCTGTGTCCTCACTGTGGGAAACTGTGTGGATCTAGAATTGGCCTCCACAGTCACTTACAGACCCATCGCTAGAGTCTACACAATTTTTCTTTAGAATTTCCTCCTTTTAAAATTTCCTTTTTGTAAATTTTTATCCTGGAAGACAATCTTACTCGGTCACGAGTGATCGCATCATGATGATGATGATGATGATGATGATGATGATGATGATGATGATGAACAAAAAATTAAAACACAAATGAAAAAGGGCTTGTGATCAGAGCAGGGAAGGGGAGACAAAATGGGTTCTGTCACGGAGGATCCTGGGATACTGGCTGGAGGACCGACCGGGGGTGTGGAAGGTATGGGAGAACAGCCCACAGTCAGGAGCGCTCTGGGTTGTTCCAGGAACAACTCACACTGCATAGCTTATTCGCAGGGTGGGTTGCTGTGTTGTCCGAACTCTCCCACTATGTTAATGTATTTTATGGTTTTAAGTTGTGTTTTGTGAACCACCCAGAGAGTTTTGGCTAATGGGTGGTATAGAAATGTAATACTTAAATAAATAAATAAAATCAATATTTGCAGATACTTTACCAAAAAGTATTTATTTATGAATGTATAGTATAGGTTTTATTAGTTTTGGCAAACAAGAAACTGCAAACAGCAAGAAAGGATAGAATGGAGGAAAAGAAGAAGGGGAAAGGGGGCTTGGAGTTTGAAGGAGAAGAGAATATTAATGATAGCTTATATTGGATGTCAATCTGCAAGGCATGTATTGGCGGGGGGGGGGGGAAATCCAGCATACAAATTGGTATAAGCAGTCCAAATACGTGTCTATATTGTGTTGCTGATAATAGGCTGCATGTTAAGATACAGAAAGAGAAGTGAGGTCCTCAATCTATTGGATGATGAATGAGAGGGAAGCCTTTCACTGCTGTAGTACAAGGCACTTGGTGACCACTTATGAGTCACCTACATTGGCCATTGGGGAGATCCCAAAGCCCAGGAATGTAATTTTAACAATATTTACATACTTCAAACTTGTCTCTAGAACAAGATTGATACATATAACAATCTCAGTTGTTGTTGTTATAGGAGCTGGTATGGGGCAGGACCACATCATATGGGGCAGCAATGCAAGAACCTTGCTGCTGAGGATAGTTTTTTCTTTAAAAGGCATCGAAGAGTCCTGTAAGCATGCATGGTTGTTTTGTTTTGTTACCAAAAAAACCATTTCTTGAAGAATTTCCCACAAAATTTAACAGCAGTTTTCTGTTATGAAGCAGGCAATCTCTATCTATTGATTTATTTTCTGCAACAATGGTTTGTGCATAAGTATAAAACTTGAAGGACTGATAACACGTGGCTGAATGGAAACTTTTAGTCTGTGCTGGTCTTTATACTCTCATGTAATTTATTTATTTATTTATTTATTTATTTATTATATTTATACCCCGCCTTTTTTCCTGCAAGGAACCCAAGGCGGCTTACATAGTCAGCCTCTCCATTTTATCCTCACAACAACCCAGTGAGGTAGGTTAGGCTGAGAGACAGTGACTGGCCCAAAGTCACCCAGTGAGTTTCATGGCTGAGCGGGGACTAGAACCGGGTTCCAGTTCCCACTTGGCCATGAAGCTTACTGGGTGTCACTGACTCTCAGCCTAACTCCCTCACAGGGTGGTTGTGAGAATAAAATGGCGAGGAGGAGGATCGCGTATGCCGCCTTGGGTTCCTTGCAGGAAAAAAGATGGGAAATAAATAAATAAAAATAACTTGTTACAGTAACAGAGACAGTGTTTTGTGCTGGCATACAACCTACCCCCCTCCCAGTCATCTTTTACTCCATTTTGGGTCCTATTTTCCAGTATGTGGCCACTGTAACAAGCACATCTTCACCCAAGTTTTGAATACTATTAGATTGCCAACTTTTCAACCAGCCTCTGTAGTTATACCTTTAACAGTAGCACAATATACACATATTAGCAGATTATGATATTCGTCGTGTGAAAAGCTTTTCTGCATATCGAGTTTCTGTCAAAAGCATAAGAGCAGACAAGGACATCTTTTGGGCAGTTGGCAATAGGTTTCTAGCCTAGATCTTTTATTCCCTAGCACCCAGAGTTACAAAGAAAAGGCAATGTTAAACATCTTAAAGTGAGCATGATTTAAATAAATATGTGTGGACCATCAAAGCCCCATCAGAACTGATTAGTAAACAAGAGGCACTATGTTTTAGGCTGGTCATAGTATTGATACTATGTTTTAGCATTATTTTATAAATAATCAAGACTTAAATTTAAAAAAAAGTGATTTGTTCTCTGATAAAACTGGATGTATTTCTATCCAGGGCCATTTACTTTCCGAAACACCAGGGGCTACACCAGGGGCTGCTCGTCAAATGCCGTTCCCCCACTGTGGGGCCCCTATCAACTGTCACAGAACATTCTGGCTCCTCCTTCCTAGGCAATTCTAACTTCCTAAGTAAACGTTGAGTCTTTCTCTTGCCTCCACTTTGACTGATCATTATACAGGTTTGTTTCCAAGGGGCAAGACTGGGTTGTCATATATAAAGAGTCATTTGTCTTTGGTGAAAATTCAGAGTTACGGTAGATTTCAAACGGAGGGATTACTTATGGTATCTAGTTCTGTTACCACTTTCTTTGTTCTCAATCTTCTAAAAGTTCATATTTAAACAAAACATCCTGCTTTTTAACTGCTGCTGTCTATCCTCTACTAATTTTGATATATGATCTGACTGCTTAGTGGGGGTGGGGGGAATGTGTTTGCTGGCCAATATACATTCAAAAACATTAGTGGTTCAAATGGAGGACCAGGCAAGTCTTCTGGGGCTGCTTTTGAGCGGCTCTGCCTGTTTCTTAGCAAAGTGGTGATATACTCATCATCCATCTCCTCAGGATTTTGCTTGGGATTCTGCTTGATGCCTGTTCTTGTTCAATATATATGAGGCAATTGGATGAGATTGTTCAGCAGTTTAAAGCAGGTATCCTCAATACTTTCTAATTTCCTTGCTGTCCTTTGACCCTGCGCTGATGGTCTCTACTGTTTGGCTATGACAAAGGAGCAGATGTGGGTTAGCTGCTGAAAATTGAATCTAAAAAAGACTGAAGTCATTTTAGTCGGCAAGTAAGCATAGCTCTAATCTAAAGTGTCCTGTGTAGTTCTTGGGACATCACGCTTCTGTGGATGTCTGTGTCCTATTGTGGCAAAACAACAACAACAACTAGTTTTCCATTTAATTTTTCTAATGGCCAAACTAGATATGACACTGTTCACATTGTTCAGCCTTGTGTGGTTGTTGTTTTTAAACAATTACTCCACGTGAGAGGGTATGTGGGTATGCTGCAGTCCAGATCAGAACTAGGGTACTGGGCGGATGGAGAGAACCTGTTAATTGCAGTGGAAGCTTTCTTCCAATTGTGAATTGGAGGGTCACAGGGCTCCCTAATTCAGATTGGGATGGTGGTGAGGTCAAAGGATTTAAGCCCCGCCCAACGCACACATACACCATGGTCCCAGTGAACTCATCAACTTTTGTAGATAATTCAGTGAGTCAAAAGAGCTCTTAAAGGATAGCCTGACTTCAAGATATCACTTCGGTAAACAAATTACAGCACAATCCTAGGCATGTCTACTCAGAAGTAAGCCCCACTTAGTTCAAAGAGACTTACTTCCAGATTGCAGCCTTAGTTATTTTTGCTGTTGCATTTTACTTCATTTTTAAAAAGCTGTGTTCATAAACAATACAGGCAAGTGATAAAGTAGAACAAGTTCAAATTGTGGACTGTAGAGAACACAACAAGAAGTATTGACATCTTAAAATTCAGGCTTCTTTCCAGGTTTTAAACTCATTTCAGATTGCTGATTTTAATTCCCCCCCCCCAGTAGTAGAAAATCCAGCACATTTCTGTTAATGTTTAGTACACAAATATACAGCATTACCAGTTTCATACTTCCCCTTACTTTCAAGTAGTTATGAAGCTAATATAAAATCTAGTTCCCACTCTCTGTGGAACATTCAGAATGGTTTATAACAGGGGTCCTCAAACTTTTTAAACAGGGGCCAGTTCATTGTCCCTCAGACTGTTGGGGGGCTGGACTATAGTTTGAAAAAAATATGAATGAATGGATCAAGTAAAAAAAAAGGACCCGGGTCCTTTTTTTTTTACTTGATTAAATGGAAAGTTATTATAAATTAATTATAAATTAATAATAAATTAATTTGCTGTCTAAAATTGAAATACATTAAATTTTAAAAAGGTATAGAAAGGCTTGATTTGCAAACTGCACATATCTTATTTGTAGTGCAAAAAAACAGGAAAAAACAATACAATATTTAAAATGAAGAACAATTTTAATCAACATAAGCTTAGTTATTAGTATTTCAATGGGAAGACCTGATACCCAGAGAACATAGTGAGAGCCAGTGTGGCATAGTGGTTAGTTAGAGTGCTTGACTGGGACTCGGGAGATCCGGGTTCTAGTCCCTAGTCAGCCATGAAGCTCACTGGGTGAGTTTGGGCCAGTTACTCTCAGTTTAACCTACCTCACAGGGTTATTGTGAGGATAAAATGGAGAGGAGGAAGATTATGTAAGCCACCTAGGGTTCCTTGCAGGAAAAAAAGGCAGGATATAAATATAACAAACAAACAAATAAGTAGTGAGTACAACTGAAATGATTGTCATTTCAGTCACCTCAATGGCACCAGATTGTCTTCTAGATGTTTTGTAGCCTGATCCTAAGGATTTTTACTCAGAAGTGAGCCTTACTGATTTAAATGGGAATTAAGTGGTTTGTGTTTCAGCCAGGCCCAGCAATCCTAAACATGTTTGCTTGGAAGTATAGCCCAATTAAGTTCAATGAGGCTTGCTCCAAGTACGTTTGCATAGGATTATAGCACGGAGCCCTGCAAGGGCGGGCATCAGCATCTCCCTCAGCCAGCGTCTCTCCGATGGCAGAGGCGTGGCGGAGATGACGGCGGCGGGGCGCAAGCTGCACGGAGCACGGAGCCCTGCAGGGCGGGGAGCAGCGTCTCCCTCAGCCAGCGGGTCTCCTCCAATGGAGGATCCTCTTCTCCTCCAAAAACTTTGTAAAAACTCTGCTTACCTCTCTAAACTGGCTGCTGCTGCCGCCTTCCGCCGCCGCCGCCACAACTTGGGGCCATCCTCCTCGAGTTGCTCACGTGGGCTCCTGCTGATCTCATGCCCCCTCCCCATTCTCCTTCCTCTTCCCCCTAGTGCAGTGTTCCTCAACCTTGGGTCCCCAGATGTTTTTGGCCTACAACTCCCAGCATGCCCCAGCCAGCATAGCTGGCTGGGGCATGCTGGGAGTTGTAGGCCAAAAACATCTGGGGACCCAAGGTTGAGGAACACTGCCCTAGTGGGAGCGTCAGTCTAAGTAGGCTAGATCGGCCGCCGGGCTGGATGAAAGGACCTGCCGGGCTGGGTGTGTCCCGCGGGCCGTAGCTTGAAGACCCCTGGTTTATAACTTTCCAATGAGATCATCTCGGCATCCAACAACTTGTATATGGAGGCTTTTGGAGAAAATGATATAGGTTCAAGTAAACAGAGAATTGTAATGATAATTTATTGTTTTTGCATTGTATTAATGCCCTCAATTTAGGTGTAAATACATGGTATGATAATTTAATTATTTTATAGAAAGTTATCTACTGACAAAGATTTCTATTGTGGATAACAACAAAATAAATTAGTTTTCTTCTTGGTGGATAAAAATCAATTCTATCCTGAACTGCTTTGAAAAGTCAAAGGACTTTTAAAATATTAGCATCTTTCCATGTAGTAGCTGCAAGTATCTATGAATTCATCTAGGTTGAAGTGTATAGCTCTGTTGTAGTTCTTGTTAATTGGTAATTATCTTGTTACCCCAACAAGAATGTGCAGATTTAACATGCATTCTAAATATTTCTTTATTTTTCCTTAGATTAGCATATACAGTCAGTTTTATTGGGGTTAATTATTCAGTCTATTCTAGTCACAGCATGATACGGTCATGAAGAAACCTATAATTTCATTCACTTCTTATGATCACAGTTGCATATGAATCTCACGGTAATGTTCTTGTTGGATATTAAGGTTTAGAACATAAAAACACATATTAAGCCAGGTCTTACTTTATTTGGTACTTCTCAATCCATTCTGGTTTCTGGTAATTAGCTCTTGAATAGGTATAGGTTAATTTTTGATTGCTGCTGTAATTACTTGCCATATTTGCCCTCTGATCAGCCTAACAGGAATCTCTGGGGCATGTTTCCTGACGTATTAATTCAATTATCACTGAGTTGGTTGACTCAGTGGTAAGTCCAAACAGGAAAAAAGCAAACTGACACCCCAATCCTATAGCTGTAGCTGCAGTGATACAGCTTGTGTTCAGGGTTGGAAACAACTTTTGAATTCTTGACATATTTTTAGGCACAACTTCTGCTGCATGAGAAACTGTTATTAGCCATCAACCACTTTTGTTTGGGTATGGTTTTTTAACTTAACTGTTTATTGAATGCCTGTGTGTCCACACATCTAGGATTCTTTTCTGCTCTGCTTGAATCAACTGCCATGCTGGATCAGACTAAAGGCCTACCTAGTCCAGCATTTTAATCCCACAGTGGCTAAACAGATGCCTATAGGAAGCCCACAAGCAGGACACTGAGTTCAGTAGAACCCTCCCAGTTGTGTTCCCCAGCATACTGCCTCTGATACTGGAGGTAATACAGTCATGTGAAAATGAAAGTACACCCTTCTCGAGTTCCATGGTTCCATGAATCAGGACAGAAGAAAAAGCATCAGGCCCGTAGCAGGTCAAATTTAGATAAAGACAACCTCAGATGAACAACAACACATGACAGAGTACACCGTGGCATTATTTATTGTACAGAAATACAGCCAAGATGGAGAAGCCATGTGGGAAAAACTTAAGTACACCCTTCCTGCTGCCATAGGTATGAAGAGGCTAAGGAGCAGCCAGGTGCTGCTAAGCAAATGCCCTTGATGAATTGATCATCAGCAAGTATGACTATAAAAGCTGAAGTGTCAGGAGTTTGCTGGTCTCCAGCAGTCAGGTTTGTGTTACCACAATGCCAAGGAGAGAAGACATCAGCAATGATCTTAGGGAAGCAATTGTCGCTGCCCAGCAATCCAGGAAGGGTTATAAGGCCATTTCCAAACAATTCAAAGTCCATCATTCTACAGTGAGGAAGATTATTCACAAGTGGAAAACATTCAAGACAGTTGCCAATCTTCCCAGGAGTGGACGAGCCAGCAAATTCACCCCAAGGGCAGACCATGCAATGCTCAGAGAAATTGCAAAACATCCAAGTGTTACATCTCAGGCGCTACAGGCCACAGTCAGCAGGCGCAGATGCCCAGAGGGGCCATTTGCCCCTACAGGCCTGAGCGGCCGCTGCTCTGAGCTACCGCCTCTGTGCGGCCCCCGTGGGATGGCCGCCTGCTGTTCGCACGGCAGGGTGGCCACGCACGGTAGGGACTTACCCCTCTACCGCCCATGGTCACTTTGCGTGCTTCGCGCGCGCAGCCATCCCGCAGGGGCGCCCCCACCCTGCGTTCGCACGACGCGGGAACTGCGGGGGGCTTCTGTTCCCCCGCGGTTTCCGTGTCATACAAACTGGCCCAGCGTCATGACCCTGGGTTCTAGTATTATGAGAGAGGCCTGTCCACTGTCTCCACTTTATACATAACCTTATACACCCCTATCTTGTTTCACACCCCCTTCACCATTCTACTAAGCAAAAAGCCCCCAAATATTGTAACTTCATAATATGGGGTGGGCTAAGATTTTAAATTTTTATACTGTTTTAAATGTATTTTATCCTGTATTTTATCTTGTGTACATTGCCCAGGGTGGCCAGTTTGCCAGCCAGATGGGCGATAAATAAATGTTAATAATAATAACAACAATAACAACAACAACAAGTTTGCGTTCCTTTTTGTTCTCATTTGGGCACCATGTCCATTTTCTGAAGGAAGCCTTTTCTCTAACAGCTTCTTGACACTTCTTGTTAACCATGCTGGTGACCTCTTGGACTTGTTGGTACCTTTCCTGATCTATGGTATATATTCTAGCTGAGTTGTACTGTTGTACTGTTGTGGTTTTGAGTAACCTCCAAGCATTCTGGAGATACTTGACACTGTTGACTTTCCCTTTCAAGTTTCTTTTCATTAATCTCATTTTAGAGAAGTTTCCTCTTTTGAAGTAAACTGTGACTGTGTTAGACTTCGTTGGCAATTTCCCACCTACATTTAATTTTGATTTGATAGCACTGCGGTTACTGTTTCCAGTCAGTTCAACAACATTCACATCGCTCATGAGGTCTTGGGTGCCATTTAGGTCCAGGGTCACCTCTCCTTTGGTGAGTTCCATAAGCAGTGTTTCTAGGGCATAGTTGTTGTAGGGTATGTAGAAACTGTACTTCTTTGTCATGGCTGGAACATGCATTTATCTAGTCTACCTGAGGGTAATTGAAGTCACCAATTACTGTTACAGAGGCGCCCTAGACATGCTGGTTCTCTGTTCATGTGTATTGTGTGCTATTTAGGGATGTGGGTTTTCCAGAAACTTTGAATTGGAAAAATTTCCCATGCAAATTAATTTGCATAGGAAAATTTTCTGAGGCTCAAGAGCTTTGCACCTACTGCCACCAACATTGCCACCCCTCCTAAATTTGCCACCATGGTGGCGGCAAAAAAAATGCAGCAATTTTGTAAGGAAACGGTGTGCAGGGAGTGTGTGTCTTGTTTGAAAGCAGAATCATGCTCCCAGGAATGGGATTCTGCTTGCAAAAAAGGTGCACACTTGTTTCCTATACCATTTTCTGCTGCCACCATACCGGTAGATCAGTGTTTCTCAACCTTGGGTCCCCAGATGTTTTTGGCCTACAACTCCCAGCATGCCCCAGCCAGCATAGCTGGCTGGGGCATGCTGGGAGTTGTAGGCCAAAAACATCTGGGGACCCAAGGTTGAGAAACACTGCGGTAGATTAAGTGAGGGCTATGAAAAAACCCTGGGGATTGCATGCACCCCACACGCCGCAAGGTGCCCACCCCTGCCCTAGAGAATGATCTAATTTTGCATATTTATTTTACTTGTATTTAGTAAACAACAAAACTAAAGGGGGGGGAAGTACCCCATGTTAATTTTGTGTCCCAATAATCCTGAAATTTTGTCCCAATTTGACCTGAAATATTTGAGGAGGGAAATTAAAGCACATTTAATGTGACCTAAATGTTATGTATACATTTTTATTACGATACTTGTAAGTGTAAAGACAATAGCATGTACTTCCCTTACATTCTTTAAGAAAAAAATAAAGGTAATGAAAACTGTTGGCACACTAATCATAGAATCATAGAATAGTAGAGTTGGAAGGGGCCTCAAAGGCCATCGAGTCCAACCCCCTGCTCAATGCAGGAATCCAAGTCAAAGTATCCCTGACAGATGGCTGTCCAGCTGCATCTTGAGTGCCTCCAGAGTGGGAGAGCCCACCACCTCCCTAGGTAGTTGGTTCCATTGGCATATTGCTCTAACAATCAAGATTTTTTTCCTGATGTCCAGGCGGAATCTGGCTTCCTGTAACTTGAGGCCATTATTCTGTGCCCTGCAATCTGGGATGATCGAGAAGAGATCCTGGCCCTCCTCTTTCAAGTACTTGAAGAGTGCTATCATATCTTTCCTCAGTCTCCTCTCCTGAAGGCTAAACATGCCCAGTTCTTTCAGTCTTTCCTCATAGGGCTTTGTTTCCAGTCCCCTGATTATCTTTGTTGCCCTCCTCAGAACCCTTTCCAGTTTGTCTACATCCTTCTTAAAGTGTGGTGCCCAGAACTGGACACAGTAGTCAAGATGAGGCCTAACCAGTGCTGAGTAAAGGGGAATTATCACTTCACGTAATTTGGAAGCTATACTTCTATTAATGTATCCCAAAATAGCATTTGCCTTTTTTGCAGCCACACCACATTGCTGGCTCATATTCAGCTTGTGATCTACAACAATTCCAAGATCCTTCTTGCTTGTAGTATTGTTGAGCCCAGTATCCCCCCATCCTGTAGCTGTGCATTTGGTTTCTTTTTCCTAGATGCAGCAGTTGGCATTTATCCCTATTAAATTTCATTCCGTTGTTTTCAGCCCAGCGCTCTAGCCTATCAAGATCACTTTGAATTTTGTTTCTGTCTTCCAGAGTATTAGCTAGTCCACCCAATTTTGTGTCATCTTCAAATTTGATAAGCATTCCCTGCACCTCCTCATCCAAGTCATTAATAAACATTAATAAATGTTAGCAACCCAAAGAACTGTGATAACCACTCACCTATTTCAGCATAGTTCAACTCTTCCACTGAGGCTATTGGGGTACCCTCAGTTTTGCAGTCACCGCTTCCGAGTTCCATTTCACACCGAGATATGTGTATTTCAGTGACATATATACACATGTATTGCTCCCACATACATGTTAGGGATAATCACCTGAAAGCATTAATTACTACTTTGAAACTGCCAAGCTTGCCTAATACTGTAGTTGCAATTGCCATCCATTCATAGTTACCAATGAGCTTGTGAATTAGAAATTTTCCTGTGGAAAAATAAAGCACCAGAAAATTTTCCATTTTGGAAAAATTTCCACCCCACAAGACTGGTGCTATTAGATTTATTGGACCTTGCCCTGACACCATGGCTGTCTGGAATCTGTTTTGTTCTGGAAAGCAAAGCTAGAATACCTGCTAGTCAGGAATGGTAATTATACTGTCTAGAATTCTGATGTGAACAGCCGCCCTGAACATGTAACTGCACTTCAGTTAAATTAAAGGGAGGGTCTTTGTCTGCCTAGGGATTCCTGTGAATGTCTGCCTAATTATCCTGTCACCACCCCGCGACCTAGTCTTAGTCTTTATTTTATTTCTGTTTGGCCCACTAGAGTACCTTTGAATTGACCAATTAAAGCCCTGGTGGGAATAATGACCCTATCCTGAAATGTCCTCACCAACCTACCTACCTGTTCAGTGAGGTCAAAGCCCAGGCAGCTCCATTCTAATAATCCTTAATGACTCCTTTCATTCTGAATACTGGCCGAGCTACCCTGAATACGTAGCTAAAATCCACCAAGAGGCAGAGAACTTCCCTGTAATCTCTATATGAGTCTGAACCAAGCCTTTGTCCCCCTTGGTTTTGATCCAGCCTAGGACCAGCCCCTGAGCAATCAAGCCTCTATATTCTTTGTGGGAAACACTATATGCCTAGGAGTTTGGGCAGTCATCGGTCATTGTCTTGCTTGGACATCTACCACACTAGTTTGTCCTGGCTCCAAGATTGAACCTGGGGTCTTTGCATAGCACTCTTCTTTTCTAGCACTCTTTTCCACTCTGGCGCCAAGCTCATGGTTACCTGGCCAGGAGTCCCTCATGCTTTCGTTTCTGAACCACCTTATTTGCTCAGAGAGAGATCCGTTTGCCTTGTATACCCAGAGAGAGAAAGTGTCACCCTTGTAAGGCACCCACTGAGTCCAGGGCCAGGTTCCATACGTTGCCCAAGTCTGTCTGCCAGCTCCTGGAGCCCAGCTTTAGATGCAAGCTGAAAGTGCAAGGAAATGGCTACCAAACACCCTCAAGAAGTGCTAGACGCTAAGGCTCTCCATCTAAAACTATTTTTAAATTGAAATTTAAACTCAGACAACCAAGAGTGATCTGTGTCTATAGAATTTTTACAACTTTTGACAACCCAGTCCGGAAGGTAGTCCTGGTTCCCTTTCCTCTGATTCAGGTCATTATAGCTGTCTCTGTCTGTGCTGTTTTTCTTTTTCTTCCTCTTCTAAACCCATTCATTTCTGCACCTACGGTCCACTATTTCACCAGCACTCTTGCTTTCCCTGGCATGCAGGACTCCAATCTGCCCCTGCCGCCCTTTTCCTAGCACCACCTCCCCTCCATACTCAGCAAATGCTAAGAACCCCAATCTGTGTCTTTTCTATCCATTAGTTAGGACTGTTAGGAATAAGTGTGCTGTCTCATGTGCTCGAGAGGTGGGTGTACTAACCAAGTCATTTTTCTTTGTTGTAACATTCGCGCACACGCGTTCAAGAATAATCTTTGTTGTTAAAATAAGAAGTATGCTGCCTCATGTGCTCAGGGTTGGATCGGGTGTACTAACCAAGTCATTTTTCTCTGGTGTGTTAAGAATAATCTTGGTAAAAAATGAATCTTGTTTTGCTTTTGAATCCAATGAGAGTGTAAGAGAGCTAATTTTACCAACTGAAGTGTGTCTGAGCTAAGTTCTCCAAATTTAGAAGCTGCTATTCCCTGTCTGAAGAAGAGTTTAGTGCAACAATCCGCCATGTGCACACCACACCTCTGGCAAGGTCCCGTTGTGGCCCTACATTCCGTGTACACGTGAAACTCTTGTGTCAAGGGGCACGTGTGGGCGGGGATGTGCAACAGCATTACTACAACACTTTCTGCTTTCCGTGCCTCCCTTATTTCTTTCTCTGTCTCAAGATCATCCTGAGTACTTTGGTCATGGGGACAATAGCATGTTCCCAGCATTAAATTACTTTTGGGGCCTGGTATTGTCACCCACAGCGATTCTTCCCCTTTTGAGGTTTCTTGTTTGTTTGTTTGTTTGTTTGTTAGACACGATGCCCTCTTTGTGGCCTTTGACATTTGCCATTTGTTGCTAGAACTTGTTCTAATCATATAATAATGAAGAAGAGTTTTAGTTGTTCTGGCATTATGAATAAAAATAAAAACACGTTTTTAAATTTTCCTTTAAGAGTTTTTGCTTGAACAGCGGAGGCCAGATGAGATTAAGGCAGTGACTAGCGTGACTTCCACTACTTCCTGCTCCCAAGGATTGTCGCCAGATTGCTGTGGAGATGAATGGAGAACAGCAGCATGAGACAGGTAATGTAATTATGAAGCCTGGAGTTACAACAGGTATCTTCTCAGTTGTAAACATAATCTGGACAATTAACCTGTTTCTTAAAGAGTTTTGCATTCTTGTGACACAACATGATTAACAGCACAATCCTACGCATGCCTACTCCGACATAAATTCCACTGAATTCAGTGAACTTATTCCCAGGTAAGGGTGTATAGGATTGTTCGACCCAATCATAAACCATGGCTAAAGTTGCTTTAAATTAAAGCATGGGTACAGAACTTTTTCAGCCCCGAGGGCTGCATCGGGTGTTTGCCAGGGTGCCATGGCTGCACTTGTACATGTGCATGCACACATACTCCCCCACCACATACGCCTACAGAAACTCTTCCCCTTCCCCCCACAGACACACAAACACACACACACACACACACACACACGGCTTTCCCTAACTAGTGCTAGCAAGGGAAACAGTTCCCTTATCTCTGATCTCTCTGGAGAGATATAAGCAAAGGGTTTTCCTTGTTAGTGCTAGTGCTGGCAAGGGAAATCTCATGCTAGCGCTAACAAGGAAAACTCTGGGCGGGGTCCCTATGGCTCTGTTGGGTGCACCTGAAGCAGTGGAGGGCAGCATGTGACCTGTGGCCGTAGGTTTTACACCCCTGTTTTAATGTAATGGCCACATCCAGACACAGGGCAGTTGAGAATGTTGCTGATGTCTTCGATTCTGTATGTAGCTGATGTCTTCAGGTTCTGTATGTTCTATATGTGTGCTTCCATTACATATTGACTGCACTGTACCCAAAGCTCTGAAAAAAATCCTTTATCAGCAGTTGATCTGAACAGCTTCCCACTCATGCAGTCTTTTTCTCCCTCTCCTCTGCCTACCTTGACTATATGGCTGCACTTGGATGCAGCGATAACCAGTTATTTATTGTTAACAGAATGAGCCTAGCCTTTCCTCCCCACCCACCCCTCCCAAGCTTGCATGCTCCCCTGCTCCTCTGGAGTGGCTTCCACTTTAGGCTGAGCACAGCTTAGCATCGTGACCGAAACTGGACAACTGTGGTCTTAACTATGGTTAGTTGAAATAAGCCCAACTCACACCATGACTTATGAAGCTGGCTTGTTTCAATTTGCCATAGTTAAGATTAACTATGGTTTAGTGTTCTGACATAATGCTAAACTGTGGTTAATTTGATACTGGAAACAATAACATTCTTGTGGTTCTGCTAGAGGAGGAGGGGAGAGTGTGTGAGTAAGAATCTGGTGCACATAATAAACTACAGTCATGCCTTGGATTGAGAGCATAATTCGTTCTGGAAACGTGTTTGTAATCCAAAACACTCTTATATCAAAACGACATCCCCCAAAAAAATTTGTACAGAGATTTTTAATTTAAGCCGTACTACAGTACTTGTATTGCAAGACGTCGCTTGTATATCAAGTTAAAAATAAATTAAATAAATATTTAAAAATTTGTTTGTCTTGCAAAACGCTCTCAAACCAAGTTACTTGCAATCCAAGGTATTACTGTATTTGTTATCATTATGTCTGAACCAGGCCAATGTGTTTCCTCCTTCTTTTTCTCTTCCTCCCTCTGCCACATTTTTAAAAAGTACAGTGTTTGCAGGCACATTTATTTTAATATGCAGCATTTTTTCTTAAGGTTTATGCATACTTCACAGAACTTGTTTAGATGGAACATAGATGGTGTGCTAAACCCCTTTCACACAAGAGCTTGAAAGCTGTGATTTTTTGTTTTTGGAACTTTGCTGATGTTTATTGTGGTCTCATATTATGTGGCTTAAAATACTCTCAATTATCCATTTTGAGCATGTGTGGCCTTTTTCTTTCAAGGAATAAAAATGCTGACAAAGTGAGTAGCACCACAGTATATTTAATGTGGGTGATGCAATCTGCCATAAATAGAGACTTGAAGTGTTAGAATCTTTCATTAATGTTGGAGTTTGGCTTTCCTCCTACCCACTTCACTTCCTGTGAAAAGAAGGGTTTGTCCTTAAAGGACTGAATAATACATTAAGAACTGTGCATGGTTCTTCTGTTTTTAATAACTAGACCTGCCCAAGTATTTATGGCATAGGTATTATTTATAATAATACGTAGCTTAATATCTTACTGCCTTTGAATTTGCAAACTTGACACTGGCTTTCCTGATATTCTTCTCTGACGTACATGTGTGTATATTTCAGTTACATAACAAATGCAATTGTGGAGGTTTGAGCTACACAAATTAAGTGTTGACCTGCTTATATAATAAAAGCAGCCCTATACTCACATTATGCTGGGACTGGAGATTTGCTGCTGTTACACTGGTGGAATGGCTGCTGTAGCCAATGGGAGCAGAAACACACACACACACACAAGGAGAAAATGCAAAACTGGCTTAAAAATGACAGACACAAGAGTTCCTGGAAACAGCCACACAGCCAGCCAGTCAGAGACAGCCAGTGCACCTGTGAGGATGGGAACATACCCCCAGCACAGACCCTGCATCACTACACACACGACACAAAAGTTGATGCAACAGTGTCTCCACTCCATCAGCCACAATCTAGCACAGCCAGCAAGAACCCCACTAAGGTCAGCCCCCAAATATCCCTACATGGGAGCAGATTGAATCTCCTTACTCTATTCACAACCACTGTTTTATGAGGAAGGAGAACTTACACAACACCGCACCGATATAGCTCCTTGGGCCGTTTCCTGGGAGAGGGATACAAGACCCCACCCAGGGCAGAAAAGAGTTTGCCAAGCCACCAAGGGGAGAGGCCAGGAAACACAATAAGGGCAGTCACCGTGGCAAGATCCAGCGGCTCACTGTATGGGGTGTGGGGCTGGGAAGCAGGAGGTGGCCGTTTGAGCCCCACCAGAGGGAAGGGGTGAACATGGCCACACTCACCTTTTGCTTGCCTAGTTTAAAAAGAAAAAAGAACAAGTCATGTCAGGGACAAAGGAGAGGCAACTCTAAGGACTTGAACCCACATTGCAAGCTCCAAAGAGCAGTTATCGGTAACCACAAGAGCAGACACATTGACCTGGTTTGCACAACATGACAGCCCATCATGGCTTAATTTACCTTTGAGGAGCTGTGGCATGCGTCAGCCACCGCTATGAATAGGCAACCCCCGACTGGGGGTTGTCATGTCATGTTAAACAACCCTCACATAGCCACCGGTCCATTATGGGGCATATGTCGATTGGAGGGAAATTCTCTGTGCCAGGACTGGAGCTGGTGTAAAGTTGCACCATTGATGGGACATATAGGATAAGGTGCAGGTGTGCTCCTTTCCTGTGCCACCCACGACTCCACCCCATTTCAGCTGTTCCACTGGTGTATTTTTGACAGAATGGTTCCGGTGGCAGAGTGTTTTTCCAGCATATTTTTCTTGTGTTTCACTGGCATAGCAGGCCTTCCACCAAATCCTATAGCTGCTCAGCTAGTGTATCTTCAGTATAGGACTGCACTTGTAAACACACTGCACCGAGGTTTTGAATAGTAATGTATTTTACATTTTGGTTTTGAGTATCTTGAACAACTAGTCTGCCTCCTCAGAGAACTGCTTCCTGGAAAACCAATATCAAGAAATGCCATAGAATTTGGCCTTCTTCTCATTTCTCATTCTTCAGTATTTTCACTATTGCACTTTTAAATCTATCTTAAACTATATAAGTAGGAGAAAGTTACTTATTTCTAAACAAAAGTTAGGATTCTTAGGTGTGGAACAGGAACTTGTCCTTCCTTCTATATAAAGTGAAATAAATAAAACAGCTGATGCTGAAAATGTTTCTGTCCGGTGTGTTTGATCCTTTTCCATTCAGAAGTAGCAATGCTCATTACTGTTTCAGCTGTAAATATAAAACGTTTTGACTAGACAAGTATATGGAGGCCAGGGGAAATAAGTAAGGATGATTTTTAAGCAGGATTTTTAAAATTGTCTGTAATAATGCAAATTTTTAATAAATCTTTTGCCAGTATTTGTTTTTTATAAGGTTGTTACTTGCCCTAAGTGGAGTGGGTTGTAAAACTAATAAAAAGTCTAAAATACCCTCCATCTTTCCCATATAACACTTTAGCACACCACAGTCATGTTGCATAAAGGGTGTGTGTGTGTGTGTGTATGTATATATTTTTATATATGTACTGAGTATATATGATGGAAATTAGTCATTTGTACTAATTCTACAAAACAAACTAATTGTAGTAATTGAAATGGTAACTGGAAGTCTGCCAGCAACTGAACAGTCAATTGGAGCTTAGATAAAACTGTACATATCCATGAAGGTATATTTTTGGAGTTAAGAACTTTACATACAGCTATTGAGAAAAGAGTGTATGGCCAGGCCTAGTGAACTATATTTCCGTTTAAGGATTGATCCAGTAATGCATTAAATCAAGAGTAGACATAAGCTACAAATCAAAGGTGCTTGTGAAGGAGCTGCTTCCCTCTCTTCCTGGAGCTGCAAGTTGCTTAGTGACTACCACCTAAGCCTTTGCTGTAATGTTCTTATTTCTTCCATTTTGTTGATTGCCATTCTGTGTTCTTGGCTGAGCTTTCAACCATTTAAAATGCAAAGAGTTCCTATTTTTCACAGAATTGCCCATTACTCTTGATACAAGTTGTACCTCTTTAAATGAGTTTTGTTACAAAAGTACTCTCAGTATGTCTTGGGTGTCAGGCACACTGAATCGGCATGGTGACTTTAGTAATTCACATTGCTGGTTGCTGCTAAATGACTGACAGGATCAGTACAAGTGGCAAAGTCTTAACATCCGCAGTGTAAGATCCTCTGTACTGGTTGGAGGCCTTTTTAGAAGTACTCCCCCTATTATTCTGGAGCTGTTGCTGTTCAGTTCTTCATCCTTAATTCTGACTGCATTATAGACCAGAATCTTTTTCATTGTTTTATTTTGCTCCCCAGACGACCTGTATCAATAAGCATATAGTATCTATCTATTTTTAAAAAGTATACTAAATTCCAATAGTATTTAGTGTATTTCCAAAGCAAATGGAAAACCCCTGCACAACTAAGGAATCTAAAGAAGCAAATCAGTTCTATGTTTCCCCTACAGACTACTGTGGTGTTTCTGGTTGATTGTAGATGCAGGATCTGGTGTGGAAGAAGCAGAATTCAATTGGGATGAGTATTTGGAAGATACAGGAGCAACAGCAGCACCCCATGGCTCATTTAAACATGTAAGTAAGCATCTGGTCAATCTCTCCTTTTTTAATGCATCCGTTATGCTCTAGTCATTGGAGAGCCATAATGTGAAGTTCTTTTGATTTCAGATTCTTGAGAAATCTAAATGCAGCCCCATAGGCTTTTCGCTACTCTTTTTGGACTTTAATAATGTCCTCACAGATCCCATTAAGGGAGAATAACATGAGCAGAGAGCATTTGCTCTTGTTTTCTACCTTACAAGGGACCCTTGTTGTTCCAGTTAGTGCTACAGAGAAATCCAAATACTGTAACTGCCGGCTTATATGTGTTTAGAGCAGTGTTCTCCAACCTTGGGTCCCCAGATGTTTTTCCTACAACTCCCAGCACGCCCCAGCCAGCGTAGCTGGGGCATGCTGGGAGTTGTAGGCCGAAAACATCTGGGGACCCAAGGTTGGAGAACACTGGTTTAGAGGGAGAGTGACTTCCCTTCTTTGTCCCAGGATGCCTTTCTGCAAAGTGAGGTCTTTTGCAGCTGGCACAAATGAAGTTAATTAGTCTGCAAAAAACTTTCTGGATCACCATCTTAAGACTGTCAGTTACTGCAGATGGGGTTTCCACTATGTCCTTCACTGGTAATATCTTTCTCTCCCCACCCCATGGTTTGTTTGTTTAATATCTAACCTGAGAAAGAAACTCAAACACTATCTTGTTACTTCGTGATTTTTGGTTGGCCTTAATAAAGTTAGTATAATACTGCTTCTGTTTTGCATTACTGGATAGTATAACTTCAAGATTACTATGGTAATGCCTTGATTTTAATAGTGTGGCGAATTTCAACTTCCATAGTAGTCTCAAGCAATGTAAAGTTGTTTTTGCTGCTATGAAACTTGTCAGAAGAAGTTACCTTGTTGTTGGAACTTTTGGAAATTATGGATAGTAAATTGAGCAAACAGCTGGGATTTAGAACACATTTTCTTTCTCGATATGCTTTTTACTGAGCAATTTTTAAATGTGAGTCTGTAATGGAAGAGGTGTGCAACTTGTTGGACAAATAGGCCACCTCCATCAATGTGTGTATGTAGTAAATTTCTTGAATTCTATCCCCATCACAGTCTGTAGTGAGCCCTGTCTGTGTTATGAAACTGCAGCACCAGTTATGAGAGGCTGTCATAACTCAGCTGATATGCGCTGTAGTGTGTGATCATCCCACATAAAGTCAGTGGACTTTCCTTGAAGTTAACAGATAGCAGGATCAGGGAAAGGCTGTAGAAATAATAGGTTTTAGCATGATGATGATGATGATGATGATGATGATGATGATGATGATGATGATGATGATATGCTTTTATTACATTTGTATCCCAGCTTTTTTCTCCTGTATTGCAAGGAACCCAAGGTAGTTTATATGGTCCTCTTCCTCTCCATTTTATCCTCACAAAAACCCTGTGAAGTAGGTTAGGCTGAAAGTCACCCAGTAAGCTTCATGGCCAAGTGGGAACTAGAACCCAAGTCCCAAACCAATGCTCTAATCACTACACCACAGTGGCTCCACTACACTACACTACACACTATTGTATGTTTCTATAGGCTTTGGGTTGTACTGTGATATTTTGGAAACCTATTTGGGCAGTCTGTATCCATTGTTTCCCTTTTTCTTTTAACGCTCTAATACCACAGAATGGTATGCTGGGATGGGTTTGGCATGACAGACCTAACATTGGTACTTACCAGAGAGAAGGCCTTGTTAAGGTGCTGGCTGGTTGTTGAATCACATTTGTATGTGGTTTAGGAAGTGCACATGGCCATGCTTCCTCTCCGGAAGCAGCACCTGGAGAAGGGAGGAGCCAAATATATATAAAAGGCTTTAGTCCTGTAGAAGGAAGGAAACAGAGATTGGGGGGAAAGAACAACAGAGGGAAGTAGGCTCTCTCTGACCAGCAAGGAAGAGTTTTGTTTTTTGCTTCGCTGCTATTGTTGCTTTATAAGTTGCTGTTTTTAAATATGCATATAGCTTTCTCTGAGGAAACACACTAAACCAAAGTTATGACTTTGTAATTCTTGGCTGGGTTTTTTGTTTGTTTGTTTGTTTTTTGAGTCCAGCATAAATGCAGGCCATCCACCAAAGGGAGCTAAAAAAACTGGACAAAGTTCAAATTGGAATATTACTAGTAATTTTCCTGTGCTAAACTGCTACTTTAAGGATTTAAGTCCTAAGCGCTGCTTCAAAGAGTTAAGCCAAATTGGAACACTGTTTCTACATGTTTACAAATTACTCAGTATCTATTTCTGCACCTTTCTGTTTTTTCCTTATGAAGCTAAGGGTACCTTCTTGTGCCTAAATCAGTGTTTTTGTTAATCTGTGTGAACTACACTTGCCATGTAATTAACCTGCAGAAGGCTTAATGTAATATCTTTGCAAAGCAACTGGGGTTGCCTTTCTGTTAGGACTGCATTCTGAAGATAATTTTTTTCTTAAATAATCAATTTACTTTTCCCCTTACTTAAATTTTTTTATAATATTGTACATGAAAAGGTAGAACAATATTCAGGCAGCTGTATGAAGACATAACATATTACAGTAATACCTTGGATTGCAAGTAACTTGGTTTGAGAGCGTTTTGCAAGACAAGCAAATTTTTAAATATTTATTTATGTATTTATTACTTGATATACAAGCGACGTTTTGCAATACAAGTACTGTCGTACAGCTTAAATTAAAAATCTCTGTACACATTTTTTTGGGGGGATTTCGTTTTGATATAAGAGTGTTTTGGATTACAAGCATGTTTCCGGAACGAATTATGCTCTCAATCCAAGGCATGACTGTATCACTAGATTTTAATGGGAAGGTTACTTTTTCCTAAAGCTATCTTCAGCTCTGAAGTATATGCAGCCAATTACAATAATGGTTGTAAACCGCCCAGAGAGCTTCGGCCAGTACAGAAATGAAATAAATAATAAGTTATTATTAGAACCCAGGTGCAGGAGGTGTACAGAGTTAACAATCTTCTGATATCAAATCTACCAATTCAATAATGTAGCTTTATGTTTATAATTGCTGTAGTCGGGTCTGGAATTATATTTCAGTTTTTCTTCTCAGCCAAGATATTATTTGCCAGTGGATGCCCTTGCAAAGAAAAGAGAAGTGAGGCTGCAATCTTATGACCACTTACCTGGGAATAAGCCCCATTGAATTAACCGAGACTTACTTCTGAGTAGACATGCATAAGATTGCACTGTAAATTAGTTCACTTTGTGTTTCATACTATTGCAGTCTTGCCAGACTACCATAAGAGGGTGCTGTTTGAGCATGAGAGAGAATGTTATGAATATGTTGGTTCTAATCCAGAAATATTCCACCCTGCTTACTTAGTAGGACATGTATCCAAGTAAGACATGTATCCAGATTTTGCATGTCTGTATATTTTTAGTTGTTTGCTTTTCTCTCTCTGGGGTCACAGGATCACGGAGGAAAAATAAGCCACGGTGGCTTATTTTTCCTTCCCCACACATGCCAGTTGGTCGTGAGCTGCCTAGTAAAGAATGAGTCCTTTCCTACCCTGCAAAAGGGTTCACAATGTAAGAATGATGCATAGGAATGATAAGCACAGAGACTGGGTTCACACAATTATGGAGGGAAAATAAGCCACAGATTGTTTTAGGTTTTCATGGTGGTTTGTAAACCACCCCAGCCACCCACCCTTGCTGGGTTCAGATGTCACGACAACTCGTGCCCAGTGAGGGTAACCATGCTTCTCCTATTTTCTATGTTTGTATTGCACTAGGTGACTTTTAGTGCAGGAAACAGATTCTAGATACTACGTAACTGCTTGATATAACTCAGGTTATGTTGGCAGGATAAAGGAAGGGGGTGTATAAGTTAGCAAAAATACTTCTGCTTTAATGCACTGTTAAATAAAACAGTTGAATGGATTTGGAAGTCCAAATAGGAAAATTGTGAATTTCAAGGATCTGAGTAATTAAGAACCTCCCTAGCTTTTAGTGACCTGGTTCACACGACACAACAACCCATTGTAGGTAACTAGCCATGGTGGGTTGTCATGTCATCCAAACCCAGACTGCTTCCTGCACGGTGGCTTATTTTTTTTGGAAGCAAGCCACCCTGGCAACCCATGGCTTGTTCTAGGGGTTGTTTGACCCACAATGAGTTGTTGCCTTGTTGTCTGAACCCGGGAGAGCAGTTTAATTGTGGGTTGTGGGGATTGGCTACTGAGCCGCTTGGCGAGAGCAGCAAAAGACCCTGCCACTGTTTGTGATCTCACCTGTGCCGCTGCCAGTGACAGCACTTCCACCAAGCGGCAAAAGTAGGTGCACAAAAATGGGGCGGGGGACGACAACAATATCTCCCACTTAGCAGTGTAATCCTTTGTCTTTTAAGTGTTGAACTGACACTTCTCACTGCCCTCCACCTTTTCAACACTTTCCTGAGATATTTCTTCCCCCCGTTTTTTTGCTGCTCCTTTTCAGAGCACTTACTGCTGCAGTTACTGCAGTTCACTCACAGTTCTAACCCCCCCCCCGAAATATACACACATTTAATGTCTGGGAAGTAAATGGAGGGTAATTCTGCATAAATTTCAGGTCTGGGATGTAAAAGGAGAGGGAATTTGCACACCAGCATTGGAGGGGGTTAGAACTGAGAAGCTTATATGCAGTCTCTCTTTGTCAATCGGATACCTGCTCCATTTAGCCACTCCCTTTGACAGCTGAAACAGACAAGGATATTGACCAGCCAAGACTGCACATATCGGACAGCTGCACTCGTGAAAGACCAACAAAAATAAAAAAAATAGGAACACAGTTGTGCAATTTTCTCAGGCCAAAAATAATAATAATAACAACCCCAATTGTGCTTTTTTGAGACTCCAAGCAATGAAAAGGCAAATGAAAAGGAGGAGCTATCAGGGTGGGAAAGACAAGATGGGTCTGCTGCAAAGGATACTGGGTTACTGGCTGGAGGACTGAGGGAAAAGGAGTGGGAGAACAACCCATGGTGAGCCTGATCGTGTGTGCAAACAACCCACACTTGGGCGGGTTTGCACAACATGCTACGCCCCCCTGCAAATAAACCATGGTGGGTTGTTTGTTCACAGAACAACACACTGTGCCCCTGACAGATGATTGGGCTCACCATGGATTATTCTCCTCCTTCCCCCTTGGTCCTCCAGCCGGTATCCCAGTGTCCTTCGCAACAGAACTGTCTTGTCTCCCCCTCAACACTCTGATCGCTACCCCTTTTTGTTTTTGTGAAGGAAGGAGCCTTTGGGGGTTCCTACATGCGCGCGCGCACACACACACACACACACACACACGCCTCCTCATGTGAAAAACAAGTAAGGCCGGTTGGGGGCTGGGAGGAGGTGAAATGTGCATAAAGTATCGGATGAGACATGGCGCCTGGGTCTACGGCTTTCAAATGCAAATGTAGTTCAGGCCCAGTAAGTCAAGAGTCATGAGTTCCCCTCCCCCTGTCTGGCCAGGTGAAGTGCATCATGATTGGCTAAAAGGCAGCAGAGCTACAGAGAGGAGGGGAGGGGAGGGGAGGGGGGGGAAGGTATATTTCCCAACGTGTGGGTTTTGTCTTCGTCTTTGTTCGTCGCGTGGTTGCTGGCTGTGGAGCAATGGCAGCAAGCCAGGCAGAGGTCCAAGCCTTCGGGGGGCCTCAGGATACGACCCCAGGTAGCTCCTGGTGAAATTAGCTGAATGAGGGCTCTGGTAAAGACAGGCCTTGTGGAGGGCTACCCATCTCGGACCTTCGGGTAGGTGAAGTAGTCTTCCCTGGCAGCAAGGCTGTGCTGGATCTAACCCTGGAAGAGAACTGACCCCCAGGTAACAGAGTTGTGTGCCTGGGAGATATTAAGGAATCAGGTTTTGTTATTTTGCAGCTTTACTTTGTACCAAAGTGTCTCTCCATTTTGTGCTTCTCTCATTTCCCTGTTCTTGTTGTAAAATGCTACCAGAATAAACCTTTCTTGGTTTTACCCCACATGGTGTTTGTGGATTGCTCTGCTTGGTTCAGTAACTAAATCCAGTTTATAGACAAAGGCAAGCCCCTGAACAGAGATTAAAGTAGGATTTCAGACAGCTGAGGCTGGCAATCTGGTACCTTGAGATCTCTGGGGGTCTTGGGTCCTTTGGGTAGGAAAGGGTGGGGGTGTGGCGGGCCAGCCAGCCCCCCCTTCCTCCACAGTTTTCCACTGTTTTTTAATTTTATTTTTCAGAGCCTCAAAAATGCACAATTAGGGTCATATTCTGTTTTGGCCCGAGAAATGTGCACAAATCTCTTCATATTTTTTTTTTAATATATACAATGCAAATTTCCCCTCTGGTTGCTTTCCAGCCATGAAATCGGTGTATATTTCCCAGTTTAAAAAATTGCGCAAATTTGACAGACAGCTTAAACAAAAAAACCCTTACAGGTGGCAGAACGGGACAATTCGGGTGTCAGCATGACATACATCCTTCCCCCCCCCCCCCGGTGGCCCCATTCACTCTGTCCCATTCAGCCGCCTCCTCAGGATGTTTTTTTAGAACTCTCAGGGAACTGCAGTAACCACAGCAGTACCTGCTCCAGAAAGGAGCCGTGAAAAGGGTGGGGGTTAAAATTTCCCCTTTCTGGAGTAGCTGGAGACTTGGGGAAGTGTTGAAAATGTGGAGGGCACTGAGAAGTGTCAGTTCAACACTTGAAATTGAGAGGATTACATTGTTAAGGGGGAGATATTGTCTCTACCCCCTTTCGGTGCACCTATTTTTTCCCCCTTTACCAGTGTTTTTCAAATTACAGCTCGGCAACTGTGCACAAATTAGCCTATATGCAGTCTTGCCTTGCCAATTTCCATCTATGTTATCAACTGCACTTCGCTCCCTTTGACAGCTGAACCTTATGAGGTCATCGACCAGGCAAGACTACATATATTCGACAGCAGTAAGTGTGCACTTGCACACCTCCGAAAGACAATTTTTAAAAAAAATTCCAAAGGCATTTGCGCACATTTCTGGGGCCGAAAAAAGGTGTTGAACCAGTGACGTTTGCTCCTAAGTGCCGCTTGGGCATCAGTAGAGGGGCTGTCACTGGCGGCTATATGGGCAAGATCGCGAACAGCAGCAAGGGTTTTTTGCCTGTTTTGCCAAGTGGCTCACTAACCATCCCCCGCAATCCACAGTGAAACTGGTCTCCAGGTTCAGGCAACATGACAACCCATCATGGGTTGAACAACCCCTAGAACAGTGTTCTCCAACCTTGGGTCCCCAGATGTTTTTGGCCTACAACTCCCAGCATGCCCAGCCAGCGTTGCTGGCTGGGGCATGCTGGGAGTTGTAGGCCAAAAACATCTGGGGACCCAAGGTTGGAGAACACTGCCCTAGAACAAGCCATGGATTGTCAGGGTGGCTTGTTGCCCAAACATAAGCCACCCTGAGGGAAGCGGTCTAGGTTCGGACGACACAACAATCCACCATGGGTAGTTGCCCATGAAGGGTTGCTGTGTTGCGAACCTCATCACTGTGCAGCTTATTCGCAGAGTGGCTTAACGTGACGTGCGCACGCACGCAGCCACGGTGTTCGTCTTGGTGCACCTGTGCTTGATCATTAGTTTCAAAATCAGCCAGCCTTTCAGCCTAATTGTAAAGGAGCAACAAGGCGACTGGTAGTCAGTAACCAAAGGGAAAGCTGTACTGATATGACTGACATGTTGCAAAGTATTTCCATTTGCTAATCTAATGGAAGGGGGACCTCAGCCTGGATTCTCCTTTTCTTCCTTACTCTTCTTACTCCCAATGCTAAATATATTTACTCTGTGGAACACACTTCCCTGGTAAGGACCATTTCATTGTGACTTTTCCTACAAAGAGGTAATCTGCAGCTAGGATTTACAAATGTAAAATTTAAATTACGGTAAGTTGAGGGCAATGATGTTGCAGTATGTTGTAATGTGATGTAGGGGGTGGGGAACTTTTTTCGCCAGTAGGGATTGGAAGATATATTGTATATGACTTTTTATGTTAAACAGAGTGTCAGAACTTAATATTCTATAAAGAATGGAACAGAAATGAAAGCAAACAAAATTAGCAATGGTGTCCAGTTCTTACGGGCTTTTTATATATGTCATATACAAAGATGGAAGTATAAATCCATGTCACTTAAGTGCACTGAAAATTCTCTCTCTTCCTGCCCACATGACCAAATGTGATTAAAGTGCTTGGGGTGGTTATGTACATATGATGGGCCTTCTTAATGTCAAATGAAGGCAGGCACTGGTGCACTATGATCATTTAAAAAAAAAAATCTTATTTGCCTTTAGTAGCATATTATCTTACAGATGCTTACAAATTGAATTTTGTAATCTAGCATGCTGGGTATTGTGGATTGGCTTTTCTTTCTTTTAAATATTTTTTTACATTGCCATGTTTTATGATGATAGAATGTGAATGGCCCTTTTCCAGTCTCCTTTGCTTTTCATGAAATGTTTGAGCAAATATACTGGTGAGTTTTCATCAGGTACTGGTGACTTAATTTTACACTTCATTTTTCTGGCCATAGTTGCCTTTTTGGTGAAGGCAGAAACATAATGGGCAGCAATCAATTATATTTGTTGCTTTTCAGAGTGCTGTATCTGCTGCGACCTTAATCATCTTTTTCTGGGGATAGGTTTGATACTCTTTTATTTCTGATGTTCCTTCCGAATCCTAAATCCCCATTCACATGTTACTTTTGTCCTCCTCACTTTGTCTTGGGAAGTGTAGATTCTTTTGTCACAGTTCCATAGAAACTTTCAGTTTTTATATGTTTTTTTCACTTGGTCACCAGCTCATTAAAAATTCCTTCTGCATACTCATTGGTCTATTAATTTTTCCGGTGTTCTGTTACATTTGGATAGCCCACAGTGGAGAATTCAGATTTTTAAAAATTGTCTACTCTTCTAGATTCCCCATTAGTGCTTTCTATCCATAAGTGTGCACATCAGCTTTTCTGAAATAGATTGTCTGTCTTATTTATTTAATAGATTTTTATACCGCTTGCCATATTTTTTTAAAAATAAAGAAATATGACTTCTGCTGTTAATAACATTGTTTCCTTACAATTGTGTCCAAACCTTGTGGTCACTTTTTCCCACAGTACCACTTGATTCTTTACTAGCCAAATCCAGATCTTTAAAAAAGCTCCTTGGTTTCTACATTATCTTTTAAAAACAAGATGTATCTGACCTGTGGTAAATATTTTACAAATAGGTTTTGTTATGGTATCAAAAGCTGATCAGATTGTAACCAGAGCCATGTATTAACATCTTGCTTCCTTTTTTAGGTGGACACTAGCCCACAAAATGGCTTTTCACCAGGCATGAAACTGGAGGTTGCTGTCAAACCTGGCCCTGACACATACTGGATTGCCACAATCATTACCACTTGTGGGCAGTTACTACTATTGCGATATGATGGTTACGGAGAGGATCGCAAGGCTGACTTCTGGTGTGATATCATGACAGCTGACTTGCACCCAATTGGCTGGTGTGAGCAGAACAAGAAGACTCTCAAAGTGCCTGAAGGTAACCATCTACCACAGGCCGAAGGGCAGGTTTGACTCTGGTACTTAACCTGCAAGCCTTCGAAGCAATTGTTTTTGGTAAACCTGCTGCCAATTGATATAACTTCCTGGGCCAAAGTCCCCATTCAGGTTTTCTGCATAACCTTTTGTCTTTGGTTTACCATAAACCTCTAAAATACTTAGAATGGCCTAGCATGAATCACTCCTGGATCCACAGTCATCACTTTGCTGTAACATCTGTAAGCCAGCTGTACATGAATCCATTTTTTCTTCTTCTAGCTATTTGTCAATGTACTTGTTAATATCAGTAATGAAAATCTGCCTCTATGTTCATAATAGTTCGACTCCTCTGCCAGTTCCCACCCTAGAAGTGGCCTCCAGCCTTGAATTCTAGAAATGCGGGTATTGAACTCACAAAAATATTCCTAACTGCAGTTCTGTTTCTGAGTAATGCAAAGGTTGCAAACCTGTTTGGAAATTGACATGTGGGCCTAATGTTGACCTTCCCAGGATAAATCTAACACCTTTTGCTACGTTATTATAAGATAGGAAAAGTAAATACTAACTGACTATTTTTTCGTTATTTTAGGCATCAAGGATAAAATTTCTAACCAGGTGGAATTCCTTCAGCAGACTCTGAAAGGAGCATGCAGTGCCCCTGCCAACCTTTTAGAAGGGGTAAGTGTGCACACAGATTGCAGCAGTAAAAAGGCTTTGCCCTTCTTATGCATTAAATCAGTACAAAAAAATTGTACTAGATTTTGTAGCTGCAATCGTGTTTTTTAATACCTTCACCAGCACCATTTCCTGAAAGTGTCTGTATACCAACAAGCTGACATAGCAGAGGTTTTGTTTAATTGAATGATTTAAATTAAATGTATGTTAGAGAGTAATCCTAACCCCTGTGAAGGCCATCTGAAGGAGGTTAGGATGGGTCGGAAGAGCCCTTCCGGCGACAGAGAGGAGTTCCATCAGCAGGGCACTATGTCTACCTCAGGGCTCCCTGTTCACCCATGGACATCTCCACAGGTGTAGGAGTACTACCAATAGTAGGGCCCAATTTGGGGCATGTTGAGGGTGGCTTTGAATTCCACTGGATACAAAGCTCCCTCGCTGATCCAACATGCCCCTGGGTTGGGCCCCCAAACGATGCCAGCTCCATCCTGGCATAGATATTTTCCCTCCCATTGTTTCCAGTAGGAGGAAAACTTTAAAAAGTGAACATCTGCTAGAAAAAAGGGGATAAACTGCCACCTCCCACCCTAGCAGGAATGTGTAGGCAGGGCTCTGAAAATGGTAGATCGCCTACTATGAGATTCTACACACACACACACACACACACACACTTAGGATTTCTCTTTTATAAAGTTACCTTGAGAACCCTAATTATTGTAATCTGGCTTAGTAACCATCACATGCACGGATGAGGGGAACACACAGTAGAGGGGCTGCACTAGGTCCCAAAGCCTGCTCCCATGCCTTAAATCCTAGTTATTATTATTATTTATTTATTATATTTATACCCCGCCTTTTTTCCTGCAAGGAACCCAAGGCGGGTTACATAATCCTCTCCATTTTATCCTCACAACAACCCTGTGAGGTAGGTAGGTACAAAATTCCGTGCCCCTCTCAGCATGGAGAAAGGCAAAATAGGTGGGGTGGTGACATCAGTGGGCATGGCCTAAATTGTAGTTCAATTTTATGTTCCGAGAGAACAGCTCAGACACCGTACTTGGCCTACTTTGGGATAGTAGAGTACAGTATTTTGCCTTTGCTTGTCTGCACAACTATTTTGAGTAGGGGATAAATTTCTGGGATATGTGTGGGTATGCACAAATTTGGGAGATGCAAAACTTGAGGCCAGAACATTGTATACCACAATTAGCGGAGATAACCCAGGAATACAAAATCCACAAATTTCTTTTCTGAAAGAAAAATCCACGCTGGTGATTTAAACTGTAAATTTCATTAAAAGAGTTTGGCTGGGTTCAAATGTAATGACAAACCATGGTTTGTTAGGAGAATGAGCCTTGAACTCATGTATGGGTGGTGAGGTGGGAGCGGAAGGAGTTAAATTATTCTCTGGCTCAGATTAAAATCCAAACCAGAGGATAATTTGGGTGCCACAATACTAATTCTGGATTTGAGGTGACAAGTTCTGGAAACATCCCTAGTATGAAGCTTGTGCAGATTGAGTGATTGCTGTTTTGAAGAACTAAGCTTGCATATCCGTTCTTAGAGTACGTTTACATGATCAAAGACTCACCTGGGTTTTGTTTATATACAATGCCCCTGAGAGTGTATTAAAACCCATGACCTTAAAAAATGTCCTTTCCACACTTTCAGATAGTCATGCTTATCAGTGAAGGTCCTTTCATGTAGTCGACATATTTTTCCTTCCCTTATGCTTGCTTGTTTTGCTAAAAATAAAAATATTGGAGCCCCATAGAACTGGAAAGGATTCCCCCCACACTTTCAAGGATAGTGAATGCTGTTTGCTGTTTTGGCATCTCACCAAAAAATACAGGTATTATAAAATAATGTATTTAAAGCACAAGCTGCCCACCCCCAATGCCTTGGATGTAGAGAGGATGGTGAAGCACTTCTGTGTTCTAGGTCAAAATAGCACATACATAATCTGAAGTAAGCAGCATAACACAGATAACCACCCACTCTGTTTAGTAGATCTAGTTGAGAGAGGCCTGTGGCTTACGCTGGCTCAGCTTGTCTGAGCGTGGAAAGCTAAGCAGGGTCAAGCCTGGTTATTACTTGGATGGGAGACCCCCTCCTCTAGTTTCCTGCATTGAGCAGGGGGTTGGACTCGATAGCCTTGTAGGCTCCTTCCAACTCTATGATCTATGAAATCTATAAGATGGTAAGAAATGGCAGATCCCTTACCCTTCCACAGCAATCATGAAGCTGACTACAAGTACAGCTGTGTCATGGACAACCATAACACAAAGCCAGAAGGCTGGAGCATTAGATCTGGCTGTGTGGACTGGGATCCATTACAAGATTTTTCAGGAGGAGGAGCTGTGCAAAAATGATGTAGCAAATGTATTTGCTAGCATTCCCTCAAACAATAACGATTTTTAAAGTTCATTTTCTCAGTCCTGAATTGGGAGGAAAATCCCTTGACAGGAAAACATGGAGACAAATGCAGGCTCCAGCTTATATGTGAACTACAGATTGCCATGCTCTTGGCTATGCATTTTTCAAGAGTTTAAGCGGATGCTGCAGTGTTGTGAATTGGAAATAGAAAAACATTGTCCCATCTTGCCTGCATTCCTGTTACGCTTTTGCTGAGCTAACAGTAAGCATGGTAGATGTCCTGTATAGAACTCAGCAAGAGCAATGGAGGCTCCAGTTGAGTGAGAGTGAGTTCCTGAAATATACATAAGATAATGTATTAAAATATTTTGTCTTAAGGTCTTTTCAGGGTAGGTGAAAGGGCAGTCATCATTAATCCTTTTTTCTCCGTTTTGCTCTGCAGCTCCATCGAGGGAAGAATCCTTTGGATCTCATTGCACCTGGTTCAAGACTAGAATGTCAGCACTTGAAAGATTCCCTAGGAGCATGGATAGTCAATGTTCTGGAAAACATTGGTGGGAGGCTCAGACTGCGTTATGAAGGACTTGGAGATTCAGACCAGTATGACTTATGGATGTTCTACTTAGATCCCTTTCTCCATCCAGTGGGTTGGGCAACTCAACAAGGATATATCCTTGAACCTCCTCTAGGTACAAAACTTCATTTTCAATCACAAATTAGGACTGTAAACATTAAAGAAAGGCTTGAATCTTGTTAGCAAGCCTATAAGAAAATTTGGAGCAAAAATGAAATGAAAAATAGAGCATGTAAATATGCCCTTATTTATTTATTTATTATATTTATACCCCGCCTTTTTTCCTGAAAGGAACCCAAGGCGGCTTACATAATCCTCCTCCTCCTCTCCGTTTTATCCTCACAACAACCCTGTGAGGTAGGTTAGGCTGAGAGTCAGTGACTGGCCCAAAGTCACCCAGTGAGTTTCATGGCTGAGCGGGGTCTAGAACCTGGATCTCCGGAGTCCCAGTCCAACACTCTAACCACTACGCCACACTGGCTCAAATTGTCTCATATTTGGGGCATATTTACAGTTCAGACAGAGAATCTCTGGGATTAGGCATTTGCTAGTGGGCTATAATACATAGTGCTGCACTGTGTCAGAAGAAAGGGAAAGTATAGGTATCTAATATATTGGGAGAATCCTACAGTATAATTTGTAGTTTTAAATTGTGTTGTATTATTGTGATTTTGTGGTTCATATTTGTTGTAAGCTGCCTTTGAAGGCCTAAAAATATTCTAAATATATGCATGTTTGTTTCAACTGAGGTAAGAATAATACGTGTTTTTTCTATAGACAAATAAGTGAACTTGTCTATGACTTTTTCTTTCCATAAGCCTCTAGTAGTGTTTATTATATAATCTCAGTTCTATGGATCTTTCAGTCCAGTCAGGAATCATCTTGGCATGACCAAGAAGGATGCAGACACCAAATGAATGTCATGTAACTGTTCAGAACTCAGGGGCTTTCTTCTAACATTTACTTAAACTGCCCACTTGCACAATTGCCATGACAACAGTGGCAAATTGCTCTAGATACCTAGAGTTTGGTAGTGAATAAACGTAGAACAACCCAAACAATATGTTCTGGGCTGGGAGATGTACTCTTAGGTTCAGCCTAAAGGTACACATACATAGCGCATTAGAGATCATCTTTAATCATTCCTTATCAGCAACTTGATCTCTTCCCCAAACTGAATCTCCCAACTGCTTTTTATTCCCCTAAATGTAAAAAGCAATTAGGATTCTGCATAAGAACTTGTAGAGCAGAATCTTTGTAGGAAATATTGCATGCATGCCTTGAGGGCAATTTAAAAAATCATTCAACATGGGGCTCATAGGGTGTGCTGATGTAGTCTCTTCATGCGTAAAGTAACATACAGTTTTGTTAACTATTTTCACATTATTGACTTGACCATGACACGGGAATAGTGTAAAGGATTCATGTTTGCTGTGCTGTACTCTTAATATAACAAGCTACCATTCTTTTATTGAAGCTGTTAGACACTTGAAGGCTGACGGAGAATGGCAGGAGATCTTAGCAAAAATGAAAAAGGAGGAAGAAGAATCTTTGGTACCCACTGATCTATTTAAGGTATGACAGTTGGGATTGCCGTTGAGCACTTTCAATAAATTGTATGGTTAAATATAATAGCTACAAAAAGTAATTGCTGAAAACCAGCCCCAAGAGGCTATTTTAATTAGGTGTGTTTTGCCATTGGATCTCATAGGCTCCAGTTGAGTGAGAGTGAGTTCCTGAAATATACATAAGATAATGTATTAAAATCAATTAAATAGATACAGTGTTGACTTCCCCAGCTGCAGACACAAAGCTCCAACCAAATAAGAGTTTTGAAACAATTTCCAAAGATGCTTTAGTTTTGCCAGGTTTTCAGATGTAGGGGATTCTATCATTGTAGAGCAGTGACCAAAAATGTCCTTCATGCTCTTAAACATCTGAACTGTTACCCGGACATTAAGATCATAATCTGAGGCCCTCCTCCAGGTGCCCCCGCCAGATGAGGCAAGGCGAGTGGCTGCAAAAGAGGACCTTTTTAGTGGTGGCACCCTGTTTGTGAAATGTTCTCCCCAGAGAGGCTTGCCTGGCACCTATGTTATGGTATTTTCCATGCCAGGTGAAGACCATTTTTTTCTCCCACAAAGTTCAAGAACTGTTTTAGTGCTTTTAGCACTCTATTCTGATGCTGGTTTAAATTTAGTTTTATGATGTTGTGATGGTTTTATTCTTTGCTGCTGATTTTATCTTGCTTTTATTCTGCATTGTTTTAATTATATGTTTTTAATGTATTGTGTGCACTGCACAGAGAACATAGGTTATTAGGTGGTTTAAAAGTACAGTAAATAAATAAAATAAACTTGGCATTCAGATGGTATTGTTCAGAGGCCATTTATTGTTCAGATGTCTTAAAAAAAAGAGTGTGCTGGGACATAGTGGAGCAGGAAGTCTCAAAGATATTCAGGGCCCAGAGTGTTTGGGCCCCTTCAATTGTGCCTGGAAGGCAGCATGGAACTAGGGTAGCTTCTCTCGCACTGAACATCATTCTGTAGCAGATGAACCTTCCAAATAGTTATCAGCAATAACCCTTCAGAAATACAATTGTGTGTGGTGGCAGGGAGGGGGGCGCGGGGAGAGGGCACGCGAAGAGTCATTGCCCCCACTAAAGGAAAAAGAAAGTGAGGGTTGGTTGTTAATGACTTTACAGATGTAGTATTCAGTGCTGGAGGTCTGCTTCTTTTTGTCCAATTTCTTCCCTGTTTTTTGTTTTTCTACTAAATGGTCTCTCCATGGATCAGAGGAGTATTGCTTTGAGTTTCTTACTGCATTCATTGTGCTGCAAATTAGAAATTCCTAGGTGAAAAGTATTGTGTCAAATCCCAGTCCCATTGAAATGAAAAGTGAATGCCATGTCAGCTTTAGTAAGATAGCAATTGCTGCCAGCTTTAATTTGCTGGTTTCCTGTAAGCTGAATAACTTTATAATGCCAGGATGAACTAGTGTGACTCTCATTGAAATATTAAAGGATAAGGTTATATCTTCTATTGTACCAGTGGAAGATACACTACATCACTCATTTTCTGCTATGAACAATTTTCTGTTTCAATGATTTTTTGTGCCAAAGAACCTCAGAGCTAATTAACATTTTCATGTTGTCATTTTTAGGACAAGCCTATTCTTGGAGTGCACTCGTTCTCAATGAATATGAAGTTGGAGGCTATTGATCCAAAGGCTCCTTTTGTCATCTCACCTGCTACCATCACAAAGGTGCCAAAATATGTTCTGAAGTGTCTTAGCTGCCAGCTGCATCTTTTTCTTTTCTGTTTACTTCACTGCAGTGAAAAGTACTACTCCATGTAACTTCATATTCTCTAATACTTAGGGTCACCTTAAGCCAAGGGTAGTGTTGCAAGGTAGTTTGGTATCTGCTTCAAAAACTATGCTCGCACTCCAGGGCTTAGTCCCAAAACCTGCTTTCAATTCCATGCTTAAGCTCCAAGACATCTGAGTAGTAGTAATATCTTTGAGAAAGAGTAGAGTTCCTTTTCCTCACTAATCAGTAACTGTAAAAGCCCCTCAAATCTGAGATTAGGTGGAAGGGTGAGGAACACAGGGCAAGGCTCCTAAGCAGCACCATATCCATAGAAATTGAGCACTGATGCTGAGCCTGAAAGTTCAAGAACTGTTTTAGTGCTTTTAGCACTCTATTCTGATGCTGGTTTAAATTTAGTTTTATGATGTTGTGATGGTTTTATTCTTTGCTGCTAGTGCAACCTTCCCCAAGCTGGTGCCCTTCAGGTGTGTTGGACTACAATTCCCAATATCTCCTGCTAGCTGGGGCGATGCTGGGAGTTGTATTCCAACACAGCTGAAGGCACTAGGGCAGATGGCAGTTAAAGTTCAACAACATCTGGAGGGCCATAGGTTTCCCACTCCTGGTATAACCTTTCCTTCCATTCTCAGCAACAATTTTATTCCAGAAGGACATAATCTTATTACAATTCTTATTACAGTTACAGCAGTTGTCATTAACATTTGTATACTAAAAGACCATTTTTTATTTATAAAAGACAAGGTGTTAGATACCAGCCTTAAAGAATCTTATGATGTTCTTGAATATTGATAGAGTGAGGAAGCAGGAACAAATGTAAATGCTGTCTGCCAAACATGTTAAGGGGTGATGATTCCTAGCATTCCCACCCCTGCAATTTTTAAAATTATTGCCATGAAAAGCTTTTCTAACACCAAGGCAGCATTTGGATCCTATTGGTTTCAGTGTAACTTTCTACATACATACCCCTGGTACTCTTGGAAAATCAAGACAAGGACAGGTTATATCCAATGTTAGTCTAACGTAAGTCCCATTTGTTGCAGTGGGTCTACTCTAAGTAGGACTAACATTAGATACAATCCATTAGCCATTTGCTCCCAGATCTTTAATGAGGCTCTGTTTTTGGCATTCAAGTTGAGTGTACTTGCTTATGTGATACATTTTTATTATCATAAGCAGCCTACAGAGTCCAAAAGAAAGTTCTATTGACAAATGTGCAATTTTACTATAAATTGTACCTGTAAAGTATTTGTAGGTAAATATCTCTGCCTCTTTTTTAAATAAAAATAACTTTGTTCTCACTTCAGAACTCGCACTTTTTGTAGAGATGTCATCCTGACTGTGTCTGGAGTAGACGCACAGTTCTTATGTCACTTTCTCAGCAGTGAACCATCATGACAGCTATAAGATCTGTAATGTCAACAACGTCAACCCTTTATTTCATTGTTCTGTTTGCATTTATAGAGTAGGATTCCTCTTTCACATTCTTACAGTGGCTCCCAGTTTTGTTTCACTTCCAGTTTAAACTGTTTGTCTCCTCTTCTATCTATACATCTTAATTGCAGTTGCAATTTTTTTCTTTATGCCTGGAATGTTCCTCCTGAACACACTGCCAGTCTTTTCACTCTAATCTCTTTTAAGAAATGTCCCAGTATTTTCAGTCTGCCTTTGCCTACTAATTTTGTTTCATTTTACTTTACTTTTCATCTAAGTCTCTTCTTTTAAAGCGTAATTAAATTTAAAAAAACAGGTTTTGTAACCCTCTGATTGATTGATTGATTGATTGATTGATTTCAGAATATTACTATACCACTTTGCATTTAAAAATAAAATAAAATCCCAAAGCAGTTTACAAAATAAAATCATGATAAAATACAATAAAACCGGACAGGGAAAATCCTTGGCAACAAGTGTGTCTTCAGTTGTCATTGGAACGACACTATACTTGGAGTCCCGCCTGATTTCCATGGGGAGGTCATTCCACATGGTGGGTGCCACAATTAAGAAGGCGCTTCTCTGCACCATTACAAAATGAACCTCAGTAGGTTGTCGTCTGGCCAGAAAGTTCTTCCCCTCACAACACAGAGACTGGAGCGACTTACCGTATATGAGAGAAGGCGGTCTCTCGGATAACCTGGTCCTGAGCTGTTTACGGCTTTATAAACCAACAATAACACCTTAAACATGGCTCAGTAGCTAACTGGCAGCCATCTTAAGTTTGAGTATAATATTATGTCCACATCCTTTCTCTCCCATTTCTTCCCTTGTCCTGTCCTTGTGTCTGTCAGTATTTAGAGCAAGATACTTTGTTTTGTTCTTTTGAAAAGAGAAAAAAGTATATTTTTAGGTGCTTTATATATAATGGCAAAGAACTGCCCCACTAGTTCCGTCTGTCCACGGAGTCTTTAGACATGCACTTCTCAAATGGCAACCCCTTCTCCCATGCCACATGATTACCTATTTTAAAACTGAGGTGACTTTCAAAAGCAGTTTGTGATATGTTGTGGAGGCCAGCTGCTCAAAGAAAGAGAGTTAGAAACCTGCCCATGTTCATAGGCACACTTAACATAGCTCTTTTGGATCCTAGCCAATAAATAAAAATATTGGCAAATTTAGCACAGGAAATGGCAGGGTTGCAATGATTTAAATCAGAATAAAAATTGATTTTTTCGATTATTTGCACACACAAAAATTATGATTTTTTGCAACCCTGGAAATGGTCTCTCTGAAACAAGGACCATCTGGCTGATAATATAAAACTATCTAAGTCATTCCTCTACCTTCTTGCAGGTGTTCAATGAACAATATTTCATGATAGAAATAGATGATTTGCGACCAGAACGTAGCACAAGCCGGTCTTATGTGTGTCATGTCAACAGTCCTGGTGTTTTCCCTGTGCAGTGGAGCCTAAAGAATGGCGTGCATCTCAGCCCTCCACCTGGTATGCATATGTAATCTCTCTGCATTCGTATCAGCAGTCTTTGGGAACATTGTGCTTTTGTACCTGAAGATACTGTGTTTCACAAGCTAGAATTGTATTTCCTGAGTTATATTGCAGATACTTGGGACAATTTAATAGCATAATACCGGTGAGGTAAGATTTCTCATAGTAATTCTAAACATAGGTTAGGGACAGGCATTGAGTATAGGCTTTTGAAGTATTCTTCAAAACTTGATCTAAGAATGAAGGCATTAGTGTATTACAAGCTTAAGGGAGCCAGTGAGGTGTAGGAGAACTGTGGACTAGGACTGGAGAGACCACAGCTATGAAGCTCAGTGGATGGCCCTGGTCCTAGTTACCATCTGTTAGTCCAGAGGTGCAGAACCTCAGGCCGAAGGGCCAAATCTAGACCTCCTGGGGTCCCCAGATGGCCAAGCCCCCTTCCCATGGCTCCACCTCCTTTCCCCCCGACCACTGATCGCTTGGTGGTTTCCCAGGCTTTGTGCCTTCCCCCACCCATATTCTAAAAGGTTGAAATGCCTCTCCTAAGTCTTAGTTACTGGTAAGCAGTAAGAGCTTTAAACTGCAATGTCCTGGTATTTTGGCCCCAAGTACTTTCACAACAGGGTTCTTTATTGCTACAACACATGTGCAAACACATACTTCTGAGGAGCTGCATCAGCTCCAAACACTGCCTCAGCTCCAAAGCCTGAGAGAGAGAGAGGCCCCACAGTAGGCTTCCAGGAGAAAAAAATAAATGAGCAGGTTCTCTTAAAGCTACATACATACATCACAACCCCCTCTAGCTCTTAATAAGTTTCCCTGCTGCTACAGACTTCACATCTGCCAACCCACATACACACTGCATTCCCTTTAAAACACACACACACACACACACACCAACACACACTAAAATCCTGGACTTCTGAACTGATGTTCACTTCCCGTTAGGGAAGACACCCCCCCCCCCCAAAAAAAAGCTTAAAAATGAGTTCCAGGAAGTTTCTTCTTGGAATAGTGGGTATGTCAGCCATTGCTATGACTTCATTCATTGGCTAAAAGCACTGAAAGGCGGGAGCAGGCTAGTTTCTCATGAAACGAATGGGCCAGAAGAGCGACTGCACATTTTGCCTCATATCTCAGGTTCTGCAAGGGGTAGAAACGTGTGTTTTGTTTTTTATTGAAAGCTGGGAATCTGGAGATTATGGCTCATCTTGGGGGGAGAGCGACAGCTGCCCCTCCTTGCCTTCACCTGTTGATTCCCATGATGTCACCCATATATTTTTGGAAGAAGTGTATGATTAAAAATGCGTAAGAGTCACTTTTCTTGGTTCATAGGTTATCCTGGGCAAGACTTTGACTGGGCAGACTATCTCAAGCAGTGTGGTGCTGAAGCTGCTCCCCAGAGTTGTTTTTCCTTGGTGAGCATTCACGATATAATGAATCAATAAACTTTATTGTATACAGCCATAGGCCGTTACAAATCATTAAAATGTAATATTTATAAAATTTATAAAACAGTATAATTTAAAACATTATAAAACTCAGTAAATCTACATAAAACAAACCATTTCACATTCCTCTAAAAGTTTAAACCCTGGAATCTAAAATATTTACATTCAAGATACATTATTGTTTTTAATAAAATAGGAACGTAGATTCCTAGCTGCCAATGCAAATTTGGCTACCGAATATGTAATGAATAGGTAATTGTCAGCTAAAGGTCCAATTACTATTTCTTGAGGAGTTTGCCTTGAGAACAGCTGGTTTATAAATGACAAAAAAAATTCTCACTATATAATGTGTTTGTTCAGTGGTTTCTATTTTATTTATAAAACTGTTTAGTCACAGCACGTAATAATAAAAACAAAGAATTAGAATATCTGGGGGGAGGGAGGGTTAGGGTATGACTTCATACCATCATATTTAAACAGATGTTTGTAGCATTTAACATTTGGTTTATTCTACCAGAGCTGATGGCATCACACGTCTTTAAAGGGTAGCATTAGGATTTTATGTCTTTGGCCACAAACAGCAGATGAGGTGGCAAAACTGTGCCTTGACTATGCTGCTTAGATAGCAGGTGGAGGTTCGCATGGTGGGATGCTTCCCCATGGGGAAAAAAAAAAATCCTGCACCTGGAAATTTAGCATATTTGGGCAAAAGATAGACTAGAATCCTCCCTGGCATCTAGTTTTTCAGGTTCAGAGATTTTTGGGGGGATTTTTTGGCTGGGATCCAAACAGCCCCATGTACATGTGGAAGGTGCCAATCTTGCTTTCTGACTGCAAACCCTTAATATCACACTGTATTCTGCTCTAGCAAGTCCTCCAACCTCCAGGAGCACCTTTTTGTAAGGGAATGAGGTACTGCGGCGGGAAGGAGAAGGCCTGGTATGCATGCAACGTCATATGCAGCCTTTTCGATCCTTCCCCAATGTATGGAGGAGGAAATCATGTGGGTCCGCACTCTTAGCCTGAAGTCGTACAGCTGAGACACAGGTTTATTACCTTGTTGGCTGTTTGGAGGAACCAAGCCTTCATTTGCACATAAAGCAAGTTTCTAATGAGATACACAGTATCCTTTTTGCTGTATTTAATTTTTTTTTTTTTTTTTAATTTAAATATTGCAAGCTGCAGGTTTGAAGCACAGCATCTCACATGTTCTACCACAAATACATTCATCTTTTAAAAACTCATTTGGTTGCCTAGTTGAAGTTCTCTTGTGATCTAAAAGAGGCTGCACTTGCTGATTAGATGTTGTTTTGAACTTGCAGTCTCTGAGTACTTGGTGATCCTCCAAGGGTCCACTTTACCACTTATTCACTAAATTTATTCTGAACAATTTCCCTATTGGTATTTAAATCTGCTCTAAAAATGTACATTCTTCTGCCTAAATGTATATCTTGTGTTCCTTTAGCTAAGTTCTGACCATGGTTTTAAGGAGAACATGAAACTTGAGGCTGTGAACCCAGAAGATCCACAAGAAATTTGTGTTGCTACAGTTACAAAGGTGAAGGATTCCTATCTCTGGCTACAGCTGGAAAGTAAGTTACCTTTTGGAGGATGGATATTTTGCATTTGGTTTGCCTTTCCCAAGTGTTCAGTTAACACCACTGCCTTGTCCGAGTGTCATTATCAGCTACTCCAAAAAATGGCTATCTTCGTATTTGGTCTGTTTCTTATTGCCACTCCTGATAAAACTGAGAGCCAGTGTAGCGTAGTGGTTAGAGTGTTGGACTGGGACTCAGGAGATCCGGGTTCTAGTCCCTGCTCGGCCATGAAACTCACTGGGTGACTTTGGGCCAGTCATTGCCTCTCAGCCTAACCTACCTCACAGGGTTGTTGTGAAGATAAAATGGGGAGGAGGAGGAGGATTATGTAAGCCGCCTTGGGTTCCTTGAAGAAAAAGGGTGGGGTATAAATAAATAAATAAATGACAATCAAAGGCTTTTATCCTGCCAGATTCCTATTTGTGTGAAGCCTCTCTTGCTACATAGAGCTGATTCAAATGTGCAGGCACACTGACATGTGGTATAGGAAGCTGTGTGTTCAAATATGTGTCAGATCACAACAAACAGTAATATTGAATAGCCCTGTAAGATCTTTGCATGTTATTTTAACAGGTACTAAAATGCCAGTCCTTGAATGCATAGTGTGTGTGGACTCCATGAATATATTTCCAGTAGGTTGGTGTGAAACTAATGGATACCAGCTCAGACCTCCTCGCAGAGCAATAGGTATGAATAATGATTCGTATAATAGAATGTATTGTGGAGTTGAACAGATTATAGTACTTCAGAGTACTTTATATCTATTTCTCACATACAATAATAAATAATACATGCTCTGTATTGTAACATAACATATGTGAAAATTCCTAGAAAGGAAGGGGGAGAAAGTTGTAAGACATTTTGAGTTAATACTTTCCTAATCTCCCTAGAAACTATTAGTTAGTGATCAGAGCAGCAATAGGCGGATAACGCAGAAGCACCTGCATTTACACTAGTATTATAGCACATTTTAGGAATGAAATTGAAGAAATGCAGGTCTCTAAGTTCTGGAAGAAGGAAATCTTGTTCACCCACATGGGAAGGTTCAGGGTACATTTTTGTTTTAATTGTTCTTTGCTCAGCTGCTCTTAAGTTTCGCAAGAAATGGGTGCCCCAAGCAATCACAAAACATGACTGTAATCTGTACCCTGTCCACATAAATGCTGTGATTCTGCATGCAAAAGATTGTGATAGCTTTTAAATTTTATATTGGACACCTTTTAAAAGTTTATATTGGTTCTTCATTATGTTTCATTTTGATTTACAGTGAACAAGGAAAAGAAAATTGCGGTGGTCCAGCCAGAGAAACAGTACGTATTAAATGTATCACTCATCACTAACAGTGGCTTGTTTTTGGGAAACTTCAATACAATGACAGTTAGCTAGAGCTCACCAGTTGGAAATGTTGACAAAAATGGTCAACAGTTCTTCTACATTGGCTTGATTCTTCTGAGCTTTGGTACATCGACTCCATAAGGAAGAGAGCTGCCTCTTAATGCTTATAGTGGAGGTAAATCTATTATGGGTCCTGTTAACGGACATTCAAATACTGAGCAAAATTTATTAAATGTAAGCGGTCCCAAAAATATATACCAGTATACTAAATCTGCATTTGGATTTGGGGCATAGGTCTATAATATCAGATTGAGATGGTTTTTGTAAACTTTTTCAGTTCTCCCCAGGTAAGCAGGTAATAAATGAAACTCTTCTGTTTCTTTCTCAGTCTCTCCCCTTATTGGTAGGATAACTTTGTGCAGAGTAGCCTAGCTTTGCTTGGGTTTTTGTTTTCTTTTTTTACTCTATGGGTACCAGTTCAGGGTAGGTGGCACTTTGCTCAGGACTACCTTTTTGTCTCCACTGCTTCACTCTTTATTCAAAGCTTAGGAGCTTCCTTTCCTAAAATACTTGTCAATACTGGGGAGTGAGTAGAGTAATAGGAGCTGGAAGAAGGAGGTATCCCAAATTCATCTTCCCTACAACAGTGTAGAGCAGGTACTCATCATGTGGTGCCCAAAGACCTCTTCAGTGGTTGATTCTGAGACTAAGATTAACCACATACTTTTTGTATTGCTTGAATGGTGTTGTGGTTATCTTTCCCACTGTGGTAGGCAGATCAGGAAACTCTCTTGTATATCACCTTCCAGTTCCATTAGCTTATGGTAGAAAATACATTTATGCCATTGCTCAAATGCTACAAAACATGCACTTTTCTGTGAGTTAGAAAAGCAACACACAAAACAACCCCAAGATCCACAGGTACCAAACCATTGTATTTTATTGCCCCACCTCTGTGTCTCATTCACTGGGAGGCACTGGGCTGCTGAGAATGTGAGCAGCACCTGTTACAATCTGTTGTTCAACTAGTGAGAGTAGGGTCTGCAAACTGTCTGGGGCTCAGTTTAAACATAATGAAAAACCATGGCTTTCCACTATGAATCATAGAAGGGGCCTACAAGGCCATCGAGTCCAACCCCCTGCTCAATGCAGGAATCCAGGTCAAAGCATCCTGACAGATGGCCGTCCAGCTTCACCTTGAATGCCTCCAGAGTGAGAGAGCTCACCACCTCCCTTGGTAATTGGTTCCATTGTCTTATTGCTCTAACAGTCAGGAAAATTTTCCTGATGTTTAGGTGGAATCTGGGTTCCTGTAACTTGAGCCCATGATTCCGTGTCCTGCAAACTTTGATGATCGAGAAGAGATCCTGGTCCTCCTCTGTGTGACAACCCTTCAAGTACTGGAAGAGTGCTATCATATCTCCCCTCAGTCTCCTCTTTTGAAGGCTAAACATGCCCAGTTCCTTCAGTCTCTTCTCATAGGGCCTTGTTTCCAGTCCCTTTATCATCCTTGTTGCCCTCCTCTGAACCCTCTCCAGTTTGTCTACATCCTTCTTAAAGTGTGGTGCCCAGAACTGGATGCAGTACTCAAGATGAGGCCTAACCAGTGCCGAGTAAAGGGGAATTATCACTTCACGTGATTTGGAAGCTATACTTCTATTAATGCAGCCCAAAATAGCATTTGCCTTCTTTGCAGCCACATCGCATTGCTGGCTCATATTCAGTTTGTGATCTAAAACAATTCCAAGATCCTTCTCACTTGTAGTATTGTTGAGCCAAGTGTCCCCCATTCTGTAACTCTGCATTTGGTTTCCTCTCCCTAGGTGCAGCAGTTGGCATTTATCCCTATTACATTTCATTCTGTTGTTTTCGGCCCAGTGCTCCAGCCTATCGAGATGGCTTTGAATTTTGTTTCTGTCTTCCAGAGTATTAGCTGTTCCACCCAACTTTGTGTCATCTGCAAATTTGATAAGCATTCCCTGTATCTCCTCATCCAAGTCATTAATAAAAATGTTGAAGAGCACTGGGCCCAGGACCAAGCCCTGTGGTACTCCACTCGTTACCTCTCCCCAGTTTGAGAAGGTACCATTGGAATGATAAGCACCCTTTGAGTCTGATTCTGTAGCCAATTGTGGGTCCACCTGATAGTTGTTTCATCCAGCCCACTTTTAGCTAGCTTGCTAATCAGGATATCATGAGGCACTTTGTCAAAAGCTTTGCTGAAGTCCAGATATATGATGTCCACAGCATTCCCACAGTCCACAAGGGAGGTTACCCGATCAAAAAATGAGATCAGATTAGTCTGGCAGGATTTGTTCTTGCACAAATCCATGCTGGCTTCTAGTAATCACTGCATTGCTTTCAAGGTGCTTGCAATGCAGACCGACTTCTTTATAATCTGCTCCAGAATTTCCCAGGGATTGATGTTAGACTGACTGGTCTATAGTTCCCAGGTTCCCCGTTCTTGCCCTTTTTGAAGATGGGAACAACATTTGCCCTCCTCCAGTCATCTGGCACTTCACCTGTCCTCCATGATTTCTCAAAGATAATAGACAGTGATTCTGAGAGTTCTTCTGCCAGTTCCTTTATTACTCTAGGATGCAGTTCGTCAGGCCCTGGAGATTTAAACTCAGTTCAAAGTAATCAGGTGCTCCTTGACCGTATGAGAAAAAGCTATCGGTGAGCATCAGGTATGCATGTTCACCCTCTCCTCTTTTGCATGTGCAAGGTGAAGATAGAAAGCATCTGTTTTTTATTCTAAACTAACCACAGTTCCTCATGACATCTGAATTCAGAGAACTATGGTTTGTTTAAACTGTGGTTGATAAGAACAAGCCAGGATCAAATCATGGTTTCAGATACTGGCTTGCTCTCCAACTAGTTTAAACAAACCACAGTTCCCCAACTTTGGACATCACAGGAAACCATGGCTAGGGTATAATTGAAAGCTGCTTCTCCTTATGAGTATAAAGAAGGAGGGAGGTTTGGGGAGTTCACAATGCCCAAGATTCACTGCAGCTTACTCTCATAGTAGAAACCATGGCTTTCTCTTGTGTTTGAACTGAACCTCTGCCTTTATTCCAGATTATTTATTATTATTATTTATTTCATTTCTATACCAACCAATAGTCGAAGCTCTCTCAGCAGTTCACAACAATTCACAAACACAATACAATAAGAATAGATAAAAACAGCATAAAATGTTTCAATACACAAAATTCTAAAAGCAAACCAACAGCCAAAACAATTCCAGTACCACAGACCTGTCAAAAGCAGCTGACCCAGATGCCCCATTATGCCATCAAACTCCTTAAGTGCCATTAAATGCCTGGGAGAAGAGGACAGATGTAAGCCCCTAGTGCTGTTGGCACTGTGATCATTCCTGATTGAAAGTTATTACTTTACTTAACTGGGTAGTGGGTTATTATTTAATTCTTATTCAGTTAAATGCCTTTTCCCCAAAATGTCCCAAGAGTAGCAGTGATGAGTAGCCTCATGAATCTGCATTTGAGCTGTAATATTAGATGGTGAACTTAAAGCATTAGAAAAGTAGAGAAAGATGGAGGTCCATCGAATTCAGAAAATACCATTCCATTAATTCCTTAAATTTTAAGGGAACACTGTGTAGTGTGAACTTACTTGAAATGTTGCTGTTCTGTGGAATTGACCTGCTAGTTGTTGGTAACATCCTAAGCATGTGATTTCACCTTATAAGAACTCTGGAATAAACAATGAAGGCTGCATTGTTAAGCATGTTGAATGGAAGTGTGTGTGTTTTTTAAAATCTGGATCTTACTGTCATATTCAGGATTGAAATGTTAGTATCTGTACAACAGGCTGTGGCAGAGCATATAAGCAAGCTGTTTGTCCTATCCAGTTCCTGGGCACCATTGCAAGCTTTGGTTTCAGACTTGTTCTCTCAGGCACACAACATTTAGGAATGGGTAGGAGATTTATTGCTCCCTCCCCACCCACATTTTTCAGCTCAGGAGCACCTATACCTCTGGCAACCTCACAGGGTGATTCTATACACTGAGTAACTGTTCTTTCTAACTAATGAAATCTCCCCAATTTTTTTCTTCCTGTTTCCTTCTTTGACAGAATATTGTCTTCAAGGACTGACCATGAGGGACTAAAGAGCCAGGAACTGAATTCTGCTGACACCAGTAAGTAAGAAAGAAGTGTGTGTTTTGAGTGGGTGGGTGGCAGTTGGACAGTGAGGCTATGAACACTGTGCATATATAATATAATATATGAGGGAAAGGATAGTTCTACAATCATATCTAGGGATATGTTAAATTTGACACATTACAAAATATTGTATAGGATAAAGGAAAGGAACTTTCCAGTATAGTACCAGGATCGGGGTGAAAGGGAGCATGACTAGGTAACAGCAGGGTTCTAGGTTGGCGGTGGGGGAAATCATGGTAGTTCCAGACAAAACATATAATCAACTTCTATTACTGGCTTTAGATATTTAGAACTACCCTGTTGGGGTAAGGCTCTTCCTAACAACTACTTCCTGCTTGTACTTTGAACTATTTCAGCTCTGCAGTGAGGTAGCTGTGTTTTGCTTTGCAGATAACTATGGCAACTCTATAAGCACAAGATTGTTTGACAGTAAAATCCCATATGTGCCAGATGGTGAAATCTAATCATTTGCTAAACTGTTGAATGAATGAATGTTGAATAAGTACATCTGCTGCTGAAATAGCTAAACAAATCTATTGGTACGGTACTTCTAAAATCGTATTGCAGTGACTTGCAGTGCAGCAAAATGTGTGTTTCAGGCACTACCTAATGTAAGCTTTGCAGAAATGGAGGCTGCTCATTCTGGGATTTAATTGGTTTTTAAATGGAGAGGCGTTATGTCAATACAATCCCATCTCTATATATGCCAATTATAAACTCCATGGAATTAGAGCTTTAAAAGAAAGTGACTCTTAGTCCAGGCATAGCTAGAATGGAATGACTATTGGTATATCAATATCTTTGACATTCTTGCATCACAGAGGATGCTGACTTATTTTGGAAACTTGAGCAATAAACTAGCTATACACATTGTTTCAACATTAACACACACAGCTCTGGGAAAACAAGTTTTCAAGACAAAGACATATGACGGTACCAATATTTTTGATCGGGCTTCCACACCTTGTGAATCATCAAGCCAAACGCAGTTCACTAGCCATGCATTATGGCCTGGCCTGACAGGCGCTTGACAACTCCCCAACAAGCTGCACAAAAAAATCCCAGGTTGAGCTTTGGTGATATCTAAGAAAAGACTTGCACAATTGAATTGGAACATGAATAAGGAGCCAGGGCAGATGCTGGAGCCCTGATGTTGTTATATGTTCCAGTTGCCTCACCCAGAAGGATGTGGGTCTCCGCATACATCACCAGCTGGAGTTCACAGAAAGTCATCAGGGATATTCTAGAAGTCTCTCCTCTGTGTTAATGACAGAAATCTCACCTCTAGCCTTGATAGGTTTACAGTCTAAACCAGCCTTCTCCGGCCTGGCACCCTCCAGATGTGTTGGACTACAACTCCCATCATCCCCAGCCAGTATGGCTATTGAATGGTGAGAATTGTAGTCCCGCACATCTGGAGGGTACCGGGTTGGGGAAGGCTGGTCTAAACCTTGTATCGATTCTGAATTTGGCACCGTGTCACCTAAATCTCTAACCACTGTTTGTTAGGCAAGACTAATCAAGTTTTAGGATACGTATTTTTCGCTCCATAAGACGCACCGGACCATAAGACGCACTTACTGTATGGTACAAAAAATTAAAAAAAATAAAATAAAAATCAGCTGAGAGGCGGGGGCTTCCCCTGCCCCACCCAGGAGTCCTCCGCTCTTCCGGACCAGCAGAGGAAAGTTAAAAAAAAAAAATTAAAAAAAAATTTTTTTTTTTTTTACTATATTCACTCCATAGGACGCACAGACATTTCCACCTAGTTTTTTGGGGGGGTAAGTGCGTCTTATGGAGCGAAAAATACGGTACTTTGGGGGGGGGGCAGTTTTACTTGTTTAGACAGTGACAAAGGTTTAGATCCAAAGGTGTCTTGTGCCGGTGGAAAGGTACTTCCACTCACACAAGCCAGCCTCCCTGAATTCCGGTGATACCCTATCCCGCTGCAGCTACCCATGAAGCTACCCCACACCGTTCCAGAGGGTCCCTTCACCCTCTGAATCACCTTCGGTGGCGGGGAGGGGGCTGCAAGGAAGAGGCAGGAGAGCCCCATTGCATGACCAGAGTTCCACTTGTGCCTCCTGGATTCCAGCCCATAATATTTAAAAGTCGACCATAATGAGGTGGACTGTCAGTGTTAAATAATAAACCTTTGAGATGGGAATTAACCATGTGTAGTAAATTATGGTTTGAGTTATCAAAAGTAGAGATATATACACATGAAGCTGCATATGTTACTTTCACATCTGCAGTTTAAATGACCTGAATGCTAGTATTTAAAATGAGCATTTCTGCAGAGCATTCTGATATCGTTTTACTTTTCCAGTTGTAACAAATGGTAAATACTGTTGTCCAAAGATCTACTTCAACCACCGCTGCTTCTCAGGGCCATACCTTAACAAAGGTAGAATTGCAGAACTGCCACAGTCTGTGGGACCTGGAAATTGTGTCCTTGTTCTTAAAGAGGTAAGGGCATTTGGAAAACGTGGCTATGTTTCTAGCACAATTTGCTTTCTCTGTGTAAGCCCCCCGTCTGTTTATAGTAGACTAGAAATACATTAATGCAGCCTTCAAGGTAAGTACAAAAAAGTATAATTTTCTATGAAATTATGTACTAGCCTACCTGTATTAGGTAATGGGCTCTCCAACCTTTTTGGGCCCATGGGCACATTTGGAATTTTGAGAAAGTGTTGTGGGCATTAGCACAAAATGCGGGAAAGTTTTAGGGAAGATTAGACTTCTATAAGACATGTAATTAATTCACTGTATTGCAGAAAGGCCTAAGTGGCTTTGCAGAGAAGAAAATATACACCTGCCACTGAACCATATAGCAGCAGAATCTGCCCAAGGCGGAATATTAGGTTTGATGTCAGTAACTAGATCTGTACGACATGTGTAGTCCTTTGAGAACATCCTAGATTATTGAAACTGCCTCTGGGGACTTCTGCTGCACGTCAGATGCCAGTGGTTATTCCTCATAGTGGCAGCTTTGTCAAATACTGTCCCATGGTATTTTAAATCTCAGGTTCATTATTTTTTATTATTTGCTCATTAAATCGACTTATTTTCTTACATGGTTGTCTCACTTCTTGGAATGAATTGAATGGGGCAACTTTCACTCATGGGTTTTTCCAGTTACTTTAGTGCAAAGATAAATATTTTCTTTGAAAGCCATCTTGATCAACCTTTCTTCCCAGTCGTAACCAGCCCCCCTGAATGACGTGTTGTGAAATCTTGTCACTCTGCCATTTTCCACAAGCCGCCTTCTCCAACCACCCTTCCTTCAGAACCATTTTTCTCATTCCATTGTCTATACTTCGCACCCTACCTTCAACCTCCTTGGCTCCTCTGTTTGCCAGTAGACTTTAGTACCTTTATATTTTAGTATAAGTTCAGACCTTCACAGAACGACTAGTTCTTTGGGAACCAAAAGAAATGAAATGTGCATTGGAAATGAAAGCATGTTGGCTGAATTAAACGAAGGCAGCAACATTTGCTAGATAAACTTAGTGTTGTGATGTTCCCTGAACAAAGCTGAAGGAAATGAGGAAAGACAGCTAGGCTATATTGAGTTGAGAGCTGCTGGAATTGGAAACTTAATGGTAATCAAATAATAAATTCTTGGCAATTCCTCACTGTCTGTCTGTTTTGGTTTGCAGTTACTGTTCTTTCTAATCTTAAATGTTTGCATATTTGACTCTGCGATGTTGGTACTCTCATTGTGGTTGATTCAGATGAATAGAATTAATCTACTAAGTTATATTAACATGTTAAAATAAATGTTATTGTACAAGTTACTTAATATTTTCCCCTTCTATCTTCTCCCCCCCCCCCCCCATTTTCAGGTTCTCTCTTTGTTGATCAATGCTGCCTATAAGCCTAGCCGTGTTCTTAGAGAAATACAACTGGATGAAGAAGCTGCATGGCATGGATATGGAGAGACCCTGAAAGCAAAGTAAATTGTCCCTTCGTTATCATGGTTTCCTTCCTTTGCCCTTTGGGCCAAATTAGACATTACAAAGGAACTATTCCCCACCACCACCTTTGTAATGCTAAAGCAGGGGCAGGGTTGGCTGGCAGGAGGCAGTGTTTAATCCTTTACCTGTCCACCAATCCTTTGCCCCCCCCAAATTTCCCCCCCTTCAAAAACCAGAAGTTGCCCTGATAATGTATTTGAAGAGCAGGGATGTAAATCTAAATAATAATAAGTGAGCCACATTTGGGTGGGGAGCTCATTTGGAGGGGAGAATTGGTCACATGAAGGTTAAGCATCCCTCTTAAATTACTCCTCTTCCCCCATAAGATAACTGTATGTCCAAATTAGATGTTAACGATTTCATGTCTTCTCTCCCTTTTTATCCCCAATTCCTCCAAAATAAACATGCATTTTGAGTGAAATAAAAATAATGCTGCAGCTAATATAACAGGTCGCTCTCTTTGTTTTTTTAAATCTCTCTCTCTTCCTTATCAACTTGATCCAAAAGTCCAGTGAATAGTTCAAGTAGAAGGGTAGTTGTATTCCTGAGGACTTTCTCAGATGTCAGGAAACTAGCCTAATCATCATGCTGTTTCCTAGTTAAGCTGTGTCCTAGAATTGCTCTGCTGCCTGTTTTTTGTTGGTTTGTTTGTTTTTTGGGCCACATAAATAGGAGTACTCAAGCAGGTGTTTCATGTTTTAACAAGAAGTGAGTTTCATAGATTTAATATAGAGCTGGAAGGAGCCTCCAACCCCCTGCTCAATGCATGAAAGTACTAATGCATAAGGGTCTCCATCTGGCAAGTAATAAATTGACATTCGCAATCTCTGGAGTTGTTGTTAAATATTTAGTAACTTATTTCTGAGCTCACTTGGGCAAACTGATTTTTTATTGTCAATTAACTGATAGAGGGTTGCGAAATTAGGCCATAGTCAAGGAAGTGTCAACTCAATAGATCTACGATAATGATAAGATATTTAAGGATGTCCGTGAAAAGGGGTATCGCTTTTGTCGTGTAGCAATGTCTGGTGAGCAAACAAATGTCTGTGCATTTATCGGTATAGAAGGCGTTTCCTCGTTTATACACTGGTTTGGCACACATCGTATAGTAGTACTAGCATCTGGGCACACCTTTAGGTTAGTGGGAATCTAGTCTCCAACTGTGACAAAGATACATGTCAAAAGACGTCTTTTCAAGGAACATAGGTGGCGGTGGCACTCGTGCATAGTCCGAAAAGAGAAGGTCCTGGTTGGTGAATTAGTGGTAGTGTATAGACTAAGTCCCCCACCCTCATTCCATTTGGATTGGGGCCAGCAATTAAGAGCTACACTGGTGGAAAGTTTCTTCCCAAACCCCATTAACTGGCAGTGGTGGCTCTAGTGATCATGACTTCTGCTCTGGGAGCGGGGAGAGGAGTTAGTCTATCCTTCTCCCTGGTGCCTGGAACGAATGCTAGTACAGATATGACCCAGGGTGCTGTTTCCAAGGGCCTCTTGGTGCCTGGGACGCTGGCACTGACAGCATTTGTTCCTGGTACCAGGGCAAACAAAGGGGAAGGCAAGATATCTATCGTTCTCCCCTCGCCCTTGAAGCTACCACCACAGCTGGGTGGGTGGGAGTGGGAGTTCTTCTCTGGCTCGGGTATTGGGGCTAGAATACTCACCTTGTACTGAAGGAGGGTGTGACAAATTGCTGAGGTTTGTATTCAGAGCCAAGGAATTGCAAGTTTTGATGACATCACTATTAGTCACACACTTTCCCTATTTTTACCTTTTTAGCAATACTAATTCAAGGAATGTATCTTCATCTGACCATGGTGGTGTACAACATTTCACCAGCCCTGCAATGGCTTGTATATATTAACCACATAAAGTGGCATGGCTTCCATACCATCACTTTTCCCCCCATTTCAATTATAATCAAACCAAATGTTTGTTTTCTTGCTACAGATATAAAGGAAAGAGCTACCGTGCCACGGTGGAGGTTGTAAGAACAGCTGATCGGGTTTCAGACTTCTGCAGGCAGACCTGTATCAAACTGGAATGTTGTCCAAATCTCTTCGGCCCCCAGATGGTGCTAGACAAGTGTTCAGAGAACTGCTCTGTTCTGACAAAAACCAAATACAGTGAGTAGCATGGTGTTTGGTCCTACAAGTGAATTTTCTCATTCAATACTGAACAGTGCTACAATGTGGGTCAGTGGCCAAAAAGCATAATTTCCCATCAATACACAGTATTCTTAAAACTGCTGTAAAGGATAACACTTACTTTATGTGCTCAGAAGAACCACTGTACCAGCATCATATCATCAACAGTCCATCACGCCCTGTATCTAACATCTGCCCACAGAGTACTTGGAGCAGCCTTCCTTCAACCTGGTGCCTTACAGGTGTGTTGAACTGCAAGTCCCATAATTCCCAGCCAGCATGGGCATTGGCCATGCTAGCTGGGTATTATGGGAGTTACAAACCAACACATCTGGAGGGTGCCAGGTTGAAGGACTTAAGAGAGTTAGTGCAGCAGTGCAGAGCACTCCTAAAATTATAGTAAGCTGGTCCCCTGATCTCAGGGCAAAGCTACGTATTATATGGGTGATCCATGATTGATCCATGGACATTTTTTTATATTCACTTCAAAGGAGCCACAGGCAATTTTAAATTTGATCTAAACTGCTCCCAGGAATCAGAGGTTGGCTCCATAGGGAAAATACTGGTATTTGTAGAAGGTCCCATGGGAAGATGTAGCAGCTTTGTGAGGGAGACAGTGTCCTCTGGCTACCTTAAAGTGAAAACAGAAATATCAGGAGATACTGTTGCAGATCTGCAGCAAGGTTGTCTGGCCTCATTGGAGAGATCCAATACATGCATTCAAAGAATTGTGTGTATTTATCAGCTCTTTCTTGATTGAAATAAATGGAGCAGCTATTCAGGAACACCTGGAACATATTCCTGGACTGTAATGACAGACATCAAGAAAAATATGCAGCTTCTTCAAAATTGATTATAAAAGCTGTTGTTTTATGCCTTGAAGAAAAAAGTGGAGTCTGTCCATGTTAACAGTTTGTAAACTACAGTATGAATGGTACTTTCATTGGCAGTAATCAGTTCTTGATGTAAAAATAAAGGCTGTACTAACTTTGGTTGCTGCAATATTTCTCAGAACATATAAAAAGAGCCTGCTGGATCAGGCCAAAGGCTTACCTAGCACAGCATTCTGTTCCCACACTGGCCAACCAGCTATCTATTGGAAGCCCACAACCCTCCCACCCATGTTCCCCAGCAAGTGGTATTAACAGGCACACTGTAATATACAGCCATAGGCACACTGTAATATACAGCCATAATGACTATATAGCCGTATCCTTTTATGAAACTGTACCCTTCTCTTAAGCTTCCTAGATCTTCCTTTTGGCCCTACCATCATCTGCACCAAACCTAAAAGTGGTGCTAGTTACACCTACTTGGCTCCTACGCTCCTTGCACCATTTCTTTCCCGCCTGTCCTGTCCTGCTCTCTCTCTCTCTCTGTTTCTCGCGCGTGCGCGCACACACACACACACACACACACACACTTTTCTGCTATGCTCACTTTCATCACCTACTTACATACTGGGTGAGTTTGCATGACATAGCAACCCACCTTGCAAATAAGCTATGCAGCATGTAAGCCTGACAGCTGCTTGGGCTTAGCGTGGGTTGTTCTTCTTCGTGGTCTCTGTGCTTCACACACATATGGGTTCTCTGCGCCTGCGCTGAGATCGATCGGAAACTTCTTGAGCTGAGCTGAGCTGGGCGGGAGCCCCTCCCCCTCGCGCGTGATCCTTAGCGCGGCTCCTGCCCGTCTCCTCAGTTCCTCTTCGACCGCCTTTGCGACCAGTCGATAGGTTCTTCTTCTCTTCACTCGATTTTCAAAGCTGAGTTTGTTAGTCTTTCTATTAGTCTTAAAAACTTTTTTCTCCTCAAACTTTCTAATTCTTAATTCTCTCTCGAACTATACCTTTATTTCCAAAAAAAAAAAAAAATCTTCAAAAAAATCCTACCTAAATCCTTCTCTCCCCCGTTCTTGTCCGAATTACTAAATTATTCTCTCATTTTCTATCCTGATCTAATTCTTAACTATGCCTCTCAAGGCACCATTTAGAAAATGTCAGCGGTGTGGGACTAAAATCCCCCCCGCGGACAATCATCTACTCTGCCTGCTGTGTCTCGGACAGGGACACGTCGTGGAGTCCTGCAAGCATTGCCAGGCCTTCACTAAGCAGGCCAGAAAAGCCCGCCAAACCAAGTTGAGGGCCCTTTTGTGGGAGCAATCCTTGTCAGCAAAAGGCCCCACTCCAGAGGAACGGCCTGGGGGATCCCAGCCTGCCAAGAAGCCGTTAACGGACACGCTAACGGCAAAGAAATGGCAAAGAAGGCTCGTAAGGATAAGGCGAAACGCCTTAAGGAGAAAATGGCGGTTGAGCCTGACGAAATGGCGGGCCCGTCGACTTCGTCCACTGTGGCGGTATCGAAGCGTACGGTGGCATTGATTGAGGCTCTGACTGGTGCTCGGGATCGAGCTTCGGGACCGATTGCCCACCAGTCTACTCCGGCTTTGACTACGTCTCCTCGAGGCCGAGAGATCGGGAAAGAGCCCATGGCTGCGGCAGCCTCCCTGTCGGAGGGAGAGCTAGTGGCTTCGCCAGTCCAGCTCGAGGAGCAGAAGACATCGGACAGACCCCGTTCGGGCTTGAGGGGTCCTCCACCACTACTGTCTCCGTCGGTTGGGCGCGCAGAGGAGCGTCAAGAACACCGTCGCCGATCACGATCCCCACATTATCGGGCTCGTGATTCGGTCTCCATGACTTCGAGCCATCGATCTCGTCTCTCCCGATACCAAGATGAGAGGTCGAGGTCCCGCTCCTACTACTCGGGATTGAGTTCTAGGAGTTACTACTCGAGGTCGAGACGCTCACCTGAGACGCGAGAGGTCGGAACGTCGCTACTACCACAGACGTTCAGTTTCTCCGGACAGGCACCGTGGTCGGAGGCATTCTCCTTCACCTCGACGAGATGCGGCTGTGTCTCGTGCCCCGGTTGAAGTAGTGCGAGAGCCGACTGCATCGACATCGACGGCTCAACCACAGTCTCTCATGCGTCTACCGGTTGCGACTGATGTTGTTGGCCACTCCTCGTCGGGATCGGCATACCTGTCGGATTCAGACTCGGCGGCTTCTTCCTCCCACTCCACTTCGCCGGACGCACAGGTGGAGTCCAAAGACGCGGTCTCCCCATCGGAGGACATGGGGAGTTTCGCTGAGCATGTCAGCCGGCTGGTGACTGCTCTGGGAGTCGAAGCGAAGTCTTCGAAAGGAAAGGCCAAGGATGACATTTATGCTGTCCTTAGGATGACGCAGTCGAACCAGTTGCTCCTTCCATTCTTGCCGACACTGTTGGAGACGGTGCAGGAAACCTGGAAGGCTCCGGCCTCAACTAAACCGACGGCCAAACGCCTGGAGTCAATGTACAAAATCCAGGAGGAAGGAGCAAAATTTCTGTTTTCTCATCCGACCCTGAACTCGCTTATAGTCAAATCGGCGCAGTCTCGAGGGGGAAAACAGCATACCACTCCGGCAGATAAAGAGGGTAAGACACTAGATTCCTACGGCCGTAGAATCTATTCATCGTCTTCCCTCGGACTCAAGATATCTAACTACGAGGCGTTGTTGGCTAGATATCAAATGTACATCACGGAGAAGCTGGGAGACCTCTGTGATTATCTGCCGGACGACAAGAGGGACCTGGCAGCTCAATTTATTAAGGAGGCGACTAGCATCGATGCCTTGCAAATGAATACAGCAAGGCACCAAGTCGACAGCCACGCCAGGTCGATGGTCAGTTCCGTGGCTTTGAGGAGGCACGCATGGCTTCGCTCTACCGCCCTGACTCCCGACGATAGGGCGAAGATCCAAGACCTCCCTTTCGACGCGAGGGGCTATTTAATTCCTCCACGGACGACTCCCTCGATTCTGCCCAGAAGGCTCTGACAACGGCGAAAAAGATGGGGCTCATCCGCCAGCAACCGTCCCAGAGCTTCAGACCACGGCGTTGGTCTTGGTTCCCGTTCCCAGCCAGACAGTACCAGCAGTCAGGCCAGTACAGAAGCGGCAACCGGAGGCCCGGAGCACCGCAACCTCAGACGCCGCAACGACCATTCCAACAGCGGTCCAGAGGCACCAGGACGGGAGGCGACGCCAGCCGGCGTCGTCTTTGACTACCTTCGCCGTCCCAAACGTAGTGCCACCGACTCTTCACCTCGACGACACCTCTGCACCACCTCAGACTACTCTCTTCGGCTCTCGACTTTGCCACCACCTCCAATCGTGGAGGACCATCACGACGGATCGATGGGTACTACGCATCGTGGAGCACGGTTACAGGATCGAGTTCGGAGTCCTCCCTCCGTTTCTCAGGATCAAGACCACCCATCCAACTCGGGTGCTGATGGAGGAAGTTTCAACCCTCCTTCAAAAAGGGGCGATACAGCCAGTTCTCACAGAAAACTCCCAGGACGGGCTGTACTCCAGGTACTTCATCGTGAAGAAAAAAGGAGGACTCAGACCGATCCTGGACCTTCGGACTGTAAATCTTTTTATCTCGCCAAAAAGATTCCGCATGGTCACGCTCCAATCGATCCTCCCGCTACTCCGAAGGAGCGATTGGTTCGCATCCATCGACCTCAAGGATGCATACTTCCACATCGCCATCCACGAGGACAGCCGGAAATACCTTCGGTTCCGAGTGGGGGACGACTCCTACCAGTTCGTCGTTCTTCCATTCGGACTTTCCACCGCGCCGAGGGTGTTCACGAAGTGTGTGGCGGTGGTGTGCGCAAGTCTAAGGGCAAGAGGCATCACCATCTTTCCCTACCTCGATGATTGGTTACTGGTGGCATCCTCGAGGATCGAGCTCCAGAGCGCTCTCAAACAAACTCTCGATCTCATGCTCGAGTTGGGACTTTGCCTAAACGTGAAGAAGTCAGTCCTACAGCCAACAAGAGAGATTCAATACATAGGGGCAAGGCTAAGCGCGTTCGATGGTCGGGCGTATCTCCCAGACGACAGGGCGTTCAAACTGATCTCCCTTGCAAGCAAGGTATTCAAGCAATCGGTGACATCAGCTCATGTCGTGCAAAGACTTCTGGGGCACATGGCCTCGACCATCGCAGTCGTACGCTATGCGAGGCTTCGCATGCGACCACTTCAGACCTGGTTTGTTCGAGCCTTCAAACCAGAAAAGGACAGGCCTTCTTTCCGTCTACTAGTCCCACGAGCCGTAAGAGAGTCTTTGAGGTGGTGGCAGCAGGAATCAAATCTACTCGACGGTGTTCCATTTCAACCGCCGGTACCGAGCAGGATACTGACGACGGACGCGTCCTTACTAGGATGGGGAGCCCACTCCGACGACCCATGTCGTACAGGGCACATGGTCTCCGACGGAGGCCTCCAAGCATATCAATTGGCTGGAGCTGATGGCTGTTTGGAGGGCGCTCCAAGCAATGGAACATTATCTCACCGGACATCACATACAGATCGTGACGGACAATACCACAGTGGTGGCTTATATAAACAAGCAGGGAGGCACCAAATCTGTGCGCCTCACGCGACTGACTCTGCGAATCTACAAGTGGGCCCTCCCTCGTCAGATGTCATTTGTGGTGATACATATCGCCGGGAAAACCAACGTACTGGCGGACACACTGAGCAGAGTGTCTCTGCAATCACACGAGTGGGAATTGAACAGGCAAGTGTTGACTTCCCTATTTCAACGGTGGGGTCGACCAGACATGGACTTGTTCGCAACCAGCGAGAACGCAGCCTGCCCACTGTTCTGCAGCATCAGCACCCGAGGTCGATAACCGACGCGTTCCTGTTGGAGTGGAACAACGGTTTTTACTACCTATTCCCTCCAATTCCGCTCTTAACACGGGTGCTGGCCAAGATATCGCTAGACAGGACAAATTGCATACTGATTTCTCCGTGGTGGCCGAGGCAGCCTTGGTTCTCTCACCTACTCAATCTATCCCAGGGAGATTATCTGCAATTACCGACTCGAGACGATCTGTTGACACAGCACCAAGGCAAAGTACTTCATCTGAATCTGCATTCCTTAAGCCTCACAGCATGGAGGATCAGATAACGATGCATACGGACCTGTCTGAGACAGTTAAAGACGTTTTGCTGGCAGCACGTAAACCTTCGACAAGGTTTTCTTACGAGAGGAAGTGGCAAGCTTTCTCCAGATTTGTGTCGGCTTCGGGTAAAGACCCTGTGGCATGCTCGGTATCCACTGTCCTCGATTTTCTGCACTCATTGATGACCCGTGGACTGAAATTTTCATCAATTAAAGTTTATTTGGCTGCAATTACGGCTTATCGCACGACTTCTACCGGCATGTCGCTGTTTGTCCATCCTCTAGTGAAACAATTTTTAAAGGGATTAAAAAATTTATGTCCTCCAACGAGGAATATTACTCCGGGATGGGACCTCCAACTGGTTTTGAAGGCATTAACAAAGGCGCCGTTCGAACCAATGGCGAAATCAGACTTACATCTTCTGTCGCTGAAAACCCTTTTTCTTGTAGCGATTACATCTGCAAGGCGCGTTGGCGAGATAGCCGCACTCAGAATTGATCCTCCGTATACAACCTTTCACAAAGACAAAGTCGTTTTGCGGCCAGACATATCATTTCTTCTTAAGGTCATTTCCGAATTTCACCTGGGGCAGGACATTATACTTCCAGCGTTCTTCCCATCACCGACATCGGATGTCGAGAGACTTTTACACAGCCTCGATGTCCGTAGAGCACTAGCTTTTTACAAGACGCGTACAGAGCCCATAAGACACACTCAACAATTTTTTGTCTGCTACGGCCCACCGAAAAAGGGCTGTCCAGTGCCGAAGCAAAGACTGTCCTCCTGGCTAGTCGACACTATTAAATTGGCATATCAGCTTGCCAACCGCGCCTTACCAGACTCCGTAAGGGCGCATTCTACGAGAGCCATGTCGACTTCGACGGCATTCGGCAGAGGAGTTTCTTTATCGGACTTGTGCAGGGCGGCGACTTGGTCTTCACCCTCCACCTTTATCCGACACTACTGCCTCGACGTTCGAGCCAGGGCGCAGAACGCATTCGGGAGAGCAGGTCCTATCATCAGTCACCATCTGACTACCGACACCGACCCACCTCCGGTAAGTCAGCTTGCTAATCTACCCATATGTGTGTGAAGCACAGAGACCACGAAGAAGAAGGACAGGTTGCTTACCTGTAACTGTAGTTCTTCGAGTGGTCATCTGTGCATTCACACAACCCGCCCTCCTTCCCCTCTCGGTGTCTGCATCGAGTTCGATGGATACCCAGGTGGAAATGGGATGGTCTGTTTTCATTTTGTTTTTTCCTTTTTAGACGATCTCGATTACATCGGGATTGAGACTTTATCTATCGATCTCGTAGCCATCGAGTTCGATAGTCTGTTTTTTTATTTTATCTTTCTTTTTAGACAATCTCGACTAAATCGGGATTGAGACTTTTCTATCGATCTCGTAGTCATCGAGTTCGAGGGGGTGTAGTAAAGCTCCTTTTTTCCCCTGGATCAGCCTCGATTCCAGAGGGTCGCAATAGGCGGTCTCAGGGAACTGAGGAGACGGGCGGGAGCCGTGCTAAGGAGCACGTGCGAGGGGGAGGGGCTCCCGCCCAGCTCAGCTCAGCTAAAGAAGTTTCCGATCGATCTCAGCGCAGGCGCAGAGAACCCATATGTGTGTGAATGCACAGATGACCACTCGAAGAACTACAGTTACAGGTAAGCAACCTGTCCTTTTCTCTCCCTGCTTCCCCCACGGTCCTCCAGCCCGTATCCCAGGGTCTTCTGTGCCAGAACCCATCTTGTCCCACCCTCCCTGCTCCCATCATGATCACTGTTGGTGGGGGTTCTTTGGAGCCCTGTGTCGCTGTCCATGATAACCACTCCACTGATGCCCAAGCGGTACATTGGAAAGGTGGTCACTGGCTCATTAGCCTTTTTTTATTTTGGGGGGTGGCACAAATATGCGCAGTTTCATTCATTATTTTTTCTTTCGGTCCTTCGCAGGTGCACAGGTGCGTACCTACAAAGGACCAAAATGTGGAGCCTTGCCTGGTCAATGTCCTGGTAAGTGTCTGCTGTCAAAGTGACCAAATGAGGCTGCATATAGGTTACTGGACAACACACTAGACAGCTGTCAATTGGCGAGCTGCCAATTGAAAAGCAAAGCGGCGGAGGGGGTTTTGCCCTGAAAGGGGGTGACAAGTACATTTCCCCCTTTCAGGTGTGATCCCCTAGTTTTTTAGTGTTGCCTGTTCTCAGTCTCCTTCACCTTATCCACATTTCTCCCAGCCTCTAGGTACTCCGGAAAGGGGAGATCTACATCCCACCTCTTTTTGTGAGTACTTTCTTTTGACAGCTGTCAAAAGAAATGGTTCCTTTTTTTCAACCTATGTAACTGATTTAAGCATATATATTTTTTGACAGGGATGTACTCGCCATCCTCTTTCAAGGGAAAAACCCCTTCGCCGCTTTGCTTTTCAATTGACAGCTCACCATTTGACAGCTGTCAAGTGTGCAAAGCAAACTATATGCAGCCTCACTTGGTCAGTGTCCATGGATGTTGCCTACTGCGCTGACAGCAGACACCAGGACATTGGCCAGGCAAGGCTCCACATTTTGGTCCTTCCTAGGTGCAAACATGCAAAGGACTGGGGAAAAAAAGTATGAATGAAATGGTGCACATTTGAGCCACCCCAACATTTTTTTAAAAGGGTAATGAGCCAGTGACGGTCACTCCAAAGTGCTACTTAGGCATCAGTGGAGCGGCTGTCACTGGTGGCGGCAAGGGCAAACTCCACAAGAGCAGCAAGGGTTTTTTGTGAAGTGGCTCGCTCGCCACTTCCTGCAACCTGTGATGGGATTGGCCTCCTGGGTTTGGACGACACGACAGCCCAGCGTGTATCCAACCCTTAGAACAAGCCATGGGTTGTCAGGGTGACTTGTTGCCCCGAAACAAGCCACCCTGTCTAAGCGCTCCAGGTTTGGACAATACGGCAACCCACCGTGGCTAGTTACCCACAATGGATTGCTATGCCGTGCGAACCCAGTCACTGCTTTCTCTACATCATGGTCCTTGCATGCACCCTCTCCTTGTGCCAATTCATCCATTGTCTAAAATGTCTTTGCTCCTCCATTTTATTTTTTATTTCATTTCATTTATTACATTTCTATACCATCCAATAGCCAAAGCTCTCTAGGTGGTTTACAAAGATTAAAAACCTTAAAAATACAGTATTATGCATAATATAAAAACAGTTTAGCTACAAACATATAAACAGAGCAGACACACGCACACACACAATATCCCATTACTGATTAAAAACCTATCATATACTGCCAAATGCCTGGGAGTAGAGGAAGGTCTTAACTTGACTCCGAAAAGATAAGTGTTGGCACAGGCAGGCCTTGCTGGGTTGTTCATTCCATAATTGTGAGCCACCACCAGGAAGGCCCTCTCCCTTGTTGCCACCTTCTGAGCCTCCCTCGGAGTAGACACCTGGAGGAGGGCCTTAGATGATGAGCATAGTGTACAGGTAGGTTCATGCTGGGAGAAGCGCTCTGTCAGGTATTGTGATCCCAGGCCTGTGTATATATTAAATAAATAAAGGCTTTATTTATTTGATTTGTACCCTGCCTTTCTACCAAGAAAAATGGCATTCAAGGTGGCTTACAATCACAAATAAAACTCGATTGAAACAACAATAAAAACAAGTGCATTAAAAAACAATTAAAAACGAAACAACAGAATAAAAACTGCACTTTCAGCACTCCAGGGGGGGGGTGTCACCACCCACAAGTTGAGAAACCTGAGCATTGATTTGATGTGCAAATTTGGCAGCCCCACCCCTTCTTTGAAACACTGTACTACTACTCTAGTGGCTAGCAGGTTTAATTAACTGCTATATCATTTGTCCTATTTTTCTAAGGCACATACGCACAAGATAGTGCATGGGTATCAAGCAGCAACTACAGGGCTTTCAAGAGTGCCTCTCAAATCTCCTCTTATTGCCCTGTTTTTTTAAGGACTAACAAATGATGAGTCACCCTGAAGTTTCACAGTAAGAATTCTCTCCTTTTAATTTCCCATAGCCCACTATTATGGGAAGCGGAGAAATAAAAGGATTGGCCGACCACCAGGTATCCACAGCAACGCAGAGGCAAGCATGAAGAAAGCAAGCAGAAAGAGAAAGAAACGAAAAAACTTCTTTGTTCATAAGAAAAAACGATCATCTACCTCTGTGGATAACACACCAGCTGGTTCACCCCAAGTATGTGAGCATGAGAGGTTTATTTCTGACACTGTATGCTGGATAGGTGTTGGATAGATAAATAAATAATGGAATATACTTTGGCACACAAGCCTCACTAGTCCACAGCACTGTGAGCCTACCCATCTCCTTTCTGTATCATTTCAGGGCAGTGGAGCTGATGAGGAGGATGACCAGGATGAGGTGGATGAAGAATCCCTGACTGAAGACAGTGCCTCTGAGCATCAGGAGGAACTGCTGGAAGAGTCTGAAGTGTCAGAGAAGAAATCGCTGTCATCCTCCCCTACGCAGAGTGAGCGATCCCATTTTGGAGCTCAGGACCGGGACAAACGGAAAAGGAAACTGCGTACCTTTTCCTTCTCAGATGATGAAAATAAGCCACCTTCACCAAAGGTATGTCTTGATTTAAAAAAAACAAAGTACATCTTAGCAGTGAATATCTAGCTTTCAGAAAGGCTAGATATTACTAGTTCATTAGGTGATTTAGATCTTGAATGTTGGGACCTTTTCCACATTTGTTGTTAAATGGCAGTATGACTGGGTTCAGACAACATGATAACCCACACCCAAGGCTTGAGTGTGGGGGGTTGTTGAATTGGGGGTTATCATGTTGTCTGAACCCAGCTGCGCTAACAAACCATGGTTTGTTAAATACGAACAACCCATGAAGAGAACCCATGGTTTGTTGTTGGGTAGTGAATTGTGGATTGTTCATGGTTAGCAAACCATGGTTTGTTAGAGCAGCTGGGTTCAGACAACAGGATAACTCACGTTTCAACAACAACCCATACTCAACCCCTGAGTGGGTTAGAATCATAGAGTTGGAAGGGGCCTATAAGGCCATAGAGTCCAACCCCCTGCTCAATGTAGGAATCCAGGTCAAAGCATCCGTGACAGATGGCTGTCCAGCTGCACCTTGAATGCCTCTAGAGTGGGAGAGCCCACCACCTCCCTAGGTAGTTGGTTCCATTGGCGTATTGCTTTAACAGTCAGGAAATTTTTCCTGATGTCTAGGTGGAATCTGGCTTCCTGTAACTTGAGCCCATTATTCCGTGTCCTGCACTCTGGGATGGTCAAGAAGAGATCCTGGCCCTCCTCTGTGTGATAACCTTTCAAATACTTGAAGAGTGCTATCATATCACCCCTCAGTCTTCTCTTCTGAAGGCTAAACATGCCCAGTTCTTTCAGTCTCTTCTCATAGAGCTGTTTCCAGTCCCCTGATCATCTTTGTTGCCCTCCTCTGAACCCTCTCCAGTTTGTCTACATCCTTCTTAAAGTGTGGTGCCCAGAACTGGACGCAGTACTCAAGATGAGGCCTAACCAGTGCTGAGTAGAGGGGAACTAGGACGTCATGCAATTTGGAAGCTATACTTCTATTGCAGCCCAAACTAGCATTTGCCTTTTTTGCAGCCACGTCACATTGCTGGCTCATATTCAGCTTGTGATCTACAACAATTCCAAGATCCTTCCTGCTTGTAGTATTGTTGAGCCCAGTATCCCCCATCCTGTAACTGTGCATTTGGTTTCTTTTTCCTAGGTGCAGCAGTTGGCATTTATCCCTATTAAATTTCATTCTGTTGTTTTCAGCCCAGCGCTCTAACCTATCGAGATCACTTTGAATTTTGTATCTGCCTTCCAGAGTATTAGCTATTCCACCCAATTTTGTGTCATCTGCAAATTTGATAAGCATTCCCTGCACCCCCTCATCCAAGTCATTAATAAAAATGTTGAAGAGCACTGGGTCCAGGACCGAGCCCTGCAATACCCCTGCTCGTTACCTCTCCCCAGTTTGAGAAGGTACCATTGATAAGCACTCTTTGAGTCCTATTCTGTAGCCAATTGTGGATCCACCTGATAGTTGTTCCATCTAGCCCACTTTTAGCCAGCTTGCTTGAAATGTGGGTTATCGTGTTGTCTGAACCCAGCTGCTCTAACAAACAAGCCCACAGTTCAGAACCCAACAACAAACCATGGATTCTCTTCCTGGGTTGTTCGGAGTTAACAAACCATGGTTTGTTAGCAGCAGCTGGGCTCAGACAACGCAATAATCCCCGATAACCCATGCTCAACTTCCTGAGTGTGGGTTATCGTGTTGTCTGAACCTAGTTTATATGTTAATGTTTGTCAAGTTTACTTAGTACTAAAAACAAAAAATAGTACAAAATAGCTACTCCTATTCGCAAGTGAGGAAATATGACCACAAGTTAGCACAAAGTTAACATAAAGGAACCATACCCTGAGATAACAAAGAATTATTTAAAATGTTCGTTTTGGAAGTATCTTTAGAAGTAAAATAATCTAGCATTTTCCTGCATTCTATTTACATACTGTGGTCTTACACATGCAATTGGGGGACAGAAAGATGGGTGGAAACAGCTCTCTTTGCTCCAGTACCTGATTGGCCTTGTCCAGTTGTGACGGTGGCATGGAAACCTCTGCAAAATGGTGCTGGCTTTCACACTGCATGTAGTTTGTGTATACTTGGGGCCATCTCAGAGGTACTGTCTCCACTGCAATGTTCAACAAGCTTAGCAGCTTAGGAGATCTGGGTTCTAGTCCCCCACTCGGCCATGAAGCTCACTGGGTGACTTTGGGCCAGTCACGGGCTCTCAGCCTAATGTACCTCACAGGGTTGTTGTGAGGATAAAATGGAGAGGATGGTTTCCTTGCAGGAAAAAGTGGGATATAAATATAACAAATCATAATCATAATAAATGAGGTCAGGTTTCTTTGAATCTGACCTGCAGATTCCACAATGGATCAGCTTTTACCAAGTTGTGCGAACATGCAGATCTCCCCACCCCCTTTGGGGGGGGGATTTGTGCAAATTTGGATTTGCACTAATGCACATTTGCGCAAGTGGAATGAAATTCTCGTACATCCCTAAAAGAAAATCTGATTCTGTCAGTGAGCGGATGACAGAACAAAAGACGCCTGACAATCCACAAAACACAGATGGAACAGATTTAAGAAAATCCGTATATCCCTATTTCTTGTCTAAATGTTTGTTCTTAAATGGCCTAACTTGTCACTTTAGGTGGGGCCTTTAGCTCACTTTGATCAAGGTAGTCTTAAATAATCATTTTAAACCCTTTCTGAGAGACTGAGCTTCCAATTTATTATCAATAATTAAAGCTTCATTTAAAGATCTATTAAGGCTGTATGAAAGCCCTTTCTTCCTTTTGGAGGTAATTCATTTAATAGAGTAAAAATGGAGTAATAGCTTGCAACTTACAAAACCTATCCCAAATTTTCCCAGATTCTGTATAAAGTCTATTATATGTAAACGTAATAACCTTCAGCAGGTTTGTACATCTGAGTGCCACGTCCATTCAACCAGACATTAACTTTTATGTGGAAAATGTTTTCCTATTCAATAATCTAACATTCTCAGATAAAGTTATCAGAATAAAAATGACAGGTTTACTTTGCTTTACCATGCGCTGTATCAGTACATAGCTGCCATTAGTTACTGAGTTAAAGAACAGTAAAGGCACAATCCTATAGCATGTTTAGACAGAAAAAAGTCCTACAACTCCCAGCATGCCCCAGGCATGCTGGGAGTTGTAGGACTTTTTTCTGTCTAAACATGCATAGGACTTGCACCCTAAGTCTCTCATAGGGGGACTGGCCAGATGGGCGATTCATTAATGTAATGATAAATAAATAAAATAAATAAATATATTAAGGAGAAGAGATCGAACTGGGGTACTCAATTACAACTCTGCCAGCTTCTAATCTATGTCCACCAAACTGCCCTAGAGGGTTAGCATACAGTTTCGTTGGAGCTTGGCTATAACAACCAGGGCATTAATGCGGGTTAAGATAAGAATGGTCAGAATCACTAATAAATCTAACTTTTGGCCAAGTAACAGACAGAACATAGAAATGTAGTCAAGGAAATAAAGAGGGGGGAAAAAACCATGGTTCTAACTTCTAATACTTGCTCTAGCCTATTAAATAGGCAGGCAGGTTATATCATACATGGCACCAGAAGAATCATAGTACCAGCTAGTATTTATAAGCTTGAGATCAAATGTCCATTTCTTTGCCTTCCTGGCAGAAGATGCAACATGAAAGTCAGGGAGTATAGCTTCTGCTATCTATTTTAAAACATTTATACCCTGCTTTATCTCCAAGGAGTTCTAGGTGGCTTATCTCCTGTTTCCAAGAGAAGTCCTGGTTGTGTATATTATAGGATCTTACCTAAGCTGTAAAATTGACACAATAACATGACCTGCTTTTAGGATATCAGGCAGGGATAGAACCCGGGTCCACTGATGGTAGGAAGGAAAGCAGGAAGGTTGGGGGTTTGGGTAAAACAAAGGACATTTAGAGCTACCCACCAAGACCCTCAATGTACGCATTTAACGTGTGTGACTTTCGTTATTGAAATAGCAGCCACAGAGTGCTCATAGTGGCACAGCACATGCTTTGCATGCAGAATGTCCCAGGTTGGAAAGACTGCCACCCTGGAGAGCTGCTGCAAGCCAGTGTCGACAGTACTAGGCTAGATGGACCAGTAGACTACTAGGCTAGATGGGCCAATACTAGGCTAGATGGGCCAGTAGACTGCTGGTCCACCAGTAGATGGACCAGTAGTCTGAGTCAGTATAACAGAGTCCTGTGTTCTGTGATAAGGAGTGTGCAGGGGTGGGATTTAATCCCTTCCCACCGTGCTGTGAGCCTGATGACAGTTGCCCTTCTCAAGCTGCTATTCACTCTGGGAAGGAAGCTTCCACTGACATCAATGGAAGCTTCCCTCCCTGGTGAATACCAGCTGGAGGGGGCAATTTTTATTAGGACTACAGCACAGGGGGAAGTGTTAAACCTGGTGCACCATGGTCCCGATCTTGGACCCCCTTTTTAAATAACAAAAATCGGATACTGCACTTTGAATGTTTTTATTCAACTTACGCTGCAATCCTATATGCACTTTCCTGGGTGTAAATCCCATTGAACTCAGTGGGGCTCACTTCTGAGTAGACGTGCATAGGATTGCACTGTTACTGTGTCATCTAGTTTGGCTCACAGACTTTCCAATTATATGCAATTACCACAGTTTAACCTGTTGCATGCCTAGTTCTCCATGATAACAACATAACACTTCAAAAGTGTGTGAGAATATTAACCACTGAACACAACACAGAGGTGGGTAAGTTGAGGGATCTTGTTATCATAAGGAAAAAAATAAGCACATTCTACCTATTGGCTGCTGGAAGTCCTATCTATTGGATCTCATCTGGTTGGTATGATTTTGGGTTTTTTCCCCCAAAGGTGCCCATCTGTGCTACAGGGTTGTTGTTTTGTTTTGTTTTGCTTGTTTGTTTGTTTTTGTTCTTTTTTTTTGCTAAAATCACGTGGCACACAACTTTATTACTTTGCCCCAGGGGAGCAGGGAGGGCAGGGAAGAAGTAGGGGCAGAAAGCTGAAATGTTTGTGGATTCTGTGTCCAAATACATGGTCTTCATGACTTAATTTTAGTTGGTGCACACATACAACCCCTGGCCTATAGGACCGTAACAACAAAAACAAAAAGGCCCGGAGAGAAGTTCTGTAAGTTCTTTTAATGGGGATATGTGGAAAATGTAGATATCTTTGAGTAGGGCAAATGTAACATTTTTATTTTTTGTTTTGTTTTCGGGCTTGTGGGATAGGAAATAAAGATAGAAGTTGGCGAAAAGTTGCAGCTGGACAGCAACCCACTGGAATGGAGCGTAGCCGATGTTGTGCGATTCCTCAAATCTACAGACTGTGCACCATTGGCTAGAATATTTCTGGATCAGGTATTCTACTGTTCTATTGTTGGCACATGACTAATGTGCTAATTGTGAGCACATGAAAACGGTGGTCTTGCAGAAAGGAAAGCGGGTCATGTCTTTCCCAATAGTTTTCCAGCATAGCACACCGTTCAGCCTTTTTGATCTCCACATTTATTCTTGTCTAAGGATATTTTCTATTTTTATTCACTAGCTTTCAGTCAGACTACAAGTTTACTACTATTTAATGTCATTTCTCATTAATTCTGTCTCCTGTTCTCTCTCTGTCTCTCAATAGGAAATAGATGGACAGGCACTTCTCCTGCTCACCCTTCCCACTGTTCAGGAGTGCATGGACTTGAAACTTGGCCCAGCCATTAAACTTTGCCATCACATTGAAAGAGTCAAATTTGCCTTCTACCAGCAGTTTGCTAACTAAAGGGGGTGGGGTGGGGGAGAGACAATAAGTTGAAACTTAATTTTTGAAGCACAACTACAGTATCCTGCTCTTTCTTCAGCAGGGAGAGCCAAGGAGGGTCAGATGGAAACTGCTTATAAACTGACATTTGCAGCCTTGCACTTTGAGGGAAGAAAAAAGGAAACTTGGAGCAAAACATAAATGCAATCCTAGCTATTTTCACAGCTGTCTCTTGGCTTAGGAATGTAGTACTTGCTCATTCTGTATGTCAAGACCTTTTTATGAATAAAGGTGGTTGAAATCTCTCCTCTGAGGGGAGAAACATTTCCTCTGGTTCTGGTCTGAAAAGGATAAACCTGACAGCATGTGGAAGGGAATGCAGATTGATGGAAATGTCCTTGCTATTTGCAGAACTACCCCATTTTCTTTGTCTTCAAGATGATTGCCAAGATAAGTGGTGTGGCCAAAAGCTTGAACACTGAAGTGCAGCCAGATTTGTTTGTGATCTTTATTTTGGAGCTTGCTCTCTACCTCTACACCCTGAAAAAGCTACGAAGGAAGTAAACATTTTGGAGGAAGGTCATATACGGCTATGCAACAACTGCCTTTCTGCAGTTAGAATAGGGATGCCACCTTTTTTTTTTTCTCCTGACAGAAGCTCTGTGCCTTTAACAGCTACCTGATAGTCACACATTCAACAGGTAGAGGTCTTTGTCATGGAGAGGTAGTGGTGGTGATGGTTACACCTGATGGAATTTCTGCCTGACATGTTGCTGGTAAAGGCACAGAGTGGGGGGAAATTGGAAGTTACAGATCAGAAGCTTGAATGTTTGCTTTGAATGGCTTTGCTTTCCAGAAAAGCTGCAATCTTTTTTTTTCTTTTTTTTTTACTGAAAGCTGCTCAGAAATATTGACACTTTATCATTTTTCTGTTTGAAAAGATTTTAGTGAAGTATTGCATGTTACTTTCTGTAGGAAAAATGACATGATAGGGATTACATTTTCTTCTCGTTCACATTTGTTTGAAAAACTGACCTTGCATCTGTAGAGGAAGAATGAAAAGAACGTAGTGCTCCTACCAATACTCAGATATTAAGAGTTTCTCCAAATAACCGTTGTTTTGTAAATGCATGGGTGGAATGTCGTCTTCCCTCTTCTAGCTAAGTATATAACAGAACATGAATTGTGATGTCCTTTTGCGGCACAGTTTATGCAGCATATATTGACAATGTGTACGCATTAGGAGATGGGGGTCCATGGTTCTCTACGTGACTTTGTGACTTAATGTAGAGAGAAATCAACTGTGTTCAACTTAATGTGCTGGCTGATGCTTTATCTATAGAGCCGCTTCCCACAACTGCAACCACTAATTGTTGGTGCACCCTATTGAAGAATTAAAGGTCTTGATTTCTGCAGAGTAGGTCCAAACTCATTGAGATCCAGTCATGCACCAGGTGGGGTTCTGCATTTCTACCCATTATATGTGTATATTAAATTTGAAATATATCTGGTCATTTCAGTCTGGAGATTTGGTATTCACAGGTCAAAACATTATTTTCTCCCTGGTCATGTCCCAGGGTGGTTTACATGAATGCTGTTTAGGAAGAGGGTGTATGGTATCTTGAAAGACATTTACTCATAATCTTCCTAGCTGTATGGGACCCCCTAGACTATGGATGCAGGGAATGATTTCCCAGAGCTTTCATATTTCGGGTTGCAACCAAAGTAGATTTAGTACATAAAATCCTAAGTAAATGTACCTATGGGCCGAATTTGCACCTACATTTGTATATTGAAATTAGTGCTACTCAGCTGGTCCATTTATTTATGAGAAAATGCACTTGTATGTGTGAGTGCAAATGCCTCTATCTAGCACCAGAAAGAAAATCAGACTCTTATCATCATCCAACCTCAATGTATCTTTTGCTCTATAAACAGACACCTGTTGGGTACCTTCTGAAAAATAATTCAAAAGGGAACCATAAGAACTTTGTATGTAAAAACATATGTCTTTAAGATTTTCAGGGTTTTTAAAGTTAAACTTTCATACTCCATACATTGCTGTAAATAAGTCAAACTATGTTTCTGATGCCAGTGGAGTAGGTGCTGGCTGTCTGGGATATATTTATAGGCTTATATTTCTGCCCTGCTTTAAGAATTTGGTCCCAGTGGGATCCATTTAGGGGATTTCAAAAAGAAAAATGCTTTTCATTGTTTTGTTACTTTTGAGTGAATCATTTCTATGCAACACACGGGTACTTGTAGACTTCATTTCTTGAGGCAGATCAAGCGTGTCTTGTGGGCTAGAGTTTAAAGGGTTTGACGCAATCTGCAAAGCATTAACTGCCTAAATAGTTCTGGAATATTCTCCAACTTCAGTAAAATGTAACTTCATCTACAAACCCTTCATTTCTTTCCATTTACTGACCAAATGGATCAGTTGGAGTCTTATCCGACTTAGTTACTGATATGACATTCAAAGGCTCTTGTGCTATTGTAGTAGAGTGTGGAGAGATTTGGCAAAGTTAGATAACGTATATTTTTACTATACCAATGACATTCTAGCTAGGAGAAAGTCATGCACGCCATTGATTTTGTCTGTATTATACCTTCCCCCAAAGCAGAGACTGGGAAAAGGTAAACATACTTTTCACTTATCTTAGGGCTACTTGCTATAAAAAAGACAACATCAAAATAAAATTTTAAGATACAGGCTTTCCCCCATGGCTTTTTGGGAAATAGTTTATAAAAATGTTAACACATAACTTTGTCTACTGTACACTAAAAAGTCTTTTGCAGTTGCATAACTATCAAATAAAATGTGAGATAGTTGTGGTCTAATTTTACTTGGCGTACCTGCCACTTTTATAGTGCTAGAGATTTGGGAGAAGAAGTGGGAAGCCAGTAACATGTAGGACTTATACCAGACTCTGTATTTGAAGGAGACAGAGTTTGGGGAAACTTGACAATGCTTCTGTGCCTATCATGCAACTTTCTGTCCTGTTAAGATAATGGAAGCCTTATTATTCCTGATCACATAAATACTTCACAAGAAGATAGAATTAGTCAATTACAAAATTTATAGCAATATAATAAAGCATCATTTACTTAATTGAGCACACAGTTTTCATATGTGCAGAGCTTTTTTATTGTATTACTAGCCAAAGGCTAATCAGCTCAAAGCGTTGGGTTTTACATGAGGAGTGGAAGATTTTGCAAATACACCAAATTGTGCAGTTTTAAAACCAGGATGGCCAATGCACATCTTTGCCCCAGCCACTTTATTTCTTTCTGTACGTATTGTGAAGCTTTACGACTCTAATAGAAGACATGTTGCCAAAAGTCATTTTAACAGAGAACTAAATTCAATGTTTTAAATAAAGCTCTTTTAACACAATTTTCAGCTTTTCCTAAGATGGTTGTCTACTGTGTTGCCTGCTAAAGTTTTCAAAATACCCAAGATTTGCTAATCACTAAGGGATTGGCTTTGCCTGAAAACCTCATGAGTGTAAGCTTGACTACATGCTGAGAGCTTGTGTTGGTATTAACTTCCCCCAAATCATTCATGTATGACCTTTGTTTTTGAAGGTAGCCTTATGAGTAAAAAAGGTCAGAATGGATTTTTGTGTACAATAATAGTTTTAAAACCTCATTCTATGATGCAGTGGTATTCACTATGTGTGCAGTAATCAAACACCCTGTAGGCTGGATTTATAGCAAATGGGTTGTATAATGAATACCACTAACATGAATTATTTATATATATGTTTGAAAACCATCAAAACTGGAGAGAGGCTGGAAGTACAGCAGTTATTCCTTATTAGTTGCTTGCCAGGAGTTGGATCTAATCCTTATACTGCAGCCTACCAGATTAAAATTGCTTAAAAGAATTCAGCTGGACACCAACAATATACCGTAAGGGGCTTGAACCATGGAATGCAGCACGTTGCATGTATTTTTTATCTCTGGCAGAAGCAAAGTTCCACTGGCCTCTTAAGCTGCAAGGCTCAATAGAAATGGATTACCAGACATTTGGAACTTTGAGTGACTGGGTAGGGATGGTTTAAATAGATGACTTTTTGTGAAGAACATATTCCTTTAATTGCAACTCTTAAGAAGCCTTAAGTACTTACGATAGATCATTGAGGCTTCATGTTAACTTCTCAAACTGCTACCATGTTTCACCCTCGCCCAGTGCACACATCCTCCTCTGAACCAGTTCTATAGACAATCAAAATTTCTTGAAAGAGCCTCCTAGGGCAGATACTGCCAACATATATGTAGTTCTGTTTGTTGTAGTCGCTCATTGGACATGCACTTTCCTTGCTTTGTTTTCTTTTTAAAAAAATTAAAGGTGTACATTGTGTTGTCCCTCTTGCTTGCTGTATTTTTTTCTCTTTAATTTTAATTAATATATATGTGTGAATTGAGGGTAAAATTCTAAAATGGAGAAATATGCACATTAAAATATTCCTATTGAAGTTCCTCCTTTGCTGGATAGGTGCATCAGTTAAAAGATTTTAAAATATTTTAGATGGATTATTTTGCTTCGAGTTTTTTCTTTTCTGTAAATGAATGTACATAACTTTGTGGTACTTCATGACCGTTTTAAGTGGTTGTAAGGAAATTAAAAATACTTAAATTGGTGCTGGTTTCTATTGTGTCAATAAGTTCAGTATACTTGAGTGTGCGGAATTCCGTGTTATGTCATTGGGGAAAGAGTGGCTAGATTATTAGTACATAACAAGCGCCTGAAGATCCATAGTGGCAAAGGTGAATTTCCAAGTATTTTATAATTATAAGTCAAGATGTTTTATCACACATTCCAAGTACTAGGCCTATTTACCTATTGCCCTCTTAGGCAGAACAGTTAGAAGTAGTGGTAGAAAAACTCAATTAAAAATGTATTTGAGGGTTTTTTCCCCATGGAAATTTATTTATTTTATACCCCGCCTTTTTCCCTGCAAGGAACCCAAGGCAGCTTACATAATCCTCCTCCTCTCCATTTTATCCTCACAACAACCCTGTGAGGTAGGTTAGGCTGAGAGTCAGTGACTGGCCCAAAGTCACCCAGTGAGTTTCATGGCCGAGCGGGGACTAGAACCCGGATCTCCCGAGTCCCAGTCCAACACTCTCACCACTACGCCCCACTGGCTCTGTGTGTTTGCACTCTCTGCGCCAGTTCACATGACACGGAAACTGCGGGGGAGCAGAAGCCCACGAACGCTGGCCGGGGGCACCCCCGTGGGACAGCCGTACGTGTGAAGCACACAAAGTGACCATGGGCGGTAGAGGGGTAAGCCCCTACCATGCAAACAGCAGGCGGCCGTTCCGCGGGGGCCTCCTGTGGCTGCACAGAGGCAACAGCCCAGAGCGGCTGGAGCTGCGGCCGCTCTGGCCTGTAGGGCCAAACAGCCCCTCTGGACATCTTGAGCTGCCGCCCCCTAGCACCGGGAGGCCCGCGGTGCGGGGACTGCAGGTTTCACCAGGGAGCTGCCCATATGCGCGCCTCCCCCGCTCGCCGCCTGGGTTGTACGAACCGGCCCTCTCTCACACACACAGACACACCTTGATCCCGTCTGAAAACTTGTAAAAGACTACATTTTATGAAAGGAGATTTTGGGGTATAAATCCTATGAATGTTTAGACAGAAATGTCCTACAACTCCCAGCAACCCTCTAGCCAGCCATGCTTTTTTTCTGTCGAAACATACATAGGATTGCTCCCCAAAACAGATTTCAGAGCTGATCTGGGAACCTAATTCTCCTAATTTTGGTTATTTTTTTAATGGGTCTACAGGAGGGTTGGTTAAGGTAACACCAGAACCAAAATTCGATGATGATGTTGGCATACCATGAAATCAGTGTACTGTTGCTTGCAAAATTAAGGCTGTAATCTTATAAGCATGCTTACCTTGGAGTAAGCCCAATAGTGGAGTTCATTTCTGAACAAACATGCATAGGATTGTGCTGCGTGCTATTTTTAATCTGGCTAAACTTTATAGCTTTGTACTAATGTTACAAGTAAATAAGAAAATGCTTTTAACCGCATTAATGTTTAATCACTTAGTAATAATTAGAGGCAATACCATATCTCCCTCCTGCTAGTATTGCATGCTGAGAACTGCTAGTGTAAGACAATGGAAATTCAAGATGACAACTGCTATTTCAATAACGGTTGGTTATAGTGTTGTATTTTTGTTCCACCTCTGAGGGAACTTTGCAGTTTTATATGGGAGCAACTCCAGGGTTTAGAGTTTAAGGGGTTTGTGTATGTATGTATGTGGTTCTAGATTCCCTCCTAGTAGAGTTAAATTAAACTGTAGCCCTGCATTTAACCAAAACACATTTATATGCTACAAGGAACTGCAAAATGTACCGGTAATCAAATGTAAAGTGTCCTTGCAGTACTTAACTGATTTGTTAAGTATTACTACTTTAATGTTAGAGTGGAATCCACTTCTCAATGCCAAGTAAACCATATAAGGGGAATTGTGAGTTTTTAAATGTAGATTATTGAGTTGTGGTGTAAAAGTTCTGCCACTTCCATGCAATCCAACATGTCTATTAAGAAGTAAGGCCCACTGAGTTCACTGGTAAGTGAACATAGGATTGCAGCCTTAGGAAACACAAACTGTAGATTAATTAATAAAAGTAGCCCAGTATCAACTCAGATACAATTGTGCAAAAATTAACCAAGAGCAATAGCATGACTTGAAAGTGGGGAATCACCCCATACCTACCTTGGATGTACCTGGAAATCTGCCATATCAGTTCCAAGTATTATATCATCAGATGCTTGTGAACCTTGGGTGTGGTGTGTTCAGTATGCATCTTCATAACTAAGAGACTACAATAACTGGATGTTCTGAAACAGCATGAATGAAACACGAAGGCTCCATCCAATATCATGTAATGTGCCTGGGTTCCCCAACCCTCCAGAGCAGATTGGGGAATAATGCACAGGGGGAGGGAGAAATCTGTTCCAGCAGCAGCATCCCTTCTGCTAGTGGACGGGCACCATTGGATAAAAACCCAGCATTCAGACACTAACTTTCACTAGGATAAAGTTTCTTCAGCTGCTAGTCGTGGTGAGCCATTGAATTTGCTATTGACAAACGTCAAACCAGATAATACAAGTATGCTGGAACTGTGTTGCTTTCATTGCAAATTCCATGTTAGACTGTTTTGCATACACTAATGCAATTTATAAACATCACTTGTTACCCCTTTCTCCTAGTGACCTTTGTCCACACCAAAAGAGCCAGCTGTGGCATAGTGGTGAGAGTGTTGGACTGAGACTCAGGAGATCCGGGTTCTAGTACCCGCTTGGCCATGAAACACTGGGTGACTTTGGGCCAGTCACTGCCTCTCAGCCTAACCTACCTCACACGGTTGTTGTGAGGATAAAATGGAGAGGAGGAGGACTATGTAAGCTGCCTCGGGCTCCTTGCAGGAGAAAAGGCAGGGTATAAATATAATAAATAAATAAAAATTGCACTCTGGCTATGCTCATGTACTCCAGTCTTAACCACAAGATGACACATCCTTGTATCTACGTATTTTCTAACTACCAAGTCAGCAAATGTCTAGTTCTTGTACCTTCCTTGTTTCCTCTTTTCTGTAACTCTTCTCAGTGTCACTTCTACTCTTAATTACTTGTTTTTACTTCAGGCTTGAGGCTTCTCATTTATAAAGGCCCCTAACTTTGGTCAAGCCAAACTTGAAAATTTCAATATATTGATCCCTTAAACCTTTTTACTGTGGTGGTGGTGGTGGTGGTGGGACCCACCAATTATAGCTCAGACACAGCAAAGCGAAGACTCTTAGGCACAATCCTATGCATGTGTAGACATGCTGGCTGGGCCATGCTGGGAGTTGTAGGGCATTTTCTGTCTAGACATGCGTAAGATTGCACCCTTAGTTGATTTCCAGTTTCCTAATACAGAAATAGCCTGGCAGAAGTTTTATCTTCTAGCATGTAACAAGATTAATATTTGCTCTCATATATTGATATGCCTTCATTTTACAACAACACAGCAGCTGCTTCATCATCAGATACAATACACAATCAATGCAATGCTGATAAATTTCCCTGTTCACAATTACAACTATATTTCACAGTGAGAAAACAAGTTTGTTTGCAGACAGGAACTAGATTGTGATGTAGCATCTTCCAAATGAGAAAACAACTCATTCTGGCCTAAATATAGACAATTTTTATTTATATATTATATAGCCTGTATAAAAAACATATTGGCTTATAATAGGCTAGACTATAAAAGTCGCCAAAGAGCGGAGTGTTTTACAAGTGGTAAAAACTAAATGTGAGATAAGAAAAGTACATGATTTTGTAGCAACTGCACAGGGTTCAGTGCTTTAAGGATGATTTTGGTTTTAAAGGGATTTCAATAAACTAGGTCCTCTAAAATAGCCTTCTCCAACCTGGTGTTCTCCAGATGTACTTGGATACAACTCCTATCATCCCCAGCCAGTATGGTCATTGAGCAAGTTGATGGGGCTGATGGAAGTTGTAGTCTGACACATCTGGAGGATACCAGTTTGGGCGAAGCCGCCTCTTAAACATTAATTAATGAACACATCATATACTGAAAACACCACCCTATATGCCACTGAAGGGTTGCTATCACAAAGTGATTAACTCATCTCAAGGAAATGTCCATTGCTCAAGAATTCAAAATAGACAAATGTCTACAGTAATGCCTTGGATTGAGAGCATAATTCGTTCCAGAAATGTGCTTGTAATCCAAAACACTCTTATATCAAAACGAAATGCCCCCCAAAAAAATTGTACACAGATTTTTAATTTAAGCCGTACTACAGTACTTGTATTGCAAGACGTCGCTTGCATAGCAAGTTAAAAAAAATTAAATATTTAAAAATTTGCTTGTCTTGCAAAATGCTCTCAAACCAAGTTACTTGCAATCCAAGGTATTACTGTACTTCCAGAAAGAAAATACAATTTAAAGGTGAGTCTAAAATTTAATTTTTGTTTGGCGTTAGAAGGAACAATAATGTTGGAAACAATACCTTGACCAATACATTTAAGAATACGGGAGACTTGAGGTAGAAGTTCTGCTTCAGAAAACAGAACTGGACTTCTCATTCTAGTTTCCACTGAACTTCCAGTTCTAATTCTGAAATCCATGAGACTCCAGAATGCCCATTCTTGATTCTAAAATTGAGTTTAGAATGGCTGCTAGATTTGGCCACACATACAATGAAGAGGTTGGAGCACTACAGTGGAGTAATGTAATCATTCATCTTACCACTGCATGTGTTGGAAGCTCCTATGTCTGCACAGCAAAGTCTAAGACCCAAGGAAATTTCAGGATGCACCAGTGGGCTCTGATCATTCCTTAGTCCAGTTTGTGGAAGACTACAAAAACAGAACCCCAGATGTTCTGCTGAAACCTGATTTTAACCAAATTTTGGCAGCAGCTCTAGCCCAGACTTAGACAATTTCCCAGGACGCTGTTAACAACCATCAAAGTATCCGTGCTACTATAGTTTCCTGACTGAAGATGTGTTCAGAAACTCAGGGTGATCAGTAGCAGCATGTCTGTTGGCTTTCCTAAGTATGCCACTAATGGGCCCTTACCATTAATTGGTTTCTATTATTTATTTGATGAAGCATTACTGAATACATTCCTTATCACCTCCTTCTGCAAATGTAAATCTTCCTTGTTGCCACCACTCACTGTACAGTCTTTGAGTGAGGAATTACCCTTTGGCCATACCTATTCTGCCATTGTAAAAAACAAAATGCGCACAAACTTCCTTTATCCTAAAGGCACAATATGTTTCTATTAAGCAGGGGCCATGAGCTATTAAGAATCACAGGACTATGATGCGTATTTTTATTGGCTGCAAACACAGGCATTCTCTCATTTGTGCTAGATGCCACCTTAGAAATGGTGCCAATATATGTAGGCAGGCAGTAAGCAGCATTGAATGGCACCAGTGGGAATCACTTTGGTGAATAGGGTCAAGATTTTGATTCTTGGAAAGAATGCTTGGAGGCTAGGCTGCTTCAATTACTTTGGTGGTATTTGTAATGTCTCAACATGAGAATCCAGGGTCATCCAATGAAGCTGCATGGTGGGAGATTCAGGACAGATAAAGGAAATATTTCTTCACACAGTGCGGTTAAACTATTCACTTCCACAAGATAGAGTGATGGCCACCAACTTGGATGGCTTTAAAAAGGGATTGGACAAATTCATGGAGGATAAGGCTATCAATGGCTACTAGTCATTATGGTTGTATATTACCTCTAGTATTGGAGGCCTCTGTATACCAGTTGCTGGGAAACATGAGCAGGAAGTTCAGGAACGTGCTATTGCACTCATGTGCTACGTTGTGGGCTTCCTATAGGTATTTGGCTAGCCAGTGTGAGAATGTAAATCTAGACTAGATAGGCCCATACACTCCAACATTTCACAGATGAAAATAGGGACACACATGTGAATTATTGGTTAAGCAACATGAAGGTGTGATCAAGAGGGTGTGGCCAGGCAACATGAGGGTGTGGCCAAGAGTATGGCCAGGCAACCAAAGGGCAGGTACAAAAGTCATTAGAGGAAAAACACAAAACCACAGTATTTTAAGCACAGAAATCTTTGAATTTATGTATTGCATTTAGGGAAGCCTGAGGGAAAAAGAAAACCCCAAATAAATACAACTAACTATGTGTGTGTGTGTGTGTGTGTGTGTATATACACACACACACACCATTAACAATACATTATTATAAAAATAAACATTATTATAAAATGAATAAATACAACATGGGTGAAAAGTATTCATTACAAACAAACATTGGACATGCACTTTCCTTGCTTTGTTTTCAAACAAAGCCCTAGGTAGTTGGTTACAGTCATGTAACCATGACTCTCCTCCCTCTCAGGGTTTGGATCTCAAAATTTAATATCTTGACTGGTGCTGTACCCTCAGTATTTTTCTTTGCTCTCCTGTATCCTGTACTCAGGCCTTCAAACTTCACTCTGCTGTTTGAAGTACTACTTTTTTTCTGATGCTAGATCTACCGGTATATGTTCCTTTTCTGATCCTATAGAATAGAATAATAGAAAAGTAGAGTTGGAAGGGGCCTACTAAGGCCATCGAGTCCAACCCCCTGCTCAATGCAGGAATCCAGGTCAAAGCATCCCTGACAGATGGCTGTCCAGCTGCACCTTGAATGCCTCAGAGTGGGAGAGCCCACCACCTCCCTAGGTAGTTGGTTCCATTGTCTTATTGCTCTTACAGTCAGGAAATTTTTCCTGATGTTTAGGTGGAATCTGGGTTCCTGTAACTTGAGCCCATTATTCCGTGTCCTGCAAACTGGGATGATCAAGAAGAGACCCTGGCCCTCCTCTGTGTGACAACCCTTCAAGTACTGGAAGAGTGCTATATCTCCCCTCAGTCTCCTCTACTGAAGGCTAAACATGCCCAGTTCTTTCAGTCTCTCCTCATAGGACCTTGTTTCCAGTCCCTTTATCATCCTTGTTGCCCTCCTCTGAACCCTCTCCAGTTTGTCTACATCCTTCTTAAAGTGTGGTGCCCAGAACTGGACACAGTACTCAAGATGAGGCCTAACCAGTGCTGAATAAAGGGGAATTATTATTTGGAAGCTATACTTCTATTAATGCAGCCCAAAATAGAATTTGCCTTCTTTGCAGCCACATCGCATTGCTGGCTCATATTCAGTTTGTGATCTACAACAATTCTAAGATCCTTCTCACTTGTAGTATTGTTGAGCCAAGTGTCCCCCATTCTGTAACTCTGCATTTGGTTTCCTTTCCCTAGGTGCAGCACTTGGCATTTATCCCTATTAAATTTCATTCTGTTGTTTTCGGCCCAGCGCTCCAGCCTATCGAGATGGCTTTGAATTTTGTTTCTGTCTTCCAGAGTATTAGCTGTTTCAACCAACTTTGTGTCATCTGCAAATTTGATAAGCATTCCCTGCACCTCCTCATCCAAGTCATTAATAAAAATGATGAAGAGCACTGGGCCCAGGACCGAGCCCTGTGGTACCCCACTCGTTACCTCTCCCCAGTTTGAGAAGGTACCATTGATAAGCACCCTTTGAGTCCGATTCTGTAGCCAATTGTGGATCCACCTGATGGTTGTTCCATCTAGCCCACTTTTAGCTAGCTTGCTAATCAGGATATCATGAGGCAGTTTGTCAGAAGCTTTGCTGAAGTCCAGATATATTATGTCCACAGCATTCCCACAGTCCGCAAGGGAGGTTACCCGATCTAAAAATGAGATCAGATTAGTCTGGCAGGATTTGTTCTTGACAAATCTATGCTGGCTTCTAGTAATCACTGCATTGTTTTCAAGGTGCTTGCAGACTGACTTCTTTATAATCTGCTCCAAAAATTTCCCAGGGATTGATGTCAGACTGACTGGTCTATAGTTCCCAGGTTCCTCCTCCTTGCCCTTTTTGAAGATAGGAACTAGTACATTTGCCCTCCTCCAGTCATCTGGCACTTCACCTGTCCTCCATGATTTCTCAAAGATAATAGACAGTGGTTCTGAGAGTTCTTCTGCCAGTTCCTTTATTACTCTAGGATGCAGCTCGTCAGGCCCTGGAGATTTAAACTCGTTCAAAGTAATCAGGTGCTCCTTGACCATTTGCCCATCAATCTCAAGCTGCAATCCTGCCCCTTCAGTCTGCATTTCAGGTTTGCCAGGGGGGACATAAACTCTCTTTTCGAAGCCGAAGTAAGAATTGAACCCTTCTTTGTCTTCTGTTATCGATTTGCCATCCTCATTGCGTAGTTGAGCCACCATTTCTTTCCTGTCTTTTACTATGCATGTATCTGAAGAAAGCTTTCTTGTTTTTAGCATCCCTCGCTAGCCTCAGCTCATTCTCAGCTTTAGCCTTCCTGACACTGTTCCTGCAGTTCTGTGCTACCTGCCTGTCCTTCCTTCCACTTCTTATATGTGTCCTTTTTTGTTTTCAGGTCATCTCTGAGTTTTTTGTGAAGCCACATTGGCTTCTTCTGTTGCCCTCTGCCTTTTTTCCTTGTGGGAATTGTTTGCAATTGTGCCTTTAGAATTTCCTTTTTTAAAAACTCCCACCCATCCTGGGCTCCTTTTCTCATTAGAGTCGCTTGCCATGGGACCTTACTTATCATTGTTCTGAGTTTATTAAAATTGGCTTTCCTAAAATCCAGGGTACGCGTTTGGCTACACTCAGCTTTTGCTTCCTTTAGAATCAAGAACTCAAGTATAACATGGTCACTTTCCCCCAGAGTTCCCGAAACTGCCACTTTATCCACTAAGTCGTCTCTATTGGTTAGAATCAGGTCATGGATAGCGATCCTCTACAGTCATGCCTTGGATTGAGAGCATAATTTGTTCCGGAAACGTGCTTGTAATCCAAAACACTCTTATATCAAAACGAAACCCCCCAAAAAAAATTGTACAGAGATTTTTATTTAAGCCGTACTACAGTACTTGTATTGCAAGACGTCGCTTGTATATCAAGTAAAAAAATAATAATAAATATTTAAAAATTTGCTTGTCTTGCAAAATGCTCTCAAACCAAGTTACTTGCAATCCAAGGTATCACTGTAGTTCCTTCCTCCACTTTCTGTAGGAGGAAGTTATCAGCAACATAAGTCAGGAATTTCTTGGAGGGGCCATGTTTGGCAGAATTTGTCTCCCAACAGATATCAGGGAAATTGAAGTCCCCCATCACTACTACATCATGCTTCCTTGAAACATTGGTAATATCCTCCTTGTGTTCTGCATCTCCCTAAATTTCCCTGCAATAATAGGTAAAAGGCTATCATTATGAAGTGTTTATCCTTATCTCTTATTATATTGTCAGTATTTGCCATGTTGTAATATTTGGCCCAACTACAAATTTCTCTTTGTGAAGAAATGCATCCTTTAATTCAATGTGTTGGTAACTAAGGCTGAACATCTAGGCATGCCTATTTATTTATTTGATGTATATTTGTATCAACTTGGCTTGTCAATCACCAACCTGAAACAGCTAATAACCCATAACAGATCACAGAGACACTCCCGGATGCCATGGCCCTGATCTGGATGGGCTGAATATTAGCTAGAAGACAAAAGAAAATAGCAAAATGCCCTAGCCAGCCCACCCACCCCAGGTTGTTTAAGGGCTCTGACCACTCTGAAGCCACTTTGATCTCCAGACCCATGATGATGATAGTGATTGCTGTTGTTGTCATTATTATTATTGTACCATCAATGTGCATGGTGCTTTACAGAGTATAAGAGAACAGTTCCCTGCCCCAAAGAGCTTACAATCTAAAATGTAATACAGAGGCAACAACAAATGGTAGGAAGGGGTAAACCAGGGAGGAATATTTCAGTCAAACATAACTTTTCAGCCTACTTTCCCCACATTGTGCAGGAAACTCCTTGTTTTAAAGATCTCCCTCCCACCTTAAAAATGGATCCCTCCATGGTGGCTTTGTTCTCATTAGTAGTTTGTCAAAGAAATAATATTTAACATTTAGTTATCTGAGTGTGCAAAGTGGTTCACAGGCCCACCCTACAAGCTCCTATTTTCTCCAGAAAAAAACATGTGGGCGCTATTGTACTTTATTAAAAAAAAAAAAAAAAAACCAAGCACAACACTGTGATTGAACAATGCCAAAATGGAATGATAATTTTGGTGCTGCGATTTGAGGTAGTTGGGATTTTTTCTTTCTCTTGAGGAGGGTGTATTTTCTGCTAACTCCTAATGCATTTTTTTAAACCCATCCAAAATCCCTGCAGAATAATCCTAATCATTACTGTAGAGAGCTTTCTCCATTGCACTTCAGCATGTGTTAGAAAAAGACTTTCACATGCGGTACACAGGTAGAGCCAAGTAAAATTTACCACTGCTCTGAAAACAGAATAACAGTGCAATCTTATGCATGTGTACTCAGAAGTAAGTCCTACTACGTTCAATGGGACTTACTCACAGGAAAGTGTGTATATTTTAAAGCAATCTAAAATTGCTCCTTGCTAGAAGAGGTAGCAGCAGCAGCGCCAGTGCTAGAATGACTTTTCCAGAATTATATTATATAATATCTTATATATAATAATTATTACATTATATATTTTATAATATTTTATAAGTGGCTTTTGTAAAAAAAAAATTTTTTTTACCTTAAACCCTTAATTGTTGATATCTGGTGTTTTCAGGGGTGGGTGGGTCAGTGCTTTCAGGGCAATCTCTTTTTGTTTTAAAATTGTCAGGATTGGCACAAATTCAACAGGTGAAGCTTACCCACCCACCCCACACCCCCAAACATGGAGCTTCAGAGAGAAGGGGAAGTTTCTTGCATTTCCTTCTGACACAGTACCTCACCTGTTAAACGCACAGAGTCAGCTCTGTTAGGAAATATAATCTTTGGCAATATAAAGATAGGATCATGATAAATTCCTTCTGTCCAGGCCAGTGGGTGCAGCCTCCTCCACCTCTTCTTTTCACCCAGCAGAGGCAGCAGGTAGAGCATGCGCGCACACACATCCTCAAGTCTGTTCCCTCCCTGCTTACTGTCTCTTGTGGGTGGCTGTTGGAGCCTAAGTAGAGCTACTTAAAGGGGCAAAATTGCTGCTAAGCTAAAAGTTTTAGCTTAGTTGCAATTTTGCCCATGGCCCCTTTAAGAGCAGCTTAAAGTAGCTTTCGATAGGCAGAGGAATTCGGGACTCTGCATAACAAAGTGAGAAGCCATGATGGCTTAGGGGTTTTCGTGATGGTCCTGGCATTTTCGGGGCAGTTGGAGACTATGTAGGCCTTTGGTCTGATCCTGCACAGCTCCTCTTATGTATATGTTCTTATCAGGTAGTGGAGAAGCTTTTAACTTTGCCATAACACTTCTTTTGAAGCAAATCATGAACAAAGACTCCCAACATATTGTCTCAATGAGGTTATCCACTGATGTGGGGTAGAGGATAGTGGTGTAGTGGACACACCGCTAGCACTTTTTAATTAGCAGTGTATTCCCTCTGAGTTTAGCTGCAATTCTCAAAGTAGCAGGGGAGAAACGCATTTTCCCAACAACAATATATTGCTCCCTGATGTAATGCAAAGTATTTGGGGGGTGGCTTGGTCTTGGTAATTAAAGCTAGTGGTAATTAAAACCTACTAGCTTTACAAAAGACCTGATCCTAGAGAAGATGAAAACGCCAGATCTTGTTTGTTGATATGGATCAACACAGCTGCCTGAATTTTTGGACTCTCCTTGGGGAAGGGGCAATGGGGACTATCATGATGAGCACCTGCACTTTAAAATTTACCACCACACCACTGATAGAGAGACATCCTTTCTATTTGCCCAGGATGGTCCTAACAAACAAATGCATACCCTGTGACATTTCTGAATGCTCTTCTTAGGGTGCAATCCTATGCATGTTTAAAGAGAAAGAATTTCCAGCATGCCCCAGTCAGCCATGCTGGGAGCTGTAGGACTTTTTTCTTTCTAAACATGCATAGGATTGCACCCTCAGGCTCTCAGACTACAAAAAATAGTCTGCAAGCAGCAGGAAGACTGGTTAGGAGTGCAGCAATTGTGCAGAAAAGCGATCAATATTGTTTTATTAATTAGTAGTGTATGCAGCTCTGTGCTGCTCCTGGAGAAAGGGCAGGGAATAAGAATTCTAAATAAATGAACATTTGTAATTGCACAGCATGTTTGCCTCATCCCCACTGCCATTCAGAATTTCAGATACCGTACTAGATCACTACAAATGACCAGAATGCCATCCTCTGGTGCAGGATGAATTTCCTTAAAACCTACGCAACATTATTTCTCCATTAAAATCAACACAATTAGCAAAGGATAATAGGAATTTTTTGCAATGCCATATGTATGATATTCTTGCTTTGAGCCTTAACAGCCAGCTCAGATATTTATTTATGAACCTAATATGAGAAGGTACAAATCTCCTTTAAGTGCTCCCTCTCTCTACCCTGTTCTTCTTGGATCCACTTACCTGGGAGTAATATCTTAAGCACTTAAGGTTAACCAAGTTCCTTCCTAGAGATGTGAAGGCCCAGGAAAAAAACAGAACCCCCCCCCCAAACAAAAGTTTCCCCACGGATTTTTCTGGGCCTTCACAGCCAGTGTAGCGTAGTGGTGAGAGTGCTGGACTGGGACTCAGGAGATCCAGGTTCTAGTCCCCGCTCGGCATGAAACTCACTGGGTGACTTTGGGCCAGTCACTGACTCTCAGCCTAACCTACCTCACAGGGTTGTTGTGAGGAGAAAATTGAGAGGAACAGGAGGATTATGTAAGCTGCCTTAGGTTCCTTGCAGGAAAAAAGGCGGGGTATAAATATTAAATAAATAAATAAATAAATAATCCTGAACACTGTCACTTCTAGCCCTGGAAAATAAGACATTAACTTCTCAAGCCAATACCAAGTCTCAACTTTGAGCACATGTAAAAAGTAATGTCTGGTTTGGTACAATACTAGACTTATCTCAATCTCCTGAAGCTCTGCTATCTATTCTCATTCACTCCTCTTTCAGTCTAGGGATGCATAGTGGGTTAAGATAAACCTATTTGCATTTCTCACTTCAGAAATAAACAGCTGAGGGGGCCCATAAGTTTCAAGAAATGCCATTGTATGGTAGGACTTGTTCACTTTCAATGGTGTTATCAAGAAATGACTGGGAGCTTAGACACTACCATGTTTAAGATATGTTGGAGATGGCTAGTTAGTTACTACATATAAACTGAGCTGCTCCGGTTCTGCTGTGGTAATGGGTAACTAAAGTATTTTAAGATAGAAGGGGGAAATGCTTAGCATCCTTTTTTTCTGCAGCTCTGCTTTCAAGTGCAGCAAACTTGTTTTGTTTTCTAATCTGGAAAGGCTTTTAAGAGCCAGGATTGGTGCAATAAGCAGGGTTGGGGCAGTATTAATTCTGATACTTCAATTTTATTTTATTTTTAGAGTGTTAAAAGTATGAAGAGTTCTTGGCATGTGCTGTGCTAAAAATTCAAATATTGTTAGAGATTGAATATAGTGTCATTACCTAATATCGGGTCCCTTCCATGGGCATTTGCAGTTGAAGCTGGTACTAAGTACTGCATGAGAGCAATACTTTAAAGTTCATTTATCACACTTACCTGAGAGTAAGTGCCATAGAACTCACTGGATCCTACTTCTGAGTAGACATCCTATACAGCACGTGTATAGGATCGTGCTGTTAGTTACAAATAAGCATTACGAGGCAGTGGATATAAAATAAACAAAATTCAGCCTTTCAGTGTAATCCTAGCCATGTCTATGCAGAAGTCGCATAGAGCTGAATAAAATGTATGCCTAGGTAAGTACAGTCATGCCTTGGATTGAGAGCATAATTCGTTCCGGAAACGTGCTTGTAAAGAAGTGCAGCCTTAGGGCACAATCCTATCATGTTTAGACAGAAAAAAGTCCTACAACTCCTAGCATGCTACAGCAAGCCATGCTGGGAGTTGTAGGACTCCCCCGCCCCCCCCCCCGTCTAAACATGTATAGGATTGCAACTTTAGAGGCTCTTGTTAGACACTGATGGCTCCATGCAGGCGTTTATTTTTTAAAGCACCGCCTATAGCAGACCTGTCGGGGATCTTTCCCTTGTGTTCAGATAACTACCTTGGCGCGGTAGTTACTGGGGGCTAGGCAGTGGCTGTACTTCACTCAACCACCTCTTGAACTGCAATTCTAGAGCTGTCTACTACTCACTGAGTTCCGTGGGATTTACGCCCAGCAGGTACGCGAGTATAGGATTACCGTCCGCAGCCTTATATCGTCTAATAATCCTAGGCGGGTTTCATCAATTGTGAAGTCCTCCTGTATGCAGTGGAGCTCACTCCATTTCACCGCCTCACAAACCCGCCGACCGAAGCGAAGCTACTTGGGGGAGCGGAGAGCTCCCTTGAACCGAGTGCGAGGTTACCATAGAAACCGAGAGCAAAAGCACTGCTCCCCGAGACAAGCAGCGCTTCAGCAGGGGGCTGCTGCAGCAGGCAGCTGCTGCTCCCACCTCGCGGGAGGCAACCAGCTTTCCCCATCCGGGGTGCCCTTCTCAGATGTGTCGGACTACAACTCCCAGCATCCCCAGCTGGGAGTTGTAGTGTCCGACACATCTGAGAAGGGCACCCGGTTGGGGAAAGCTGCTTTCAACAAAGCGCCACCGACCAGCGCCTGACTACGACCGCAGCCACCCTACGCTCCGACCGGGCTCTCCCGTCACCCCTCCCCTGATGCTCCGAGCTCAGCCAATCCGCAGCAGGGCACGGCGGCAGTGACGCGCCGCGCGTGCTGGTCGGGAGGAGGCAGTCCCTCCTCCTCCCTCCTCGACCGGGAAGCGCCGCGGAGCAGATGAACCCCTCGCCGCCGCCGCCTTCCTCCCGCCCCTTCGCACAGCTGCTGCTCCGCGGCGCGTCCGGTCCGCCATGGGGGGCTCCCTGGCCCCCAACAGCTCCCTCGTTGTCACACCGAGGCCGGGCCCTCTGCTGAGCGGCGGCGCTTCCTCCTCGTCGTCGTCGTCGTCTGGGGCTGGGCCGGGCTCCCGAGGCTGCGAGAGCGGGGACCTGATGGACAGCTTCGGCATCTTCCTGCAGGGGCTGCTCGGGGTCGTGGCCTTCAGCCTCCTCCTGCGTGAGTTCCCAGCCCGGCGCCTTCCCCGCGCGCAGCAGCCCGGTTGCCACAGGGAGCCGCCCCCCCCCTCCCCGCCTCGGGCAGGCTGCAGCCCGGCGCCTCGGGCCCCGCGCCCCTCGGGCAACGACCTCTCGTCTCGGCTGCCTCCCTGACTGTGGCCGGCAGGTCGCCTCCTCGGGCTTCCTTCTCCTGCAACTTGGTGCCAGTTTTCCTTTCCCCGGCCCGGCTGCGGGACGGAGCATGACTCGCGCTTCCTTCCCCGGGACCTTTCTCTCTCCGTGTGTGTGTCCCAGTAGAGGGCTCGGGGTTTCTCTCTCTCGTTTTGCCTCTTGCTCCCTTTTTCCCCATCTCTGTATCTTGAGCAGCCCTGCACACGCCCCAGGCTTCTCCGGTCTTCCCGCTCTCAGTCTGTGCTGGCTTTGTTCTTCCTCAGTTTCATAGCCAAATGCACTTCTCTTCTGCTCCATTCCTCTTCCTTTAGGGTAAAGAGGTTCAGGCATGCTTTCGACCCTGGCGCTCCTGTGAAATAATGAGAGTGCCTCTGAGCACCTCCGTTTTCTTGTACAATGGCTGGGTTCAGACAGCACGATAACCCACACTCACGGGTTGAGTGTGGGTTGTCATTGAACCGTGTTATCATGTTGTGTGAACCCAGCTGCACTAACAAGCCATGGCTTGTTAACCACGAACAACCCATGAAGAGAACCCATGGTTTGTTGTTGGGTTGTGAACTGTGGGTTATTCGCTATGGTTTATTATCTCGGCAGGGTTCAGACAACACGAAAACCCAAGTTTCAACCATAACCCACAGTTCAACGACAGCCCACACTCAACCCTTGAGCGTGGGTACGTGTGGATTTAGGCTGGAGGGCGTCCATGTAGATAGGTGTGAGGTTTTAAAAATCTGTTTGTTTTAACTTGCCAGTGAAATATTCTCTGTACTCAAGTACCCTGTTAACTTGCACCCTGTCAGCTGCAAGATACCTCCTAGCAAGTTAGTTTATTCTGGTCTTTGAGCGGATTTTGCATGCTCTGCTTTCTAATTTTATTCTATTAAGAGGTGGCCAACAACTTTCCCCTGACTATCAAAACCACTGTTGTCATTCTTTCAAGCTGGCACATTTTGCAGCATATGATATTCTAACTTCTTTATCTACTAATCACTATTGTCATCTTACACAGTAAATGACTCCAGATATCATCATGTTTTACTTTGTTCTATTTAAGCACTTTGTTAGTTGGAATGGGCTACGGGTGTATAGAAGAGAGAGAGCTTCCATACACAGTGATATTTGCCACTTTTCATTTTCTGCTTATGGATGATCATGTATGCATTTGGGGAGTGTGGCATTTTGTATGTTAGCTGCTTAAAATCTGTAGAAAGCTTTTTTTAAAAACAATAAAATCTATGAGTGTTCTAGCTCTTATTCTGCAAGAATAAATATAACAACTTGTCTTGTGAATTGGCAGAGTTCTTGGAGAGATGCTGCAATAGCTGTCTGCTTTCTCACAGTCATGTCACCAGTTATGTGTAGGAAACATGTTGATTTGTTTTGAGACTTCAAATGCTGTGAATCTATCCAAGTGGTTCATGTTTACAAACTAGAGAATGTGTTTTGTTTTTAAATGGCTTATACATTGTACCCTATTTTTAGCTCTCCAAGGAAAGAGTTACACCATCCTGTATTTTATTCCAATATGAACAGTTACCCTGGTGCACTTGCAATCCCATGGATTCTTTTCAATAGCACAGGTGATATTCATCTTTGCCACCAAGTGTTACCCTTATTTTCACTGTGATTTGTCTTGCACAGTGTCATGCTACTCCAGTTTTTTGCATTGGATGTTGAACATAGGAAGCAACATGAATTAAACAACTGGTCCATCTGCCCCAGTAGTCTGCAATCTTTTTTCAGACTTGGGAACTCAACTTTAGCCCAAACATGTATTTGGGGACCCCTTCCCCTTAATTTTTTACCATATATTTGTATGATGGTTATGCCACTGTTGTGACCCACCTTAGATCAGGCCGCAATCCACTTGCTGGCCAGTGATCTAACCTGGTATTATCTACTCTGACTTCTCCAAGTCTTCAGGCCTCTTTCTCCGTCCTGCTGTCTCAGATCCTTTTAGCTGAGAGGGAGATTGTGCCCACCAGCCGCGCCCTCTGCTCTCTGGCTCATATGTCATATCATTGTGAAGGGCTGTGTGTGTGTACAGATAACAATCCTGATAGTCCCAGGTTTCCTCATGTGGAGAAGCTCCCACAAATGGAGGAGCAAATACGCATGTACACCTTCCACACTAACGTTGGGTACTCACCCAGCAGGTGTGATCTTGTTCCCCCCTCATACTGTACTGAACACATGAGGGGGATCATGTAACCCCACCACCACCAGCAACCAAACCTATCATTGAGAAATGCCCTTTCCCCCCATATTCCATAACTTAGTATTATATATGCTGCCACCTTTAAGCTCAGCCCTGACTTGATGATAATGTGAAGGAAAATCATGCAGACACACAATAGATAACTGTGACAGTTGATAAAAATCCAACTACTCATTGGATAATGTTATTTAAAGACATGAGCTATAGGTTTTCAGTCACTTTAGTTTGGTATTATTTGGCTTGTTGACAGTTGTTATCCATGTACACTAGTTGCCTGTCCACAGAAACTTGCTCAGCTCAAATCTTGAGCAATGGTTAATCTTAGAACATAGTATGACTTTCCTTGTCATGATTTTATTTATTTATTTATTTGTTATATTTATACCCCCCCTTTTTTTCCCTGCAAGGAACCCAAGGCGGCTTACATAATCCTCCTCCTCCTCCTCCTCCTCCTCCATTTTATCCTCACAACCACCCTGTGAGGTAGGTTAGGCTGAGAGTCAGTGACTGGCCCAAAGTCACCCAGTGAGTTTCATGGCTGAGTTCAAAAATGTATGCAAATAGTAATTCATACATTTTACTAAGGATGCCATCCTATGGCCGATAGACACTGTCTGGCCAGCCATAGGAAAAGTTGGAGTCTCAGCTCCAACCTCGGAAAAGTTTTTCGAAGTCGCTGGGACTTCGACTCCAGCACACCCTCCCTCCGCCCTCGCAGCTGGCGTGCTTCTTCCGCCTGTGCCTCCAAGTGCACGTGCACACTTCAGAAAGTGCTGGGGGGCTCGGGAGCAGGGAGGGAAGTGAGCTTGCCAAGATACGACATATCCGCAGATTTAATTAAGCCGAATGCAGTACTTGTTGCAGACGAGCGTATTCAAGTAAAAAAAAATAAATAATTTAAAAATGGCTTGTCTGCAAACGCTCTCAAACCAGGTATTGTACCAAGGTATTACGTACTCAATCATTTTCAACGTCGCCGTTTTGGCACTGACATATCTCCACTGGCGTTCGAGATTTGCCCCTGTTTGTTTTTTAAAGACTTCAGGTCAGCCTTGCTCCTTGCAAGCAGGAACAACAGACATACATGGCCAAAATTGTCTGTCTTATGTCTTTTGCAGGGCAAGGGAAGCGCGAAGGCAATCCTTGCCTCCACGCTCCTCCCGTGCTTGATTGGATGCCTGTAATCCTACAAGTTCGGAGGGTTACGGGAAGCCACATTGGATGGCGCTGCCCTTCTCTTTTCATCAATGAATTGGACAGGTCAAGTGACATCCCATTTTAAGCTTATTGTTGCATATACAGAAAATCATCAAATTGTACAGCTTTAATCCTGTATGACTTTTCAGTTTTACAAAGCTTATAATAGTAATAAGGTATGAAAAGTAAATGTTTGTTATCTGTCACATTCATGCTTTTTCATGTGTGTAGTCTGGCTCAGACTACACACACATCGAGTACAGCAGCCTTCCCCAGCCTGATGCTCTCCAGAGGTTTTGGACTACAACTTCCAGGATTCCTGACCATTGGCTATGCTGGATGGGGCTAATGGAAGTTGAAGTCCAAAAAATCTGGATGGCACCAGGTTGAAGAAGGCTGACGTGCAGCATGAATGTACTATCATTGTACCTGAGGGGCTATCGCTAACTGAGTGATCATTATCAGCCAAGAATTTTAGTTCTGATTCTACAAAATTTCTACTAAATACAATCTTAACTTGAATGGCAAATTGAACCTGCAACAAAATGTTGCATTGTGGAGTGCTCCTGCTCAGTGTTCCAGCCACCCATTCCATCTTTCAGGATACAGTCATGCCTTGGATTGAGAGCATAATTCGTTCCGGAAACATGCTTGTAATCCAAAACACTCTTATATCAAAACGAAATCCCCCCAAAAAAATTTGTACAGAGATTTTTAATTTAAGCCGTACTGCAGTACTTATATTGCAAGACGACGCTTGTATATCAAGTCCAAAAAAAATAATTAAATAAATATTTAAAAATTTGCTTGTCTTGCAAAACGCTCTCAAACCAAGTTACTTGTAATCCAAGGTATTACTGTACTCCATTCCATTTCCCCTCAACAGTCAGCCAGTGTTTTGTGGCCACTGAACATACTCTGTCCTCACTGGGCTGTTCTGAGGATTTCTGCCCCTTGGTTTTGTTTTTTAAAGATTATTTTTACTTTTTAAAACCTTGGGGTTTCCCCAAACTTCTTGAAACTACTTCCTTGTGCACAGATAGTACCATTTTGGCTGTGTAAGGACAAGCACTTGGAGAATTCTTTAATTTTTTAGAGTTGGTAGTTTTGAAAGGCTCTTAAAATTTTGTTTGAGGACCATGGATAGCTCATGCAATGTAAGAATATTTCTTACCTTTTTTATGTGGTCATGTGGTTTGGTTTATAGAAAAGGTTGATAAACATATGTAAGTGTGCACTTTATTTTAGCATGTGTAATACGGCTACACATTAACATCTGGTGCCCTGTGGGAAAGAGGAGCACCAGATTGGGGAAGGCTGCTGCTGTATGGTGTGGGAGAGGGAGCTTTTTGAACCCCAAAGCTTGTATCCCCCTCAACCCAATCCCCTCTAGTGTTAGTGGCTTAGGTATGTTAGTTTTCTCTGTCCCCTGTTTATTCGCCACTTTTCTTTTCTCCTTCTTCTCAATCCTACTGTGTCTCAGTTGCTCTCAACCATAGACTCTGCCCAACTTGTGATTCTCTTTAGTCCAGAGGTGGGCAACTTGACTTCTGGTGAAGGAACGATGAGCTGACCATCTCCATAAATCTTGTGGAGACACACCACATTTTAAAACCCGGCTGGGAGTGATTTCAGCCGAGGAAAGTTCCCTTGGAGTAATGGGAATGACAAGAGATAAGAGTCGTCCTTTGCAGTTGCCGTTCTTGGCCGTTTTGACTGGGGGAGGACTCGGAGTCAAGGATTAACAATTTCTGCTCGATGCCGTGGCTGGAGACCTGAAAAGGACACTTAAGCCCGCAAACCCTTCATTTCTTTGAAGATTTATGGTGCTAATCCGTAATGAGGAGAGATCTTTTTATCTACAATGAAGTTTCCTATGGGGACGTAATCTTTTTTCAGGAAATTCTAAAAAGAAATATGGTTTAAAGCCTCACAAAGAGAAGATCAATAAACAAGTTCTGAAATGGGGAAAAAAGAGGTACCTTAAATGTTCTTATTCTTAATCTTGGGAAAGTTTATAAGAGAAGTAGCTGTGTGATAAATTTGCACAGTGTGAGAACTGTTTTTGTTGTCTCTGGTGCTGGAAACAAAGAGTCAAGATGGCCACACAAGACTTGTTGTTTAAGCTAACTGGAGAAATGATTAATAGATTTGATGCATTTGACAAAAAAATTCTTGGCAAGCTGGAGGATTTAGAAGTGATGTTTTTACAAAAAATTGAAGATGTGCATTCCCATATAGAAATTGGCTGTGGTGAGTTGGAAGTGCAAACATTGGGGGAGAAGGAACAAAGTTCTGATAAGGTTGGAATGTTCCAAGAGTCAAAAATTGAAACTTTAAGCAGAGAGGTAGAATCGGAAGAGACTAATAAAGGAATGGATATGGCCTGGCTGGAACTGGATCAGAATCAGAAAATAGCAACTCAAGCTCAGAAGAAATACCTCGCCATTGAGGGAGAAAATCAAGTCTACAAGAAATATCTCTCCACTGAACTGGAAGAAAATACTGTCTCGCTGGGCATGGTCAGGCTTGTTTCGGGGGGGGGGGGTTGTTCGTTGAGATCCGTGGGAGGAGAGAGTCTGCCTTCTCTGCTGTGAGACTTGAACATAAAATTACTGTGTTTGACCGTGGGGGAAAAATGGGGGGGGGGTGTTAATGGGAGGATGGGTTCGGATTATTGGATCAGACAGAAATGGTTTAATCTATGTTGTGCTGGTTGCTGATCACTGGTGTTCCTTTTTTCCCCTTCTTTTTTTCTCTCTTTGAGGGTTATAGAAATGGTGGTTGAGGGAGGTTTTTGGGGGTGCACTTATTTACAAATGCTGGAGGGATTTGGGGTAGTGAGGATGGTTTGAGGATTTTTATTCAGGTGATTTTGAACCTGATTGGGATCTTTGGGAAGGATTTCAATAGAAGGATGATTTCTGAAGAAGCTGGAGCTGTTAGAACAAAATAAGGATTTGTTTTAGTAGTAACTTAGAATTTGAAAGGTAAAGTGTTATTGGTAAAATGTACTGATCTCTGCTGAAATTAGTGATTGAGAATGACTAATAGAATGGATGTAAATAAAATGGGTCAAAGACTTGGGGTGTGAGGTATTGATGTAAGGGGGAAATATGTGATGACTTGTCCTCTGATTAATACAGTAGAGGGAAAGAAACTAGGGAATTGTATTAAATAGAAGTGGAAATGTTTTAGATTGCTAGAAGAATTAGAAGAATTAATATGTTTATGGTTAATAATAAGGTTTTGTGAACTTGTGAGGTGGATGAATAAGAAGAAAAATGTTTGACAATAGAAAAAAGAGAAATTTATTTGTAAACCAGAGTAGAGTACCGTATTTTTCGCTCCATAAGACGCACCGGACCATAAGACGCACTTACTGTATGGTACAAAAAAATCAGCTGAGAGGCTATATAATGTTACTTCCCCTGCCCCACCCAGGAGTCCTCCGCTCTTCCGGACCAGCAGAGGAAAGTAAAAAAAAAAAAAAAAAATTTTTTTTTTTTTACTATATTCACTCCATAGGACGCACAGACATTTCCACCTAGTTTTTTTGGGGGGTAAAGTGCGTCTTATGGAGCGAAAAATACTATATAATGTTACTTATACTTTGCTGTGGAAAAATTGGAAGTCCGTTTTAGTGTTGTTGTGTGTTTGTGATGTTTGTCCATGTTTTATTTTTCTTTTGAAAATAAAAATGGGGGGGGAACCCCAAAGGAGGGCAACTTGTGGCCCTCCAGGCATTGGACTGCAACTCATATCATCCCTCTCCATTAGCTATGATGGCTACAGCTAATGGAGTTGTAGTCCAACAACATCTGGAGGGCCACAAGTTGCCCATCCCTGCTAGACCCTTTTTCCTTTATATTTCTTTATAATATTTATATTCCACCCAATAACAAGGTTCTCCGGATTTCATACAATAACAATAAAATAATTAAAATTCAACTATAACTCGTAATATGCAGCGTAAGACTCCAGTAGTTGGAGAATAAAATCAATCAATAACCAAACTCTCAAGCAACACCAATAATTTTGTAAACCAATTTTAAACTGAAATATCTGAAGGTTTAAGATTTTTAAATCCTGGGATAATGAAAACTTGGTGCCAGAAAGACCACAAAGAAGGGGCCAGGTAAGCCTCTCTGAGGAGGGCATTCCACAGCTGGGTGCCACCACTGAAAATACCCTCTCCGTACCTGTTCCCACTTCCTAAAATGGTAGGAAGGAGGGCTTTTTTTTGGTAGCCATTTTGGTCTTAGAGTATGTGAAGCAGGACAACTTTCTAGCCTTTAAAACACTCTCTCAAGTTATGGCTCAGGTGACCTTGGCCAAAGGAGTAGAGGGCAACCATAGCAATCATGAAGAAAACTCAACTGCCATCAATGCTTTGTAAGTCCTTAGACCTCACAGGTGCTTATCTGGCCATTTTAGGGGGTTGTTGATTTGCTCCTGCATGGCCAAGACTCTTCAGGCACCTTAGCCATGCAGCTGCCAAACAACCACCAGCGTCCTTCTCAACATTGGAGCTGTACAGGTGGCAGGGATCACAATGCAACTGCTGGAACAATCCTCATCCACCTGTGCAGCTTCAAACCTGGGAGGAGCTTCAGAGGGTGGCACTACCCTTGCTGTGGCTTTTGAATTTGTTGAAGTACAGTCTTGGCCTCCAGGGCTTTTATCCCTATGAACCAGCCCAGCCTTTAATATCTGCATCAGAGGCCCTGTTCTCTGGCTCATCATTAGCAAAGGTCTGAGTGGTAGGTACCGGGAACAGGACCTTCTTGATGGAGTTACATTTGTGGAATTTTCTTCATGCAGAGGTCTGAGAAGCTCCCCCCCCCCCGCCTGTGTTTTTAGACACCTTTTGAAAACATTTCTATTTGAAAAAGCATCTTACGATTAACTATGCTGTTTTACTGTGTTCTGCGGATGTTTAATGCTGCAGAGTATTTCTAGTGATGGTATTTTTATTATAATATATTTCCTTTAATGTAAGCTCCTTTGGAAAATTTATTGGAAAAGGGTAGTATAAATAACTTAAATAAATGCATGGTTATATTTTGACAAATGAAATAGCATTATTCTTTTATAAAGATGTGCCTAACAATTTATCTTGCACAAGAAGCTCAAATAACTTCTGACATGCCTGACATATTATTTTCTCTTAGAATGTTTAATGAAACTTCTTCCTTCACCGTAAATGGTCAGACTTGAATATTTACACTACAGAGGCATGGCATGTCCCTGTAGTCATCCTTTTGCGTGTGAAAAGCTTTGAGGCATTTATTCCGTGCATTCCGTGTGACAAGTTGTGTGGTGCCTATGCTGTGCATAGCCTGAGTGGCAGATGGGGGGGAATCATGGGGCTAATGCAGGTGGCGCATGCTGCACAGAAGAAGAATGTACAAAATCCCTGTCTGCGACATGTTGTCTTAAAGGATTCTTTTATATACTGGTATATATATCCATTTTTCAACATAGGAGGGATGGTCTCCCCCCCTCCCCCGTTTTCTTTTATGCAGTTACCAGCTGCATGGTATGGATCTCAGTTACTGTATATGTGACTACTACTGGATCCATGTAGGAATTCAAATATGTTAATTTTGTTTCCGTAAGGGCTGTAATGATTGTTTATCTTTATATTTTCTCCCACTGAAGGGGACCAGATTGGTACTGTGTGTATGTACAACCTATATGTGATGTATTGATGGGCATTTCTGACTGCTAATCAGTTGTTTTAATTTTGAGTGAAATATTTGTATTTATATTAAAATTATGCTATATTTTTGGATGGATGGATGGATAGATAATTTTCCTTTAACATATTTTGTTTTTGTGGTTGCAAGTGGTTAAGGACAGAACTGGTTCATTGGTGTTTGATTCAGATGTGAACCAGGATTTGTCCTTTTTAAAAAGCATAGTTTAGGTGTAATTTGGAAAACTAATATTCTAGAAATCTGTAGCAACCATTCTTTATATCAAATGAATCTTTATCAAATGAAAGAATCTGTATCTGAATGACTTCTGTGACATCAAACAGCATCTGCATACCTGTGTGTCCTTAACATTACATCTTCACAGGACCTCTGAGATCCTTATCAGCACATAAAAAATTTAAAACCTGATACATGGTCTTTGAGTCATGCAACAGCTTTCATGCACATCCAGATGTGGTAAAGCAGACTTCCCCCCCACACACACACACACTCACACATATACTCATATAAAAAGTTGGTGCATGTTTTTTCCTGAAGTGGCGATTAATGTGCAATCATGCGCAAAATGCAAGCCCCTGATCTTGAAAGAGGTCTCTGAAAGTTTAATACAGCCTTTAAACAAAAACTAAAGTGACCTGCCCCACTGAAAGGCTCTACATTTAGTTAAAACACCTGTATTTGTTGTTTATTATTTTATTATTACATTTATATCATGGCTTTTTTCCTCCAAGGAACTCAAGGCAACTTACATTATCCTCTTCCTCTCCATTTTATTTTCACAACAACCCTTTGTGGTAGCTTAGGCTGAGAGTCAGTGTCTAGCCCACAGTTACCCCTACACCACACTGCTACACCACACTGCTACACCACACTGGCTCCCTTGAATATATATGATACAGCTTATTTGTGGGAGAAGCAAACTAGCTGAGAAGGAACTTCTCATGTCTGCTAAGAAGGCTCATAGATTTTCAATTCAGTAAACCAAGTGGAACCCATTAGGGACATAGCCAGTCAGGAAGGAAAAAAGAAAGCCTGGTGAGTATATGTGTGTGTATGAGAGAGAGTGAGAGCGCGCACAGTAAAGTGAACACAGAGAAATTACTAAAGAGTTTTGTAATCAGTACCTATTGTCAAAACAGTGAAATGTTCCTCGGGATACAGCTTGGATGAGCACTTTCCCTACTGGAAAACTATTATCTGTTTATGGTAATTGAAATCCTGGACTTCTGTGAGCAATAAACACAACTTTAATATTTTCTTCTGTTCTGAACACTTAGTTTGTTTACACGGCAGTACCTTAAAAATTAAAAGAAAGGAGTAGTCTGTGCTGTCATGTCTGCTTGCCCAGACACTTCGGAAACAAATGGCATTTAAGAATGTTGACTTCCCCCCCCCATCCTTGCATAGCGCTGGCACCTAAAAATACAGCAATAATACCTAAAATCTAGATTTTGGCACCTAGGGTTTAGAAAGATTTTTCCAGCCATGACTATGAAGTATCACTCATCCAGTGACTGCATGGCTATGTATTGCAATTCAGCATCTGAGATGCAAATATCTCTTCTATGACTATTGTCTAGGACACTGATCTGCATTCAGAATGGGGCACAATGTATGATTAAACTGTGGGAGATCATAGACTAGTAGCTTTGAGGCAGCATCACAAACTTAGTCAGTATTGCAAGTCAATATTATTGCCTTCTATGGTTATCTGCTACAGTGCCTGGCCCCATGTGCCACAGAGCCAATATGGTGTAGTGGTTAGAGTGTTGGACTGGCTGAAGAGATCCAGGTTCTAGTCCCCACTCAGCCATGAAGCTACTGGGTGACTTTGGGCCTCTCACTGACTCAGCCTAACCTACCTCACAGGGTTGTTGTGAGGATAAAATGGAGAGGAAGAGGAATATGTACTCTTAACCCTTCCCCAGCCCATTTATATATTTACAGCTTTCACCCAATGGAAAACATATACAAAGTTCAGAAGATTCACTACAAATGAATACATGGAACATTTCTGCATGGAAGAACATCATTAATAAAAAAGTAGGAACCAACTATTTGCAGTCTTGTAAATAAATAGTCATTTGCATGGTAGCCTCTTGTGAGTAAGAATCAGCACCAGGTGTCCAGCCAGGGAAGCTTACATAATTCAGAAGAAAGTAAGATCTTTTTCCTTCTAAGGGCTGTGTTTATGTGCATGGCTGCAAGCTCCAGAACACAGAAGGTTGTGAAGATTTAATGCCTAAATAGCAGGTACTCAATTTGTGATAATGTGGCACACTTTCACTGAAGTTTTGTTACCATGCAGAAGTGTTACTGTAGGTCAGGGGTGGGCAAAAGGTAAATTGGGATCTATTGGTAGGTATCTGGGTGACTTGCAGTAGATCAGCCTTCTCCAGCCTGGTACTCTATTTGGAGTTCAACTCAACAGCCCCAGCCAGCATGGCCAGTGGTCAGGAATGCTGGGAGTTGTGGTCCAAAACATCTGGAGGGCACCAGGTTGGTTGAAGGCTGCAGTAGATCAGCAAGGGTTTCTGACTGTTCAACTGTTTAACATTAGCAGCAACTTAAAGTCAGTCTCTCTCTCTCTTGGCTGCTAAAATGGAGAAAACATGGGGGATGGGGGGGATTAGAAGTGGCTTCTTGTTATGAAAATGGTAAAAACAACAACACCATTTTGGCAATGAAAACTGTGGAGAAACGAGCCTTTGGGGGTACACACGCACACACACACACACACACACACACACACGCCTCCTCATGAGTAAACCAGGTGGAGGCTGAGAAGAAGCAAAAGGTGCATGGAACATGGGATGGGGCCTGGCAGTCTAGAAGTCTGGAGGAGCCAGGCTGAGGGCATTCATATGCATAGTTCAAGCCATGACTCACAAGTTCCCTTTCCCCTGCCTGGCCAGTTTCCCTCCCCCTGCATGGCCAGGTGAAATTCAAATTGATTGGCTGAAGGCAGGAAAGCTACAGAAAGGGGGAGGGGGAAGAGCTATTTCTCCACGTGTAGCCTTTGTTCTTAGTCAGTCTTTTGGTAGCGTGCCAGGTTGGGACCATGGCAGCGCGCCGGCGAGGGCCCCAAGCCTTTAGGGGGGCCCCTCAAGAATCGACCCCAGGCAGCCCCTGGTAAAATTGGCTGGTTTGAAGGCTCTGGTAAAAAGGCAAGCCTTGTAAGAGTTTACCCATCCCGGACCTTCGGGTAGGTGTGGTAATTCTCCATCGGGCGGCAAGGCTGTGCTAGATCTAACCCTTGAAGAGAACACCCTCAGGTAACAGGTGTGTGTGCCTGAGAGATCTTAAAGAATCAGGTTTTCTTGTTTTATAGCTTTACTGTGTACTAAAGTGTGTCTCTCTATTTTGTGTGCTTCTCTCATTTCCCTAATCTTGTTGTAAGATGCTACCAGAAATAAACCTTATTTTGGTTTTACCCCACATGGGTTTTGTAGTGCTCTGTGAGTTCAGTATCTAAATCCAGGTTACAGAAATGGAAGGCGAGTCCCTAAACAGAGATCCAAGTAGGATTGCAGACAGCTGAGGCTGGCAGTCTGGTATCTTGAGATCTCAGAGGGTCTTGATTTCTTTGCCAGTAGGCATGGGTGGGGTGGTGGCGGGTCAGCCAGCCCCCCCTTCCGGGCCACATGGTGGCAAGTGCTGGGTTTCCTTTGGAGTAGGAAAGGGTGGAGGTCTGGCGGGCCAGCCAGCTCCCCCTCTTCCTCCACAAAAACAAATTCCTGGGCTGAGCATGTGCTCAGATGTATCCTTTACTCTTCTTTAATTCTAAGTGTATGTCTGCCCCACTGTCCAAACTATGGAAACAATTGGCTCCAGTTGGTGGATATTGGAGATCTAGTAAACCCCCCCCCCCCGCACAATATTGGCTAATTTCTAGATTCAGATATAAGCGAGGACAGCTCATTTTCATGAGAAGAGCTCTGCAAGGTGAAACATCTAGATTAGGTTTGTAGACTTCTTCAGCTTTCTTAGTTTCTTTTTATTCAGTGTATATTTGAATAAACATGAGATTTCCCCCGCCTCCCCAAAGTGTCTCCAACCTTTTGGAGCTGGAAGGCACATTCGGAATTTTCAGAAAGTGTCATGGAAGCCATAATAAAATGGCTTTGTGGTGGGTGTAGCCAGTCACAAAACACACATTTTACAGAAAGGCAAACTGGTGAGGTTAAATGACAACTTGGCCCAAGATCCTGAACACATGGCAGAGGTGGGGACTGAAACCCCCAAACACAAACCCACTCCTTTGAACCCACAGTTCTCTTTCATTCAGAATTGCCTCCAAAACCTTCTCACCCCACACTCCCAACACACAAGATCCACTCACCCAAGTTACTCATCTCTTTCAGGATCAGCCCCCCCCCCCACAGACGCGCGTGTGTGTGTGTGTGTGTGTGTGTGGTCTCTCTTTATTGATATGCACACAGCCAACACTCAGTCTTCTCCATTCTCTTCCCCCTGTTGGATTGCCCTGTAGGTCTCCCTAAATTCTCCCATTACTCTCCACAACGCACTCTGCCTTTGTGCCAGTCTCCCTTCTTCATCCTCTCTTACATCAGGTCCTCCCAAGTCACCCAGCCTTCTCCTGGTTTGCTTGCTGCCATTCACAAGCCGCCTGTCTTTTTTCAAGCAGCTGGGAGCATTTCAAAGTGATGTGCTGGCCCCCAGTTGCCTATTACCTTTACTTCCTAAGTATGTCTTGGGGGTGCAGGGATGAGTTGGCAGGTGGCTGGAGGCCAGGGCTTCACTCTGAAGTGTTCCCAGCCATCCAGAGAAACAAATTAAATTTAAAAATAAATCTAAATGTTGGCAGCAGAGTCACGTGACTGGTACACTTATCCATATGTGGTGGTTATGTCCTCTGGTAGAGGCATTTTGGGACAAAGGCTTCAAAGAAATTAACAATATGACCAAACAAAACATAATTAAGACTCCAGTACTGGCAATTCTGGGTATCTTGCCCAAGATACAGTGTGCCCTGCATAAAGACTTTATTTTACACACTTTAGCAGCAGCAAGAGTGACAATTGCAAGCCAGTGGGTGGACTTTTCTCTCAAGGCTTGGTTTCAGAGTCTTTGGGATCATTTATTCATGTACTGTACAAGCTTACCCACCATATGAAAGTTGTTAAAACTGAAACATTTTATGCATGTAGTACCCATTTTTGTGGTATATTGATCATATATCCCAGACCAAAGCCCCTCCAGATCATGGTACGATTTTGCTAACCTACCTAAGGAAAATTCTCAGCTTGAAGGTTTTGCAATTCTGTACTCTGTGCATCCTAACTGAATTGGATTGTGTTTGATTGTTTTCTATAACTTTTTAAGGCTATGTTTAGCCCATTATCATTGTACTGAAAATGATATAAAATAAATTTAACAAATAAAATAAAATTAATCAGATATCAGCAGCGCGTTTCACTGGTATAGGGTGGGTGTCTGTAGGAAACAATGAAGAAGGTGGTCTATCTTTGGGTGGCTTTGGATATGTCCAACAAGCATAATCTGCCCAACGTGGAAGTGACCAGGTACCGTGCTGGTTGAGTTCTTTTATCATTTCTCAAGATGGTATTATTGCTTGGAAAAGCCTGGGTTTTGCTATTGTTACAGTGGGGTGTGCCGACCAGTAGTTTGAGATTCCTGCAACTTTTTAATTTCAAAACTAAAAGGTGACAAAATGAGCAAACAACTCCAAGGGACCTGATGTGGCGTTGATGCAAACATTCTTGTTTCTCCGACTAGCAAAAGTCCATGTGGGATTAGTTTATGTCCCTGATGTGACTGCAGATTCAGCACTTGGAGGGACAATATTCTAAAAGCTCCTCATTGGGGTAAGTGCTAGACTGCAGTTTTTCTTAGGGCTCCAAATCATAATATGCTTTCAAGGTGTTAAGAGCCAATTGAGCACAGTCTTGTTTAACAGTATCTTAAAAGTACCTGCAGAATAAAATTACAAAGTCCCCTGTAGTGGAGCTGTGTTTGATCCTATTAGATGGTAAACAGTGTTTCAACAAAGGTCTTCTACAATATAGAAATGCAAGAATTAAATTTCTCTAGTGTGTCTCAGCTACAAGAAAAGTACTGTTGCATCTAAACAGCAAAAGCTATAATAGAAGTGAAAAAAGATTTCTTCCTCCCTGTAGCTGTTGATAAGCAGAGGTACTAATTTCCTTTTTAATACAGTTCCCATCTCCCAAATGGCAAACCAATGCTAAACAAATCTTAACAAGTTGCTGGAACTACATTTGGGCTCTTTCTGAAGCTATAGGTTTTGCTTAGCAGAGTTGACCAGATCGCTTGGCCAGATTCCATGAATTAGGCAGAACGTTTATCTCTTGGACTTTGGGTTTAATGCTTTAAAAACTACTACAAAGAGTTACTTACCTGGTTTTCACATAACAGCCAGCTATTGACTTGGTTCGCATGTTCTGCTTTGCTTCCAGCTTAGCAAACAACCCAATTCCCTGAGTTGTTTGCTGCAACATCTGAATCGGACAGTCTAAATGGTTGTTGAGGGGAAAACGACGCAGAGTTTTAACCCATGGTTTGCTCTTGTGTAAAACTTTGTGTTGTTTTACCTCAACAACCCAGAGTGCCAGGTTCAGACATTGCAGCAAACAATCCAGGAACAGGGTCATTCCTGAGTTGTTCACTAAATTGGATGCAAAGCAGAAGCAGTAAGCAAGTGGGAGGCAGCGTGCTCGCAAGTGGCTAGCCCCACAATCCAGGACGTGTCATTATACGCAAACTGAGCCATTGTGTCTAAACTGAAAAACAGATTTTTAGACAATGTTATAACAATTCATCCAAGCATGTTGATCTTAAACCATAACCAGCTGCTTGTCACACTGCTGTTAAAATTGTCATGCATCATGTGCATATCTGTGGAAGAGTACATGGCCTGCAAGCTTTGATAACTGTACATTTAGGGTGCAATCCAGTCAGGATGCCTGTAAGCCTCCAAACTGGGAGGATTACGGACATCCTATGCAGGGCGAAAGGAGCACGGAGGCAAAGGTTCCCTCCGTGCTCACTGCCACCCTGCAAAACACTTAGACGGACAATTTCGGCTACCTATGTGTGGCGCCTTGGAGTGCGAGGGAAGGAGGCTGAGGCACCACCAGGATACTTTGTATCATGGCAGCACCTGTCTCATGCCCCCCCCCCGCACCGACAAAACCCCTTCTTGACCTTCAAGGAGCAGCCAGTGTAGTTCTTTCCACTCCAGCTGCAGCGGTGGGGGGGGGATGTACTCTGAGCTCGGAGTGAGTTTCCGAGGTTGGAGCTGGGACTCCAAAATATCTGATGGCCCTCTAGCAGCCATAGGACTGCACTGTTAGTATTAATCTGGCTTTGTGATTAGCTTATTTATCATTAGCCACTTTAGCCATTTGTCAAATATTGTTGCTAATAATATCATCATCATCATCATCATCATCATCATCATCATCATCATCATCGCCACCATCAGTTTAAGAATTAGATCTCCTTAGGGCACAATTTTAATTATTTATTTAGTTAGTTAGTTGTTATTACAGTTCTATACCTCCAATAGCCAAAGCTCTCTGGGCAGTTCACAATTAAAACCATAAAATAAAACATGATAAAATATAATATAGACATTTAAAACTACAGTATACATTAAAAATAAAAACCAAAATAAAACCTAGCAACAGTGCAAAGATTTAAAATACGCCTGGGGCTGAAAAGACCACAATATAGGTGCCAGGTGAGCCTCTCTGGGGAGCTCCTTCCACAACTAGGGTGTGAAGAACTTAAACCCATTCTTACTCCGAAGGAGGGAGAACAAGGGCACAAGCTGCTGCCCTCTACCCTGTCTCCTTCTACCAACCAACTCAGCTTACAGCCCTGGGTCAAGGCACAGGATTTAGCACTGAACGTGGAGAAATAAACCACACCCTTTAGGGTTAAAAGGGGTTTTTATTAAAGGATTAAAAAAGGTTTTTAAAGGAAGGGAAAGAGGCAGGAGAAAAAAATACAAAGAAATACAATTTTCAATCAGCAGACTCTTTTGGTACACTTCAGTCAATACAAAATAACAAAGCTATCTCACCACAGCTAGTCACCCAAGCCAAAGGGGTCGTTCCTTCAACTGAGGTTTAATTGCGCAGCATCTCCCACAGCCTTCACCTTAGCTGGGACACAAAAAAAAGACCTCAAACTCTCTGCCAGGCATCCCTATATCCACCCCACCCACCCCAGCTCATGGCCTGATCTCTTCAGCCAATCATGAACCAATCTTTCATCTCTGATGCCATCTCAGACCAGAACATCACCTGACAGGTTCTTAGCTATAAATTGTTCTGGCAGTCAAGCCTAGCTTTGCCAGTTGGCCTTGAGAACAGGGTGGCTATATTTCACAAGATAAGAGGTGAGACAACTGGCGCCAGGGAGAATCTTTGCTGTGAGCCCTTTCCAGAAGAAATGCAACCTTTCTCTAAATGACTCTTCTCTGCCATATGTTATGTACAACAATAAAACAATGTCACTCCTGGCATCAGGGAGAAGGTTCTCTGAGGGGGGCCCTTCTTGGAGGGCACAACCTGAATTTAAGAAAGCTTTTCTTCACATGGTGCCACAATAGAAAAGGCCCTTTTCTTAGTAGCCACCCACCTCACTTCATATGGTGGGGTTCCTGGAGAAGGACTGCTGAAGAGGATCTTAGGGTCCAGGCAGGTAAAGAGATGATCCTTCGGGTAACTTGGCCCCAGGCTGGTTAGGGCTTTGAATGCTAATACCAGCACTTTGAATCGGCCCTGGCAATGGGCTGGCAGCCAGTGCAGATGGAAAAGTACAGGCATAATATGATCACATTGGCCAGTGTCCGTTAACAATCTCGCTGCCCTGTTTTGGACCAGCTGAAGTTTCCTGACTGTTTTCAAAGGCAGCCCCACATATAACTCATTCCAGTAATCTAGATGAGAGGTTACCAGAGCATGGGTAACTGTAACTAGGCTATCTCTGTCCAGATAGGGATGTAGTTGGTATATCAGCATAAGCTGATAAAAGGTGCTCTGTGCCACCAAGTCCACCTGTGCCTCTAGTGACAATGCTGGATCCAAGTGCATCTCCAAACTATTAACCTGATCGTTTAGGAGGAGTGCAACCACCTCTAGAACAGGTTGAACATCACTTAGGTAGACGAACCACCCACTAAGAGTACCTTTGTCTTCTTTGGGTTAAGTCTCAGTTTATTGGCCCTCATTCAGTCCCATCACTGTGCCCAGGCTCTGATTCAGAACGGCCACTGCCTTACTTGGATTTGATGAAAAGAGGAGAGAGATCTGCCTTGCCTGGATTTGATGAATAGGAGAAATAGAGCTGCCCTATTGAAGGAGCACTTTGATGTCAGAGCGCTCTGAATATCCTATGCTCGATGGAAGTGATTTTAGCCTCTACGTCCTCACTATTTTCTCTAGTACGAAGTTTCTCAGCCCGTCTAGGGAGGTTGTGCTGCTGGGGGCAGGACCAGGGCTGGAGAGGCCACAGGATACTGTGCATCCTGGCCTCTCCTTTCCCCTCCCCTCTCCACCCATCGTAACACTCCCTTTCTATTTTCCCGGAGGTCACATTGGTGACCCCAGGAAGCAGCCACCATGGCTGTTTCCATGGCGGCTACAAGGGGGCTGGGGGAGAGATCAGAACACAGTGTCCCCCTCTTGAGGTTGTACCTACGGCCCCAGGAGGGGCACTCTGAAAAATGCTATGATCCCTTGGACGCTCTCCTTGAACCATAGGAATGCACTATTAATGTATCAAAAACCTACAGTTATCTACGTCAGTGCTTCATCATCTCAATTTGTACTGCAAAGAGGACCTCTCATTTTGGAACCTCTTGCTATATCAATAAGGAATAACAACATTTCTGATATACAGCCTGGCAAGACTGAATGTAAGATACCTGCATGCAGATGATATAGCCCCAACACTGTGAAATCCACACAATACTTTTCTAGAACTGATAAATATATTGTGTCAGCTTAGTTTGGTATCTAGTTATAAAATAAATGTTCTCAAATCAGAATGTTTAACAATTAATACTTCAAATGAATTTAAAACATTATCTTTCAGTAGCAATATACACTTGAGAAGGGGTGGTATTAAATATTTAGGTATTTGTTGTAGCCAGATCTAAATACTCTTGTGGAACTTCACCATGATAAACTGCTAATATCAGCAGAAATATATTGCAGCTTGGTCTTTATATACATTGTCTTGGCAAGGAAGAATTGCTACTGTTAATTATGAACACGCTGCTGGTTTTTTTTAAATTAATATTTTGATAGTTAATTCTTCAATACTTAATAAATTGCAAAGACTGATAAAATTATATGATATAATAATCCAATGAGTGCCAAAGTGATATTTCAAAATATACCTAATAAGGAAGGACTTGGAGTCCCTAATATCATGTATTATTATTAGTACTATGCTGCAAAATTGGCATCTTTGACTGGTTTTGATCAGATACATTAATTCCAGATGAACAAAAATGCCTTGGGAAGAAGTTAGCAGATTCTCTTTGGTTCCATCAGCAATATCTTTTACATAATGTAAAATTATTGTTATCTTTAAACGCTTCTGTAAAAGTCTGGTGTAATTTTTTAAAAAAACTTTGAGTCCTCATCTATCTCTGATGACATCATTATTAAATAATGAATTCATTAGTAATTCAAATCAGTCAGTGACCCTGTTTGCAGGTAATTGTGGCAAATTCTGGGTTAATTAATTAACCCAAAATTTGCCATGGCACAAATTGATTGTTAGGTTAAGTGTGGGTTCTTTAACCAATGAATAACCCATACTTCCCAGGCTCACATGTCATGAAACAATCATCGAGCACGCTGATCGGAGGTTGAATGTGCAAAGTGGCAGCCGCATGCACTGGGCATACACTGCAGCAAATCATGGGTTAATTAACCCACAATTTGCCACCATTATGTGTGAACATAATGGCATTAGGACATCTTTTAGTCTGGCAGCAAAATCCTTTTGGCAATCTTAAGACCTGATTATGAATAATCATGTAGCTTCTTATGATGAGTTAACACCTCTTAGGATACAGTCCTGTAGTTTGTGCCTTTGATGCTCGTAAGCCCCCAACTTGGAGGCTTACAAGCATCCAGTGCAGAGCAGGAGGAGGAGCAGATGCGATCTCTGCCTCCCCGCTCCTCCAACTCTTTGACTGGTTTTGAGTCCCCCTGCTCCTCCAATATTAGATTTCAAGAACTCTGGGGGTAGAAAATCAATGCCCTGGTGCTTTATTACTTTTAACTGAAGAATAAGATGCTTAACCTCAGCTAGAGATACTGGCAGCCACTCCGGTAAATTTTTTACAGTTTCCGTTATTTGGTTGGCATCCCTATCATGATCAAAATATAATGAATAATAGTATTGTATCCATTCATTAGGTCCAATAGTACACACAGGAACCGTGCAGGCATTTTCTAGTAAGCCTGATATTATGCGCCAGAAGAGGTAGGTGTCCCTGTCATGGGAGGCCTTTATTAAAGTTTGCCAAGCATGATTTTCAGCTTGCTGTTTTTTCCTTCTTATCAAAAGTTTGTGCTTTTGCCTAAGGGCAACGTATTCATTAGTCAAAAGGCCTGAGTTGGACTACTGTACCTATATTTGCAATAAGCTCTCTTCAGCTGACTTTTAGGCCTGTTTGCACTGAACCAGCTAGAAGATGGTAGGGTTCTTCTTGAGCCATCATTCTTAATCTTAATTCTCGATTGGTCTTGCAACCTATCAATCAGGTTATTAAATAGATTCATAACCTCAGCAGCAGAGCTGGCTGAGAGAATAGCAGCCATTAGATCCTCCGTAGGTAGGAGGTGAGTTAGAGCTGGTAAATTGACTGCTGGTGTCCATCTGACTCTCTTGCTAGCAATTACACCTACATTAGGTGTACACCTACACCTACATTAGGGATATAGTTAATTTTCGGGCAGGAGTTGTTATATACTGGACATGCTAATGTCATGGTTAGGAGTAGATGATCGCTTTCTATAATTATAACTCAACAGATGACTGGATATTAACTGTCAGCAAATCCTAAAACCATTTTATTGTGCTGTCTGAAATATGAATCTGTAGATTTACAGTTTATATTAGGATTATTATTTGAAGCCAGGATGTGTGTCACTCAATCTTGGAAAGCCACCTAGAGTTTCCGATTAGGTTAGGAAAATCTGGGATATAGCACTCTCCATTAAATTAACTTATTTCATAAGAAAACATCCACAAAATTGTAAATTTGTACAAAAATTGCCATTGTTAATTTTTGGAATGAGAAATTCATGTTCAACCTCATATTTTTCTTTTCCATCTTATGACTCTTTTAAAATATTTTAATAGAAGTTATAGCTATTTTCTGGTGTAATATTTCTCTGAAAAATATCATTTTACACATCAATTATTATAATGTATGTATTCATTTGCTCACCTGTTTTGTTTGGCTGTTTCATTTACTCATGTTGATTTCTCCACTCCTGATGTTTGCCTGTTTGCAATCTTTTTTCAATTTTGTGTTGTATGGAATACTTTTCTCTTTGAACCTCTGGTCAATAATTTCATTTGGTGACCCTGAGTTCTCTTAAAGGGAGGGGGAAATCTCCGTACCATTCCTAATTGTATAAACCTCTGTCTCCTTTCACCTGTAGTCACCTTCCCCCCCCCCAAACTAAAAAGTTGACTGTACTTATTTTGAGAGGTTGCAGTTCCTATTAGCTAGAGCCATCTTCAGCAGTGGAAACCTGTGCCAGAACATTGTTTAAAAACAAAACTGGTTTCCTGGCATCACTTTCATATGGCCTGTATGTTTCATTCTTATTTAAAGTGCAGATCTATTGACCCATTATTGCCCATTTGAAAACTAGACCATTTTATGGCATATTTCATTAACTCATAGCATACATAATTAGAGGTTCTCCTGGATCCAATCCTGAGCTAGGATATCCAGGTCTCAGTGGTGTCTAGGAACACTTTTGCATAGCTGACATTGATGTGCCAACTATGCCCATTCCTAGATATGTCTAATCTGCCATGGTAATACATGCCTTATTTGCATGTAATCTAAACTACTGCAGTGTGCTCTACATCAGGCTAACTTCGAACTGTGTTTTGGAAACTTCAGTTGATTCAGAATGCTTTAGTGTGACTGCTAATTGGGGCTGGATATAGGGAGCACATGACTCCTGTTTTACTACAGCTTCACTGACTACTGTTTCATTTCCAGTTGCTATTCAAAGTGCTGGTTATGACTTTTAAAGCCCTAAATGGTTTGGCACCAGGTTACCTGAAGGACAGCCTTCTCTCATACAAGCCTGCCCAAGTTTTGAGATTGTCCAGAAAAACCATTCTCTCATTCTCACCAGTATTTCAAGTGCCTCTCACCCCAGCTTTGGCACCCCCTCCCCTAGATAGGCCTGTTTAGCTCCCTCCTTTTTCCTTTGCCAGCAAGTAAAATCCTTACTTCAACAAGCAATTTGACCTGCTGTTTATCTGTCTCCTTTACTGCTCAAGATGTTTTAATTGGTTGCTGTCTGGTGTATTATTTTAATTTTGTGTTTTATTCATTTTATCCTCTCCTATATATATATATATATATATATATAGTTACTGTACTTTTTATTTTTATTGGCTTTTATTATTACTGTTAGCTGCCTTAAGTATCATGTGTAGAAAGGCAGGTTATAGTAAAAATATCTGTTGTGAACCATCCAGAGAGCTTCGGCTGTGGGGCGGTATAGAAATGAAATGAATGAAATGAAATGAAATAAATAAAAATACTCTTTCTTTTATTTGAATCAAAACAACTTGGTAATTCTTTTCCTGTTAGGATGTTTCCAGAGTTCAATATAATCTGTTAAAATAATCCTTCGTGTTCAGCCTCACTTATTTTCTTTAAGCTGCTTGGATTTTCAGGTCTCTAGGCCATTCATGAGACTTTTAAAAACTTTTTTTGACACTATGTTCTGAAAATGTTAGGGTAATTGGAGAAACTGACTTAGTGGTAGAATATATAGCTTGGGTACTGAGAGAAAGAGGACGTCTTAGAAAATATGTGAAAATATTGTTTTATTTAAGAATTTCTACCCCGCTGTTTGGCTCCAAAGGACAGCTTTCAGATTATAAACACACAAAAACAATACAAATTAGATTTAAAACCAAATACAATATATTAAGCACAAGGGGTTCATAAAACACCTGGGTTAGTTTAAAAATAGATAATCATAGCAGGAGGTTAAGACAGATCAAAAGCATGGAGGCATAAAACAGTCTTCTCCATTTTCTTAAAACGCAAGGGATGAGGGAAACAACTTACCGTACGTATGCGAGAGGTAGTTCCACAATTTGGATGCCACTATGGAGAAGCCTGATCTCGCATCCCAAAACACAAAGCAGGGCCTCAGATGTTGAAAACAGTTCACGTTTGTGCAGGAGGAAGTACTCCTTCAGATAACCTGCTTCCAAGCCATTTACAGCTTTATACATAATAACCAACAAATAACTTTGCCTTCTTCCAACTCTATAAGAAAATGTAACATGCCAAGTAAACATGACTCAAGCATGTGGTAATGAGAGATTTTTTATCTCCTGCCTGATCTACCATTCTGGAAACTTTTCTTCCTGAGCTTATGGTATCAACACCTTGCTAGAGGTATTGCAAGCTGATGTATCTTCTTTTGGAAATTTCTTGGATTATTAGGCCTGTTCTACAAATGAGAACTGGAATAATCTCAGTTTTTTTACTCCAGGAAAAAGGTTTCTTTTCCAACTTTTGTATTTTATATCTTTCCAGTTGGTAACTCACGCTTTGCCTGTTGGCAAGTCTCAAATTCATTTTACTACTTTGAAGAATTCCGGTGCTGTGTATGCAAACAACACTTTTTGATGTCTGCCAGTTGATTGATATCTTACTTTGAAACCAGTAGAGTTTTAATCTAAATACACACTGTGAAGATAATCTCTGTGCAGACAATGCTACATTGTAGCCCAGGAGTCACCAACCTTTTTGGACCCGTGGGCACATTTGGGAATTTGAGAAAGTGTTGTGGGCACCACCACAAAATGGCTGCTATGCAGCATGTATCTGAAAGAGAGAGGGAATTTTTTGGGAATTTTTCTGCCCCACATCACTGGCTCTAAAACACTATAAAAGTGTTTGCATTCTCCTATGCTCCTATACCATACTCTTATGTGGCAGTGGAGCTTTGCATCCTTTAACTAGTTCTGTAGTAAGACTGAATCATTATGAAGGCAGCCATATGTAACAGCTGTTGCTTATTAAATGAATGCTAATCAGAATCTTTACAAGATAATTCGATATAGCTTTACTCAGATATTTATTCTGTAATTTTGTAGTTCCATTCATGGGTTAATATTACTATAACTTTGTCAAAACAATGTTTTTTGCAGATTTAAATGTAGTTTACTATTCTTCCTCGGTTGTTGTAATTATGGTAGTGTTTAGGGAGTTTTTTTTAAAAAAAATTGTAGTAAAACATGTTTTTCTTAAAGCCTGCCTTCATCTATATCCAAGACTTCTATAAAAATGCCTATGCTGGTTCTGCTGCATTAGAAACTTTACCCACTTTTTCTGCAGTTTTAAAAGTGCAGTCATAATATGGTTGGTTCATAAGGCCTTCATCAAAGTATAACTGAGTGTTCTCCTTTGTTGACTCTATACAGATGTGCATGCCAAATAGCAAAATATTCTAGATCTTTGAAACATGAGGCACTGTCTCCCCTTCTGTTTTCTAACATTTTTTGACCCCTATTGCCTCAGTCAAAGAACAGAGTGCATGTCCATCCCCCCCTTTTACTTTTATTTTTTGCTGCAGCAGAGAAACACTTGTCACTTCTGAGCTGGCACATTGAAATGATGATGATGATGATGATGATGATGATGATCATCATCATCATCATCATCATCATCATCATCATCATCATCATCTCTATACCGCCCAATAGCCGAAGCTCTCTTTGCGGTTTACAACATTTATAAAATTTTACAAGACAATACAATTTTACAATAAAATCATCGAAATTCTTATGTACTCTCTTACTTAGTCTCACTACGGGTTTTTGGGGACACTTATGGCCTCTTGGACAGGTTAACTGTGTATGTACTATGTGAGTGCTGAGATGTGTTTGGTACCAAAGCAATGTTCAGAAAGTTTGAGGAATGCAGGAGAAAGGTTGCCAGATCAGTAGGTCATCATCTATGTCTAACATGCCTAGGTAAGAAGATCCATAACATAACAGCCTGCTTCATTTGTCAGCACTCCACATGAAAGGCAATGGCTGATAGGGAATCTTGGGTTAAGGCAGCCCTGTGGGGAAAAGGCATCAGCAGTCACAGATGTCATTCCAAGTTGAAAAATGGCCAGGCAGAGTTCAGTAGTGGAAGACAGTAAGGTTGGAGATAGTGGCATTGCAGTGGCCTCACAGTTGCCAGGAGAGCCTCCCTCTGACAAGCCTGGGGAAGAGGTGCAAAAGTCTACCATGAAAAGCATAGGACCTCTAAAGGCTGCTTCTTCACCAGGTGTGCCCCTGTCTGTGAAGAAGATAGAAGTCTCTGTGCTGGGGGTGTTGACCCTCTTTCAGCCGGAGGGCTGAATTTCATTTCAGAGAAGCTCTTGGGGGCTGCATTCCAGGGGTGGGGGTGGTCAAAGGGAAAAAAGGGTGAGGTCAAAATACCAGCATATTTTAGTTTAAACCTCTTACTGCCAGTAGCTAAGCCCTAGGAGAGGTATTTCAACCTTTCAGAATGGGGGAAAAATTGTACAAAAGCTGGAAAACCAGCCAATGATTGGTGGTTGGGGGAAAGGGGTGGGGCCAGAAGAAGGGGGTGTGACAGTCTGGGACCCCCAGCGAGGCTGGATTTGGCCCCCAGACCTGAGCTTTTGCATCCCTGCTCTAAACAATATAGCAAGGGCTTGTTTAATTCCTCTTGAAGATAGAGACTTGAAAATGGCAATGCGGTCACTAGATATCACACTCACTTTGTCTTAGACTTACAAACAGAAGCTCCAGATAAGCAGTCTCCTTAGTATTACACACATTCCAAATAAAATGTGGATAGCATTAGAGATCAGGGCTCAGAAGTATCCATCTCAGCAGAATAGGAAGTTTTGGAGATCGCAGAGCAAGAGAGAAGAGGTTGAGCTTCACCAAGCACCACTTCTGATTCCCCAAATGTGTTGCCCCAGATATTGATAACTACTGATAACAAATCAGCTTGTGCATTGCAGAGATGAATGGATTCAAAATACTGCCGATCATTAGATTTCTTTCTGTGTAAGATACATCAAGTGTGGGCAACATTTTTGGCCCCCATGGGCACATTTGTCATTTTTGGAGGGGCTGAGGATGCATTTGTCCCACGGTCATTTGGGTCTGCAACCATTTATTTTCAGGATCCTCTTCTTTTCTCAGCCCCCCTCCTTGTTGGATCCCCTGTTTCCTCCTCCTTGCACGCACCTTCCTCCTCCCCCCTGCCTGAGATTTCCTCCTCCTTAACCCTGCTTCCACACTCACCTTCATACCTCTCCCCCCACCCAAGATTTCCTCCTTACCCCCACTGCCACCACCACGCCCATCTCCTCTGCTTCCTTCCTCAGTGGGGTAGGGGGAGGAACTCCCAAGGGGGTCTGGCAAGCACACCCATGGCGACTGGCAGGCGTCAATGCGCCCGGGGGTGCCACCCACTGGGATACATGATCGAGTTCAGTTCTGTCAGACCATCTGTGCGGGAACCTACCCCTCCTGAAACTGCTAGAGGAAGCCTATGCTCTGTTATAGAAGCAGAGGGGGGTGGGTTCTACATAAATATTTGCTCATAGACAAACCTTCCCCCCCTCCCAGTACCCAGTGAGATAGAGACCAGTCTTCAATCTGATGTCTCAACAAATTTATCCTGTTGAGGGAAATTCATATGAAAATCATCAGGACTATTACCGTATTTTTCGCTCCATAAGACGCCCCAGGCCATAAGACGCACTTAGTTTTTAGAGGAAGAAACAAGGGAAAAAAGATTCATGTGCAGATTATTGGAAAACTAATGACAAGAGAACAAAATAATATCTCCATACATTTATTTATTTATTAACCGCTTTTTTAACCCTGCATTTCTTAAAAACAATCCAAAACAGGTTATAAAGAAGAATAAAACACAAATTACAATATCGCTGCGGGGATGGGAGGGGCGATATTGTAATTTGAGTTTTTATTCTTCTTTATTGTTTTTAAGAAATGCAGGGGTAAAAAAAGCAGTTAATAAATAAATAAATTTATGGAGATATTATTTTGTTCTATTGCTATTAGTTTTCCAATAATTTGCACATGAATCTTTTTTCCCTTGTTTTCTGATAACCATTACTGCTTTCACGCGGGCCTACCTGCCTCCTTGCCGGCTTGCGCTCTCCACGGCGAGCCGGCCGCGCTGGTCCCGTCGTGTCAGTTTTGGCGCGGCAGATGTGACGCGACAGGACCCTGCTTCGGCGCGCTGGTCCCCACGCTATGTTTTTGGCGGGGGGAAACCAGGGCAACAGGGCTGTTTAAGCCCTGTTGCCCTGGTTCCCCCACCAAAATCATAGCGCGGGGGTCCAGCGCGCCGAAGCAGCCGTATGTGACGCGGCGGCGGCGGCTTCAGAGGCTCCGGAATCAACTCCAGCGGCGGCGGCAGCTTGAGCGGCGCGGAGAACGCTCCACACCGCTCAGAAGAGCAAAATCGGGCCGCCCCCGCCAGCGGGATCAGGTCAGATGTGAGGCGGCGGCAAAGTTTTTTGGGGAGTGGGCGGCCTTGTCCCGCTCCGCGAAGGAGTCGCCCTCTATCGCCGCCCACCCGCAGCATCCCTTGCTGGGGGAGGTGCCGCCGCTGTTGCCGCTTCGGCAACAAAAGTTCTTTGGGAGTGAAAGGAGAAATCTTCTGCCCGATAAACCCGATAATGTACCTGCTTGCCCAGGGTGGGGGTTGCCCATGCCGCGCAAAGGTCTTGGGAGGTGCAGGAGCCCCTCTCTCTTCCACCGCCTGCCCTGCTCTCGTCACTGCGCCGGGGGGTGGTGGGATGCCGCGCCAATTTTTTACCCGGCAGGATCCCTCCTCTCTCTCCGCTGAAATGGTGGGGCACGCCAGAGGAAGGTAGGGGGGGGAATTATTTGGGTTTTTCCAGCATTCACTCAAGTAAGACGCACAGACATTTTCCCCTCCTTTTTGGGGGGAGAAAAGTGCGTCTTATGGTGCGAAAAATACGGTATGCTGTTGCTACAAAGATGGGCGTTTTACCTGAAAAAATAACTAAATGGCAGCGAGGAGCCATGCCTATGGTATTCAGCTTCCATATCCCCCTCAGACCTGTTGCAACCAGCAAAGTACATCGTTAGTTAAAATGTTCCCATGAGATCCATTTTCCTAGCAGTAATGGTGTAGGTTTTCCAGTATGCAACACCAGTTTGTCCAATCCAGAGCCCCCATACCATCAAGCTAGTGGTAAAGCTCCACATATTGATTTAGAAAGAATTGCTTTAAAAATCACCTATGGATATATGTGGTGAAGCAACTCTTTAATTTGCTTGCATTTATTACCAGATTGTGGGGGAATGGGGAGTAATGGCCTATATTGTATGTAGCTGCTTCCTTCACTGAGAGAGCGAACTATGATAACTGCCCAAGCCTTGATAAAGTTAATTAAGACCAAGCCTAAAGACAAGAAGAGGGACCAGGGCTTCAGAGTCCTGCCTGCACTGTGGTGCAAGACTTGAAGGAGAATCTCATGGAAGAAAGGCTTTGCAAAATAGAGCAGCCGTCACAAATGCCAATCAACACTGGAGGGAGCCGAATTAATACTGTTTGAGAAAGGGTGGGTGAGTCCCCTCCCTCCTGCTCCAATCCGGAGAAACCCAGGGAAAGGTTGCAAAGGGGCATTTGCCACTTTTGGCACACCATACTCGATTGATGTTGCCACCCCCACAGTGCCTTTGTTCCTGGACTATCTTGCGTTATCACAAGCAGCTGACTAATTCCTTGCATTTTCTGAATGTCATATTGGCCTCCTTGCTTGCAGGCTGCTTTCTTCATTTAATTGCAGTATACAGGCTGTGGCTTACGCTGGTTCAGCTTGTCTGAGTGTGGAAAGCTAAGCAGGGTCAGGCCTGGTTGTTACTTGGATGGGAGACCCCTCCTCTAGTTTCCTGCATTGAGCAGGGGGTTGGACTCGATAGCCTTGTAGGCTCCTTCCAACTCTATGATCTATGAAATCTATGAAATCTCTGTATATAGCCCAAATGAACCATTCCCTCCAGCATTCACCCCAGTGAGTCTCTTTTTGCTTGTGTTTGTGATCTAGCGTTACAACTTCCTCATCTTCTCCATAATTCACTAAGGAACATGAGGAATGTAAATCACCTAGATTACCTTCTTGACTATAAAGGTTAAGACTGCAGCATGATGTGTAGGCAGCTGACTAACTGTAGCTTGTATTTTTGTAGGTTTATGTAAACTGGCACTTCAGTACTATTTCTAAGCTAGTGGAAAATAGCATTAAGACAATCTGCCTTCTCCCCAGGGTCTTGCAGTTGCAAAGCAAGTTCAGCTCTTTGTTCTCATTTTCATACTAGTTCAAGCTGTAACCATAAAGTTCACATGTCACCAGTATTCACGCTACTTCAAGTAATAAGCACATTGTCTTTGTTTGCGATGTATTAGCTTTCATTGTGACCTTTCAATTTCTTTCTTGGCAAACTGCCTTAAATTGTTCTTTTCTTCAGTAGTTTTTGTTTGCAGAAATATCCATTTGTTTTTCAATGGAATTACTAAGGTCAGTGATTTTGCACTGCCCTAAATGAGCCATGGGCCTCTGGATTTAAGGTAATTATATTTACTGGATTACAGACCATTTGAATAGAGGTCCTTAACATAAGGGGCAAGGGCAGAAGGAAGTGTTGTGCTTTTACATAAAATACCTAGCAGGTAAGTACTGACAGAGAACCTTGGTACTAAACAAAAGTGTCATTCTATGAAGTTGCAATTTGCTGGAATACTTGATAGGATTTCTTAAAATGAAATATTGTATGCAGATTGAGCTGTTGAGGGGTTACTTGGTGCAATTTTGACAATCCACTGATTATCCTTAATTTTCTTTCAGTGAAACGCTTCAGAGAACCAAAGCATGAAAGGCGTCCTTGGAGGATTTGGTAAGAGTTTTCAGTATTATTCCTAGAGTGCCTTACCTTTTCCTAGATGTTCATCTTACACACTTTGGGGAATGCGTGACATAAGGTGGGTCGCTACAGCCTGACTGCTGTGTGTCACTTCGTGTCTTGCAGACTATATGCACACCTACAGAGGCAGAGACGTCTGTGAATGTGGACTCTTTGACTCTACCCTTCTAAAAGAAAATGGCAGTTGCATTACATTGTCTCCCATACCTGGCAGACTTATAATAGATAATGATAGAATGCAGGAGCAGTGGGCTATTTTTAGATTTAAATGGAGGAAACTTTAAATAAAAGCATTACCTGTTCATTAGAGCAAATAATATAATAGGTAATGTGGATTCTTTTCTTTGTCCTGACACCAATTTGCTAGAATTTCTGATGTAAATTCCTTTTTTTAAAGAGATTTCTCTTGTCCGGAGCCTTTGGAATTCTCAGTATGGCCTGTGGCACCCCTTCCATACTTCACGCAAATTACTTGAAACATCATCAGGGCTTCAAAGTTGATACCCTTAGTAGGCAATTGCTGGATCTGTCGATTTTGGTTTCTCTTAGTTTCTCATTTTTCCATTCTTAACTTTGGTTCTTCTCAAACGTTGAAAATTTGTCCAGGATGATTTGGGATCATCCTGAACTTTGAGAATTTGTTTTTTAAAGTTTGCATGAAAATTCATAGGCATTTTAATGCACATTTCTCCCAGTGCATGCATTTTTGTATGCATTTTGCCGAATATACACATTTTGCAAGCAATTTTCCTAATACAATGCATTTTTGAACATTATTTCCCCTAATATATACATTTTTCTATGCATTTTTGATTGGAGAATCCAATAGCAAAATTCAGAGAAGTGCGAATTTCAGAGGCTAACTGAGTTTCAGTTCACATATTGGTTCAAAAGTGTCAAATTAGGTATATTCACATTAAAAACGCAAACTGAACAAATTTCTCAGCTTCTTCCAGCATTCGCTGCAAATTAGCAGTGCAGGTGTCAAGGAGTGTGGAGAACAGAGTTCAGTGCTTTGGCAGTGTCACAAAACATCGAGCGTGCTGGCTTCCGGAATGGGCAGCTAAGCATCGAGCGTGCTGGCTTCCGGAATGGGCAGCTAAGCATCGAGCGTGCTGGCTTCCGGAATGGGCAGCTAAGCCAGAAAGGTGCAGACTGGGTGGTGGTAGCTGTGGCTTGTAGAGGCTTGGATGAGAAGAAATCATGCCAGGATTGGAAGGAAAACTGTGGCATGTGGGAGGGGGCTTGGATGGGAGAGGGGAGAGCAGCTGTCAGCTGGGGGCATTAGTGGTGCCGGTGAAGGATTTGGGGAAAGCAAGATATGGAAGGGCAACAAATTGGGGTGGGGGTGAACCCAGGGCATTTATTGGGTAGGAGGTTTAGCCCTCCTATTCATTTGAATTTGACACCCCTGTTGTAGAATAATAAATAAATGGATCAGAATGTCGAGCGCCAAACTGAACTTGCCCGTTAATAATCCTAGTAATTAATGTCACTTGCACTCCGTTCCCTTTCACCCAGTCAAGTAAGTAAACTAGAAAATCCTCTGCTTGGGTAGGGAGTTAGACATGTAAGAAATAAAATGTTCACAGCTGCTTCAAGATCATTTGTTGGTTTATTGTCTTTCTAAGGACTTAAAATATTCTGGTAAGGATCTGTGTGCAGTCAAAGTGTTTAATGTGGTGACTACTTTTTAAACTTTCTGTAGGTTTTTGGATACTTCCAAACAAGCCATAGGGATGTTGTTCATCCACTTTGCCAATGTGTATTTATCAGACCTTACCAAAGAGGAGGACCCTTGTTCACTGTAAGTAGTGCATGTTTGTGTATACACAATGCTTTAGGGAACAATCTTATTGAAGTTCAGCTGATAAAAAATATATAACAATATGGCCTGCATTCTATTTATCATAAGCAGCTGCACATCCAAACGAAGAACCCTAAATTAAATTTTCATAGTCAACTTCTGTAGTCCTCAAGGTGGAGCAGTTTTACCATAAAAGTTGAAAAATAAGGATGAGCAATCAGTAGTGCAGTATTGTAATTATACAGCTTGATATTATCCAAGACAACAGTGACCTCTGGTGGCCTCCTGTATAATAATACGTCAAATTTGTACATCCTGAAGCTGATCAGTCCGATGTCTTAATCCATCTGGCCTATCATTTTGTTTGTTTTAAACAAAGTCCTCAACGGCAGAACAGGCGGAAGATAATTAAACCTAAATTACAACGGCTGTGAAGGCGGATGAAGGCTGCAGCAGAGAATGGTTTTCCAATCGTCAGGGTAACCGTGCCATTGGATCTCTGCCGTACTCTGTCAAGTTTGTGTGGTGATTCGTTGTGCACCGATCTCCCCACATAAAACAGTTTCACGCACAGGCGTCTTCCAACCCAACCCATCCAACCCAACCCAACCCAACCAAACAAACATAAAAAAAGTCCCATGGCGACTGGCGAACGGCGACGGGGGCAGGACTGTGAATCTGGAAGCCCCTAGCCATGGACCAGCACATGGGCGGTGGATGCAGACTCAGTCGCCCTGTTCAAGGAATGAGGTAGTCGAGCAGCTCGGCAGCTGTATCCATGACTGAGCAGCCCTATTTAGGATCCACTCTGCTCACCCCGTATGGGGAGGGGGCTAGAAAAGGTGCCCTAAACATAGTCTACCTCTTTCTCCCCTGACTGGATTACCGCGTCCAGTGGGGTCACCATTTTAGCGGTCGAAAAAGACATTTGAATTTTGGAACATGGAATATACGGACATTGCTGGATAACATAGATAGTGAACGCCCTGAGCGTAGGACTGCTATTATTGCAAGGGAGCTGAGACGGTTTAAAATTGACATAGCAGCACTTCAAGAAACTCGAAGGGCAGGAGAGGGACAGTTGAAAGAAGAAAAAGGAGGTTATACCTTCTTCTGGAAAGGACTACCTGAGCAGGACCGACGAATACATGGAGTAGGCTTTGCCATCAAAAATGAACTAGTGAACTCTTTGTCAGAAGTTCCTACTGGCATTAACGAACGCCTGATAACTCTTCGATTAAAGCTCGCCAATAACCAACAGGTAACTATTTTGAGCGCTTATGCACCAACATTAGATGCTGATGATGACATCAAGGAAAGTTTTTATAGCCAGTTGGACACTCTCCTGTCAGAGATACCTAAGGAGGATAAAATTATCCTCCTAGGCGATTTTAACGCAAGAGTCGGGCGTGACTTTGATTTATGGCCAGAAACTATTGGAAAAGACGGAGTTGGTAATAGCAACCCGAACGGACTCTTACTTTTGTCTATATGTGCAGAGCATAATCTCACTATTACAAACACGCTCTTTCGACAAAAGAATAAGCTTAAAACATCATGGCAGCACCCACGGTCAAAGCACTGGCATCTTCTGGATTATGTAATTGTCCGTGTTAGAGATCGCCGCGATGTACTTCTTACTAGGGCCATGGTGAGTGCCGACGACTGCTGGACAGACCACCGACTAATCCGGTCCACAATGGTTATCAACATTGCTCCCCAACGTAGGCTTCAAGGAAGGAAACCAAGGCGTAAAATGAACATCCAAGTCCTTCAAGATCCTATTAAGCAAACTCGTCTTCAATCACTTCTTAAGGAACATCTACCTACGGAACCTCCTGACAACATTGAGGACCATTGGTCTAAGCTGAAAACCTCCATTACTGCAGCTTGTGAACAAACTATTGGATATGAAACTAAGAAACATCAGGATTGGTTTGATGAAAATGATAATGAGATTAAATATATAATTGACCAAAAAAGGAAAGCCTTCCAAATATGGCAAAATGATATTAACTGCGCTGCCAAGAAAAAAACCTACGCTAGCGCAAAGGCTGAGGTCCAAAGAAGAACAAGAGAACTTAAGAACGCTTGGTGGAAAAAGAAAGCTGAGGAAATTCAACAACTTGCAGAATCTCATGATGCACGGGGCTTTTTCAAGGCCACAAGGGCCATTTATGGACCAAAAACCTATGGTACAAACCCTTTACAATCAAAAGATGGCACCAAACTCTTAAAAGACAAAGAGTCTATTGCACTGCGTTGGAAAGAGCATTATTATGACCTTTTAAATCGTAAATCTAAGGTGGATAATGAGATTTTTTCGCAAATCCCACAAAAACAAATTAAAGAGGAACTTGCAATACTCCCCACTTTGGATGAAGTTATAAAAGCCATTAATCAAATGAAGAATAACAAAGCTAGTGGACCAGATGGGATTCCTGCTGAAATCTTTAAAGAAGGGGGCCCCGAACTTGTACAACATCTTCATAAACTCATTGAAAAAATCTGGATAAGAGAAGAGATCCCAGAAGACTTCAGGGATGCCATAATTATCACCCTCTTTAAGAAGGGTGATAGAACAGACTGTGGAAACTATCGGGGCATTTCTCTCTTAGCAACCGCAGGTAAAATATTTGCTAGGATTCTCGCAAACCGTCTTCTATCTATTTCAGAAGAGATCCTCCCTGAAACTCAATATGGTTTCCGCCCCTCTAGAGGGACAGTAGACATGATTTTTACTGCACGTCAGCTCCAAGAAAAATGCCGGGAGCAAAATCAACCCCTTTATATGGCATTTATCGATTTGGCTAAGGCCTTTGATACTGTAGACCGTACAGCTCTCTGGACTATCCTTATGAAAATTGGATGCCCCAATAAATTTGTGAATATCTTGCGACTTCTCCATGACAACATGACGGCAACGGTTTTGGACAACAACGGCTCTCATGGTGCTCCATTTAAAGTGGGATCAGGTGTTAAACAGGGATGTGTTATCGCCCCAACATTATTTGCCATTTTCATCGCCATGGTTTTACATCTTGTCAAGGGGAAACTTCCCACTGGTGTGGGAATTATATATCGAACAGATGGAAAGCTTTTTAATCTCAGCAGGCTGAAAGCAAAAAGTAAGGTAATTACAACCTCCGTTGTGGAACTTCAGTATGCTGATGATAATGTGGTCTCCGCACATTCAGAGGATGATCTCCAAACTATCCTAAATGCTTTTGCAGAAGCATACGAAAAACTTGGTCTCTCACTTAACATCAAAAAGACCAAAGTGCTTCATCAGCAAGTGCAAGCTAACCCTTTGGTGATGCCATCTATCCAGCTTGGTGGGACAATACTGGAAAATGTCGATCATTTTCTCTATCTTGGCAGCTATCTTTCTGTTACAGCTAACATCGACAGTGAAATCCAGCATCGTTTGAGCTCCGCAAGTGCCGCATTTTCTCGAATGAAACATAGAGTGTTCGAGGATCGGGATATTTGTAAGAAGACCAAAACACTGGTTTATGAAGCCATTGTATTACCAACTTTATTGTATGCCTGCGAAACATGGACTATCTATAAACGTCACTTCCACCTCCTTGAAAGGTTTCATCAACGTTGCCTCCGGAAAATCCTGCGAATTACTTGGGAAGATAGACGAACAAATGTCAGTGTACTGGAAGAAGCAAAGACTACTAGCATTGAAAAATGATCCTTCAACGCCAACTTCAGTGGACCGGTCATGTTGTTCGAATGCCTGACTGCCGTCTCCCAAAGCAGTTACTTTACTCCCAACTCAAGAATGGAAAGCGGAATATCGGTGGTCAATATAAGAGGTTTAAAGATGTTCATAAGGCTAATCTAAAAAATGCAATATAAACATCGAAAACTGGGAAGCTCTGGCCCATGAACGATCTAAATGGAGGTTGGCCTTTCACAAAGGTTCCATGGACTTTGAAGAAGCCCGAGTGCAAGGTGAAAGGGAGAAACGTGCTAAGCGAAAAGCACGTCAAATGAATCCTTTACAGGACCATCTTCTATCTGGTAACCTGTGTCCTCACTGTGGGAAGCTGTGTGGATCTAGAATTGGCCTCCACAGTCACTTACGGACCCATCGCTAGAGTCTACACAATCTTCTTTAGAATTTCCTCCTTTTATCCCGGAAGACAATCTTACTCGGTCACGAGTGATCGCCTGATGATGATGATGATGATGATGATGGCCTATCATTCTTTATATACGGAAGTGTTTAAAAACACTTCTAATGCAGCTTCTTTTGCCTTTCTGCTAGTATTTTTGCATTCAAGCACCTACAAACAGGTTAAGTTGGAACAGAAATTTCTAACTATTGTTACATGTTTATCCTGCTTTTCTTCCAAGGAGTCCAGGGTGGTGTACAATCTCCCCCCTCCTTCCCCCTGCCCCAGTTTTTATCCTGGCAACTAGCCTGTAAGGTACGTTATACAAATAATAAGTGGCTGGATCAAGATTACCTAGTGAGCTTTATGGCTGAGCAGGGCTTTGAATCTGGATTGCCCTGCTTCTAGATCGACACTCTAACCACTACCACACTGGGCCGGGTAGCACAATCACTGTGGGTTAAACAAGCCACAGTGCGTGCCAGGTGCCATTTGCCTAGGCAATTGGTGCCTGGCATACGCTGTTGTTTAAACAAGCCACCATGGCTTGTTTAACCCACAGTGATCGTGTGAACCAGGTCACAGTCTCTGAATGTGACTTTGTGTGTGTCTTTGCTTGCTACACTAGCATTAAAAATTTAAGGGGCTTCATTAGAGATATTTTAATTGATCAATGGTTCTTAATCTGTCTAAAAAATTAATTGACTAAATGTTGCCGCCTCTGCCCACAAATACAGCAGAATAATATGTTCTATTGTACATGGTGCTAGAAGTTACAACTCTTACATCAAAGAAAAAAAGTTAGAGAAACTCAGGCCTACTTTCTCTCTTGACTTGTCTTCACCCACATTGCTTTTTTTTTTTTTTTTTTTTTACTGTCTGTCTCAAGTCTTGTAGGCTTAGACAATAAATGTTAAAGTGCCCAAGTGGCAGATCCTCGTTTAGAGGAACCATTTGGATAAGGTAAATAGAATGTGCAGTGCAAGGGTACTTCCTAATTACACACTAAAATTAATGTTCAGATATATATGGAAAGGTGATTGTTTGGCTACACATTTAGGAGTGCCACAAACAATGGTGTCTTTCTATACTGTATATTCATTGGAAGAATAATGAACATTTTAAATCTTAACTTACAGGTTGCTGCTAAACCTATTCAAATAACAAACAAACAAAAAAAAAAATCCCCCAAACCCCAAGTACAATAAAATACAGGGTCCTTCCAACTCCATCGCCAGACTTGTGTGTGTTCTAGGTATCTACGGGAATACCTTGGATTTCAAGTTTGTGAGCGTTTTGCAAGACAAGCAATTTTTTAAATATTTATTTTTAAAAAACTGACTTGATATACAAGCGACGTCTTGCAATACAAGTACTGTAGTACGGCTTAAATTAAAAATGTCTGTACAAATTTTTTGGGGGGAATTTCGTTTTGAAATAAGAGTGTTTTGGATTACAAGCACGTTTCCGGAACGAATTATGCTCTCAATCCAAGGCATGACTGTACATTCTTGCAGTGCAGAATATCAAATCTAAAAATTACAGTGTGATTATGCAGGTTTCTGGGCATCAAGCCTGAAAATGTGGAGGCACTGTTAAAGTCTTAAGAACTGGGTGAGGAGGATGGTTGATCGTGATAAAGATGGGGATTCTGATTGTCACAGCTACATCGCTCTAAGATATGTCCATCCTCAGATTCCTTTTCTGTATTTTTCTTATCACCTTAGGTACTTTATCAACTTTCTGCTCGATGCCACCTTAGGAATGCTGCTAATTTATGCTGGTGTGCAAGCAGTGAGCACCCTTGTTGAATGGCAGCAATGGGAGTCTCTTCGCTTTGGTGAATATGGTAAAGATTTTTATTCTTAGAAGAAATGCTTCGGAGCTAGGCTGCTTCAATTATTACTTGGGAATATTTTCTTTTAATTAGCATATTGACACTGGCAATTGTACAGCATATGTTTTCCAAGGTGCAGATGCTCGATCACTACAAATGGCCAAAATATGAACAAATGACTCCACCCTCCTTCCCTTCCTTCTTCTCATGCTTGGAACTGCCTCCCAGAATCACCTGTGCTGATGCCAGTTCTCTTACTTCCGTTAGATCCCTCCTCAAATCCCTCCTGTTCTGTTAAGCTTTTGGCACTATCCTCTACTGCAATTTAAGCCTTAAGTATGTGTAACTGAAATAAACACACATTCTCCACCTGCTCATCCCTGCTTCCATTTTTCTATACTTCTTTCCCCCCTGCGTTGAATTTTATATTGCAAGTCTTGTCCCCTTGTCTTTTTGTGTAAAGTGCCATGAACATTGATGGCACTAAATAAATGATAAAAATAGTCATAATATATCTGGATCTGGTATGAGACAGAGCAAGTCCCAAGCTGATGTGGACCCTCTCCCTACCCTGGTCTTCATTGGTAGAAGTTCTTTAGTGCTGAACCTTAAGTCTAAATTGTGTTCCTTCCTAGCCATCTCCAAAATATCCTGCATACCTGCCACTTCCAAGCCCTGGTAAGACATTCACTTCTCAACTCAGTTGCAAGTCTTGAGCTCATACATATGTTTGCTCCACCCTCTCTCTGGGTAAAAAGGTTTGGTACAATACTGGGTTTATCTGTATTGGGGATTTCTCTAAATCCATTGATCAGCCCCAACCCCTTTCAGTCTGCAGCTGGATTCAGGGAGATTCCAGAGACAGATAATAAACCCAGTATTGTGCCAGATTGGGCATCTCTTTCTACACATTTGCTCCCCTTTCATATTGGGCTGAAAAAATAATGTTGTGCAAGGGCTTAAAAGTATCCGGGATATTTTGGAGATGGTCAGTTATGAACTTTAGAAATACTGAAGTGCGGCAATGCAATCTTGGCTCGGATCCAAACAATGGCTGTAGGCGTTCCCAGTGGGATTTCTGTCGGAGCGGGGGGGGGGGGGGGAGAATCCCATGCTGTGTCACAAACTGTTCTGGAAAGTTGCCTCAGTTTCAAAAATGGCCTGCCATGTGGCATGGTGGGCAGGCATTCAAGAAACAAAAGCCCAAAGCCCCATTGGGCATGCAGAGCTAATAGCACGATTCTTTGTGTTCTAGGCATTGCACAGTTAATGTAGGCAATGCTACAGAAAGTAGGGCGTGTTGCAACAAATCTGTTTTTCCCAAAATGAGAGAGATTCTTCTTTTAAGACCTCTAAACAGTGCAAGTAAATTTCAGCTGAGTATCTGCAGGCAAAATAACTAAATAGCAGGCAACATCTTTGAGTTGAATTTTGCTTTGAAACTAATTGAAAATTCTCCATAAAAGCTAGATCTTTTTAAATGGTGTTCTTAGTAGATATTTCATTTTGAGGAATTGGTCATGGCATATCAGTGAGAATTCTCTCTTAGTAGCTGAGCATTCCAGCCAGCTGCAAGAAGCAAGTACTCTGGGATTCCATATGTCAAATTGTCAGTCAGAAGTCATCAACTTCTGGTTTCTTGGGCATCCTGTCACATAGTCCAGCTTCTCTATGCAACCACAAGGGACAAAAAAGAGCAGGAGTGGGGGAGAAAATTAAGGGAAACGCCCTGTAGGCAGTCCTAATGACTTGAATGTTATCTACCTGTGCTATATTACCTACCTGTACAAGTTGGCCTTCAATGTTTTTTGAAAATATGAAGAAATCCAGTTAAATCTAGAATTGCCCCCACTGTAGCAGTAGTGCAGTACCATGTTCTACACAATAGAAGGGGTTCCTCCAGTGGTGGAGCCAATCAGAGGGCTAGGTGGGTACAGCCCCCCCCCCCCGCCTGTGTAGTAATAATAATAATGAAACTTCGGCTTCATTGCTGCTTCTAGTCGCCACTCGGCCATAAAGCTCACTGGGTGACTTTGGGCCAGTCACTGACTCTCAGCCTAACCTACCTCACAGGGTTGTTGAGAGGGTAAAATGGAGAGGAGGAGGAGGATTATGTAAGCCCCCTTGGGTCCCTTGCAGGAAAAAGGTGGGATATAAATATAATAAACAAATAGATAAACTCCTGGTCCAGTGCAGCAGCAGCATTGACGAGACCATGCATGTGCACTCTAACTTGCAGATGCAGAGTGTTTCCGCATACGGGAAAGGCTTTCTGCTGCCGCTCACTGGGGCATGCTCCCTTCGCATGGGAGAAAATGTTTGTTTGTTTTCAAAAGCCTTGGTCGCCCTGTGGGATGACCTTTACCGGGCGAGAGATCAGGGAGAGTGCAACCCTGTTGATTCTCCTGGATCTCTCAGCGGCATTCGATACCATCGACCATGGTATCTTTCTGGATAGGCTGGCGGGTTTAGGAGTTGGAGGTACTGCTTTGCAGTGGTTCCGCTCCTACTTGGCTGGCCGATTCCAGAAGGTGGTGCTGGGGGATTATTGCTCTGCACCGTGGCAATTATGCCAGTGGAGTACCGCAGGGCTCCATTTTATCCCCCATGCTCTTTAAGATCTACATGAAACTGCTGGGAGAGGTCATCCGGAGGTTTGGGTTGAAGTGTCACCAATATGCGGATGACACTCAGCTCTATCTCTCCTTTTCATCTAATCCAGGTGAGGCAGTGGCTGTTCTGAATCAGTGCCTGGGCCTGGTAATGGACTGGATGAGGGCCAATAAACTGAAACTCAATCCAGACAAGACGGAAGTGCTGTTTGTGGGCGGATCATCTGTCCGGAGGGAGGATACTCAACCTGCCCTGGACGGGGTTGCACTCCCCCTAAAGGACAGGGTTCGTCGTTTGGGGGTGCTCCTAGACTCCGAACTGTCGCTGGAGTCACAAGTGGACTCGGTGACAAGGAGCGCCTTTTATCAGCTTAGGCTGATTTACCAACTGCGACCCTATCTGGACAGGCAGAGCCTAGCAACGGTGATTCACGCTCTGGTAACCTCTCGTTTGGACCATTGTAACGCGCTCTACGTGGGGCTGCCTTTGAAAACGGTCAGGAGACTTCAATTGGTTCAAAATAGAGCAGCGAGGCTGTTAACAGGGACCGGCCGACAAGAACATAGTACGCCAGTCCTCTATGAACTACATTGGCTACCAGTTGAAGTCCGGGCCCGATTCAAAGTGCTAACATTGACATTTAAAGCCCTAAACAGTTTGGGGCCAGGTTATCTGAAGGAACGCCTCGTCCCATACGTGCCTACCCGAACCCTGAGATCTTCTTCAGAGGTCCTTCTCAGAGAGCCCCCTCCAAAAGAGGCTAGGAGGGTGGCTACTAGGGGAAGGGCCTTCTCAGTTGTAGCACCCCATCTCTGGAATCAACTTTCCAAGGAGGTGCGCCTGGCGCCTACTCTTTATTCCTTCAGGTGCCAGGTGAAGACCTTTTTATTTACCCAATATTTTAATGGTTAGATTTTTATTCCCATTTTTATTATCACTGCTGTACCTCCGGTCTGATTCATCTGGCTGCTTTCTTTTATTGTATTATACTGCATTTATATTTCTATTTTAATTATGTTTTTGGTTTTAAGATTGTTTTTATCCTGTTTTTCTTGTAAACCGCCCAGGGAGCCTTTTGGCTGATGGGCGGTAAATAAATACATTAAATAAATAAATAATAAAAAGGGGCTGGCTCAGGCCTGAGCTAGCCAGTCATAGTAGACACTTCCTTCCCAAGGGAGTGCATCGATCTCGGCAACAGTGTGTGGCAGAGCCCAGCCACCTTGTGACCTTGCAGGGGAAAGGCGGGATATAAATATAATAAACAAATAGATAAAGTCCTGGTCCAGTGCAGCAACATCATTGACGAGACCGTGCATGCGCACGCTAACTTGCAGATGCAGAGTGTTTCACCATACAGGAAAGGCTTCTGCTGTGACCTTTCTCTCAGAGGTAGAGCAGCAGCGGCTCCATTTGTGCGTGTTTTTCTTGGACTTTTCCTTAGCTTGATGGCATCATCGATTTTATTACTGGTAGGTTGTTGTTTAAACTTTGAAGCCTTAAGGGCAGATGTAGCTCTCTGTGGGAATGCCTTGTTGTGTGAGTGTGTGTGTGTGTGTGTGTGTGTGTGTCTCTGTGCATGAATCGCTTGGGGTTTGTGTGTGTGAGAGAGAGGGAGGGAGGGGTTGATGGGATATGTAGAGCAATCCTATGTAGGTCTACTCAGATGTAAGTCTCACTGAATTCCGTGGGACTTCTTCCCATGTAAGCATGCACAGAGAGGGGGGAGGGGTCGATGGGATATGTGTGTCTCTGTGTGAATGAATATCTGGCGGGGGGGGGGGGGTTGAATGAGAGGGTCGCCTGCCAGTGTGTGCCTCTGTGTGTGTGATGGGGCGGGGGTGTCTGTCTGTTTTGCAGGGTGTTCCGGCTGCTTTCGCAAGGGATATCATCATTAATTAATTAATACATGGCAAGGGAAGGACTGTGGATGCTCACAGAACTTGCTTTCCCCTGACCAATTCAGTCCTCCTTACTTCTTATGACATACAGTATGCATAATCTGAAATGTTGTACTATGCTGCTTCTGAGTAGGCCTGCTTTGGTGGTGCTTTGAGATGGCTATACAAAGGCATGGAATTTTTGGATGCTTTCAGAACTCATTCCTGTGTTCCAAAGGCTGCTTTTCTGTGTGACTCTGAAGATATAACCTATTATTTTCATTATCATTATTATCATGGAGAGCAAGGCAACTGGTCCCTAGCAAATGTGTGCAAATTTGCCTTATGCAGTCCTGCCTTGTCAATCTGTTACCTACTCTCCTTCGCCACTCCCTTCGACAGCTGAAACATACAAGGAAATTGACCAGGCAAGACTACACATATTGGACAGTGGTAAGAGCACACTTGCGAGAGACCAACCAACCCCCCAGAAAACCTGAACCCATTTGTGCAATTTTCTGGGGGTGAATTTTTTTAAAAAAAATATTAAAGGATGGCGAACCAGTGACAGTCGTTCCAAAGTGCCGCTTGGGCATCGGTAGAGAGGCTGTCACTGGTGGCATCACAGGCAAGATCGCGAAGAGTAGCGTGAGTTATTGCCACTCTTGCCAAGCGGCTCACCAGCCAATCCCCACAACCCACGATGAAATTGCTCTGCCGGGTTCGGCTGACACAACAACCCATTGTGGATTGAGCAACCCCTAGAACAAGCCATGGGTTGTCAGGGTGGCTTGTTGCCAAAAAATAAGCCACCCTGGGTGAAGCGGTCTGGAGCCAGTGCGGCGTAGTGGTGAGAGTGTTGGGCTGGGACTCGGGAGATCCAGGTTCTAGTCCCCGCTCGCTCGGCCATGAAACTCACTGGGTGACTTTGGGCCAGTCACTGACTCTCAGCCTAACCTACCTCACAGGGTTGTTGTGAGGATAACATGGAGAGGAGGTGGAGGATTATGTAAGCTGCCTTGGGCTCCTTGCAGGAAAAAAGGTGGGGTATAAATACAATAAATAAATCAATCAATCAATCAAATTATATCACAACCCACTGTGGCTAGTTACCCATGATGGGTTGTCTTATCATGTGAACCAGGTCACATTCTAGCCATAGAATGACTGTGCCTCCTCACCAGCAGATTCAGAAATTGCACCTCAGAGAGAAGAGCCTTAAGGATCAAGGCCTAACCCAGTCCAGCAGCTGTAAAGGGGGGGGGAACCAGTGAAAGTAGGTGCATGAAAAGGTGTGGGGGCGATATCACCCACTTAGCAATGTAATCCTCTCGGTTTTAAGTGTTGAACTGACACTTCTCAGTGCCTTCCACCTTTTCAAAACTTCCCCGAGCCTCCAGCCACTTCAGAAAGGGGAGATATTAACTCTCCCCTCCCGCCACTTTTTGTGGCTCCTTTTCAGAGCACTTACTGCTGCAGTCTCTGTGACTCCCCTACAGTTCTTTAAAAAAAAAATTAAAAAAGCGGCTGAATGGCACAGAGTGAATAGGGCCCCAAGTGGGGGGGGGGAGTGTAAGTACTGCTGGTGCCCCATTTGCTCCGTCCTGTTCTGCCACCTGCAAGGGTATTTTTAAAACAACTGTCGGGAATATTTGCGCAATTTTTGGGACTGGGAAATATATACAGTACAAATTTAATGGCTGGGAAGTAAATGGACAGCAAATTTGTGCAACTGTAGTAATAGAGCATCTTCATCAGTATTTATAACTAGAAAAATGAGTGTTCTGTTCTCCCTGATTTAACTAATGGAGCACCCCCTGACCTCTCTTGCATTTTCAGGATTATTTGTCACCTATGAACTCATCTGCTTTCATAGACTTACTATTTGATCCCTGGTGATTCATTGTTGGATGTTATTTCTGTAGGACAACAAGTTCTTGTATTGAAAGCTTGTCTTTATATGGATTTACTATGCTAGTGTCTCGGGAAGAGAGTTGATACGACGACATATGCAGAAGGAGCTGTCGGTGATATGACAGATTAAGTTGCATAGGGCGAGTGGAGGAGTCTGTGTCTAGCATTTGTAGTTCTTTAGCCATCTCATTTGGTTAACAGTTAGCTTAAATGTAGGGAATGCTATTTCAATATAGAACGGTAGTAACGTAATACTTGAGAACCAGGAAACTGCTAAAATCCATGCTTGTAACACATTACTAATTATATCTTGGCCCAGTGTTGATGTAATGCTACTAGTCTCTTATCTGCAGTTAAGAGATCAGGAGCAGGCTAAGACCTTCCAAGCTTCCTGCCTTCTCCCATGTAAATTCGGCCCTTCTTTTTCTTGTCAGAGTTAACTATGGTGTAACATTACATCTCCATGAATGCTACTTGGAGTTGGCTTTTAGGCATAGCTGGAAACTAGGATTTGAAGTTGATCCTCAAATACTCGTTAGGGTAAATGCAGATATAATGCTACACTGTGGTTAACATTGACAAGGGATGTGTGAGGTGGGAGTATGCAATCCTGTAGCCTTCTCTCAGTCTCTTAACCAAGAGTTTCAGTGCTATATCTGCTCTGGGCCCCTGCTTTGAACTGAAAAGAAGTATCCACCAGAACTCCGGCATCTCTTATCATCATTTTCTCTTCTTAGCTTATTGTCACTCGATATAGTTGTTTATTGGCAACTTCATTTGGGTTGTGCAAAAATGGGTGTCTTCACAAAATACCAACTTACAGTGCATATGCTGGTGTGTTTTTACCGTGCCTTTTTCTTGACTTTCAGAAGCCTTTTTCTTGTTTTATTGGTCTTTGAGTTGTCAATTTATTTGCAAGTCTTCCTATTCCTACATTAACCTGAAAATAAGCATTAAGATTACTGCCTTTTCATTTATCTCTTGTACACAGGGCAATCCATTTTTGTATGTATCTGTAATGAGGAAGGTGGGCATATAAGTGTGGGGCTTCTACACTGATGCCAACATGAGGAAACTAATTCCTGCTTTGATTTCCCAGCCTGTTTATCAGGATACTACACTGCTGGGGGAATTTCCACAGCAAGGGGGACATGTAGTGTAGAATGATTCCTTCCCATGTTACATGTAAAGCTGTTTATTTCTTTTAAAATAATGGAATAGGCCTATAAATACTTAAATTATATTGACTATGGCTTTCTCATAACTAAATAATAATTATATCATAAGCACCTTAATAAACTCAAGGTGGTGTACAATATAAAACAGAGAATAAAAGACAGAGTCTTGACATCAGGCTTGCAATGTAAAAGCAGAAGGGAAGGGTATGGGGAAGGTGACACAGTTGCCAAGACTTGGTTTCAGAGTTCAGTCTGTATGCTTGATCTCTGTCAAAATAGAGTAGAAACATGTTTGTTCTTTTTTAATGAAAGCTGAAATTACCTGTAACATGCAAGTTCCCAAAATGTATCTTCAGACACATGAAGAAAAGCAAAGAAGAGGGTAAGGAAAGGCAGGGCACAATGAAATGGGGATGCTCATAAGCCTCCGAAATCGGAGGTCACGGACATCCTCCCACCCTGCAACTCAGCTAGACGGCCGATTTTGGCCATCTAGCTGAGGTGCTTTAGACAGGGAGGACAGGAGGCAGAAGCTCCACCACAATACGTTGTCCCCTGGCAACCCCAGTCTCTTCCCCGTCCCCCCTGGAACGCCCTCTTCACCCTGTCTCCGAGGTGGGTCTCCAAATACTCCTATGGCCCTCTAGATGCTGTCGAGGTGCCATAGGATTGCCCTTCCCATGTCTTTTCTTGCATCATACATTGAGTAGTTCTTTATGAAGAAGTGATTTCCATGTAGTTGCTGTATATTTTATTTATTTATTTAAAAGATTGATAAGCCGCCTTTTAGGGTAAACACTTCCAAGGCGGCATATAACAAAACTTGAAACAACAATAATAAAAACAATAATAAGATCAGAATTAACAATTAAAACCAGACAGTGGCATGTACACAGCAGCCCCAGTAGAATCCTAATTCAGGTATAGGCTGAGGTGAATGGGCAAGTCTTTGGTTTGCAGTAGTACCAAAAAAAACCACAACAGCCCAATGAAGACTGAGCATACTCAGCAACCTCCAACAGCCTCAGGATGTTGAGTGTCAAATGGAAAAGATAAAGAGGGGAACAGTGAATTGGCTTACAGCTTATAGTATCCTGGAGAAGGGTGTAGCTGGCTGGCTGGAACCCTGAACAGAAACATTTCTGTTAAGAGGTGAGGATACACTGCAACATTTTATTGCAGATTCCAGTTGCAATATTTTAGTTCTATACCCAGGGCAGCTTATAACAGAGGCATAAAACAAAACAAAAAAAACAAACATAAAATGCGATACAATGATGAGAATAGCCAAAAGCAGAGTTATAAAATATGAAACACTAGCATTAAAATGTGCAGCAGGTACAAGTAATACATTAAAAGCCCACCAAAGCAAGAGTGCTAATGTTTTCTGACAAAAGAGGCTTCCAAGGGGGGGGCCTGATGGAACCTGATCAGAAGAACGTGCTCCAGAGCCCGGCATTAGCACACTGTCTCCCCGTGTTCTCTTTGTAGGGAACAGTAATAGAGTAAGCGTTTGGAGGCAGAATTAATTTAGGGGAGAATTGAGAGTGCCCCTGCTAAAAAACATAAATCTAACATATAATTTAAATTTTACTATTAAACAAAATTTCATAACCTTTAAGATAGACCAAACATACATAGGTCTGTTATATCATGGCAAGCCTGCCAATAGTGAATGCTGTGTGCATACTGAATGGAAGAGAGATGGTCCTAATATGCCAGTTCAAAATCTGGATAGGAAAAGAGAGACTTGAACTTTTATTGCTGAAATGTTTTTTAATGCCTTATAATTAACTTTTATCCCAAATCTCGAGACAGATGTATACATTTAATTGAAGATATGTGGGTTTTTGTTCAGTAACTTTTATAATACATTTTCAGACTTTGGAGTGTTGAGTGCTCAAGTGTTATATACCGACATTAAAAAAAACAACATAAACATCAAGACCAGCTAGTAAAAGATCTGGTGTATGTCTTTCAAAGCCTCGCCAGAAAAGGAAATGGCCAGGGTCCATTCCACATTACAGCTGTTTAAAGGTATTTGAATTTCCATTGCACAGTTCTCAGGCTCAGCTGTTAGTCTGTATTTGAAGATATCATAAAACTGACTTGAAAGTAGAGGGTGAAATATCATAAATACCGGTAGCTGTATTCTAGATGTGCTGACACTGCACAATTAAAAACCACATAGCAGATCAAATTGTGTTTGCAAGCTTTTAAAACTTCATCTTGTTGCTAGTACTTCGTTCCATGTTCCAACCCGTATATGCACAACCAGGAGCATTCAACCTGGTTTGTTTGGTTTTTTTAACATACATTTGAACTGTCATATTTTGGACAGTCCAGTTCCTTCTCCACAAAAAATTGGTCATGTCATTCGTTCATGATTAAAAATGCCAAAGAATCCTACAATGGTTTCAGCAAAATCATTTAAAATAGCGCTAAAAACATAATAGTCAAAATTAGTATAGTGAATATATTTGAGAAATTATTATCTTCTAGAAGACTAGGGAAGTGCAAATACAATGTGCATCTTAAAGGGAATTTTAAAGCTCTTAGCTTGTCTTGTGTACTTGGGAAGATATTGAGGCAAATAATGCAACAACTTCTGAGTATTCAGAACAAAACTAGTAGCAGTCAATGTGGATTAATGAAGATTGATTACGGTATATCATATCAGTCTAGTTGGCTTATTTTGCCAAAAGTACTAGTTAGTATAGAAAGGGCTTCAGCAAGCCATTTGGCCTTATCCTCCATCCCTCTTTCATTCTTCTAAGACTAGGGTCTCCAACATGGTTCCTGCCGGGCCCCCTGCTCCTCATTCCTGGGCTCTGTGTGCATTTTGCCTTTCTGTCTGGGTGTGTGTGTTTTGCCTGGGATTTGTGTATGTGTGTGGTTGTATGTGTGTTTTGCCTGGGTTGGTTTTTTGGTATATTGGGTGTAGGTGGGTGTTTTGCCTGTGAGTGTGTTTCTTTGACAAACACCAGTTTGCCTTCTGTGAAATGGGTATTTTGTTGTGCTTTCAGGGGGCAAATATGTGATTTGGCATTTGGCTTAGACCTCAGCTTTGCCTTGCACTCAGTTTCTTAGCCAAGTTACTTGTCTCTGCGGCTCATCAGTTTGCCTTCTGAGAAATGGGAGTTGGAGTAGAAAACTGTGGGTTCAAAATAGTGGTTTTGTGTGCAGAGACCCCCACCTTTCCCTTGTACTTAGGTTCTTGAGCAAGTTACTTTTACTTTAGTCTCGCCAGTGTGCATTTTGGGAAATGGGTATTTTGTGACCAGTTATATCCACAATGGCAGCCATTTTATGACTGGACAATCCCCCCCCATGGCAGCCATTTTGTTAGAGTGACATGACAGTCCATCAAAATTCCAAATGTGATCACTAAAGAGTTAGAGACCTCTGCTCTTAAGACAGAAATATGGAATTGTTAAAGTTGCCATGAGTTAGATGTGCAGCTTCTTTGGCACTTCTAAAAAAAATAACCAGAAACAAGTAGGTCAACAAACTCGCAGAAGGGAGCTCCGCAGACCTGTCCCTATCCAGAAATGAGTATTTCTATTCATTTCTGGGGTTATTTTTAGAAACGCCAAAGCCCATTTTGCAAGTGGTGGATCCCGTGAGTTCAACTGAACTAGCAGAGGTGGAGCCAGTCCCATTAGACACCATCCAACATGGGGTGCAAAAAAAGGGGGGGGGAATTTGAGGAGTATATAGCTAAAAACATTAATACCAATAATAAAACATTCTTTAAATTTTAAAGAATGTTTTATTGTTTGTCTTACTGTTTTTACCGATATCCTTCTCAAATTATTTTTTTGCAAGCCTTCTTGTCTGCATGTCTTTTGTCAAAACTTGTGTTCCTTTTTGTTCTCATTTGAGCAAGACTTCCATTTTCTGAAGGAAGCATTCTCGCTTCTAACAGCTTCCTTAACTCTGCTCATTAACCACACTTGGTGGTACCTTTCCTAACCCGAGGTACACATTTTATCTGAGCTTCTATTATTGTGGTTTTGAATGATTCCCAAGCACTCTGCAGAGGTTTGACCCACTTGGGATTCTCTTTCAACTTCCTCATTTTTAACAAGAAATTTCCTCTTTTGAAGTCATGTTTAGGAGCTCCTGACCTGCCCTCCAAAGAAGAAGGGTAGATACAAATTTAATATTTCATTGTTTGCATAGGCACTACATTGGGCAAAGGTATCCAGTGACATTTTGCAAAAGTTGATGAAGTATCCCGCCCCTGTCAGTATTTTTACTAATGACTTTGAAGGAAAGGGCAATACCCATAAAGATCTGATGGAGGATTTAAAGATCAGGCTGGACAGACATGTGGTGCAGCATGAATTGGACAATGTGCAGAGTCTCTACCAATGGTTGAAATTAGATGTTTGAAAGCACTACTGAAATTTGTGATCTCTTGTTACATCCTAGAAGCCTTTGCTGTAATAATCATGTTGCTGATGCATTTGGTCTAATCTTTTCTTTAGTTTGCTCAATCTAGTGATGAAAGAGAGAGAGAGAGAGAGAATTTGCTCGATCTAGAGAGAAAGAGAGAGTAATATGTTTAAGCATGATTAGAAGGTAAAATTATTTGCCACACAAGACACAGCAGTGTTGTCCTCTGAAAGTCAAGATGGTAATTTTGTTCAAGTTCAGAATACTTTCTATATATGTTGGAGCTCTCAAAGGCATTCCATATGGGAAATTGGGGCTTCTACTTTTGTCTGTGTTTAGTTTCAGCATCTGAAATCTTATAAGATAAATCTTATGCCCTACAAAGAGAAAAATTTCCCCTAAATAATGGATAACCAAGAATCCAGTGATTTTGCTTTAAATAGATTGAACTGACAGAATAAACAATGTCTTAAGATAATAAACACTATTTTGATATGCGGAGTGATGTTTTGTGATTCACTTAACTGTAGTTGTAAGTGTAAGCAAGTTGTAAGCTTGCTTACCCAGATACCTGTGCTAACAATTTGTGTATTCTTTTATAGGTGACCCACTGCAGTGCAGTGCTTGGGTAGGCCAGTGTGCATTATACATAGTGATCATGATCTTTGAGAAGACTATCATCATCATAGTTCTTCAAATACCTCAGTGGAAAGAGGTTTGTTGTTCTTTAAAAAAAAAAAAACTTAGTGGTGTGCCAGATGGTTACCACTTACCAGTGCTTTTCCTTAGCAGGACTAGTTCAGTATGTTGGCAAACAATTTAATTAAAATATTATTCATGGTGGCTACATAAGTGTTCATTGTTACCTTTTAAAATAAGGTATCTTATTGCTTTAATAAAGTATGACTAATCTTACTGTTCTGACACCTTCCTTCTGCCACATGAAGTAGATGTTTCATCTACAATTTACTCTGTATATATTACATTAAGTATCAAACTTTGAATATTGGCATTTGCTGGAAATTTTTAAGATTTGAAGTCAATGTTATTTATCGCTATGTAGACTTCAATTGAGTTTGTGATAATCTAAAACAGGGCTTCTCAACCAGGGGGGAATTCCCCCCAGGGGGGGAATTTTAGGGTTTGGGAGGGGGGGATTGGGACCACAGACTCAAACTGTTGGCATACTGATCTTTCTACAAATTACAATTCTACAGATTGTACATAATCTACAGGACATCACACCTTATTGTATGGCAAATAACAATATTTCTTACTGGCAGCTGGGATTGCTTCAAAGCGAAGTGAGGGCCTCCAGCTGCTCCCATCTTCTTTTCCCATGAATGCCCCTGGGTCACATGTAGGGCTCAGAGACATTCTTAGGAAATGAAAATAATAGGTGGTTGCAGGCCAGTGCTTTGATCTGCAGCAGGCCCATTTTGTGGTGCCCATGACAATTTCTCAAATTTCAAGATGTGCCCATGGGCCCAAAAATGTTGCCTACCCCTGAGCTAAAACATTCACCTACTTTTGTTTATTCCATATCTCCAGTGTAAAAACTTGAATTCAGTTTGATTGCTATCTTGAAAAATCTTCTGAATTCTCTAAATTAAATATTTCTTCTATTAACATATAAACTAATAGTTATAATATATTATAATCTATCATTGTAATAGTCATTTTTCCTGTTTCTGATAGACAAGCACATAGAATGCTGCAATACAAAACTTACTTGGGACTTACAGACCAGGTTTGCATGACACACCAGGGCTCACCATGGGTTATTTAAGCCACAGTGAGCTGTGGTGCGTGCTGAGTGTGATTTGAATATACAACCCCCAATCAAGGGTTGTCATGTTATGCAAACCCAGCCATCAGGGCCTCGCATACCCCTCAGCTTGTTGTTTAACCCTCACAAAACCCCCAGTGGCCAGGTTCAGATGAGACGGCAGCCCCCCACTCAGGAGCTGCATATTCAAAATGGCGGCCAGCACATGCCATGGCTCATCGGGGGTGAAATAACCCATGATGGGCTTTCGTGTCATGTGAACTGACCCAGAGTGTGGTGTTTACATTTGATCTATGAGTTCTATTAAAATTAACATTTTTACTATGAGTATTAAACAATTGTGGCACTGGATACTTGCTATACAAATGTGCACAAGTCCTAAATGAGTATAAAATGTTGACATAAAGAAACTTGCAATCTCCTTATTTCAAAGTTTCCCTGTAGTCCTTCAAAATTGCCAGAAACAGCTGTGGCTTAATGCTCTTATTATAAGCCTGGAAGATGCATGAAATTGGCAAGAAATTATTTTGGCCTTTTAAAGCTTTTCCGCGCTTTAACCCTGATATGGTTCCATGTGTTCAAGTATATCTTAGTAGCACATGCTCATGAATAATATCCGAGTTGATAGTGGTTGTGCTCTGTCAAGATGAGACAGGAGGAACACAGATGAATACATGGAAGGGAATACTCCACACTGAAAAACCTGCCAGCTCAGGGGTGGTGGTGGCAAGTTCCCAAATAGGAGTAGGGTCTGATCATAGCAGTGCCCAGCAACTAAATATTTCAGTGCTGAAAACCCGAGTCAATAAGCCATGCCATGCGTGTTCTGCAACTGCATACCCTTCCCCTCATTTCTACCTCCTCTCCCTTTTCAGTGTAATGCTTATTGAGCTCAGCTTGAACAAAGCTCACAGGAAAGTCACAAGGCCAACAGTGCTGGTATCCTTCCTGTGTTGAAGTTCTAGGAACAGAGGTCTCTGATAGCTGAGGCAACACTGTTCACGGCTTTGAAACTCAGTAATGTAATTTTAAAATCAATTTGTTGCTAGTTAAACCAAGAAGCTGGGATACATTTCACGTTCAGTCTATTTTTAAAATCCCTAGTTAAATAAGAGTATACATCTGTAGATGTATCCTAGCCTCACACTGCCACTTAAACAAGCCTAACATCAATTTTTAATATAATAAAAATTTAAAGCACTTTTCTGTCTCAACAGTTCTTCCCAGTTCTTTTAACCTGATACCACATATAATGCAAACGATAACTAGGGAACTTAGTTGTATGTCATGCCATGATATTAATGTGCTGCGTTTTCTCTTCGCAGGTAGCTTTGTTGAATCTTATAGAAAATCCTCAGCTGGAGCTGGCTATTGTCATGCTGATAGTCCCCTTCTTTGTAAATGTTGGTATAAATGAACAACTTCTGGATATTCAGTGTGTTTAAAAATAGTTATACTTGGAGGGCAGATATGTGGTGGTGGTGGCATCTGAGGGGACCATTATGCTAACTGAATAAGGTGGATTAGTAACATTTTAAACATGTTAATTAGGTGTTATGTATAGATTTGTGGAAGTGGTACTTAATGCATGACAGGGGCTTCTGTTTCTCCCTCTCATCTAAAACAACTTTAAAGAAATGGTGATTCTCTGGGTGGTGTGAAGGAGGCATCTAAACTATGGTTTATGCCCCTCGCTCCATCAGGAAGGCAGGGGTCACATGATCAGTGATCTCTTTTTTTTATATATAAATTTTATTTAGTTATTATAAACTACTACATACAAAACTGTAAAACAAAAACATACAACTAGAATAAATCATAAGGTGCACCTCCCCACCCGCCTAGGGACCAACTAATATGGTACTTCCATCCCCTTGATCAATTAAATTCCACATGCCAAAAATATAACATATCCTGACAAGGCATACTCCCCTTCCCCTGTATTAATACATAGTCTAATCATTGGTTCCATATATCCATAAAATTATTCTTCTTTAACTGTCCCTTTTTGTTTTTGATACTACAAGTATCAAAAACTACAAGTTAGTTCATCATTTAGGGCTATATCCCAAACTTCCTTATACCATGATCAGTGATCTTTGGGAAGAAGTCCGAGTCTCTCTCTCTCTCTCTCTCTCTCTCTCTCTCTCCATATAGATCCCCAGATTTCCTCCAAAAGATCACTGATCCTGTGATCCATGCCTTCCTGGGTGGAGAGAGGGCCATAATCCATACTTTGGGTGCCTTTGTCACACCACCCAGAATGGACTTTCACAATAATTTTCCAACGTTCCATTCTATTCTGTGCAGTGATGTGGGTTTTCCGGAAAATTTTCAATTGAAAAAAATTCCAGAAAATGTTCCAATGAAAATTAGGCTAATTTGCATAGGATCATTTGCATTGGAAAAATTTCAGTTTGCATGTTTATTTTACTTGTATCTAGTAAGCAAAACAAAACAAAAAAAGTACCACATGTTAATTTTTTGTCCCAATACAGCTCAAGTATTTGACCTGAAATATTTGAGGGGGGAAATGAAATCGCACTTAATGTGATTTAAATGTTATATTATGTAGAATTTTTTTACTGGAATACTTGTTAAAATGTAAAGCCAATAGCATGTACTTCCCTTACATTGTTTAAATGTAAGAAAAAAGCAAAGGTAGTGAAAACTGTTGACAACCTAATTCAGGCTTCCCCAACTGGATGCCCTCCAGATGTGTTGGACTACAATTCCCAACATTCCCCAGTCGTCAGAGAATATTTTCCACCCAACATCATTGATTTCAAGAAATTTCAAAAGCTACTAAAAACTTGCCTCAGTAGTAGTTGAATCAGGGTCCTTAACAGTTTGCCCAAGCACAGCTTTACAGTGCTCCCAGAAGCTACTCATCCTTTGAGTATCCAAAAGCAAGGAATTAAGGGTGCAGGCATGTGGCTCACAGTGGCTCAGCTTGTCTGAGTGTGGAAAGCTAAGCAGAGTCAGGCCTGGTTATGACTTGGATGGGAGACCCCTCCTCTAGTTTCCTGCATTGAGCAGGGGGTTGGACTCGATGGCCTTGTAGGCCCCTTCCAACTCTTATGATCTATGAATCCTATGCAAGTTTAGACAGGGGGAAAAAGCCTACAACTCCCAGCATACCCCAACCAGCTATGTATACATCCACAGAAAAGGATAACCACATTTTTAAAGCTATCCTTTTATATTTGCTATGTGTAGTTCTGTTTTACTTTTCATTTTGAAAAACTTTTTTTCTGACTCGATCTGAGGCTTTGAAATAATTGCTTGCACGCACTTAGGTTATCATAATGCTGTTAGTGATATATAATTATAAAACCATAGAATTTAACATCATTATTTCAAAATGACTAAGTTGGGAATTTGTATTTAAAGTGTCTCTCTCTTAGTTTTACTAGATGATGTTTTAAATACTTGACCATTATTTGACTGATAAAATGACCCACCTGAATATATACAATATATGAATATGGGCCTTGTCACTCTTGGAGACGTTTAAAGAGGTACAGCTGAGGAAGTTTTGTGCCAGGCACAAACCGAATACAGTAATACCGTAATACCTTGGATTGAGGGCATAATTCATTCCAGAAACGTGCTTGTAATCCAAAACAGTCTTATATCAAAGCGAGTCTCTGGTGGGCGTGAGCAGGGCCGATTTCGGCCCGCTACGCCCGCTCAAGGCGAGTGGTTACATCCCTACTTGTCTTGCAAGACCTTGCTCGTTTATCAAGTCAAAAAAAAATTAAAAAAATTTCTTGTCTTGCAAAACGCTCTCAGACCAAGTTACTTGCAATCCAAGGTATTACTGTACATGTTTAATTGCCATGGTGTCATTGTAATATAATGCTCTATACATTTGCTTCATGTGAAGTTGAAGAATGACCCACTGAACTTCAGTTTAAGGCAGTGTTCTCCAACCTTGGGTCCCCAGATGTTTTTGGCCTACAACTCCCAGCTGCGCTGGCTGGGGCATGCTGGGAGTTGTAGGCCAAAAACACCTGGGGACTCAAGGTTGGAGAACACTGGTTTAAGGAGTTCAGCATTCTTAGTAGTCCATATAATGTTAAACATTTATATAGACATTACTGTATAATAAGTCCTTTGAATCTAATTGCTATAGTACAAATGATGCTATAGTATCATTCCTATAGTATCCTATGCTACGAATAGTAGGTGGCACTTAACAGTGTCTTCTCCTTTGCAACAGGCATTAATGTTCTGGGTAGTTGATAACTTCCTTATGAAGAAAGGGAAGACAAAAGCTAAACTTGAAGAGAAAGAACCGGGGCAGGATTCAAGAAATGGAAGCAAAGTCCGATACAGGAGGGCAGCCTCACATGAAGAATCTGAGTCAGAGGCAAGTTCTGTATTTGCTATTCATTTAGTTCACTCACTTGCCATTTGCTTACTATTTTGTAGTTTTGTATATTTTTCATTTTTGCTCTGAAGCTTTAATGCTTTCTTAAGTCATTCTTGTACCCCCCCACCCCACCCCAACTAAGTAAGCTGACTGCCCAGATCATGAAGTCAGTCAGTGTTTGTCTGCCTCTCTCTCTCTCTCTCTCTCTCATTAGGAATGGCTTTGGTGCTCATCATGTATTGATCATGAGCCATAATACAAGCCATGAGTCATGAAAGCAACAGAGTTCTTGTCTGAATTCTACTAACTGGGAATAGCGAGGTGGGGTGGGGGATCCCATCTCTACCCCATAACAAATAACAGAGCTGACAAAGCTACATTTAATGGGTAAAAGTGAGGGGTTGTTCCAAGCAGAGCTTAAATGGGGGATATCTGATGCTGTCTGTTCTCTTATGTAAGAGGCTTTAAGTATTGTACAGAGATGCAAACTGGCAAGAAATGGGGAGCGAAACCCATTATTCTGCTCTTGTGGAAGAGAGTTGGCTCCTAAAATAGCATCGGCATGATCTTTATTCAGTCAGACTTCTATTTTCATCATTGGTAACTTCTTGTTGGGTCTTTGAAAAAGTTAAGAAATAGTAGACGTTTCCCACAAAGCTATCAGGGTGGTTTCTAGTCAAGAACAGTGGCTGATCTGAAGTATTTATTCGGATCATAGTATATGTGCTCCTTCAAGAGGTGCTAGTGAAGGGTAAAGTTAAAAGTTAACTTTAAAAGATCTAAATGGTTATATATTCTACTACTTTAGCGATCTAGTCTTTCTCATTTTTTTAAAAAGATGTGTGAGTTTGAATATATTGATTGAGGAAGAGAAAAGAGAAATGAGTTCTGTCTGTTTGCATATCATTTTGTCTATAGATCCTAATTTCAGCAGATGATGAAATGGAGGAATCAGATGGTGAAGAGGATCTTCGGAGACTGACTAATTTAAAGTCTTTTAAGAAAAAGAAGCATCGATTTGGTCTGCCTGTATGACAGATTTGATGGCCTGTACATTTGCAGGTTTATGACAGAACTGTCCACGTTCAGTGGATTTTCACTTGGCAATCATATCCTTGTTGCCTCGAAACTGTGACTCAAACAAATGGAACATGGACAGTTGGAAAAGCTACCTGTTCAGCTGCGCTATGGAAACACTGACCAAATATGCAAGAGTATCTTACCATGTGGAAAAATCCTCATCACCAAGGTGATCTGGATGTGACCAGGCCATAGAACATCATTGTTTCAGCTATGGTTCCTGAATGATATTCTGAAAGAGATATCAGGATTAACAAAATTTGAATCAGTATGTTTTATTACTAAAAACTGGCTTTTTCAGCATATTCCTAAAGCAGAATAGTTTTATGTTACAAATTGTGACTTAATATTCTTATGTAAGTTTACTACTTAAGGGTACCAATGGAATTAATAGGCTGAACAAAGTTTCCCCCCACCCCAAAATCTCCTCTAACCTGTTGGAACTTTTATATTTAAGTTATATTTTCATACTGGAATATTTAAGGATTCTCTTTGTCAAACAAAATTATGCTGTTACTTTTTGCGTGTGGTTAAAAAGGTCAGGCTTGCAGCAAAATTATTTTTCACTGTCACATAAAGAAGAGTGATGTGGTAACAAAGGGAAATGATAGCCAAATGGCTACTAGATCTACATAGCCATTCTGCTGGAGTGCTGCACAAGCCCGATTGAACCAGAAGGTGGTTGAGCGGCAGCAGTACTTGGTGGATTATACTACTGGTCACTTCTGCTACATGGGTACTAGTTGTGTATACGTGGCCCTGTGCACTTTAGCATAAAAGCAACAAATATCTACAGCCGTTTCTTCAGTATGTCAACTGAACATTTACGAGACTGTAATAATGTTGGCATCTTAAGCACTTGCAAGTCTCCGGATCCCACATCTTAACTATTCCAAAGCTGAAGCAACATTCTTTTTAAAAACAAAACAAAAAAAACAACTTTTCTTGAAAAGTTAACATAGCACAGTTTGGCCCTTCATGTGACCAACATTATGTGGGGAAGAGCTGTAACTCGATGGTAGAGCACATGCTGTGTATGCAGAAGGGCCCAGATTCAATCCCCAGCATCTCCAGGTTGGGCTAGGAAGGAATCCTGCCTGGAACCCTGGAGAGCCGCTACCAGTCGGTGTCGACAATACTGGGCTAGATGGACCAAGGGTCTGACTCTGTAGAAGGCCGAGCTTCCTATGTAACTATGAATGATGTTGTAACGGAAGCTGTTCTTCCTAAGAGCATTTTTGCTTATCCTCAAAACGATTCAGTTGACTACTGTAAGTGCACTAATCACTACTGTTCATTCCTCAACTTACTAAACAAACAACAACACCTCTCTCATTTCAGCTGGAAAGAACAGAAGTATAGCATAGTATGATGAATATATTCATCCATTAATGTTAAGTTGGTTGCATGCAGCTCTTTTTGTCTGCTATCCTTTAGTTACTGAAAATAAATCTGGCAATGGAATACTTGCATAGCTCATTTCACCGACCACGGCTTAGTTACTATTTGGCAGTTTTCAATGCTCATTTAAACCTCCTGATATAACAAAACAACAAAAGTGATTTCAGGAAAAAAAATAATGCAAAACTGTAACTTACAGTATCTGAATATCAGACTGAATTTCAAGCCTTAAAACACTTTCACTGGCAAGAGCTCAGAACTTTTCAACGGGGTTTTTTTTTTTAAGAGCAGTTTTTATATGCGTAGTCAGCCTTAAATGTGGTAAGCTACGCAGGTTGATGGTTTTGGGGGTGGGGGGGATCATCGGGCCTTAGGAGATAAAGTACACTGCTCCATTGCTGCTTTTTTTGTTGTTGTTTTAATAGCTGTAGTTCTGAGGCAAGCAATGTCCACCTCACTTATCCAGCTGCCCATGAGAGGCATTTTACTGGACCATGCATTTCAGAGCTGCATCTTGGACAGTGTTGACTTGCACTGCAGCATACTCGCAATACATTGTTACTTGTTGATGTTCAGGTTAAAAACAAAGGGAAACCAATGTTTATCTAACTATAAAACTAGATGAAGCCTCTATTTTGAGGTAGGGAAATGTCCTGGTCAATGTTGCCTCCTAACTTATTTGTTTTTATATTTTCACTCTATATTCTGATTCTATGAATTACTGTTCTGTCAAGCATCGTACCCTAAGGCAGGTTCTCTCACACTGATGTGAAATGCCTAGTGTGCAGGATGGCAGATACAATTTGTCAATTCAGGTAGTTACTGAATAACATCTATTTAGTTGTATAGTGGGACTAAGAACTGAAAAACTTACTTTGCTTTGAGGTAGTGAAACAACTGGGGAAGAGCACCTGCTATATACCATTTACCTCTTCATTCTAATAACACCTGACCACATCCAAAAGCTTAACTCCATTCATTTCCTCCTGTGGCCTCAGTTATGTAAAATGTCCGTTTTAAACAGTGTTGGGATGGGGAATTCTAAAAAAGAACACCAAACCCAAAGCCTTAATTGTATCTAAATAGTCAAACTTTAAGTAGACCTCAGATTTACCATTTTAATTGAATAGCACCAGGCACTGCAGAGCAGCTTGATTCAACGTTTTAAAGAAAGAAGGAAGATGCCCTTATTTTGCTGCCCCGCCAAATTGTTCTGTATTGCAAGGGCATGTGTGTTACACTTCATATGCCTTATAACAGCATGACAAAATAAAGCACTCCTGTCCAGAGACATAATTTAAAATGCTCAGATGTCAATAAGTGCACATAGATTCTATTTAAGAATGATAAGAATTGCTTGAGTAGATTACACCATGGTCCATCTAGTCTAGCCGTTAGCAGTCAGCCTCTAGGGCCTGTTAAGCAGAGCATAACACTGATGGCCACCTTCTGTTAAGTCCCCAGTATCTGGTATTTAAAAGTATACTATTCTGTACAAAAGGTCCCACGTAGGCGTAGCTATCATCCATTGATAGACTGATTATCGATAAACTTGTCTAAATCTTGCTTAAAGCTATCTCAGCTAGGTGGCCATCACCACATCTTGTGGTGCCAAATTCAATTAGTTGAGCAGTGTGTGAAGGAGTTGAAGGATGGGTTAAGTGTAGATGTTGCTCTGAGTCCTTCTATAAAGTAAACTATTTAAGGCTGCAATCCCATGCATGTTTAGACAGAAAAAAGTCCTCCAGCTCCCAGCATTCCCCAGCCAGCCATGCTCACTAGGGAATGCTGGGAGTTGTAGGACTTTTTTCTGTCTAAACATGCATAGGGGTTGCGCCATAATTTGTTTTATTGCACTTTGTCCTTTTCCAAAAACTTGGGGGTGTGGATGGGGATTCGGGTTAGCTGAAATTGAATATATGGCTCTGCTCTGCTTCTTAGGTTTTAAAAAAAACACCATTGGAATAAATACCTAGTGCTTCATTTTGTCTTGCAGTGAAATTGATTTGAATGTATTGCTTATTCTTCCGTGAGTTGTGACAATTTAAATTTGACAAAGTAGGCAAGATGTAAATGTTCTCCAAAAGTTGAGCTCACTTTATCTCTCGATATCACAATGAAGTGTGCTTCAGTCTGTGCGTTAAAAAAAAAAAAGTTGCTAATCTGATTCTAATGTGACTGTGATTCAATTCTTTCTGCAATTAAAACATATAGTACATTGTGGAATTTGAAAGAGACTAATAGCTTCCCCTTGCCAAATCACAGGATATCATAGGATCACAGAGTTGGAAGGGGCCTACAAGGCCATCGAGTCCAACCCCCTGCTCAATGCAAGAAACTAGAGGAGGGGTCTCCCATCCAAGTAATAACCAGGCCTGACCCTGCTTAGCTTTCCACACTCAGACAACCAGTGACGAAATAAAGCAGGATTTGCATCATTGGCTGTTCATGATATCAGGTGCCCAACATAATTATTTTGGAAATCCTGTGGTCATAATGCAGTCTTCATTTTCTAATTTTAATGTATTAATGTCTCTCTGACTATCTTTACTGAAATGCTATATATTAATGTTGCTGACAAACCATGTTATAAGCTTCTCTTCAGGGAAAAGACCTCATACTCGTTGAATTGTGAACCAAACAACAACAATGCAAAGTGTTCTGTAGGAATTCCCTCACAAGCATGTGTTTGGGTTTCTAACTGCTTTGCTGGAAGGAAAGGCGGAGGAGGGGATGTTCAGCCTTAAAATTTCCTGTTGGAAAGCTGGCATCTGTGCCCCTTGTGCATGCTAAATGCAGATCTGCAGCTTCCATACAAAAGTAGTGGTGATGGTGAACACACAAAAATCTAGCCACATCCGATCATAGGAGATGCAATACATCAAAACTTCTAAAGTTTCCAGTTAAATGATGGGGGATTACCATGGCTTTACAAAGTAAAACGGCAGTATCTTTTTTTTAAAGGGATACTCTTTGGGTTGGATCCAGATTTGCTCCTCCATGAACAAAAGGTTTCCTGTAGAGGGAAACTGAGATCCAGTTCCCCACTGGTGGAAGGGGATAGGGTGGTGATCTTCACCAATTCCCCCATCCCCCTGCAGCCCGCTGTGTCATTTTCCTTTCTGTTCCAGAGAGTCTCCCAACTCTCCAGAGCAGCTTGGGGGTGGGGGTGGGGCATGAGGCCCCAGAAAGAAGGGAGAATCAGTGAAAATTGCCATCCCACCCTTCCTCCAGTGTGAGTGGAACTTCACTGAGCACAAGCCTGGATCCAACCCTTTGTGATTAGGATTTCATATGCTTTTGGGGTTCAAAATGAAGATGAAAGTCTGCCCTGTGAGGTTAAAAATGTGAACCATGATGCCCTGTGGATCGTATTCAACAGATGGTATTTCTTTAAAATGGAAAGGATATGTGTTGTACCTAAATAATGGTTTACAATAAAGTTTTGGCTTAATATATCTTTGTCACTACTTGTCTTCAACTCATTGCCGTATTACCGTAACTTTATTTAGGATAGGCTTAACTGGTAGCAGACACTGCAAAATGGTTGAATCTGTGGAAATCTAGGGAAGGACCACAGCACTATCAAATTTAATTACCGGTATGTGCAAGTGGAAAATTGTCAAGGAAGTCCAACATAGTCACATTTGATTTCAAAAGAAGTAACCTCTCTAAAATTGAGGGGATTTGTAAAAGGCAAATTTTGGCTATGTCAAAACCCTTTTGAAAATCTACATGCTTGTTGACACTCTTGGAGAACTCTAAACGGTTAATGAAACTCCATGTTGATTCTTCAGCAAGACTTGTCCTTCAATATGTTTGATAATTTTATTGTTAACAGTTTCCACCAATTTACCCAAAGGAGACACTAAGCCAACCACCCTATAATTTCCTGTATCTCCCCTTGGATCCCTTTTTAAAATTTAGCATTTTATTTGGCCACTTTCCAATCCTCTGGCAGAGAGGCTAATCATAGGGACACACTGCATATCTTTGATGGAAGATCAGTAGTTTTGCAGTGGATTTTAAGAACTCTTGGATGGATACCATCTGAACCTGGTAATTTGTTTTCAATTTGTCAATAAAGTCTAGAATTCCATATCATGTCACCACTGTTTGCCTCAGTTCTTCTTCGTGGTCTCTGTGCATCATATATATTGGCTCTGTGCCTGCGCAGAGCCTCGTTTTGGGAAACTTCTATAGTTGAGGAATTATGTGCCAGGTGCGGGAGCAAACTCCCACCACCAACAGACGGACATTCTCTTTGCCTCTTCTGTTTGGGAGAGGGGCACGTAATGGACGCCTGTGTACATTGACAGGCAGTCACCAAACAAGCTCATTTTAAATAATATTTTATTGTTGGTCTAAAAGCTTTTAATGATATCCTCAAAATCCTTTTTTCAATCTCTTTATTTTCTGCTTGGTTTTCTTATGTGCAAGATTATTTTCCTTTTCGTTCTCCTTGTTTGGGCAGAACCATTCACAAAATGTGTTGAATGGTAATACAGATATTATTGCAATCATGAGCAGATTTTATTTATTTATTTTATTATATTTATACCCCGCCTTTTTTCCCTCAAGGAACCCAAGGCGGCTTACATAGTCCTTCTCCTCTCCATGTTATCCTCACAACAACCCTGTGAGGTAGGTTAGGCTGAGAGTCAGTGACTGGCCCAAAGTCACCCAGTGAGTTTCATGGCCTAGCGGGGACTAGAGCCCGGATCTCCTGAGTCCCAGTCTAACACTCTAACCACTATGTTGTGTGATAAAAAGAAGAAACAAACCCTTGTCCTTATTCAAGGACAGGAAATGGAGTTGAATATTTTGATGAATTGTACTTCAGCAATTGTGCGTTAATATCTTATCTTCGAAATTCCTTTGTTCAAGAATGGCCACCGTAATGTCAGTGACAGGGTGTCCTGGGAGGTTGAAATGTTCCCCAACCGGTTTTTGAACATTGCCATTCCTGATGTCAGAGTTGCCCAGTCTTTTGCACAGGTTTAGGGGTATTACTGAAGGGAAGCTTCACGATGTTTCCTGTTACATAAGAACAAACTGGACAGTTTCTTTTGAGAACTCAAAGACAAAATTCAACGTCGTCACATTGGTATACACAATGCACTACATCCAACATTATGTGCGTTGATATCTGCTCATGGAACAGAACGTACCCATCCTCTCTTCCACCTGCATGCCCCCCAAATCTTTTCTGGAGAATCCTCCAACCCTCTGGAGCAGGTTTTGTAGAGTCATGGAGGGGTTGCAGCTGGGAGGGGAATTCGCTTTGCCAGCCGTTTCAGCAGACAGACACAATTGGATGTCGCCCAACACATGTCTTGTATGTCTTTTTTCACCAGTAGCCTTTGAAAAGTATATTTACAGCCTGAGCTTAAATTCATTTAGGTTTAGTTAGAAGTGAAGGAGTAACTAGATAGAAGGTGGGACTTAATCCCTCCTGCACCTCCCAATTCTGCTTGCAGCTATTATTTATTCACTTATAACCAATCTTTCAGATTAGAATCTTTACAAGGCAACTTGCAAGACAAACATTAAAAACAATTAAAAGGAATTTCCTAAAGTACATCAGCAAAATAAAATAATAATAATCTATGAGTTGGAGCTAGAGACAGTAAGGCTTAATCAGAAAAGGCTTTGCAGAACAGATGATTTTATAACATGTCCAAAGGCAGGGAGAGAACAGGGCTTCGCGGCTTTCCTCTGGGAGAAGAAATCCTGACAACCAGATCCTAGGCCATTTGAATCTGCCTTCCCCAACCTGATTTGCTCCAGATCTTTTGGACTACAACTCCCATCAGTCTCAGCATGGCCAATAGTCAGATATTATGGGAACTGTAGCCCAGAACATCTGGAGGGACCCAGGTTGGGAAAGACGGTCTTCTAGGTACAAGCACTTTAAATTGAAACGTGTGTAACAAATAGGTAACAGTGCAGCTGATATAGCACTGGTGTAAGATGTGCTTGCCATCTAGCTCTTATCAGCATCAGGGCAGTCATTTTCAACCAACTGCAGTTTCCAAACTATTTTTTAAAGGCAGCCCTATGCAGAAAGCAATTCAGAGTCCAACCTGGATGGAAGCAGCGCATCAGTCACTGAGGGCGCGATCCTGTGGCGATGAGCAAAAATCCCCAAGCTCAGAGGCTCACGCTCATCCAATGCAGAGGCGGTCTTTGCTTCCCCACTCCTCCCGCTCTGCTCTGCATTCCAGTAGATGGCTGTTTTCAGTGGTCTATCTGAGCTGAGGCACTTTGGAGGGGGAGGGAAGAAGGCTGGAAACCTCATATCCTGGCAGCCCTGGTCTCCTCCCCTCCCTGACCCCAAAAATGCCCCCCTTTGCCCCCGCTCTGAGCTTGCTTTTCTGACTTTGGAAAGGCAGCCAGCATGGTTCTTTCCACGCTGGCTGGGAGGGGAGGGGGTGGGATCAGCGCACGTACCCCGCGCCTCCAAGGTTGGAGTGCTGTCTCCGACCTTGGATCTGTGAATCCGGATTATCCTATGCCGCCCTAGAAGCTGTCTAGCTCTCCCCAGCTATGTTCGCCTTCCCCAGACAGGGTTACTGTTGGCGAACCACTTGAGTCTGGTAAAAGGCATTCCTGGTTATTACTAGCAGGTGCACATGCAGTGTGGGGAAATCAATTCAAAATGGCCCATGGGAGGGATATTTTGAGGGGAAATAGTAGGCATGGGAGGAGTTAAAAACCTTCCCACTGATTTTCTGCCTGCAGGTGCCCCACCCCCCCACCACAGCATTAGCATTATGTGGAAAACTGAGGGTTGGGGATTTGTTTTTCCCCCCTCATGATATCTACTCATTTACAGTCATGCCTTGGATTAAGAGCATAATTCGTTCCGGAAACGTGCTTGTAATCCAAAACACTCTTATATCAAGACGAAATCCCCCCCCCAAAAAAAATGTGTACAGGGATTTTTAATTTAAGCCGTACTACAGTACTTGTATTGCAAGACGTCGCTTGTATATCAAGTCAAACAAAATTAAATAAATATTTAAAAATTTGCTTGTCTTGCAAAACGCTCTCAAACCAAGTTACTGGCAATCCAAGGTATTACTGTATTAGGATTATCATTTATTCTATTTCTATACCGCCTTTCAGCAACCAACCAAGGTGGTTTGCAACGATTTCACAAAATAAAAACCAGAATCAGATTTAAAACATAGTAAAACTTTGAAGGCAACCTTACAAGGCCATAACCATTTAAAAGCCTAGTTAAGATGTGCAGACCAGTCATAATTCCAAAGGGAGCACATTCTAGAGTTTGGGACCAACACAGGAGAAAGCCCTTTGCCACATGCATGCCCCGACAAGTGGGCCTCTGCAAGCCAGGGCGTCTTCAAAAGGGCCTCTCCTGCTGATGTCAGTAACAGAGCAGGTTCATACGGAGATGAGATATGCGGTCCCCAAGACAGCCCTGTCTGATTTTCAGTCAGATTTACATATGTCTGTCTAGTATCACAGTCTAACTGGAGCGTCTGCAACACAAAGCATTGCCCTTTAAGCTATAAATAGATGCTCAGAGGGTTCCCTTGGAAGAAGTACTTGTTTGAGGAGAGGACAAGACTTCCACATAGTTCTCCCGACCCAGCTGTCTTCTCTTGTCACTTGTGCGGGTCTTCTCACTCCAGTCATACAGTCCAGTAAATGCTACAACCTTCAGTCACCGCTAAGAATAAACCTCTCAACAACAAGACTGTGTCAACCCAAAAACACTCCAGAAACTAGATTGGGAAGATGACCCGGCAGAATGACCTCACACGAGGAGAGTCTATATAAGTTAGAGTAAGCAGGCTACCACAGCGTTTGGATATTAAGCAAGCAGACGACTAGCTCCGGGCTTGTGCGAGCGCTGCCTGCAACCATGTCACAGGTATGAATCTTTTTCTTCTTCATTTACTAGAATCATAACAGCTGGTATTATGTTTATCTGCAGCTCTAGTGGCTTTATAGTCATTGGTTGTGGTGAGCTGAATCAACGACATTTTTCTGAGTATCTTCATTCCCGGTTTATCTCTGGTGCTGCACAGCTTTGTGAATATCTTAGGTTCAGCAATGAATCCGTCTGCAAAAGACTAACAGTGCTGATTATCCTAAACTAGAGCAAGTGGGGGTGGATGGGTGGCTAATAAAAATGTAGCTTAGCGCCCTCTTCTCCCCTGGCCTTTTTTGTCCAGTACCCATTAACATGCATTTAAGGATACAGTGTTTTAATACACCTTAATCATATATTTGATAGAATGCTTTAATTGAGGGTTAGGTGCATGGAGAGTAATTCAGTTTCATTGACAAAATGCTACCAAAAAAAATGTGTTACTTCCTGCCTGCCTGTGCTACATACTTCTCAGAGAGTATATTACATGCCAAATACAAGGTAAAAATCTTAATGACCAAAGGAGCAAAAGGTTCTACTAACTTCTGACAGAATACATTTTGCTGTTGAGGCAAACTTCTTCCAGGATTCAGGTTAACGATCTGACTGGATAACCTGCCTGCAAAACCGAATTCCAAAATCGATGTTGGTGTAATACCTTTATTAGGCCGACACAAAGATCACAAACAATGTGCAAGCTTTCAAGATCTCCAGATCTCTTCATCAGGCAAGATGTTACAAAAACTAGGTTGTGTGTGTGTGTGTGTTGTCTTAACAAGGCTTAGGATGTAAAACTGCTTCATATGGACATAGAGAGCTTTCATCATATGGGGCATGCATAAAAACTGTAATTTCCTAATGTCACAGCTCGGTTATGAAAGGAAATTTTGAAGTAGAATGCACACATACACAACACACACACACAGCAGCTATTCAGAAGCTACTTGAAGAGGCTGGGTAGAGGAATTTTGCTTCTGCTTAGTTTCCATTCAGAGTAAATCATCCCTGAAGGCAATATTGGAGCTCTTATAAACAAACACTCTCTTCCTGTCACCCTTTCACATAAATTGTAGGATAGATTGTTGTGCCTGCAAGCATAGGAATGGGTTCTGGCTAAAACCTTGCCCATGGCTAAACTTGTCACTTCAATAACATTGGAAATTATGCGGCTCCCTGGCAGAAGCCAGATTCTGTCCACCTAAAACTATCTAAAATTATTTCTAGGTCGCTTTTAAGGGTGGAACCCTCTCAAGGTGGCATGCAAGATAAAAGCCGTATAAAGTGGATACAATGAAAATATCTATAACAACATGTTTCAATAAAATCCATGAAAACTGTGACTGCCAATTAAAATCAATAAAAACAAAACTTACCAGTAAAAACCAACGGCCCAGACTTAAAGGAAGGACAATGAAAACAACTGGGTCTTCACAGCTTTCCTGAAGACCTGCAAAGAAGGAGCCTGACAAACCCCTGATGGAAGTTTATTCCAGCAGTGCAGGGCCACCACTGAGAAGGCCCTCTCCCTTCTACTCACCAGCCTAGCCAGCTTTGGTGGCAGGAACGTGAGAAGGGCCTCTGTTGATGACCTCGGGGTGCAGGCAGGCTGGTACAGGAGAGAGCAGTCCTTCAAATAGCTTGGGCCCAAACCACTTAAGGCTTTAAAGGTTAACACCAGCACCTTAAATTGGGCTTGGAAACGCACTGGCAACCAGTGCAGCTGGCACAGTATTGATGTCACATGAGCCGATGGCCTGGCCTGGCCCCCACCAATACCTGGGCAGTATTGATGCCAGCAGACCTGCTGATCTGGTGTGTAGAGACTGTTGGCTGCTTTGCTAAGTAAATCTAGCATCTTGGGGGAGAAAAGCTAACAGTGGGTGAGGTCTGCATGTTACATGCTAACTCAGGGAACCTGCTTCAAATAATTTGGCTGTTTATAACAGGGTGAGCCATTCTCTTTGCCATGTAGTTAGGGAGATTTTCTGTGCTAGCACAAACTACCAAACGCCGACTGATAGGCAGAAAATTACCAAGTGTAGTGAGCTACATTGCAGTAGTGATAACAGTTGCCAGCTACAGTGCTCTTTCAAAGGTGTCCAACTGGCAACTTTGCCTGTTGGGCTTCAGCTATTGGGCGGTATAGAAATGTAATAAATAAATAAAATGAATAAATAAATAAATAAATAAATAAATTAATAAAACTTAAAGTATAGTCTTGCCCTACCATTGTGTGGAATCAGCAACTCCCCATCCAGCATTCATACCTTCAGTATGACTTCCTTGTTCCAGGACTACAAAATATCTCAACAGAACAGTCTACCCAAGATAACTAGCCAGTTATGGAAAAAACTAAGCTTTCCATTTTCAGTCTTAATGTTCTTTGGCTGGCTATGTTGTTTTGCTCCCTAGGGGTCTGAAATGTTTTTGTTCCCACAATAAAATAGTAGCAAGCTATTCTCATGCATTCTTTGAATATGTAGAAAAGTCCATTGCTACAACTCTGTTGGTTAAGTTTGCTGTACTTAATCTAAAGTACTTCAGAATTATTGTGCAGGACATTTAACATAATATGCGTAGGATTTTATGCCTATATCAACAGGAACACAACAGTCTTATCCTTACCTTAGCACAAAGGGTATTTGACTGGACAAAAAGATTAAACGTTTTGCATTGACACTGAAGAAAATCTCAAACTGAGGTAATGAATAACACCCAAGTTAAACAACAGCTGTAATGCAGCACTTCCAAACACACACATGTGCACATCTCTCAACAGTCACTCTTCAACTTACCACAGAAATGAAACTAGAAAGTTGTACTGGGGCAACTTACAAATACAGACCAGGTTTCCTTTTATACTAGGTATGGACCAGTGAGTAAAAATTGTTTCCAAGCTGCACACAACTACCTAGAATGGAACACAGCAAGAGCTGTTCGTGCACATCCTCATTTATATAGTTCTTTACAGTAACATAAAGATCCTTGCTCCACCAAAGACTTTAAATCTAAATTCGGGAGGTAGGGGGAGAATATGTGCAAGTACAATTATGTGTACTCAGGCTTGGTTTCAGTTTGGGATATTAAATCTTCAAATAAGACAGCCATCCTATGGTCCCTGGGCGAGCATCCCAGGGACCATAGGAATGGCTTGGAGGAAACCCCCTCTCCAAGGTCAGAGATCGTGCTCCAACTTCAGATGGAGGGGGTCAGAGATCCACCCCTCCCCTGTGCCCCTGCCCCGGTCCCCTGCCCCTCACAGCCGGTGTAGAGAGAACCACACAGAGCTGCCTCTCCCAGGTCGAAAAGTCAACCTTGGAGAGAGGGAAAAGGGAGCAATCCAGTCGGCAGGGAGGGGAGGAGACAAGAGAGGGCAGAATACAATTTATCCTGAGCTTCCTCCAGCTTCCCTCCCTCCCCCCAAAGTGCCCTTGCTAGACGGGCTGAAAAGCCTGTCTAATGAAAATAAAGGAGATTGGAGGATGGGGAGGCAAAGATCACCTCCACCACTCTTGCCACCCCGCTGGCTTCAGCCCAGCCGGGCATGGGAATCTCAGAAGCCTCTAAGTTTGGAGGCTTCCACACAGTGAAGGCACCCTCAATAGGACTATGCCCTAAACCAGTGTTCTCCAACCTTGGGTCCCCAGATGTTTTTGGCCTACAACTCCCAGCATGCCCCAGCCAGCTACGCTGGCTGGGGCATGCTGGGAGTTGTAGGCCAAAAACATCTGGGGACCCAAGGTTGGAGAACACTGCCCTAAACGGTGTGTATGTGTGTGTGTGTGGGGGGGTGTTCTTTGCCATGTTCACATGTTGGTGCAGCAAACACTTAGGGTGTTGGAGGCAAGTAGCGTAGAAAAAAATGGTGAGTAAGCAGGGACATCATAGAGGTGTATAAAATTATGTATGGTGGAGAAGGGAGAAGTTCTAATACTAGAACCTGGAGTTATCTCATGAAACTGAATGGTGGGAGATTCAGGACAGATAAAAGGATGTACTTCTTCGCACGGCAAGTCGTTAGATCACAAGGTGTAGCGATGGCCACCAACGTGGTTAGCTATCAAAGGGAATTGGACAAATTCGTGGAGGAGAAGGATATCAGTGGCTACTATGGCTATATATTACCTTCAGTATCAGAAGCAGTACAACTCTTATTACCATTCACTGGGGAACATGAGCAGGAAGTTGCTATTGCGCTTGGGGGCTTCCCATTGGGGCATCTGGTTGGCCCCTGGGGACAGAATGCTGGACTAGGTGGGCCTTTGGTCTGATCCATCATGGCTCTTTTGAGGTTCTTTCACTTTCAGTGCCCCCCTTCAGTTCCTTCTAAGAGGGATTACTAACCCTTGATCAGCACTCTGGTTTTGGAAGCATTTGACGAAACCTGGCTTGATATCCAAAGGAAGGTGCTGGTCATCTGTATTCCTAGAACTTCTGCCTGCTGAACTTTAAGGGCACAGCCCCCTGGATTTGCTCAGTTGCCCCTTTCTCTCTTGAATCCGTATGCAGGTATTATCCAGGAGGTGATCCTAAAGGCAAATGTGGTACCAGGGTGGAGACAGCCTGATCACAATCCATTCACCAAGGATGGTTATCGCAACATACTTAATTTCAAATACAAGGAGGCAAATTGGCTATGCTGCCTTCATTCAATATTTTAGATTTTGTTGGCAAGTCCTTTAGCACAAACAGAAGGTCTGCATACCATTGTGTGTGAATCTGCAGCAGTTCTTCTGCCTAATTTCTTGTATGTAAGAGACGGTTACATGACTTCAGTTAATTAACCGTGACATATATAGCAATCTGGAGGCAAGTGGTCAAGTAATTAGATGGAATCGCTTAATATTTATAGACTGGACAGGTATGTCTGCTGTGGCTGTGGTCTGACTTGACTGTATCTTGTAGTTCAAACTTGTCCATCTTTGTAGCCAGCTCCCGTGAAAAAGAAACGCCCTCCGGTGAAAGAGGAAGACCTCAAAGGGGCTAAAGGAAAGCTCTCAAGCAACCAGGAAATCAAATCCAAAACCTACCAAGTCATGAAGCAGTGCGGTAAGTGTGTATCACTATTCTGCCAGGAATATTAATAGTCTTGCAGTGTAACTTTGAACTGAGAGTTATGAGAATCTGTGTCTGTGAGAGTAAACCCTTTAAATAGCAAATCATCATCCAGCACCCCGTGCTAAGCAGTTACCAGGAGCACGTGTGTTTTCAACAGATTGTGTGTTGAAGTTTTGCTTGCAAGGCCAGTTGCAGTGAATGCAAACGTAAATTTGGCATCAGATTGAGCTTTTCCGGGAAGTTAGATGCTTTACCTGGCTGGGGTTCCTGGTATAATGACAAGAAACAAAGCCAACTCTTTTCTGCTGTCAGTGCTCTGAGCCTTCCTAGATGAAGGCAGTCCTGCCCAAAACATATCTTGTGACACACAGGGGGGTTTGTTTTGTTTTTATATCATATTCAGTCAAAAGGTTTATTGAACTCCATGAATATTTAGGCCTAATAAGATAGTACAAGGGGTTGAACATAAATTGGGCACGGAAAGCTGCTTGAACTCTCATCTTGAATGGACAACAACAGGGCCTTATATCATGGAGAATGTCAAACCTGTTTGGCTAACAGGTTTAAGTAGACAGTTGGGACTACTATGGTATGGGATGTATGGGGGAAACAGACGAAAGTAAAATATCAAAGGGCTGGTTAATAAGGGATCACTTGTACAGAAGCCTCTGTGTGCCAGTATTGGTCTTCAGTTCCAACAACCAGTACAGGCATCTATGTTAGAAAACCACACTTGCCTTGCACTCCTGACAAGCCGAGAACTGCTGCCAGCCACCGATCCTAAAAACAACCATATCAGTTTCCTGCCAGAGTGAACAAGCAAAACACAGCACAGGTCTTTTTCATACACTGTCTCCTCTGGTGGCTGCTGCTTATCCCTGCCCTTTCCCCTTCCTGTTCCACGCAAGATCAGTCTTTAAAAATGTTGTTTGAAATGTTGATAGTGAGTGAGCAGCTGTCCACTTTACCATGTACATGTAGCATTTAGAAACAAAGCAAAGCAACAGTTTTGCAAGGTTCCCCCTTTGCATGCAACAATGTGCTGCCATTTTCAGAACTCGCCCTCTCTTTTTTAAAAATGAGCCACCTGAGCAATGGAGTACACATCTTCTTCTTCTTCTTTAACCCCCATCCTGCCCCTGCCCCTGCTGCAAACAGGCTTTTCTTCTACTAAGAAGAAAAGCCGCCATAGCAAGGTTCTCATGCCCCATTAGGTTTGCACTGTGATCATAATGCTCTTTGAAGAATTGGAGCTAGCATTGCATTGGGAATGCAGCGCTCCCACTGCATCCCCACTTCCCTACATAACCATCAATTATCATCTACATTTTAAACCCTAAGTCAGAACCTGTGGCCCTCCAGATGTCGGACTACAACTCTCATCATAAGAACTGGTGCCTGAGTTTTGCGTTCTTCCTCCTCCCTCCCAATCCCTTTTCCTTTTGTGCCATGTCTTTTATATTGTAAGCCTGAGGGCAGGGACTGTCTTAATATTAATCTTTGTAAGGCACTCTGGGAGCCTTTTCTGGCTGAAAAGTGGGGTAAAAAAATCTGTAAATAAATAATGAAATTATCCCTTATCATTGGCGATGCTGGCTGGGGCTAACGGGAGTTGGAGTCCGACAACATCTGGAGGGCCACAGGGTTCCCCAACCCTATGAGGTAACAGTGATATAATTATTTTCTCGGGAAAGGAACTTTCCAAGATGGAGTGTCATATTTTAGATTAATGTTTTTTTTTTTTAAAGGATACATCTGCCTGTGAGCTCCAGTATCCAACAGTCCTGTGCACACTGAGCCCCTGGACATGTGATGAACAGTCCTTTCTTAAGTGCACACAATATATATCTCAGTAGGGGTGTGTGTGTGTGTGTGTGTCCTGTTCCCCTTTTCCACAGCTGCCATTGTGTGTGAATCATTCTTGCTGAAGTATGAATTGAATCCTGTTTTTTTTTTTTCCCCAGAGCAAGCTGGCTCCGCTGCGCCATCCGTATTCAGCCGAGACCGGACAGGAGGGGAAACAGTCTTCGATAGGCCTAAAGAAGAGCCTCCAAAGAGTGTCTTTGGCTGATGGCCAAGAGATCTGTGATGAATATTCATGGCCTACTTAACCCTTCTTTTGCTTTTACATACACCAGTCTTATTACTGCGCTATTAATTAATTATTTTAATTACTAATTAGGAAGAGAATTTACACTGATTGTACGCTACCATTTTTATTTTTATTTTTTGTATACATTGGTGAGGATTTTCTTACCTGTCCTGTGGATCATGATTCAAGTTTGGCGGTAGTTATTGGGTGCAGGGTGATTCTGTAATGACCAATTTTGTTACACACGTATAGGATACTTCTCCTTAAATTTATGTTCCAGAACAGTGTCCCAGTTCCCATTGTGATTATAATTTTGTGGCATAAAGCCAATAAAGCGCCGTGGCTTTGAGTGTGGCTAATCACTTTGTTTTCCCTGGCAGAAAAAAACCCTCCCCTTATGTAACTACTTTCTCACACAACAAATTGGAGGAATTTGTGTTTATGCCCAAGAGGTTCCCAGCATGAAGATTAGCCTATTTACTAGTATTATTAGTTGCAGCCTCTGGCTAGTTAAGGCCTACCCTGCCTACTTATATATAGCAGGAGCCTCCAGTTCTTCCAGGAGTTAGCATTTCCATTCTGCTGCCCAGAGGGAAGAGGCTTTTTCAAGGCAGCAATGCGCCCAGAACTTTTTCTGCTCTTGATTGGCCGTGCTTTGATTTCCATGGGAATAGTCATTCCAGGAGAGCTGCCAGACGGAGACCGGTTTGGATCTTCACCAGCGCAAAGCAACAGGGTAAGGCAACTGCTGCAGCAGTTGTGGTACTTGCTCTCTTCTAGGTTGATCTTGGAGTTGGGGGTAGCTGGCTCGCCAAAAGGAAGCCAGCCCAGCCCAGCCCATTTGATCAGGAATGGAGGAACCAACACACAAATTAGCCAAAGTGTACAGCAGTCGGTCTTTCTGCACAGTGGCTTTAGGACCTGGAGATTTATGTAGAGCAACCTTCTCCAACCAGGTGTTTTGGACTACCAATCCCAGCATTCCTGACTATTGACTATGCTGGCTGAGGTGGATGGGAACTGAAGTCCAAAACATCTGAAGGATACCAGGTTGGGAACGGCTGATGAAGAGGCTATTCTGAAAGCTGCCAGCTTCCATCCCCGTCTTGAATGAGTGAGCGTGTGTGTGTCATTCAGCTTCCATCCTGGCCTCCCAAAGTTCTGTCCCACTTGAATGCCACCAAAATATTGAACCTGGAATGGGGCAGTGGATAGAAGGGCATGTTTGATCCTTCATAACTGGGGTTTCCGGCAGCAGGCAGTAGGTGTGGCCTCATCGCCGTTGTTTCCCCAAGTGCCTGCCTTTTAGTTTCTCCTACATGTGAAGGGCTGCCAGGCATTCCGAGGGGGAAAGGTAACAGCTCTGCCCTTGGACACTTGCAGGAAGAACAAAACCTGCCCTCAGCCTGACACTGGGGCCTGCCTGCCCTCACTTATGGGAAAGACATGAGTACTGAACACACAGGTGCACTACAGCAGCCTTCTCCAAACCGCCACCTTCCAGATGTTTCGGACTTCAACTCCCATCAGCCCCAGCCAGCATGGCCCATGGGAGCAATCCTGGGAGTTAGTCTACAGCAGGGCTCTCCGACCTTGGGTCCCCAGATGTTGCTGGCCTACAGCTCCCAGCATACCCAGCCAGCATGGCTAATGGCAAGGGATTCTGGGAGCTGTAGTCCAGCAACATCTGGGGACCCAAGGTTGGAGAGCCCTGGTCTGCAGCATTGCCACCCCAGGCCTAACGCTATGCGAAGTGCTTCCACTGCACACTGAACGAGTATTTTTGTGTATGGGTGTGAAACATATAATATAGAAATGCACACCAAAGAAGAAAGAGGAGAAGGGAGACTGTGCTCTGTCTGAATGGTCTCCCTTGAAGGTAGCTGCTGTGTTTAGGGGAGGGGCAAGGGTTAAACACATTGTGACACTTTCCTTCCCCCGTTGTAGTTTCGGAAGTTGGGGGAGGCAATGGGTTGGGCACAAGGATTCCCATTCACGAGTGGAAGTGCAGCAGTGTTGCTGGTGTGGCGTTGGGGGGGGAGGTGTCCGCCAGTGCTCGTGTCCTGTTGAGTCCCACCACCACCACCATCACCACCTCACAGGCATCACACATTGCTCCAGAGCAGTGTTCTCCAACCTTGGGTCCCCAGATGTTTTTGGCCTACAACTCCCAGCATGCCCCAGCCAGCTATGCTGGCTGGGGCATGCTGGGAGTTGTAGGCCAAAAACATCTGGGGACCCAAGGTTGGAGAACACTGCTCCAGAGGGTCAGGGGGCATCAGAGCAGCTTTTCTGGGGCCGCGAGTGGTGGTGGAGGGCTTAAGATGGGGGCAAAATGAAGAATCCTCGCTTTTGAGCAGGTGCTTCAGGTCACACGCTGCCATCTTGGGAGCTAACTCTGAAAGGGAGAACGTTGGGAGGTGGCGGCACAGGCTGAAGGAATGAACAGGCAGGGGAGTGCGAGAGGGAAGGGCTGAAGCATTTCCCTTCCCATCCATCAAATTTCATCCGCCTTTAATGAGCTGCCAAGTCACTGGGGCCATCGCCCAGCTAAAGAAACCTCCCTCGAAGATTTGCAGCGCAATCCTACGCACGTTGGAAGCAAGTCCTGCTGACTTCACTAGGGCACAGAAATGCTGCCCTCGGTCATTTAAAACGCAGGTGATCTGTTCCGCAGGGATTTGCATATGAAAGTATTCCTGAGCAGGGGGGGGGGAATTCCACACATTGGAATCGAGGAGGCCGGCTGGTGTTAGAGCAGACACTGTCTCTTGGAAAGGTTATTTTCCTCCTTTGTGAGGAAATGTATCGGAACAGCTTCTCCCTGGTCCTTGCTCAGTATTATCTTCCCCTCCACCGCCTTTGGATACATCGGAAGCGTCCTTATGTTGAGTCAGACCATGGGCCCATCTAGCCCAGTATTGTCAACGCTGACTGGCAGCAGCTCTCCAGGGTTTCAGGCAGGATTCTTTCCATGCCCTACCTGGATGATGCCGGGGATTGTACCAGGGATGGGGACTCGGACTCGAGGACTCGACTCATGAGTCGGACTGAGTCCCCCCTCTGACTCGACACGGACTCGAGTCCCAATATTTTTAATGGGACTCGAGACTCGACTCGGGACTCGAGATCAAGGACTCGTCAACATCCCTGGGCTGTGCCAGAAGGAGCGCGATCACCGGTGAAGAGCGCATGGAAGCGAGGCGCGCCGCTGCTCAGCCACTATGGACACAGCTACCAGGAGCGCAGCCCCAACGATGTGTTGAGATTTATTTTGATTGATGTGTTGTTGTGGGGGGTTTGGGTTAGGGTCAGACATTTTGGGTTTGGCTGCCTCTGCCTGCCTGTCTGGGGTTCCCAGCCTCCTCTGCCTGCCTGGTCTCTTCTTGACCAGTTCAACAGTTGAATTGTCCAAGACAAAGGCCTCTGCCTGCCTGCTTTGGGGTTCCCTGCCTCCTCTGCCTGCCTGGTTATTTTGGGTTTGTCTGCCTGGTCTGTTCTTGCCAAAATCAGTTGCAGAGTTTTGAAATAAAAAGGCACACTTGTGCCTAGAATTTATTTAAGCCACACATCTGAAGTAGCCTTATTTTGTTGGGGGGAAACCCCATTGATTTTAATAGGGACTCGTGGAGTCAGTTTTGGGAGTGACTCAGGACTCGTGACTCGTGAGTCACCATTTTGGACCAAGGACTCGGACTCGGACTCGAGACTCGGGTCCAAAGACTCGTGACTCGACTCGTGACTCGAGACCAAGGACTCTTCAACATCCCTGGATTGTACCTGGGACCTCCTGCATGCAAAGTATGTGCTCTACCACTGAGCCATGGCTCCTCCCACAAATGAGATGGATGTCCATAATAGTTGCCTGCCACATTGCTGTTTCCCACAGTCCTCCCCTTCCCCCATGGAGGCCATGACAAATGTCGCCACACACAACAGGCCTCATTCAGCCTGGACCAGGCATACCGGTGCAGATCAGCATTGGCAACAGTGAATCGTCCTCAACAATGTTCTTGGAGTCCTAGTTTAAGATCAGGAGACTTGTTGCAGTATCATGGGTGCTTTCGAACACACACTTCCAGATTCCAGTAAGTTTCCCAGGAGCTCTCTGCCAAATGTGAGTGCGGATTTCAGAATTTGCACACACACATACACACACACACACCAGGTTCTGAATACTGCTGGAACTGCTGGCAAGTCTAGTCTGAGATTAAAACCGTTGCTAATTCTCATGTTTTAATAAAACATTTGCCAAAGAGAGCCTCACGATGGAGCTCTTGCCCCACGTTGGTCCAAGTTTTTTTAAAAAACACACCATACAACCCATCTATTATCTCTAGTGTCCATTAATTCTTTCTATTAACAATATCTGTGTTCTCTCTAAAACTTTTGTAGCTGGCATTGGATGCCTACATTGGATGCTCATGTCCCTTGATAGCAGTCTTTTCGGTATGCAGTGAACTCTGAGACATTGTCCCAGGAGTAGAACAGAGTGGCCGATTGCACCTTAGACCAGCGTTCCCAACCTGGTGCCCTCCAGATGTGTTGGATTACAACTCCCAGCATACCCCAGCCAGCATGGGTATGCTGGGAGTTGTAGTCCAACACATCTGGAGGGCACCAGGTTGGGTGAGGCTGCAAACAGGCTTTGGCTGAGGCCCCTTCTTTGCTTCTCTCTAGGCCTCTGGTGTACAAGAAGCTATTTCCACCAAAAGTACCAGTAGCCTGCATTCCAAGGGCCCAGAAAGGTGGCTCCCGGGATGCTTTCAGATGAGGTTTTTACAGCGCCCTCGCCTTGCCCTCACGTACAGAATGTTACAGGGGTCCAGACGTCATTGTCTTCCACCCAGAAAACCTTCCATGTTTTCCCACCGCTGCTTCTGTCTTTTTCCTTACCACAGTAAACTCGTTAAAGAAATTTGCGGCACAATGCTTTCCCACTGGTAGCGCTAGGTAGGGTGGCCAGGTGTCCTACTTTACAGAGGACAGTCCTCTATTGTGGAGAGCTGGCAGAGGACAGTCCTCTGTTTGAAGGTGGCCTCCCCTGGAAGGCTGTCCAAGCCCAGTTCAAAGATAAAGAATCAGAAGTAAGGGCAGGGCCCTTAGAACAGGCCAAGCTGACCACCCACAGTGAGCACCTGGACAGCAGATTGAGCAGGCACATGGGTCACCATCTTCCTCACTATGGTGAGATGCCTTGTGTTTCTATTTAAATAATAGCTATTACTTCTAAATTTAGACCTACCGTATTTTTCCGTCTATAAGACGCCCCCATGTATAAGACGCCCCCCACTGGGCAGTTTTGCAACCGCACGGTTCTCTCCTTGGCTTACTTCCATATATAAGACGACCCTCAATTTTTAGTCTAGCGATTTTAGGAAAAAGTATAGTCTTATACATGGAAAAATACTGTATACATATAAATGCACACATGCTAATGTTATGCAAATTGGTGACCTTCTTTGTCCTCTTTTATGGGGATGCATTTCCTTTTTTCTTCTTCTTTTTTTTTTTTGGTGCTGTGTAAATGGCCACCCTGGCTCTAGGGAGCCCTCCGCCTGGAAGCATCCTACATCTGTGGAAGTGGGGAAGATTGTGTGAATGTTGTTAAGCAGATCGCTGGATGGACGGTTATTTTCTCAGTGTACAGTATTTCACTGAAAGGCTGTTTAAGATGAACAGTCTTTTCTCAGATGGTTTATCCAAACATCCTTCCAGCATGCTGACACTTAAGTGTGTTATGTCCATAATCTGATCATGCACAGTAAGACTAAGCATAATAGATGCCCTCACGATTTCATTTGAATCATGTTCGGCATGGCACTAATTCTCTGTATGAAAAGGTGGTGCCTGATCCCAAATGGTTTAGTGCAGTGTTCTCCAACCTTGGGTCCCCAGATGTTTTTGGCCTACAACTCCCAGCATGCCCCAGCCAGCATAGCTGGCTGGGGCATGCTGGGAGTTGTAGGCCAAAAAGATCTGGGGACCCAAGGTTGGAGAACACTGGTTTAGTGTCATTGTGGTGCAGTTCAATCTGCAGTTTTCTGCATGAGGTTTTTCAGCTCACCGTGGAGTGGATCTTCTAAGCTTCATTATCTCTAAACTGGTCCCTTTTGTAATCCATCCAACCTAATGGGGAAGGATGAACAAATGCTTGAGCATATTATGTATCATGTCTGGCACGGTCTCCTTCACTTCCCTGTTCAGCGCCTTGTGTCAAGGTGGCTGAACAGGGAGTGTGGGAAGCTCTCATGGATATTCCCAGAGAGCCAATTAAATCTTCAGGTAGGCATATGGTGTATTCCTCCACTCAGCTGAACTACTTCCAAATGCATTTGAGGGGTCATTCTTAAAGAGACTCCATTTTAAGTTCTCTGGTTTGCCCATTACTAATTAAGATCTCATCTCGCTCATCATTTGTATTCCATCTTTCCTCAAGGTACCTCAGGACAGTTCTTCATAATTCTGTGAGATGGCCCAGCAGGACAACCCAATGAGTGACTCGGCTGAGTGGGGATTTGAACCCAAATAACCTTGGTCCCAGTCTGGCACTCTGGCCACTATACCTCACTTGTCTCTGAATTGATTAGGAGGAACACCATCAGTGCAATTTTTTCACCTGGTTCTGGTCATCTGAACTAGCTGAAGTGCAGGCATCCGAAATGTAGGCACCAGTCTTATTATCGTCTTAAAAACATAATCCTACGCACGCATATTTGGTGCTGTGTGACACATTTTGGAATCTAGGAACCGTGTGAAGACATACCAGATGAACCCCATTCGCTCACTGGGTTCCAATCTATACATTATGCTTACCATGCAAAGGGAGCTGGAAACAGTAACTAATGTATAGATTAGTTACTGCTCCTCTCCATCAAGGCACATACTGTGCCTTGGTGGAAATTCACTATGTAATCAGGTGAGCAGTGACTCCACAGCAGGGGTGAGCAGAAAGTAGATCGCCAGATGTTTTTGACTTCAACCCCCAGCATTCCTGACCAATGGCCATGAAGGTAGGGACTTCTGGAAGCTGAAGTCCAAAACCTCTGGAGATCTACCTTCTGCCCACACCTGCTCTACAGCAAGGGTGGTGAACCTGTGGCCTCCAGAGGTTTGCCTCTTAACTCCCATCAGCCCCTGCCAGAATAGCCAATGATCAGGGAAGAGGAGAGTTGGAGTCCAGCAACACAGGTTCCCCACGCCCGCTCTACATATTCCAGCCCTGGCTGCAATATGGACAAAGCAGGTTGTTTCTGATGCCAGTAGATTAAACATGATGGTCAACCTTTGGTCAAAAAGCTTGAGAAAGAAGAACTGTGCTCTTAGCTCTGTGCTCAGTGTGTAAACATGAGATCTACTAGAGTCATTTCCCAAAACCACCTACTCAATTTCCCCCAAATCCTAGTTATTCATTAATCCTTTCCAATAAATTAGTTCTCCTCTGCGGCTCTGTGGTTTCCAAAATGGAGAGGCATTTTTTCTTCACATGGATGCACCTTTTTTCACTGGTAGTGCTAGCAGAACGTGCTGTTTGCCAGGTATTTTCCACCTTCTTTCTTGGTATATCTAATTTTATGTTAGAAAATGGGGAAATGGCTGTATATCTTAGAGGTTTAAATAAGGGTGGGGGTGCTACCCAGCCTTATTTCGCCGCCGCTTGTACCTGTTTGAAGTCTTGCTCTTTTTTTTTCGAGCGGCCCCCGTCCTCTTTGGCTGGGCCCATTCGGGCCCGGAAATGGACCCTGCATTATCTGCCTGTATACCAGCGCAAACAGAGTTGATGCAGGAAAATGGCTGGGTTTGGGTATGGAGACAGTTGGACATCGGGAAAGCCATGTGTCAAAGAAGGGAGAAGCCTCCCCTTCTCAAGCAGTGACATGGCTTGAGTTTGAAAGGAGTTGTTCGTGCATTTCTGGTGCTTTTGCCTGTAGTTGGCCTCTTGTGTGTATGACACATATATCATCTCCTGCCTCTGCTCTACAAAACAAGCTCCAGCACAGGGTGATGCATTCCCTATGCTTTTCCCTCTGCCCAACCAAGCTGGACTTGGAAAAGCAGTTCCTTAATTGGAAGGGAAGGTGAGCATCTTGTATTCATGGCTTCATGGTAGAGTTCCCCACCACGTTGCCCTCTCATCCATCATAGAGTCAACAACAGTATTGCCACAGGTAGTACAAGTGGTGGGCGGAGGCATGCTTCTTCAGAACTGGTTTGGTCAGGATCATGGAGAGGTGGCAGCAGCTGGGGTGGACAGTGTGGATAAGAGAGGGCCTTTGGAGGGAGACAGCTCCAAGAATGGGGGCTTGAGTGTGTGTGAATGGGTAATCGATCCAGAACAAAGTCTGCAGGGAAGTACTAGTTTCTCTCTACTCAGCACTGGTTAGGCCTCATCTTGAGTACTGCATCCAGTTCTGGGCACCACACTTTAAGAAGGATGCAGACAAATTGGAAAGGGTTCAGAGGAGGGCAACAAAGATGATCAGGGGACTGGAAACAAAGCCCTATAAGGAGATGCTGAAGGAACTGGGCATGTTTAGCCTTCAGAAGAGAAGGCTAAGAGAAGAGAGATGATAGTGCTCTTCAAGTACTTGAAAGGTTGTCACACAGAGGATGGCCAGGATCTCTTCTCGATCATCCCAGTTTGCAGGACACGGAATAATGGGCTCAAGTTACAGGAAGGCAAATTCCACCCAGACATCAGGAAAAATGTCCTGACTGCTAGAGCAATACTCCAATACAGTAATACCTTGGATTGCAAGTAACTTGGTTTGAGAGCGTTTTGCGTTTTGCAAATTTTTAAATATTTATTTATTTTTTACTTGACATACAAGCAACGTCTTGCAATACAAGTACTGTAGTACGGCTTAAATTAAAAATCTCTGTACAAATTTTTTGGGGGGATTTCGTTTTGATATAAGAGTGTTTTGGATTACAAGCACGTTTCCGGAACGAATAAAATCCAAGGCATGACTGTAGAACCAACTACCTAGGGAGGTAGTGGCAGGCCCGGTGCAAGGCAATTTGGTGCCCTAGGCAAGATCAGATATTTAGCGCCCCCCCTTCCCACTTGAGCCCTCCCTCCCTCCAGCCCTATGCCCATTATGAAATAAATTTCCCTCCCTGGGAACTGCCGAGCCCCATAGAAAAACTTTGTGGACTTTGAGACTTTTCCTTTGTGTTCACGAGGAAAGCAAAGAGGCAACATCAGCCCAGCTATGCCAGGAACTCCCAAGGGCCTTCTCCTACTCCATATATATGTAAAAGCCTGTCTCCTCCTGCAGGCAGCACAAGGGATATGAAAAAAGGATGTGAGAGAGGTGTGGTGGCGCTACCTGTGAGGAATAGAGACAAAAGGGCATCTTGCAGCCTGTCCTACCTCGCAGGGTGGAGGTGCAGAGACACCGGTTTGACTCGTACACCTTCTGGGTTGCAGGGGGGGGGGATGCATGTAGTAGAAACATAGCAAAGAGAGAGCCCGTGGATCATCTGGTTCAAATTTAGGAGGGGATTTACGAAACTTGCTACTTCCCCTCCTCTATCACTTTGTTGCAATATTTCTTTATCAGAATAATGTATATTATCCTGTCTTTCCCTTTACCAGCCTAGTGCTCAAGGCAGACAACAATATTCAAAGTACAGTAAAGAAAACATCAACAGCTCAGGGCACAATCCTAAACACATTGAGGCAGAAAAAAGCCCCGCAACTCCCAGCATTCACCAGCCAGCATGGCTGGCTGTTGGAACGCTGGGAGTTGTGGGGCTTTTTTCTACCTCAACGTGCATAGGATTGCGCATGGCTGGCTGGGGAATGCTGGGAGTTGTAGGATTCCCCCCCCCTCCAAACACGCATAGGATTGCATCCTAAAACCATTTAAAACCAAAACACAGAAAAGCATGGTAAATAATTAAAACATTGGAGCCCCAGCTAGCTTAAAATACCTTTCCCTCCCTCCCTGGTTGCTGGAAATAACTGCTTTCAGGGGACCTTGAGCTGAGGAACCTGAGGCTCACGCGAGGGAGGGAAGGCGAAGGAGGTATTTGCAGGTGCATCCTTGAGAGGGAAGGCGAAGGAGGTGTTTGCAGGTGCATCCTTGAGAGGGAAGGCGAAGGAGGTGTTTGCAGCCTCCCATCATTGGCCCCTGCCCGCCTCCCCTCCTCCAGTCTGTAGCCTTCTCTGCCTCTTTTGATGCTGGTTGTGAGGAGGAGCCTGCCTGCTGCTGTTCCTGGTAACGAGCTGGAGGAGAGAGAGGGAGGGGTGCGCTTCTTTCCCCGCCACAGGACATGATTGTTAAAACAAACTTGGTAAAATACGTGATGTATTTTTTCCCCCCAAGGCATTTCTGGCGCCTCCTTTAGCCCAGCGCCCTAGGCAGCCGCCTAGTTGGCCTAATGGTAGCACCGGCCCTGGGTAGTGGGCTCTCCCACACTGGAGGCATTCAAGATGTGGCTGGACAGTCATCTGTCAGGGATGTTTTAACTTGCATTTCTGCATTGAGCAGGGGTCTGGACTTGATGGCCTTATAGGCCCCTTCCAGCTCTACTATTCTATGATTCTATGATTGTCTGCAAGCAAAAAACAACAACACATCAGTAACTTTTCACATCTTCAGTCTTTTTATGACTGGATTAAATGCACAACTGTAATGGACACATGAGATGTTGCAGGCAATTGTGTAGAAGGGTTCTCCCACTTCTTACAAAATGAAAAACCACTTTAGGAGGGATGACCAGGAGCAGAAGATAGGGGTAGGTGGTTAACCCTTTCCTGCCTGGCCATCTTTTTGCACCAGAATGGCCCCAGCTACTTCTTTTCCTCCATGGGGACCAAAGACATACCTCCTCTTGCAAATGCACATTTGGAACTCTGCAGGGAGGGGAGGAGGAAAGTGGCTGAGTTTAGTTCATACTACAGTAATACCTTGGATTGCAAGCATAATTCATTCTGGAACCGTGCTTGTAATCCATCCAAAACACTCTTATATCAAAGCGAGTCTCTGGCGGGCATGAGCGGGGCCGATTTCGGCCCGCTGCGCCCACTCGAGGCAAGTGGTTACATCCCTACCTTGTATTGCAAGACGTCGCTTGTTTATCAAGTCAAATTTATTAAAAAATTTGCTTGTCTTGCAAAACATCTCTCAGACCAAGTTACAGTAATACCTTGGATTGCAAGTAACTTGGTCTGAGAGCGTTTTGCAAGACAAGCAAATATATATATATTTTTAAAAAATGACTTGATAAACGAGCAAGGTCTTGCAAGATGTAACCGCTCGCCTCGAGCAGGTGTAGCAGGCCGAAATCAGCCCCGCTCACTGCCCGCCAGAGACTCGCTTTGATATAAGAGTGTTTTGGATTACAAACACGGTTCCTGAACGAATTATGCTCTCAATCCAAGGTATTACTGTACTTTCAATCTAAGGTATTACTGTATTTCTTTGAGAGAGATGATTGACAAGATCCAAAGAGAAATGCGTATGGAGAAGAGAACTCCATGCATGGCTAGAGCTTTGCTAGATTCTTTCCTTGGAGCAAAAACAAATTGTTGTTCAGTTTAATAAACTCTTGGGAGGTGGGGGCAAGAGGAAAAAGAGGAAACTTTGGTTAAAAATGTGAAGGACTGGGACCCGGTCCTTTGATTCTGGGTGAGAGATCAAAGGCTATAAACTGCCAGCCTTGAGTCTGTCGCCACCAAATCACGCACTTGCTGCCTGGCCCAGGCCTGAGAAGCTGGATTAAGCACTAAACCAACGGAGAAAGTACACACACCCCTGGGGTGAAATAAAAGGGAGAGTTTATTCAGGTTAGTCAGTTACAAATTGGTTGGGAGAAAGGGGAAGGAAATTGACAGAAGAGAGATACTTTGTTGCAGTCAGAGCTACAAAATAACAAAACCAATTCTCAAGCTAGAATACCCAGGCACTTACACATTGGCTTGGGGGTTGCTCTTCTTGGGGCTTGCCTCAGCCACAGCCAGAACAACAACAAAACCCAGGAGCCACGCTGACTGTATTGATGTTCTCCCACCCCTCCCCTCGATAGCCCGACCGTCACTTGGCCAATCATGATTAATTTCGTCCGGGCTAGGCAGGGGAGGGAGTTGGCTCCTAGGTGTCAGAAGGGTGACTTCCTGACCATAGCTAGAGTGCTTGGTGGACATTTGCATGCTGAATACGTCGCAGACTCTGAGGCGACACAGAGCTCTCAGGAGAAACTATGTACATTCACAGGAGATTCTCAGCCTCCGGCTGGGATTACACTTATTTACATGTGTGTGGTGGGGAAGGACACAGGAACTCAGCATGCTTTTCTTCACACACACACACACAGAGAGAGAGAGAGAGAAAAGGCAAGGAAAGCACTAATTGCACATGAAGCTCTCTCCTGCATTCTCATAACCTTTGGATTCCACCAACATTTTCTTTAACTTAAGGAATGGTACAAAGCTAATTTATTACCTTTTGTCACTCTTATCCATTTCAACTATATTTATTGTACGGAGAAATACTAGGGCTCCTCTACATGAGGCATCTAACCCAGTGCTTTACCGAGGCTGCCTCTTCCATTTTCTTTGTTGGGAGTAAAAGCGTGTCCTTTACATGTATGTTTTTCCCCCAGTTTTTCTTTCTTTCTCTGCCCTCCTATATCTTCTATTACACAGCCACAAGGTGGCACTGTGGTATAGCACAATTACTGAATTACATGTGCTTGTTTTAGTGCAATAGCTAGATAATAGCTGATTAAGTGCAATAGCTAGATAATAGCTGATTATCCTCGTTCTAAAAACCTGCGGGGGGGGGGAATGCTGGGAAAGTGTGGGAGAGGCCCTGGAGGACAACCATATTGTGTAAAGCCCCCGTGCAAACTACTGTGAGTAAAGAATCGTGCCTCATGTAGAGAAGCCTTCAGTCTGGAGGAAGCCTAGGACAAGATGTTTAGCATGCATAGTATGAAGCTTGGGTGGGGAACTAGAACAAGGCAGTGGGCCAGAATGACATTGACATCATTTGGTCGTCAGCCAAAGTGGTGGCTGGACTGGAGCTCCTCCAGACAGTGCCTTGGTTGGGGCCCTAGCTTTGCTGCATGTAGGCTTTTCCAGTTGGGAAAAGCCCACACACAGTGAAGCCACCCCAACGGAGGTACCAGATGGAGGAGCATCAGGGACCACTGATCGGAGATGACAGCAAGGATCCCTCTCCCTGCTAGCCTTTGGGGGGTGGGACTTGGAGAAGGAGCGGGGCCTTGCCTGAGGTCCCGCAAACTGTATGGGTGGCCTGGTGTGACAGATTTCCCAAATGTGTCGGTTTGCCAAGAAAGTCCAACACACTCACATTTTACTTCAAAAGAAGAAAGCTTCTCTAAAATGAGGAGACTGGTAAAAAAAAAAAAAAAAAAAAGGAAGTTGAAAGGGAAAGACAAGAGGGTCAAATCGGCCGTCAAAGTGTTTCGGCCATCTAAGTGTTTTACCCCTGCTTGCAAGGAGGAGGGGCCGAGGCACTGCCAGGACGAGGACGCCTTTCCAAGGTTGGAGCTGGAACTCCGACCTTTCCTATGGCGAGCCAGGCAGTGTCTACCGGCCATAGGATTGCGCCCTTAATTTATGACCAATGAACATTTTCAAAGTTGTATGGATATTTTTTTTAAAAAAGATGAGTGAATGGAAGTTCATCTCACTTGAATCCTGTTTGAAAAAATAAAAATGTCAGTTGCGCAGTTGTTACATTTTGTAACAATAATTGTGCGAACTCTTAGATACACTCACATTTGTTAGCAAACCTAAATGTGATTATCTTTGAAAGTACCAGTAAATCTCGACTTAAATTGTGTTACTGACATTGCCACTACTACCTGTGCCTGCTACAAAATAAATACTTGACAGGCAGTTACCAGGTGGAAATCATAAATGGAAATCAGATTTTAAATCAACCCTTTAAAAATTCTGCACACGATAATATTATATATTAATTTTATTATTTATTATTAATATTTTTTATCGCCCATCTGGCCGGCAACCGGCCACCCTGGGCGATGTACACAGAATAAAATACATAAATGCAATAAAATACATTAAAACAATATAAAAATTTTAAAATCTTAACCCACCCCATATTCCCGCCTGAACAACCAGGTTTTTAATGAGCGATGGAAGCTCATCAGAGAGGGGGCATGGTGGAGGTCACTCGGGAGAGAGTTCCACAGTACGGGGGCCGCCACAGAAAAGGCCCTCTTCCTCGTCCCCACCAGTCTAGCTGCTCTGGCTGAAGGGACAAGGAGAAGGCCATCCGTGGCAGATCTTGTTGAGCGGCCCACTTGGTGTTGCTGGAGACGCTCCTTGAGATGAACTGGACCAGAGCCGTATAGGGTTTTAAAGGTCAAAACCAACACCTTGAATTCGGCTCGGCAAGCAACTGGTAGCCAGTGCAAATCCTTCAGCACTGGCGTGATGTGATCCCGCCGGCGGCTGCCTTTAACCAGGCGAGCCGCCGCGTTCTGTACCAGCTGCAGCTTCCGAACCGTCTTCAAGGGTAACCCCACGTAGAGCGCATTACAGTAGTCTAGGCGAGAGGAGACCAAGGCATGAACCACTGATGGGAGCAGGTGATTAGGAAGGTAGGGGCGCAGCTGCCGTATCAGATGGAGTTGATACAGCGCTGCCCGGCTCACAGCTGCCACCTGAGCCTCCATGGACAGCTGGGAGTCTAGAATGACCCCCAAGCTGCGGACCTGGTCCTTCAGGGGTAGATGTACCCCATTCAGCACCAGGTCAACATCCCCTAACCTCCCCTTGTCCCCCACCAGCAGTACCTCGGTCTTGTCGGGGTTCAGCTTCAGCTGACTATATATTTAGTCAGATGCAGACGTTGATGAGGAATAGCAGAAGTCCATTTCCAGTGCATCCATTTTCTTCATGCCAGAGCTGTGTGCAAATGGGCTGCCCTATTTCTAGGCAGAGCAATGCAGGGGAGGGGACCATTTCACTGAATTTCCCCAGGGAGAGGAGAACTTCTCCAACAGTTTCTGAAAGGTGGAGCTCACTGTTAGCAGTGGCACTAGCAGCATGGCTTCTTTCTCCCCCCCCCCCAAAGTTTTATTTACTTTTATTTATTTTTTTGCTGCTGCTGCTGAAAGAAGCACTAACAGCAGCTCTGTTGACAGCCTGGCCGTCGTGTTGCATCCCCCACAATGTTCCAGACCTAATTGTTGTTTCAAATCATTGTGTGTGGGGGGGAAGGACACAGTCACAAAAAATGGTGGGGAATATTTGGAGAAAATTCTGCAAAGTGGAATTCTTTTTCTGCTGGGTGGTGAAGAAGGAAAGATCTCAGGCATTTTCTTAGAAAAAAATCTATTTTGAGAAAGTTTCACTCAGCTCTGTTTCAAGACTTTCAAAATCGATTGTTCGGGGTTACTGTTATTGGGGCAGCAACAATGACAAGTAGGGCATTAACCCTGCCAGACATTATGCGCATGCTCAGAATCTCTTGCAGTGTGAAGGACACATCACAGGCTCTTGAAGTGAGGAATACTATAGAAATCATGGACTAACACAAAAATGCCTTGTTCAGCTCCACCAGCCAATGCGTTATTTCTTTTTCTTTTTTCTTTTTAGTTCTAAAATAATAATTTGGTTTTTTAATTAGTTCCAGCTGCCCAGTTGATCATAGGGAGTTGGTTGCTGGTTGTTATAGAAACCTCATAATTGCTCACTGTGCAACATCACATCTCTATAAATTGAATTCAGAGAACCCTTTTCTCCTCTTTCCCAGAATGCCATTGAAATCTACAGCCTGCGCGTGGACTGCAAGGTTACGTCACGGTTTGCCCACACGGTCATCACCAGCAGAGTCGCTAACAGAGCAAATGAATCCAAGGAGGCCCTTTTTGAGGTAGAATTACCCAAGACTGCCTTCATCACAAACTTCAGCATGTAAGCACATCTCTTGGGGTGTTTCTGAGTCTTGTCTGGGTATCTGGGTACTGTGAACAAGACCGTGTCCTTCTGATTAGCCACTGAGAGGAATTTACTGGCTTGTGAGTGAAGGTGACTTTACTCCGATTCCTTGGTATGTTTTTGAAGGCAGGCAAAAACTTTCTTGTTCCAGCAGGCCTTCAGGGAATAGAACTGAACCAATGAGAAAGCGATGGATTTGCACACTGTTCCTATAGTTGATGTTGTTTTAGCTTTGATATTTTATATAATTTTAATACTACTGCTGATTTAATTATATTTTTAACTTTTGTATTTCTCTATTTATATCTTTTAACTATACAACTTTTAATGTTGTGAAGCCGCCTTGAGTCACAGTATTGGGAAAAAGGCGGGTTATAAATAAAATAATAATAATAATAATAATAATAATAATAATAATTATTATTATTATTATTATTATTATTATTATTATTTACATAAGCTGTCCCTCAAGTCTTACAGGACTCATCTTACAGGAAAGGTGTGGATCTCTTTGTCTGCTATGAAGCATAAAAAACAATTTTGTAGAAATTTAACTGAATGTTGAATATTACTACTTGATACTTTTGTGCCATAATTCCTTCCACGGCACAGTTAAGACTTGGAGGAGCAGACAAGATAACACTAAGAAAACAAAGGATTTCCATTTCTTTTCCTTCTTTGTGCAAACATCCTGAGAGCTAGACCTCACTGACCTGGTTCACACGTAACTTTAATTAACCCACGATTTGCCATCATGTGCCGCTGCATCTTGAATATGCAACCTCAGATGAGCCCGATTCGATCCATGACATGTGATCCCTGACACTATGGATTATTGTGGGTTAAACAACCCACAGTTAACCTACAATTACTTGTTAGGTTAACTGTGGGTTGTTTAACCCACAATTAACCTATAGTGTCCTGGTTCATATGTCACGGAGCAACCTTCGATCGGGCCGATCTGAGGTTACATATTCAAAATGGCAGTGGCACACAGCGGGTATGCGCCATGGCAAATTGTGGGTTAAGTAATCCACAGCTTGCCACCATTCTGTGCAAACGGGGCCACTATGTTCTCACCCCTCCCTCTACAGATTTTTTTTGCTGCGCCCCAACTGCTTTAATTGTTCAAAATACTGATATATATATATATATTTTTAAGGACCATAGATGGAGAAACATACCCTGGAATAGTCAAGGAGAAGAAATCTGCAGAAGATCAGTATGTTGCCGCTGTTTCACGAGGGCAAAGTGCTGGATTGGTCAAGTAAGCAGCAGAACTGATGCATTAAATTTCAGTCTCTGTTTTTTCACTTCTTGGCTGTGTCACCATGTACAGCAGGAGTGTGCAACCTGTGGTCTGCCAGGTTGTGTGCCCCTTAAGCATGGCCTTAATTGTGCCCCCCCAGGTGCCCTGAACCCCCTACTGCTGCCAAATCTCCCCCCCCCCGAGTAGGTGCTCCACTCCCTCACTCAGAGATCCTGATGCAGATCACTCTTTCACTACTGCTGCTAGCAGGAAGGAAAGAGCAATCTGTATCAGGATCATTGGTGTATGTGTGTGTGTGTGCACAGGTGTGCCCATGCATGTACTGTATATGTGTGCATGTGTATGGCCCCCAATCCCCAAGCCTCATGGCTGAAAAGGTTGTGCACCCCTAATCTACAGACCCATAGAACTGGAAGGCTAATAGAACTGTACCGAAAATAATGTAGTCCAACCACTGCACTGAAGTATGCATCGGTATCCATCGCACGCCTCATAGGGTTGTTTGTATCCTTATCTTCACAAGTGAAGAAAGTACACAGTGATCACACCCAGTGTCTGGATCAATCAAGTGTGCTCCACAGCAAATACTAGGGAGGGAGGTTACAATCACAGAATCACAAGGCAATATGACTTGATGAAATTTTTTGTTAATTTATTATTACATTTATGAATCGCCCATCTGGCCAGTCACCCATAAAATCTTTTCTGATGATCAAACCCATAGTATTAACTGAGCTTACCCAAGATGAAATATTCTTAGGATATTATTGCAAGACCACCCAGTCTGTTCTTTGGAGCTTCAGGAAAGGTCTGAGCTTGTGATATTGTACAAAGATGAGATTATTAGATTTATAGTCAGCCTATAAGTGATCACAGATACTTTTCTCTTCACCTATTTTTGCTTTGTTTAGGGTGGTCTTTATGGTTTTTGTGAACCTGCCCAGAGAGCTCCAGCTATTGGGTGGTATAGAAATGCGATGCAATGCAATCAATCAATCAATCAATCAATGTGGTTGTCCCATTGCAGATCAGTGCAAACCAGCAGCATGTGTGTGCACAATAGTTCTGCATTAGTGTTGTATGGGGTTTGTTTCTTTGAGATTTAAATAAGGGTGTGGTTGTTGTTGTTTTTAAGTAACCTGTAAGGGGGTCAAATCACACCCATTGTGAAGATCATCATACAACCATTGGCCTTTGGGAAGTCTTGAGACAACTCTCTGCCTTGTAAAAACACAGCGCTGGCTTTCTGTCTGGCATAATCAAGACGGTGGGAAATAGTCACTTTCAAAGATGGTTGCACCCCCTATGAACCAACAGCATTCAAAGCTGATGTGTCGATGTGCCCTAAATTCTTTTCTTGTTTCCAGATCAACTGGAAGAAAACTGGAACAATTTCATGTTTCAGTCAATGTCGCAGCAGCTAGCAAGGTGACCTTTGAGCTGATCTACGAGGAGTTACTAAAGCGGAAGCTGGGAAAATATGAACTGCTGCTTAAGGTCAGGCCAAAACAGCTGGTTAAGCACTTCCAGGTAGGTTCTTGGAAGAGGATTTTGTCCCAAGTGCCACCGCTTGCTGGCATCACATTATAGCTGGAAGATGTGAACCTGTGCTGTTTCTTTTCATTTTCTTCAGATTGATACCCACATCTTTGAACCGCAAGGTATAAGTTTCTTGGAAACTGAAAGCACCTTCATCACCAACGAACTGAGCAATGCCCTCAAAACGGAGAAGAATGAGACCAAGGTACATGAGACGAACGAACCAGAAGTCTTACTGCTCTTGAAGGAACAAATCACATCTTGCCCTGCTACGATAGCTTGAGTGTTTTCATCTGTGCCTCTAATTTTCAGGCTCACATTTCATTCAAACCAACCATCACTCAACAAAGAAAAAGCCCCGAACTGGAAGAAACTCTGCTAGATGGAGATCTTCTCATACGTTATGATGTCAAAAGGAGTGTCACTGCAGGCGATATACAGGTAAAAGATGAGCCAGTTTCTAGATTCACAGAAATCATTAAAAAGTTTTATTCATACTAAACCAGTGTTCTCCAACCTTGGGTCCCCAGATGTTTTTGGCCTACAACTCCCAGCATGCCCCAGCCAGCGTAGCATAGCTGGCTGGGGCATGCTGGGAGTTGTAAACCAAAAAACATCTGGGGACCCAAGGTTGGAGAACACTGTACTAAACAAAAAGTAGAAGGACATGTTTAAACAGTAGAAGGTCATGTTTAAACAGTAGAAGGACTCTGTTTAAACATGTGCCAGATTGGTTTCCGGCAGCATGCCCTCAAACGGTGAAAGGGTTAGAGCTTCATCTCTATTTAGCACCTCCTTGTCAATTCTGCCCCCTCAGCAAGAGCTCACAATTGGCCATTTCTGACATTTTGTTTCCAACACATACAACTGTCAGCCTCCTGGTAATCCACCCACAAGTCTCTCATAACCCATTGGTGGGTCTGGACTGTGCATTTAGATTAGAAGATTAGATTAGATTAGATTAGGCCTGTGGCTTACGCTGGCTCAGCTTGTCTGAGCGTGGAAAGCTAAGCAGGGTCAAGCCTGGTTATTACTTGGATGGGAGAACCCTCCTCTAGTTTCCTGCATTGAGCAGGGGGTTGGACTCGATAGCCTTGTAGGCTCCTTCTAACTCTGTGATCTATGAAATCTATGAAAAATAGTTGGCAAAAATAGTTGGCAAAATTCAGCACACTGAAAGGTCTGGCTGTCTATCGTTTGTTTAAGTAACTCTTGCACTATACGGCACAGTGGCCTTGTTCCTCAGATTTCCAAATTCCTGTTTATTTACAGGTTTTCTAGCCATGAGAGATGACAGAAGCTTGACTTAGACACACATCAAATAGTTACCAACTGGTGTGTGTGTGTGTTTTTTTTAAAAAAACCATGTTCTTTATGGGAACTGATGATGACGATATCTTTATGTAATTTCACTTTAGATAACTGCGGAGGCATACAAACCATTGCAAACTTATGTTGTATGTTTTTCTATTAACCTAAATAGCATAGTTGCCTTTTGGGATGCAAGTCACTATTTAATATACTGAACTGTAGTAAAAGCAGAAGAGAGGAATGACCAGGAATCTTCCCAGAGGGATTGATTACTCATTTGTTTATTTAAAACATTATTATTATTGTTATTGTTGTTGTTATTTATATCCCACCTTTCCCCCAGTACTGGGACTCAAGGTGGCTTTAAAACATTAAAATTTGTACAGTTAAAACATATAAACAGAAATATACAAAAGTTAAAAGTATAATTAAATCAGCTATAATATTAAAATTAAACAAAATATCAAAGTTAAAAACAGCCATAACAATATAAACAGTGCAATCCATTGCATTGCATTCTCAGAGGTCCAGACTATTCGCAAAGGCCTGGGGGAAACAAAAAAAGTTTTTGCCTGCCTCTGGAAACTTACCAATGAGGGCTCCATTCTAGCCTCTCTGGGATGGGAATTCCAGAACGTTGGGGCAGCCACCAAGAAGGCCCTCTCCCGAGTTCCTGCCAGACGTGCCTGAGAAGGTGGCGGAACTAAGAGAAGGGCCTTCCCTGAAGATCTCAGGGTACGGGCAGGCTCATAAGGGAGAATACGGTCTTTCAGATAACCTGGACCTGAGCCATACAACATATTTGTACCACCCTTCATCATACCAGACTTCAGGGTGGTATACAGCAAAAAACAAAGGGCAGCATCCAACAGTGCCGCTCAGCTTACACTATTGATGTAGCATTAGCATAAGCAACTGCAAGCAGTAAGCCAGAGCCAGTACCTCTGATGGGAGGAGTCCACGGAGAAGGGCTGCCCTGCAGCAGATGATCGTAAAGAACTGGTGGCTTTCAATGGGAGTAGGTGCTCCTTCAGGTATTTGGATCCCAAGCTGCGCAGGACTTTAAAGATAAGAACTGTCACCTTGGATTGGGTGAGCTGGATTCTACTAGTCTGGCAGCCACCTAAGCCTGGACTCACATGAGCATAAAGTTTGCAAATACACACCCTGGGAAGAGCATGAAAAATCATTTAAGGCTGACATCCTAGCAGTGGAGACTGCTGGCTTCAATGTCAGTGAGGCGGTGTATCCACTCTGGGCTGTATGCTGAACTTACCTGAAAGTAAGTCCCATTGAATTCAATGGGGCTTACATCTCAATAGACCTGTGTAGGATTGCACTGTTAAAGTCCTAAACTAGATGGCTGTAAGGGCATCACAAGTTTGCATGCACATTTCTGAGCACACAAGGATGCATAAAAGTGCCTAGTGCAGAGGCTTCCACATAGGGAAGCATGTGGAGCAATCACACAGCCCCCACAGAAGTGCAGACTGAACTTTCTGGCTGCCTGATAGAGGCTGAGAAGGTTTTGTGCTCGTAATGCAGATGTCAATAGCCATTTGTACACAGACAGGCTCACGGGGCTCACCGTGCCTCCCTAGAACTGAACGGAATGATGCTGAGATCGAGATGCAGTATTGTGTTGCCTGCACTGCACAGCATGGCTTCTTCTCTCCCCCTCCTTGGCTGCCGTTCAGTATTGGCAGTTAGTAAATACACCGAGGGCCTGCCCCACTGCTCAGCCACCTCTCGGGGTGGGTGGGTGGCTGGAAGTGCAGTGTGCATCCTTGCACACCCAGGCGGCTACTCTACTAAATGGGGTAGGATTCCCTCACCCTACAGAGCAGGCGCCAGGCGTTGGCACTTCCTGTACAGAAGATCTGCAAGTGGAAACTAGTTCCTGAACAGAGACTGCACTGCTGTTCTGGGAGACATACGTGTAATCAGAAGAGCAACTGAATTAGAAATGTAATTACCCTTGTTGTATTGAATGATGTGCCACTTTAAATTATTATAGCACATGTAAGGCACATATAGTGCTCTCTCTCTCTCTCTCTCTCTCTCTCTCTCTCTCTCTCTTTTATGTTTCAGATTGTTAATGGATATTTTGTGCATTATTTTGCACCCAGAGAAATGCAAGTATTTCCCAAAAATGTCATCTTTGTCATAGATAAGAGTGGGTCCATGGAAGGCAAGAAAATTCAGCAGGTAATTTGTTTGGGAAATAGAGAATTATTTGCACATTGTTCTTGAATGCCACTGTTCATTTCAAGATCTGGTGCCCTCCAGGTGTTTTGGACTCCCAGGATTCCTGAACATTGGCCGTGTTGGCTGGGGCTAATGGGAATTCAAGTCCCATCTAGAAGACACCAGGTTGGGGAAGCTTGTATTAGAGTAAGACCAGGCAAGGTGTTACACCAGTTGTGAACTCTTCTTTGAGGAAAAGCCACTGTGGTATAGTGGTTAGAGTGCTAGACTGGGACTGGGGAGATCTGGGATCAGGTCACCACTCAGCCATGAAGCTCACTGGGTGACTATTGACCAGTCACTGACTCTCAGCCTAGCCTACCACACAGGGTTGTTTTGAAAATAAAATGGAGAGCAAGAGGATCATGAACACCAGCTTGGACTCCTTGGAGGAAAAGGCGGGATATAAATGTAACAAATAAATAAGGAAAGGTCTCTTAATGAGACCACAGTGTGACCATTCCACCCCCTCCATCCTTCCTAGATCCAGGTATTTACTGGGTGATCTCAAATTTCTGGGGAATTTGCCTACTTCTGGCCAAAGTAGGTAGTGGTGGGCCAGCTTCTCTTGGATAATACTGATTTTCTTGGACCCATTTCAATCAGGTTGCAAGCCTGGTTTGCAACAGAAACTGCTTTGGTTGTAGAAGGAGATGAGTTTTGCTGGGAGGGAGACAAATGGAGTGTGTCCTTGTTGATTCTCTTGACCCTTTCAACAGCTGTTAACACAATTAACCACGATATCCAGCCATCCCCAACCCGGTGCCCTCCAGATGTTTTGGACTGCAACCCCAGCATTCCTGATCCTTGGCTATGCTGGCTGAGGCTGATGGGAGTTGAAGCACAGAACATCTGGAGGGCACCATTTTGGGGAAGGCTGATGATATCCTTCTTGGCCCCCTGACAGAGTTCAGAGTGGTTGATACTGCTTTGAAATGGTTCTGCTTCTATCTATTGGGTAGATTTCAGAAGGCAGTGCTGGGGAACTCTAGTTATGGCTCATGGAGGCTATCCTGAGGGGGGTTCAGTCTTGCATCCCATACTTTTTAACATCTACATCGGGGTGGACAACTTGTGGCCCTCCAGAATGTTTGGCCTCCAAGTCCCATCATCTCTCACCTAGGCTATGCTGACTAGGCTTGATGGGAATTGTAGGCTAAAGCATCTAGAAGGCCCCAAGTTGTCCACCTCTGATCTACATGAAGCCACTAGTCAGACGATTTGTAGTACAGTGCATCAGGATGCTGATAACACTCAATTATATCTCTCCTTTTCCTCCAATTCCAGTGAGGTAGTGAGTGAAGTCCTTGAACCATGGTTTGGAAATATAGGCAGGATGAGTGTCAATAAACTGAAGCTCAGTGAAGATAAGACAGAGGTCAGATAATCCTCCTAGGCACACGTCAAACGTTAAAACACTGCATTTGCCACCTTGATTTTACATTGTCTGATTTGGTTTGGTTTGGCTTAATATCTCATATCTGGACCCATAATATGAGACATTGGTGAGGAAGGCCTATCCATGATTAACGTATGTGGTTGAAAGCTATAGCACAGCAGCAGGCAACCTGTTGCCGTCCAGATGTTTTGGACTACAATTCCCAGAATTCCTGACCATGCTATAGGGCTTATGGGAGTTATAGTCAAAAATATGCGGAGGGCACCAGGTTATCTTCCTCTGCTATAGTCATAAGACACCCTTGAGCAGGAAACATGAAAGCCATATTGTTTAGCTGCAGGAATTAGGCGTGTGTGCGGGCGCGTGTGTGCACGTGTGTGCGCGTGTGTGCGTGTATACACATATATTCTGTTCTGTTAATAATTTATCTCCGGGAGAGGTTTGGAATTGTGCAATTAGGGAAGGTTGTCATGAACCTACATTATGAAGTAGTTATAACCCGAAGGAGAGAATTAAGCTGTTTTAAGTGGATGAAGATGTGAACTATGCATTTAGATTGAGCTACAGTAATACCTTGGATTGCAAGTAACTTGGTTTGAGAGCGTTTTGCAAGACAAGCAAATGTTTAAATATTTATTTATTTATTTTTTACTTGATATACAAGCGACGTCTTGCAATACAAGTACTGTAGTACGGCTTAAATTAAAAATCTCTGTACAAATTTTTTTTGGGGGGGGGGATTCCATTTTGATATAAGAGTGTTTTGGATTACAAGCACGTTTCCGGAATGAATTATGCTCTCAATCCAAGGCATGACTGTATATGTATATTTTCATGCCTGTTTACATGTAAATGCCAGTCAGCAAGTGTCACTTGCAGTTGCAAGACAATCCTACGGCTGCTAGATAAGAGTTCAGATGGCCATAGCATTTTTTTTTGAAACCCAGCTACGAGGTTGGAAAACTGCTCCGACCTTGTACCTGGGTCTCCGAGCTTGGAAAGCCCCACCCCACCCCCCGCCGAGCTGGCATGAAAAGAACCACACTGGCTGATTCCCCGAGGTCGCAAATGCAACCTCGGAAAAGGGGTTTGTAGGCGTTCCGGGGGATTGGGAGAAGACATGATACAGTACTAGGTATCCGGGTGGTGCCTTGGCCTCCTGCCCCCCTCCGAAGCGCCACACTTTGATAGCCAAAATCGGCCGTCTAAGCGCTTTGCAGGGCGGGAGGATCTTGTAGGTGGCCCTGGATAAGACGCCTGTAATCCTCCAAGTTCAGAAGGCTATGGGCATCCCAGCTGGATTGCGTCCTTGGTCACACTGTGCTTCCATTCCACTACTTTTACCTCACCTTGAAGGGGGGGGTGCATGCACACACAAACACTGGTGGAGATTATCAGAGTTTTGTACATTATTTCCTATACAGAAGTGCTCAAAAGCTTCGGGATAAACTTGATTGATGAAGTGACTGCTACGTAGAAACACAAGGTTGTATCCAATTGTGTTGCTCTGCTCATGGAAGGCTCTTTGCTCCAGTGGAGGCTTCTTTGAATGGAAGGGTGGGAGGTGATTTTCACTGATTCCCACATCCTTCTTAAGCCCCCTGTCCCCCCCAAATCTGCCCCAGTGGGTTGGGGGACTCTCTGGAACAGTGTGGGAGGTGGCACAGGAGACTGTAAGAGAAACAGGAAATGTATGAAAATTGCCTCCCTCCCTGTTCCGTTCATGGAAGCCTCCACTGGAACAAAGAGCCTTCCATGAGTGGAGGGGACACAATTCAATACAACACGCCCACGGCAGAAATAATGGCTTTGACACAATATTTATTTTTTATCCTCCCTTTCCACCAAAAATGGCGCTTCAGGTGGCTAACAATAATAAAATACAGGGTAAAAATAAAATCTTAATTAAAACATAACATAAATACTGATTTATATAAAAACAATGAAAACACAATATTAAAAAACACAATGATAAAAGAAAAAGACAGCACCCAAACAATTAAAAAACCCTTCAGCAACTGACCAGCGCACACACTAAAGTCCTACTTGAATAAAAATGTATTTGCCTGGTGGTGGAAAGACAACAGAGAGGGAGCCAATCTAACCTCCCTTGGCAAGGAGTTTCAGAGCCTGGGAGTGGCCACCGAGATTAGGCCCTCTCACACATCTCAAACCAACACAGCTCTGATGTATGTGTTTTATTTGTTTGCTTCTAAATGTTTTTATCTCATTCTTCTACCAACAGGTACTCGAAGCAGTTTACAAAATATTTTAAAATACTTGGTAAATTCAATATAATATAAAACATAACAGACACGCACACGCACGTGTGTGTCTATGTTTGTGTGTTATTGTCTTATATTATATTGAATTTATCACAGGTCACAGGTTCCAACATGAATATAACCATATTTCATTTTTAACAGACAAGAGAGGCACTTCAAAAGATTCTGAAAGAACTTAAGCCTGAAGATCACTTTAATCTGGTAGTCTTCAGTGGAGATGTTACTAAATGGAAGCCATCTTTGTTGCCAGCCACAGAGGAGAATGTGGAACAGGCTCAAAAATATGTTCAGAGTATTGAAGATGATGGAGGTAAAAATGTTGCTCAGTAGGCTTTTAATCAGAAGTTATCAATGTGGAGAAAATCAATGGGAAATGGAACCCCAGAGGAGGGTGCCGGTGGGTCCCCACATTGCTTACTCAGTCCCTGCCCACTGCCTAAGCACAGTTATGACAGAAACATAATCATAAAATGTATCAATCAGGGATGGGGACTCGAACTCCAGGACTCGACTCGTGAGTCAGGACTGAGTCCCCCCTCTGACTCGACTCAGGACTTGAGTCCCAATATTTTTAATGGGACTCGAGACTCAACTCGGGACTCGAGACCAAGGACTCGTGTTCCAAAATCGTGTTCCTCAAATGCAACATGGATAGGTTTTAGGAAGTACAGCAAGTTTATTTTTTTAAATCATTTCCCTAAAATGCAACCTTTCAGACATTTTGGGTTTGGCTGCCTCTGCCTGCCTATTTGGGGTTCCCTGCCTCCTCTGCCTGCCTGGTCTCTTCTTAACCAGTTCGTTTGAATTGTCCAAGACAAAGGCCTCTGCCTGCCTGCTTTGGGGTTCCCTGCCTCCTCTGCCTGCCAGGTTATTTTGGGTTTGTCTGTCTGGTCTGTTCTTGCCAAAATCAGTGGCAGAGTTATGAAATAAAAAGGCACACTTGTGCCTAGAATTTATTTAAGCCACACATCTGAAATAGCCTTATTTTGTCGGGGGGAAAAACCCCATTGATTTTAATAGGGACTCGTGGAGTGACTCGTGACTCGTGAGTCACCATTTTGGACCAAGGACTCAGACTCGGACTCGAGACTCGGGTCCAAAGACTCGTGACTCGACTCGTGACTCGAAACCAAGGACTCTTCAACATCCCTGGTATCAATTGCGTGAAATGCCAATGGCAACATATAGCATTATTATGATGGAGCCAAAAACAGAAGAGATGCTGTCATTCTGGGGTTCTAATAAAATTCTGGCAGACTGGAATGGAGTCATCTTCAGAGTGGTCCATCCCCAGCATATCTGACCCATCAGCCAAGTAGTGGGTAGGACCACTCAGGGCAACTTGTCACCCTGAATGCTCTATTTTTAGTGAAAGGTGTTCTGTTCCACACAGTGGTCACAGCCAGATGGTGGTTCAATCCCAATTGGAGGTTACATTTATATACCCACATTATTAATTGTATCAGCTGAAGCGACAGGAGCTCATACTAGCAGCTGCCTTTGTTGCATTCTGTAGAAAAAGACTGCATAGTCTCCAAGTCCCGAATTCCCCTGCCTCCCGCAACCAGGAACGGTGCAGGGCTGTTTGGCGCCCTAGGCCAAATTATATTTAGCGCCCCCCCTCTCGTGCCGTGGGGGGGGCTCCGGAGCAAAGCAGCCCTGCTCTGCAAAACCCCCCCGCGCCGCCGCCACCCCACCACCACCTACCTTCCCCCTGCCCCCGCTGCTGGCTGCTGCTGCTGCCGCTGCCGCCGCCGCCTCCTCCGACGCGACGGGACCCCCACGCTTTTTTTTTTTTGCCGGGGAAACCAGGGCAACAGGGCTGTTTAAGCCCTGTTGCCCTGGTTCCTCCTCCCGCCAAAACAATGCCGGCGGGGCTCCAGAAACGACGGGAAGGTAGGTAGGTGGCTGGCGGGTGGGCGCGCGCGGGGGGGAGGTGCAGCGGCGGCGGCGGCGGCTGGCAGGCGGGCGGGGAGGTGCGGCGGAGGCGGCAGGTGGGGCAGGAGCGCGCCGGAGGCGATGAAGGGGTGCAGAAACGCTGCGCCCTCTTCCGCCACGCGCCCTAGGCAGCCGCCTGGGTCTGCCTAGCGGTAGCGCCGGCCCTGCCCGCAACTGCAAGCTACTTAAAGGGGCCATGGGCAAAATTGCTGCTAAGCTTGCAGTTTTAGCTTAGCTGCAATTTTGCCCATGGCCCCTTTAAGAGTAGCCCCTTTAAGAGTAGCTCTCTGCTTAGGCTCGAACAGCCCAGCCCGCAGTAAGCAGGGAAGGAACAGACACTGCTAAGCTGGGAGGGCCAGGCGTGGATGTGTGAGCGTGTGTGCATGCTCTACATGCTGCCTCTGCTGCATGCTGCTGTGGGAAAGGGATTAGCTGGATGGAAGCCTGGACCGAGGGAGAGGTGAATGAGAGAATTTATCACATCATGATTCCTATCTTTATATTGCCAAATATTTTATTTCCTAACAGAGCTGACTCTGTGCCTCTAACAGGTGAATTTACAGCAGGAGAGCAGCTGGCAGCTTCTCAGAGCAAGACAGAGATGGGGTAGCTGCTCCGGAGGAGCTTCCCACCCTCTGGCTCACTCTAACAACCCTCTTAGAGTGAGCTGAAGGGAGGGGGGGCTCTCTGGAGAGTGACATTGATGCAAAAGTGGCTGGCGTGGCTTTTCAGAAAGCCACCCAGGCTAAAATGCCTGGCTGTGAGAAGGTCCTTCCTCAGAGCAAAGTGTTGCTTGGCTGGAGAGGTGTCCCGAGAGATCACCTGTGCTGCAGGTGATCTCCTTGGACGCCCCTTCTCCGGAGCAGCCAGCTGGTCCTCTGCTAAGCCAAAGCTAACAGGGGACAGGCGGCTACCCCAAAAGAGAGGTGTCCCGGGAGATTGCCTGTAGCAATCCCCTTCAGAGCCAGGCATTTCAGACAGGTCAACTCTCTAAAAATCTTTATTAAAGGAGCCCGACGCGTTTCAATGGCGACAGTGAAAGACACTAGTTGTTTAAGTAATCTGCAGACTCTTTTACAACCCCTTGAGGAAGGCCTTGAAAAATACACAGGCCGAAACGCGTCGGGCTCCTTTAATAAAGATTTTTGCATCCTGAGAACCTAGTTCTCTCCTTTTTTCCGTTGCATTTGGATGCTTATCTCCTCCTGTTTCTGTCTTCAACTCTCTAAAAAGCCTGCCCTTGCTCTGCGCAGGGCAGGTGGGGAAGGATCGTGGTGGCGGCTTTTCTCCTGCCTCAGGAAGCGGGAAAGCTTGTGCCGCAGCTCCACCCACTGATGGACACCGTGACTCTGTGATATTTTCTTTATATGAAAACGGAGTATCTGAATGGTTCTGGATGAAGATTTATATCTTCATTTTAAATCTGATTTCCCTCCCCCCCCATGATTCTTTTGTACTGTTATTATCTTTTATCAATGGAATTACCATCTCAGTTATGTGTATTTACTATTTTATAATACTGGTGAATGTTGTGTTTTACATCATTCTGCATTAAATGCATGCAATCTGATTTCTTGGGGGGGGGTGTGTTATTTTGTTACCACCGTGATTTTTTATTTTACATCATTTTTGTATAATTGTCATTTGTCCACTTTTTCTTCCTCCCCTGAATAAATCTATTATAGCCAAAGGTAAAATGCATTCTTAATAGTGTTGGTGTGTCCTCTTCCTCCCCTACCTTTGAAGTCCCCTCTATAGATCTCTGCAGAACAGATTCAGTTCTGTGGTCTGTGCTGTCAAACTCGTCATTGTGTTCTCCTTCCCGTTACAGTCACGAATATCAATAGTGCCGTTTTGACTGCGATAAAAGCACTGGACAAGGACATTGCAGCTGAGTTATTGCCGGAAAAAAGTGTTTCAATTATAATCTTGTTGACAGATGGTGACCCTACTACAGGGTAAGTTAACAATGGTAAGGCTACACAGTTTCCGGTATGGTGCAGACACATTCTAGCACTTCTTGTATTGGGCCCACAAGTCAAGATATCCTAAACTTCTTGTTCCTGTCCCTAGGGATGCTACTTCTCCTGATCCTAGTTTCCTTCCCAGATTTTGGAGTTCTGGATTACCTGGTTTTATTTCTAAGTGGAAGAGATGCTTTAGGAATCCTCCATTGTTTTGTTTTGTATAATATTTATTTATTCATTCATTATATTTATACCCCGCCTTTTTTCCTGCAAGGAACCCAAGGCGGCTTACATAATCCTCTTCCTGCTCCTCTCCATTTTATCCTCACAACAACCCTGTGAGGTAGGTTAGGCTGAGAGTCCGTGACTGGCCCAAAGTCACCCAGTGAGTTTCATGGCTGAGCGGGGACTAGAACCCGGATCTCCCAAGTCCCAGTCCAACACTCTCACCACTACGCCACACTGAATTTTGAATAGAGGGCTCTCCACGTGAAGTAGGCTGTAGCTTTCATTTCCTTTATTGCATTAATGTGGATTTCCCCCTTCATTCTCTAGAATTGTTCCCAGCTCTGGAACGAGTCAACCTGATTGTCCACCTCAGTTGGAGTCTTACAATAAATAATTTCTTTTTCTGTGTATACATTATTTTATTTATTCACCATCTGACATATAAGGACTCGGAACACTGGCGCATATATATATATATATATATATATATATATATATATATTTAATTACAGGTGAAACAAACATTGGTAAGATTCAAGCAAACATAAAGGAGGCGAATAAAGGAAAATACTTCCTGTACTGCCTTGGCTTTGGCTTTGACGTCAGCTACTCGTTTCTGGAGAAGATGGCCTTAGGCAACGGGGGAGTTGCTCGGCGTATATACGAGGACTCGGATGCAGCCCTGCAGCTCCAGGTAGGGCGGCCCATAATGAAAGCGCATCAACTCATGTCTCAGAAATATTTCCATGTACACATGAAATGTGACTCTTACTTTATTTACAAGTAGGATAACATTTGTTGATGGTATGTTCAGAGTTCCTCAGTTGTGTCTTCTGCCTTTCTTTCAAGGGCTTCTACCGAGAGGTGGCTATGCCCATACTGAAGGACATTGAAGTTCAGTATCTAACCAATGATGTTCTGGAAGTCACCCAGAATACTTTTCAGCTGCTTTTCGATGGCTCTGAAATTGTAGTTGCCGGAAAGGTTGGCAATGAACTCGATGTTCTATCTGTAGAAATTAAAGCACATGCCGTAAGTTTTTTTAAAAATTAGAATCTATTCTACAGTATATTTATAACTCACAAGTGTGCTATCATGACAGCAGAATCACATTATTTCAGTAGACCAGCCTTCCCCAACCTGCTGCCCCACAAATGTGTTGGTCCACAACTCCCAGCAACCCTCCTGCCAGGTTGGAGAAGGCTGCAGTAAACCATTCTGCCTTGGTCTAGGTTATTTAAAATACTAGCAATCTTGCTCCCTTCGTTTTAGAAAGCAATTTTCGTAATGTTTGGAACTGTTGTGAGTGAAACATATATGCTCCAATTCAGCTCTAGTTATGCTGCAAAAAGGCTAGTCTGTTCAATTGGCTATGCCAGCATGTGAATGGGTGCACGCATTCAAATGCACGTGTGCTTTTGTCTCCTTGCTCTCCACTAAGGCTGCAAGCTGTCATGAATAATTCTTCCTGCCAAATCTCTTTGCAACATAATGTAATTTTGCGGACGTACAGGGGGGAAATGAAGAGTCGGGACACTCAGTTGGTGTTTAACTGGGCCACGTTTATTTACAAACAATGAACTGCAAAGGGATAGAGTGCGGGTTATTCTATTCTGGCCTCGTAGGCCGCTCAGTTGTGCAATTGGGCGGAGCATCCAAAACCAGGAGGTGGCAATGAATCCGCCACCTCCCCATTTCCCACTTGACAGTGATGGGAGTCTTTGCTGCGTCGCTCCCTCTCGGAGTCTCATGACAACAAGCTTGGCGAGAACAAAGGCCTCACAGGCGTTCCTGATCCCCAGCTGTCTGAGCCTACTGACCCATCCATCTGAGGCATCTTGAAGCCGCCTGTCACCTGAATGGTGCCAGGGATGCTCACCTTCCCCTATCAATACCCTAACCCGCACTTACCTGCCTACTATCTAACTGTGACCGTTTTTTGCTTGCTATGTACACTAACTACAATGCTCCCAACCCTGCAGCAGTATGGAGTAGGCGAAACGCGCTCACCCCTCTAATAGGGAAAAGCCAAAATTCCTACTCGGCCCCTTAACGGCGACCGGAGGAGCCCATACTGTATACAGGGTGGGAGGGAGGGAGCTGCAAAGAGACGAAGAGGGTGTGGGGCGGGGCTGCAGGGCCTAATATTGGCTCCTGCCTACCTGAGGCATACCTGCGAGAACTGGTAAGTCTCGCCTCACCTCCCCCCACGTCCGCAAAATTTCTCCCCGCCCACAGCTGTGCGTGATGCGGGGGAAGGTCCTTACTGCTTCACAGATAATTTTTTTAGCAAATGTGGCTCATACACAATAGCTCTGGTTCGTTCAACTAATAATACAGGAACGCATTTATTGAGAATTCAGCAATTGGGGCAAATCACTCCTAGGTTTCACAATTCAGCCATCACAGTCAAGGTGCAGTATAGCTGTGTGGAAAGCGCATCATGCCCCCCCCTCCTCTCAGGCTCTGTTCATGTCACTGTTTCTGATTCTAGCAATAACCATGGTTTGCCTGATTCAGATGCTTACCTGCCTGCTCGAGGATATACAGGTGAGAAATGGAGCACAGAAGGGGAGACGGGAGCTCATGAGCATGGAAGACATTTTGGTCATTTAGCCATAACATCTGAATTGAAAGATCAGATCTTGGGAGGTACCGGTAAAAGTACATTCCTCCTTCACAATAAGTCACAGCGGCTTTTCTCCCTTATTTCACCACAAGAGAAATTCCAAGGAACAGTGGAGGCTGCTGACTCCAATGTCAGTGGGGCAGGGTATGCACTCCGGGGTTGCAGTCTGAACTTTTAAGGAGCTTCCATGGTGCCAGAACCTGTTTTGGGCTAGGGTTCGGCACCATGGAGAGCCTCCTTTAAAGTTCAGACTAAGGCCCAGAGTGGATACTCAGGCCCCACTGACACTGGAGCCACCAGCCTTCATTGCCAAGGAAACCATCCATTGTTACCTGAGGAGTTCGACCTTGGCTGGGATCTAAACCCCACCCCCCCTTGTTCTGTGTACACAGAAAGAAGTCTACAATATGAATTTTTGATGGTAGCCTTTTTGCCTCATGGAATATTAATCCAGAGGGCTCCTGATCTGGAAAGGGGACTTTTAAGGAGGCATGGAGGCCTGCTGCTAGAAGGGAGCTGAAAAGCTCCACCACCACCACCACCACCACCATCTCCACATGCACGGAACTCCACACCAGGGAATTTTGGCTCCCATCTCATGAGATGAGCATGAAGTGATCTAGAGCCAGACAACCTAAAGACATGCCACAATCATGTTAATCCTATTTCACGAATAGTGACTGACAACTGAACTTTGTGCTGATATTCTAGTTAAATAAATCTGGAGTAAAAGAGTGCAAGCCGGTAAACACCAAGTCTCTAGGGTACGTTCATGCTGTACATTTATAAATAAATATAATTTGAGCTCTGTTATGCCTCCGTTATACCAACGTTATGCCTCAGCTCTGAGGTATAACATTGATGAATTGGAAATGCCATCAGTCCGGTTTATGAGATTGATCCTTATGGCTGCATCCATTCAAAATGTTAATCAGATTATATACTGTAAAATTATAATTATTAAATGCTATTACAAAAGTAGTCAATAGATGCCATCTGCTCACCACGACAGCTTGCCTTAAGTGTCGGTCTCTGCAGTTCAAGGTATCCTAGGTTTGAAAGAATATATACAATTTTTGTTCAAACGGAGACCTATTCTGAGTAATTAAAATACTTTTTCTTCCTACTAGGTTACTAGTGACCTGACGCTTAAAGAAGAAACAAACGTAACAGAAAAGGAGCGAGTATTTCAGCATCAGAGATACATTTTTGGAAATTTTGTTGAGAGATTATGGGCTTACTTAACTATTCACCAACTATTAGAAAAATCGTAAGCTGGTACAGTATTAAGACTTATAGGGGACAATCCTATGGGCCCTAGATACTGACTGAGGGGGCGGGCATAGGATCTTTTGGATTTCCAGCTCCAAGGTTGGAGACAGTGTTCTGACCTCGGAGTTGAAGATTGGAGCTCCGACCCCCCCTCCCCCGTCGCCCTCACAGCCAGCACCAGCTGCTTTCGGAGGTCAGAAAAGCGACCTTGGAGAGAGGTTAAAGGGGGCGGGGAGGTGAGGAGACTGGAGTGGCCAAGATATGAGGTATCCTGATGCAATTCCAGCCTCCTTCCCTCTCCCTACGAAGTGCCCCAGCTAGATAGCTGAAGACGGCCATCTAGCAAAAATGCAGAGCAGGAGGAGCAGGGAGATTGCCTCTGCTGCCACTCCCGCTCTGCATAGGACGCCCGTAGTCCTTCGAGTTTGGGGGCTTTTGGGCATCTCAATTGGATTGTGCCCTCAGTATCTTTAGACCAGGGGTGTTGTCCCTCTTTCAGCCTGAGGGCCAAATTCAATTTTGGAGAAGATGTTGGCAGCCATATTCCGATGGCGGGAGGGGACAGTGAAGGCAAAAGGGCAGGACCAAAAGACCAGCATATTTTAGCCTAAAGCTCTTACTGCCAGTAACTAAGGAGAGGCATTTCAACCTTTTAGAATGGAGGGGAAAACTGCACAAAAGCCGAGAAACTACCAAATGATTTGGTGTTTGTGGGGAAGGGGAAGGGGGCATGGCTTTCTGAGGAACTCCAGAGATTTGGATTGGAAACCCAGGAGGAGGGCAGGATTTGGCCCCCAGGCCTGAGGTTCTGCACACCCCGCTTTAGACCCCCTTTCTTTCATGGTGTTACAACTGATCCAAGAACTCAGGAGGCCCAGAGGTACAGCCCTCTGATGGGCTGTTACTACATTTACAGCAAGATTGCTTGTTTGAAAGAAACTCTGCAGGGAAGCTTCCTACATGAGGAAAGTTAACTTGTCAGGGAGATGCCATCTCGTCTACTATACTCCCTGATGTGCTCGCTTTCCATGTGTGGAGGAGGGAGAATGAATGTTTGGACTCGCTCCACACTTCCCTAGTATGAAGTAGGTCTCATGGATTTCAGCCACTGGGAAATCTGAGTTGCACCTGCCACTTCACTGCTCTAGAACACGTGGACTAGCTCTGAGAGCTACCTTAGGTTCTTGATTCGAGATGGACGTTGCCCACGAGTTATACTATTTGCATGTGTGGAATATACTGCTACCAAACAACTTCAGTTTTATATGGCATTGGTAACACTGAAGTGATTGGGCTAAAGCTTTTCTCTTTTCTTTTTAATTATTATTATTTTTTAATTTTACATTAATAACGAAAGGATGTAACATCCAATCACATCAAACGTTACACAATGGTTAAACACAGGAGGATACACTTGATACTGAAGCTTTCCTAATCAATCTTTCATCACGCTGACTCAGCTTGTCTGAGTGTGGAAAGCTAAGCAGGGTCAGGCCTGGTTATTACTTGGATGGGTGACCCCTCCTCTAGTTTCCTGCATTGAGCAGGGGGTTGGACTCGATAGCCTTGCAGGCTCCTTCCAACTCTATGATCTATGAAATCTAATATCACTGAGGTGGGTTCAGATGATAAGTCAACTTCATCAAGGGTCAGTTTAAGAGGTTCATAGCCAGGGCCGGCCCTACCATTACCTGGGCTGATCAGGTGGCGGAACGGGAAGAGCAGAGAATTGCGTTGCTCTCCCCGCCACTGCCACTGCCTCCCCACCGCCTCCACCGGGTTTTCCGGAGAGCCCCACCGGCAGCTCTCCCACTGTGGCATTTGCCATAGCATGAGAGCAACTGGCAGGGCTCTCTAGAGCAACCTGCTGGGTGCTCCACCAGCTGTGCTTCTCACCGCAGGCGGTGGCGGCCCACCCTACCTATCTACCTACCTACCTGCTTGGTTGGTTGGTCAGCTGGCTGGCTGCTCTCTCACTTGCCTGGCCCGCTCGCTGCCCGCTTGCTCGCTCCCACCTTGTGCCCCAGCTGCGGGGCTCCCGCAATAATTCGGCCAACCTCTTGCTAGAGCCCTGAAGCTGGGGCACAAGGCGGGAGCGAGTGGCCAGCAGGGCTGGCTGGCCGAGCAAGTGAGGGAGCAGCCAGCCAGCTGGCCAAGTAGATAGGCTGGCTGGCCGAACAAGCCGGCGAGCGCAAATGGGCTGGTAGCAGCAGCGGCAGCACTGCCGCCTCTCTTGAGGTGGAGAAATACGCTGGACCGGGCCTGTTCACAGTGAAGCAGAGAGGCTACTCCGTCCACACTTGTAGTATGTGCTCAATTGAGTTCAACAAAGCTTACACCTGAGTAGACATAGTCTAGGATTGCACTGTAGGCTGGGAATATATAGGAATTTTTGCATTAATTTATGGACATTTAAACATTCGTCGTCCCCCCCAAAAAGAGAGATAACATTTCTTTAAAAAACAACAACCCAAAACTGGAGTTCTGAAGCATGCCATTCTCTGCATTGTCTTCCTCTGAATTATGTCGGGAATCAAACACTGCTAATTTTGCCTCTGTGTTTTAGTATTTCAGCTGGTGGGGAACAGCGGAAAACCTTGGACGCCCAAGCTTTGAACCTCTCCTTGAAGTTTAGCTTTGTGACGCCCCTCACGTCCATGGTGGTCACCAAGCCTGATGCTCAAGAGGTGGCAAACAAACCTACAGAGGCAGGTAAATTTGCACAAAATGTTTCAGTATCAGATACGGAGAATATCACATATTCATAAGGGCTTGCACACTCTCTTGTCTCCAGAATTTTACTGAGACTTAACTCTAAAACAGGTTTAGCATAATCTTTCATTCTATAACTGAGGACTAAATATTTCCAACCTCTCACTTCTCAGACTTCATTTTTCTAGAGCAGGAGTAGGCAACACGATATCCTGCAGATGTTTTGGACGACAACTCCCATAATTCTTGACCAGTGGCCAGGCTGGCTGGGACTGAAGGGTCTTGTAGTCCAAAACACCTAGAAGGCACCATGTTGCCTACCCCTGCTCTAGAAAAACGATGTCTGAGAAGTGAGGGGTTGGAAATATCTAGTCCTCAGTTATAGAATGAAGATTATGCTAAACATATTTTTACATGCTTGGGTGCTGAGAAATTTTGTCAGTAATAACCTTGGCCCTCTTTCCCAACCTAATCCTAGGATTTCAGCAATGTAACTTGATTAGCTACATGACAAATTTCTGATCCTTACTTACTACTTAGTTTAAACCTTAAAGGGGACTTAATGTAGGAGAAATGCATGACACTATTCAGACAAGGACAATGTTTTGCAAAGTAAAAGCCAGGCAATGGAATGGGTTGTTAGTTAGCAATAGCTAACATTTTATCTTTCAAAGACATGTTGCTGTGTCGGGATTATAAAACTGGCACAAACAAAACTATGGTATACTACAGAAGTTACAGTTTTTGCATCATGTGCATTCTTCTTTCTGCACAATTGGCATTGTTCCTACAGATATGCTAGGTATGCAGAAAATTACCATAGTCAGTTTTCACATCTACTTAAAGCCATGCTACACGTTATGTTAATTGTGTAGCATGTAGCTCAGGGCAATCTTTTTCTTTACCCTAGTGTAAGTGTGCATGGCCCCATTTTGGATTGGGACCACTGTGCACCAGGAGGGGAGGATTAAACCTTCCCCTCCATCATTTGCTTCCCCAAATACCGATGGAGCCGCCTTTATACTTTTGTTAACCCCACACACATGTGGAAGGGGGACTAATGCGGGAGGAGGTTTCATCCTCTCCTCCCAGTGCACAGTGGTCCCAATCCAAAGCGAGGCCATGCATGCTTACACTAAAGAAAAAGTTAACCCTGAGTTACATGCTATGCGATTAGCGTAATGTGTAGTTTGGCCCTCAGACCAAAGACTACCAGGGATCTGACAACTTAAAGGCTAAGAGTCAGACTGGATGTGACACTGGAGATGTGTGAATGCGTGCCCGATCTCTCTCTCTTTCACCCTCCCTTCCTCTCTCTGTAAAAGCAGCTTCAGGGGGAGGATTTGGATTGGGGTCAGGGCACACAGGGTGGTGGTTTAAACCTTTCCCACATGGCATGGCCTTGATGCAAATGTCCCTCCTGAGCTGCTACAAGCTGTGCAGAGGAAAATATACATATCACCACCTTTATTGTGATTATTTTTCTCTTCATTGCTAACAGCAGCTTCAGTAACATTGTAAGCTGCAAGTTCCCAAATTTAGGACCGGGCTCCAGAGGGTAGCAAGACTGAGCATTTGCCAGGGCCCCAAAACCAGACGAACTGTGCTACCATTTTCACTGCATACAGAGTATCCAAGAAGATCAGATGCAGCCTAAGGTCTCACTTTGCATGTCCTGTCTCTTCCAGGTTAGGGGGGGGCACTGAAGGACCCCCAGATCCTGGAGCCAGCCCTGCCCAAATCGTACAAAATATAACTGTGATGTCCAGAAATATAACCACAGTATATAAGACACTTTCCCCCCAGTTCACACTTTGTTGGTCCTCGATTTATGCCGCTGTGTTTCTCCCACAGATAATGAGAATGGCGGCGGTCCTTATGGTAAGTATTCATTAATATTTTGGAAATATACTTTACATTTCCCAAAATAAACTATCAATAGTCTAACCATGAAAATTTCTCATAAGAAAGGATGCCTACTTTTCGCTTGCCAGAATTCATGCTCCAAACTGGGTGATTAGACACTCATGCACCCAAGCCGGGCAGCCCAGCCTAAGTTCAGTTGCCTGGGACTGCCCACATTCTAGGGAAATCCCAGGGTGCTGTTCTGACTTTGAAGTAACTTCATGATGTTTCACAACCATGTTGAGCCTTTGTTAACTTTCCGACTGAACATTCGCAATGGCGTGACTCCTCGAGGGTACCTGCAAAGCACCCACCTCTGCCACCTCCCCCATCCCAACCTAAGGCCCAGAAACCTACCATGGGGCAAGATAGTGTCACTCTTCCATTGGGAATTCTGGGGTGGCAATGCCAGAGGCACTGGAGGCAGCAGTGGGTGCCCTGGGCCTGAAAATTCATGTTTTCTCACTTGGGACCGGGACTGAAAGTTATCTTTGGTGAAAATGGCATGCATGGTGTCATTCTTCTACTGGTATGGTGGCCATGGGTCCTACTTGACAGAGGACAGCCCTCTATTTTGGAGAACTGGCAGGAGGACAGTCATCTATTTGAAGGTGTCCTCTGTTTGAAGGGCTGTCCAGGCCCAGTTAAGATAAAGAACCAGAAGGAGTGGGGAGCAGCCAGGGGCCTTGAAGTTGCCCATCAACAGCACCTGGACAGCAGACTGAGCAGGCACACAGGTCACCTGGTCAGTCTTCTCAGTTATGTTGAGATGTATTGTATTTCTATAATAATTATAGTTATTATTTCTAAATGTGAACCCATATACATATAATGTGTGTGTGTGTGTGTGTGTGTGTGTGTGTGTGTGTAAATGTTATGCAAAACTGGTGTCCTCTTTTGTCCTGTATTTTGGTGAGGTGTTCCCTTTTTTTCTGGCACTGTGTAAGTAATTCTGGCACTGTGTAATTCTGAGACTTGCAACAAGACTCTTTCCCACTGACTGTGTCTGCATGGCGCAAGAACCCATCAAGGTGCAGCTGGACAGACATCTGTCAGAGATGCTTTGACCTAGATTCCTGCATTGAGCTGGGGGTTGGACTCGATGGCCTTGTAGGCCCCTTCCAACTCTACTTTTCTATGATTTCTATGATTCTACCCACGATGGGTTGTTGTGTTGTGCAAACCCAGACTGATTTCCCTAGGGTGGCTTGTTCGTGGGGAACAAGCCACCCCAACAACCCATGGGCTTTTCTAGGGGTTGTTGTACCCATGATGGGTTGTTATGTCCTTCAAACCCAGGCGACTGACCCCATCATGGGTACAGGGAATCAGCAGCAGAGCCCCATGGGAAGAGCAGCAAAATACCCGTGCCAATCTTGCCATGGGGGGGGGGGTTCCCAAGCAACCGCCAGTGCCAGCTGTCCCTAAAGTGCCCAAATGGCACTTGGGGACAGCTGGCACTGGCTTCCCCCCCCCCCGCCATGATTGCAAGCTGTTTCAGGCTCACTGCAACTCTTCCTCTTTTTACCCTTTCCCCCCTTGAGATCACGAAAGCTGGCTTTCGCAGTCCCCCTTTTGACAGCTATGGGCAGTCCCTTCAAAGTGCCCCAGCGGCACCTTGGAGGGACTGCCCGTGGTTGCCCAGCCCTTTTTAAAAAAAAAGATTTTGCCCCAAAAATTGCATGAAAAATTAATTTTTATTTTTAATTTTTTGGGGGGCGCAACTGCGAACCTTCTTCACAGTTGCACGACTGTGGGGATTTGAAGCCTTCGGTAGGGCAGGGGCAGCAGGCACCAACCCTGGACACTGCCCCAAAGAGGCTCCATATGCATTCCCACACACACACTTTGGTTCCTCTTGACAGCTGCCAGAAGGTGAGCTGCCAAGAGAAACCAAATGTCCTAGGGATCTTTTGCTGCAAAGGGGTTTTTTTTTGGGGGGGGGGGGATTTCATAGATCATAGAGTTGGAAGGGGCCTACAAGGCCGTCGAGTCCGACCCCCTGCTCAATGCAGGAAACTAGAGAGGAGGGGGGTCTCCCATCCAAGCAATAGCCAGGCCTCACCCTGCTTAGCTTTCCACGCTACACCCCCTTCACAGCAAGACCCTCATCTTCCTGCCCCCCCCTTTAGTTCCCATCATGGTCACATTTTGCACTTTGTCCCGAGTCTCTAGGTGCTCAAGAAAGTGCAAATGTGCATTCCCCCCACTTTTTCTAGGGAAAAAGGAGCTTTGACAGTTTATGTCTGTGTATGCCCTAGTCCAAAAAAATCCCATTTCCCGGTCAAAACCTCCTTTTTAAAGGGACCCAGAGTTTTGACAGCTAGCTGTCAAAGCTGTCAAAACTGCATTTAGAGCCTGTCCTGGGCAATGTCCAGGGTCGGTACCTACTGCCCCTTGGCAGCAGGCACCCCCCTAGACATCGCCCCGCTGAGGGTTCAATCCCCACAGTTGTGCAACTGCACCTTTTTAAAAATAAAAAATAAAAATTATTTTGGGTGCAATTTTTTGGCCTAAATATGCTTTTTTAAAAAAAAAAAAAGAAAAAAAAAGCTGGGCAACCATGGGCAGCCCCCCTCCCCAGGGCTCTGCTGGGGCACTTTGAAGGAACTGGCCATATAGCTGTCAAAGGGGGGAATGAGAAAGCTGGCTTGACAACCAGCTTTTGTGATCTCAAGCGGGGGAAAGGGATAAAAAGGGAAAAAAGTCACGGCAAGCCCAAAACGGCTTGCCATCATGGCAGGGAGGGGGATACCCATGGGAGGACCAAGTGGGGAAGTGGGTGGCCAAGAACCTACTGTGAGCCCGTTCTTCTGTCAAGCTCACCGTGGGTTGTTTGCATGACAACCAACCCACCGTGGCTTATTGCCCACGATGGGTTAGCATGAAGTACAAATGTGCCCACTGTGGGTTTTTTTATTATTATTATTATTACTATTACTATTACTATTACTATTACTATTACTATTATTATTATTATTTTATTATAGCTGTTCCTAACCAGTCAACAAGAATGTCAGCTGCTGATCTCTCAGGTAACAGTACCCCTGGGCACTCTCTCTAGATTTGGTCATTTATTCTGGTTGCCTGTTTGGCTCATAGGCTGGAAGGGAATAGTTTCTATTGAATATACCGTAGCTGTTGTAGCGGATGCAGGCACAACGTGGCCCTCTCTGTGCTGGGAATAGCGGTACCTCTTGAACTTGGCTGGTGCAGATGGTTGAGAATTTGGTTTTTGATCAGAATTTCCCAAAATTTGCAAAGTCCTCCGTGTTGGTGGGAGAAAGTACTACTTGTGATTTAAAACATCTGCGTGAGGGAGAAAGCAAACCTGACAGATTGGCCCATCCCTAGGCCACTTTACCCATTGTTAAGAAAGGCACGAGGGCTCACTTTCCATGTGCAGAGGGAGAATGAATGTTTGGACTGGCTCTTTATACCAGTGTTTCTCAACCTTGGGTCCCCAGATGTTTTTGGCCTACAACTCCCAGCATGCCCCAGCCAGCATAGCTGGCTGGGGCATGCTGGGAGTTGTAGGCCAAAAACATCTGGGGACCCAAGGTTGAGAAACACTGCTTTATACAGACCAGCCCTAGGCTCTTTAAAGTAGTTATTATAATGGTATAAGCCTAGAAAACAGGGGTGCAGAACCTCAGGCATCGGTCCCAATCCAGCCCTCGAAAGTTCCCCAGAAGACCATGTCCCTTCCCTTCTGCTCGACCACCAATCACTTGGTGCTTTCCCAGCATTTGTGCCATTTCCCCCGTTCTAAAAGGTTGAAGTGCCTCTGCAAAGGCTTAATTACTGGCGGTCAGAGCTTTAAGCTACAATATGCTGGCATGTTTTGTATTTTGTTCCTGCCCCTTTGGGCTTTGGTCCTGTCCATCACTGGAATGGGGCCCCTCAAGCGCTTCAGTAAAATAGAATTTGGCCCTTGGTCTGAAAGACGTACCGCACCCCTGCTGTGAAATATGTGGGGCAGCATTCCTATAGTATATACAATGTGTGCCGTGGTAAGCTTCTGTTAAACCAGTCACATCTTACATAGAAATGAGAAAAGAAGCATAGCCAAGTCAAAGATTTTTCTCTTCTAGCTTCTCTGATGTAACGTATGGAGTAGGGTGTCGGAGAAATCCACAAACGGATTAAAATGAATATGGATTTCTATTAATCCGACCCACGGATTCCACAGCAGACTGCCTTTTTCCGAGTTGCGTGGACTCCATGGACTTGCGGGCCATTTGTTTACTTACTGGGAATTGTCCGCAAAATTAGTCATACAAAAAATAACCCCCCCAAAAAAACACCAACCAAAAATGCACACATTTGCCCCCACAGATTAAAGCGTGAAAATGCGGATGGGGGGGTGGGGTATTTGCACTTTAAAAAATAAAAAAAAGGCTGGGCAAACACGGGCAGCCCCTCCAGGGTTCTGCTGGGGGCACTTTGAAGGAGCTGCCCATGGCTGTCAAAAGGGGGGTCGCGAAAGCCGGCTGGACAGCCAGCTTTTGTGATCTCACGGGGTGGTGGGAAGGGGGGGAAGGGGGGAGCCACGGCAACCCGAAACGGCTTGCCACTGTGGCAGGGAAGGGGGAATGGCTCGTTCCTTCCGTGGTGACCCCTGGGATACCCACGGGAGGACCGAGTGGGGAGGAGCGGGCTAACAACCCACAGTGAGCCCGATCATCTGTCAGGGTCACCATGGGTTGTTTGCACGACAACCCACCCACCGTGGCTTATTGCCCACACGATGGGTTAGCATGACGTACAAATGCGCCCACTGTTATTTTCCCCCCCGTAGATCCTCTTCTCGGCCCGTCAGCAAGAAGAGTTTCAGCTGCTTCGCCAGGTAACAGTACCTCTGGGCACTCTCTCCATTTGGTCATTTATTCTGGTTGCCTGTTTGGCTCATAGGCTGGAAGGGAATAGTTTCTATTGAATACAGCTGTTGTAGTGGATGCAGGCACAACGTGGCCCTCTCTGTGCTGGGAATAGCGGTACCACTTGAACTTGGCTGGTGCAGATGGTTGAGAATTTGGTTTTTGATAAGAATTTCCCAAAATTTGCAAAGTCCTCCGTGCTGGTGAGAGAAAGTACTTGTGATTTAAAGTACTTTCTCTTTAAAGTACTTTAAAGTGAGGGAGAAAGCAAACCTGACAGATTGGCCCATTCCTAGTTTACCCATAGTTAAGAAAGGCATGGGGGCTGGCAGTGTTTCAGAAATTTTTCAAAGGAGGCTGCCTTACCTTCATGCTTTGCAGTGCTCTTAGAAAGCAGCAGCAGCAGCAATAATAGGCAGATCCTGTCTTCCCTGGATGGTCAGATTCATTTAAAAAAATGGTCAGATAGGAAGACTGTCCTTTGCTCCTTCCCTTATTGCCTCTGGAATTTATCTATTCCATATATATAAAACATTTGTATTCTTCCATTCATCTTTTTAATTATTTCAATCAAAGAAAAAATACAGTAATAACACATGAGCAGCCTAAGCAGGGTCAGGCCTGGTGATTACTTGGATGGGAGACCCCTCCTCTAGTTTCCTGCATTGAGCAGGGGGTCGGACTCGATGGCCTTGTAGGCTCCTTCCAACTCTATGATCTATGAAATCTAATCTTTTTTTCTTTTTTTTTTTTAAAGAAGCTGTGTGTCTGAGATGTTTTTAAGTATAAACCTAAAATGGTATAAAGAATTCATTACTCGAGTCGTTCAGTTAAAATATTTATATCCCAATCTTCCACCACAAGCTCTTCAAGGTCTTTAATTCCAGCATATTTAGTTTGTTAAATTAAACATACTAATAACTTCTCTTTCAGGTGCAGGATTTCAACCTGAGGACATGGACTGTAAGTGAATGCATGAATAACTGGTTAATCAATTAAGGGTGTAATCCTATGATGATAGCCACAAGCCACCGAACTCGGAGGCCGACGGTCATCCCCATGCAGAGCGGGACGAGCATCGGAGGCGATCTCCGCCTTCCTGTCCTCCCTCCCGCCCTGCATTTTCCACTAGACAGGCGTCTTTGCCCGTCTAGCTCAACCATCCCAGGCTCGTATCCTGGCCTCTCCAGTCTCCTCCCTCCCCACCACCCTGAAATTCCCCCTTCTGGGCTATTGCTTTCCTGACCTCAGAGAGCGGCCAGCATGGTTCCGTCTGCATCGGATGCGAGGGGGGTTGGCGCTCCGATCCCCAGCTCCGAGGTTGGAGCGCTGTCTCCGACGCTCGGATCTGGGAATCCAAACTATCCTATGGCCCCTCAAACGCTACCTAGGGGCCATAGGATTGCTTCCTAAATCAATCCATGAAATTATTCAATGAAAGGAACTTTTAGATAGTCTCCAAACATGGCCCAATTTATTTTATTTTATTTCTTTATTTCTTATATTTATTAATCGCCCATCTGGCCGGCCACCCGGCCACCCTGGGTGATGTACAATTAAAATACAACAAAACAATACAATAAAATATAATGATTAAAACAATATAAAAAATTCTTTTAAAAACCTAACCCACCCCACCCCATAATTCCCGCCTGAACAGCCATGTTTTTAATGCACGGCGGAAGCTCATTACAGAGGGGGCATGGCGAAGGTCACTGGGGAGGGAGTTCCATAATGTGGGGGCCGCCACAGAGAAGGCCCTCTTCCTAGTCCCCACCAGCCTGGCTGCTCTGGCTGATGGGATAAGGAGAAGGCCGTCTGTGGCAGACCTTATTGAGCGGCCTACTTGATGTTGCTGGAGGCGCTCCAATGACTTAGATACCTTATTTCTTTAAAAACACATTTTATAAAACATGTGTACTTGCAAACAAACTGCAGCTGGCCAGCACCATCTTAAAGAAGCATGCCTCCTTCTCTCACACACAGGACAGGAATGCCATGTCTAAGGGTTAAACTAGGTGAGATGATGGAGATGCATGAATACATGTATGTGTTTTTGGTTTTTTTAATGAGGCAAATAGCAATTTCAAGGGGGACTTTCATCAGGGAATATGGTCTGGGGGGAAGTATTAAACCCCTCTCCCCATGCCACAGTCTCACTCAGATTAGTCCACACACCCCCTTGTGCCCTAGCAATGTAGCTGCTGTTTGGAAACGTTTAAAGAGACCAGAAAGCTAGTTCCACATCTCCATATTCTCATCTAGTTTGGCCCCAAGATGATGCCTGCTGCAACACATGTAGGCGTCATCCAAACACAGAAGTAAATATACTTTTTGCTCCAGAACTATTCGGTTGGATCTAGATTCAGTCATTCTTAGAGTAGACCCATCGAAACCAATGGGACTCAAGTTAGTCATAAGAACATAAGAAGAGCCATTTTGGATTGGACCAAAAGCCATGCTGGATTGGACCAAAAGTATTCTTTTCCCACTGTGACAAATCAGATGCCTATAGGAAGTCCAGAAGCAGGATCTGAGTGCAATAGCACTGTCCTGCTCACGTTTCCCAGCAATGGGGCATGCTTCCAGACGCAGGGTTGCTAACACTACCAACCGGAAAACGTTGTGCATCTATTTCATCTTTGTTTCCTTAACAGTAAGAAAAAACAATGACTGGGTTCGCACGACACAACAACCAACCGTTGACTGCTGTCATTGGTTGGTTGTTGTGTCGTGTAAACCAGCTTGTGGTTACCAATTTATTTATTTATTTATTATATTTATCAATTGCCCATCTGGCCGGTCACCCGGCCACCCTGGGCGATGTACAATTAAAATACAACAAAACAACACAATAAAATATAATAATTAAAACAATATAAAAAATTCTCATTAAAAACCTAACCCACCCCATATTCCCGCCTGAACAGCCATGTTTTTAATGCACGGCGGAAGCTCATCACGGAGGGGGCATGGCGAAGGTCACTAGGGAGGGAGTTCCATAATGTGGGGGCCGCCACAGAGAAGGCCCTCTTCCTAGTCCCCACCAGCCTGGCTGCTCTGGCTGATGGGATAAGGAGAAGGCCGTCCGTGGCAGACCTTGTTGAGCGGCCTACTTGATGTTGCTGGAGGCGCTCCTTGAGATAAGCTGGGCCGGAGCCGTGTAGGGTTTTAAAGGTCAAAACCAACACCTTGAATTTGGCTCGGCAAGCAACTGGTAGCCAGTGCAACTCATTAAGCACTGGCGTGATGTGATCACGCCGGCGGCTGCCCTTAATCAGGCGAGCCGCCGCGTTCTGTTTTTATCATGGTTGGCAACAATCTGTTGTAGGGTTTGTCTGACCCACGATGGGTTGTTCTGTTGTCTGAACCCTGCATCTGGAAGCATGCCCCATTGCTGGGAAACGTGAGACGGACAGTGCTATTGCACTCAGATCCTGCTTCTGGACTTCCTATATGATCCATCGCGGGTGGGTCAATCCCGACAACATGCGAGACACTTGGCAAGAGCAGCAAAATCCTCTTGCTGCTCTTGCCAAGCAGCTAGCCAGCGAGCGCAGCTGACAGCTGCCCCCAAAGTGCCCAAGCGGCACTTGAGGGCAGCGGGCAGAGGTTTCTCCGATCTCTGCTGAGTGCCACTGGGGCTCGGGGTGGCAGTGTGCAGCAGAGATGGCCACTGCCCATTGCTGCTGCCATGAGCCCCATTGGGGCTCGTGGCAGTGGCATGCAGCAGAGACCCCACCACCAGCTCTTGAGGTCTCCTTAAGAGCCGGTGGCAGCTATTACCTCTCTGCCCGCCCACCCCCACTGCTGCATGGGGTACCAGTGGCAGTGGGGGGGCATCCCTGCTGTTGGCTCGAGAGGTCTTCTTCTTCCTAGCTGGCAACATGGGATGCACTTTGCGCTGCTGCCCCATGCTTGGGTGGTGGTGGCGCGGAGTGGACATCCATGCTGCTGGCTGGAGAGAGAGGGGACTTGTTGCTCCCGCAGTATCCCCCTGGGTTACCACCGAGAGGAAGGAATGGGAAGGAGGTGGGGGAGGGAGTGAAGCACTCACAATGAGCCCGATTGTCCGTCAGGCTCCTTGTGGGTGCTTCGCAGGTTCAACCAACCCATCGTGGTAAATCACCACAATGGGTTGTCGTGATGTGCGAACCTGCCCAACACGAAAGAAGAAGTGGGAAAACACGGGAGGGTTACACACGGAAGACTACGTCAACTCGGCCTCCTGCGAAATTCTGTGGATGGTGTGATAAAAGCATACTGGCGGTGATATAGAGTCGTCATGACTAGTAGCCATTGATAGCCTTATTATGCACGGTATGGAGAAAGTGGAGAGAGAGAAAAACCTCTTTCTATCCACTTTCTCCACACCATGCATAATGTTATACACCTCTATCATGTCCCCCCTTAACTGCCCTTATTTTTTTCCCTAAGCTAAAGAACCCTGAACATTGTAACTTTCCTTCACAGGAGGGTTGCTCCAGCCCCTTGAATCCCCCCCCCTTTGTTTTGGCCCATTTCTGCACCTTTTCCAGCTCTACAACATCCGTCATGAAGTCTGCTGGCCAGAATTGTACACAGTTTCCCTAGTGTGGTTGCCTCAGCACTTTGTATCTCTATGCAACATTTATCTTTGAAAATATATTCTGTTTTATGTCCAGTTAGGAGTGGGGAAGCATTTAGTTTTCTTCTAAAATCAAAATATTTCATTCCATTTTTCAAACCAAATATTTCACATCCTTGCTTTATCAGCGTGTTAACTTACAAAAATTAACAACTTCTTTTTCAGTGTTACTTTACAGCCCACCCTTTGATTATTATGGTAAGTAAAATGCACTGAATAGCTCATTTTTAAGCAGCTTAATATTTGGGCAGGACCAATCCTATCTATATTCACCTTAAACTGTGTGCAAGAGGGACACCACTACTCTGCCGCCAGAACAACACTTGCATATCCAATGCATGCTCAGCCTAGAAGGGGAGGGGAAATATACAGAACCAGAAAATGCAAAACTGGTGTAAAAATGACAGGCATGCCTCCAGCGTCACTTGGCTACTGCACATGGCTACTGCACAGCAATCAGGGGCTGTACCAGCAACAGCTAGAACAGTGTTCTCCAACCTTGGGTCCCCAGATGTTTTTGGCCTACAACTCCCAGCATGCCCCAGCCGGCATAGCTGGGAGTTGTAGGCCAAAAACATCTGGGGACCCAAGGTCGGAGAACACTGAGCTAGAAGGACAGAAGGAAAAAGCAGTAGATATATTTCTGCATGGATGGATACCAGAGTAATAAGAAGCCAGCTATTTAAGCTGCCACCTTTCTTAGAATCATAGAATCATAGAAAAGTAGAGTTGGAAGGGGCCTACAAGGCCATCGAGTCCAACCCCCTGCTCAATGCAGGAATCTAGGTCAAAGCATCTCTGACAGATGTCTGTCCAGCTGCACCTTGAATGCCTCCAGAGTGGGAGAGCCCACAACCTCCCTAGGTAGTTGATTCCATTGTCTTATTGCTCTGACAGTCAGGAAATTTTTCCTGATGTTTAGGTGGAATCTAGGTTCCTGTAACCTAGGTTCTTGGTCTCCTCCTGCACTGTGTATTTCATCTTCTGGTTCCCAGAGCCCAGCAACATGAACACCATCGTCAAGTGCCTCCCAACCCTTTCACTGATGTTCTTTGTGGCCATCTATTCCCACAGCGTAGGCCACTGGATACCGTATGCCCGGGGATATTTCAAGGCCTGCTGCTCTCAGCAGTGGGAAGTGCTTGTTTGGTGTGTGTATCAACAACAACGTCCACATCCCTTACACACACACACACACACACACACACAGAGGGAGCCAACACAGTTGGACATCGCAGTGCCCACACTCCATCAGCCCCAGTGACACCGCCAGCTTTTGGCATGCCTGGAAAAAATAGCGTGTCGGAGGCAAAAGAGCAAGAGCTCCCAGGGGTGCTTCCAGACGGAGGGGTCTTAGTGCTAACCATCAGAACGAAATAATGGGAAATTATGTGGCTAAAAAGGCTGAAATTTACATTATGTTTTACTTTTAAAGAGAATGTTCCTAAGATGATATATGATGGATATATAAATATTTTATTTTATGTTGGGATGTGTAACAAAGCCAGGAAGGATGGATAAGAAGAGGGGCTGGTGGAACGCTTAGATCTTTCCCTTTGATCCGGGAAGATATATAGCGGTTGGGATCACTCCAGCCAGCTGGTTTTCCAGGCCGCGTTGTGCCTTCAGCTATTTGTGAAGATGTCAGTCCACCATTCACCCCACTGGAAGTCCAGTGGCAATGGCTGTTTCAAAGTTGGTGGATTGCACCTTATAGAATCGGACACTCTGCTTTCTAAACAAACTTTAAAGTTTTATTTAAACAAGAGGCTTTTCTATAGATATCTCTCAGGCTGTGGTCTCTCTCTCCTCAGGCCAAAAGCAATGGGTGTTGCCCTTAACTACTTCCTGGTTCCTCTCAGGAAGCACAACCCGTTCAGGCTGAGCCCAATAGTTCCTTCATATCGTTACAATGGTTGGAGTAGAATGCATGGCCTTTGTTAACTGAGAGCTTACCTGCACATGGGCAGGAGCGTCTGGGAGACGGGCTCTCTACTGTTGGTGCGAAGTGTGTTAGAGCAATACAGTTCAGACAAGACACTTGAGCAGCAGGCGATGGATTGCCATGGCTGGGCAGGCCGAATGAGCCCCAGTAGTTCTGCATGAGCCAGAAACCTCTTGTCACTGGGTTTGATTATACCTCAAGTGACAAAACGTCTGAGTCTATCCCTTGGTTCTGCATTTAAAAAAAAGACAACTTTTCTTGTAATTTTTCATCACCCTGGGACATCATGTGAATTAATATGTACTTGCCTCTTATGAATGGAAATGGTAATATTTCTCTAATTTCTGAATATTTTCTACCTTTTTAGATGCTGCCATTCCATTAGCAACTACAATACCGCCTGGTAAGTAATATAGTTAGTTCTCTATTAATGTTATAGCTACAGACAGTGCTTTTTTTCTGGAGAAAAAGGTACCGGAACTCTTGGATTACATTTCCTCGGGAGTAGATGGCGATTAAATTGTAATGCAATTAATAGAAGAAAAGGTGCTGGAACTCAGTTCCGGTGAGTTCCACCAGAAAAAAAGCCCTGGCTACAGATAACTAACCTGATGAGACAAAACATAAGAGTATGATCTGTGTCAAATGAAGACAGCACACTAATATTGCCTGAGTCAGTTATGTTTTAGGAGAAGCCTAAAACACTTGAAGGACTTGAATCACTGAATGTGATTTTTTTTTCTCTTTCTGTTCCCCACAATGATTAAAGTGATACAGCATGGCATTTTTGCATTACTTTGCAAACATGGGTCATATATTAGTCTGTCACTGTGGAAGTTTAATGCATCAGTCTTATGCAGTTGTCTGTGCATTTCCACCCCATTTTCTACAATCCCAGACCTCGATGTCTGTCTGATATTTCGTCTGTCTGATCATCTTTTTCCAACGGTTGACACTGAACTAGACCTGCGCGCAAATAGCCTCTCAAAATTCTCCATCCTGTTGTGGGTGGCAAACTTGGGTGGGGGCCAATTTCACTGAATTTCTTGGGGGGGGAGGGAGGAATTCTCCAACTGTTTATCAGGTGTGGGGCTCACCATTCACAGTGGCGGTAGCACGATCTATTTCTTTCTTCTGAAGGTGTTTTTCTTTTTCTTGCTGCCACTGCAGCAACTCGGTAGGCAGCCTGGCCGCCATTTTACATCCTGCATTCCACAGAATCCCAGACGCAGCATCATTCTGGGGCAGTGTGGGAGAGAAATAGCAGCCACTACAAATAATAATAATAATAATAATAATAATAATAATAATAATAATAATAGAGAATATCTGAAGAAAAGTCAGCAATGTGGCCTTTTTCCCAGTGGTGAGAAAAAGAAAAATCTCAGAAATGCTCTTAGAAAAATATATTCTGAGAAATGTTGGCCTAGTTCTACAAATGCAGTGCAAAGTCAGAACTCCTTGTTCTTTTTTAAAAAAATAAATTTTATTTAGTTATTATAAACTACATACAAAACTATAAAATGCAAACATACAATTAAAATAAATCATAAGGTGCACCCCCCCACCTTATTCTCCTTGTTCTGTCTCAGTCTTTCTCCTTTCCCCGATGGTTGACAACCGACCACTATTTTATAGGCCTAAACAATAAAACCAAAGAAGAATAATTTTATGGAGATATGGAATCAATTACTAGATTATGTATTAATAAAGGGGAAGGGTAACATGCCTTGTCAGGATATGTTATATTTTTGGAATTTGGAATTTATTTGATCAAGAGGATAGAAGTATATTAATTGGTCCCTTGGAGGGTGGGGGGGAGCACTTCATGATTTATTGTATGTTGATTATGTTATATTTGTGTGATAATCTTGTATTTTGTTATATATATTTTTTGTTATAATTTGTTTTGAAAAATAAATAAAATAATTTAACAACAACAACAACAATAAAACCATGGTAGGTGATAATCAGCCCTGAGATCTGACATGCCAGTAAGCTTCAGGTCTGGCCTTATTTGAGAATAATTTGAGAAATTACTCCTCACTGGCATAATATTGGTCTGCATAGTTCAATTAAATGTTATTTAAATGTCACTAGCCTGTGAGTATCCCTGAATATTATTAGAGCTGGCTCACTGAAGATCTGAAGTTGTTTTGATTCAAGTTTTATTTCTTTTTTACTCTAGCCATTCCACACTTCATCTTACAATTACCCCATGAAACTGATACTGTGTGTTTAAATATCAACAGCCCTAATGGAAATTCCTATAAACCTCTGTAACTGATCCAGACAAAGGTATGCACTACAGTATTGTAAAGGTAGGCACAACAGTGTTGCCTGTTAACTCATGCAAGCCACTTGGCAGGGACTTTTGGACAAGCCATGGTGACATGAGAAATTGCCACATTTTTCTTTTTAGCATCATACTAATAATTTAAGATGTGATCCACAAATGATCCAGAAGACACCAGAAGTGGGACTTTGGGGTTAATACTGAATTCTTGACATCCTTTTAGCTCCTAGAGCTCACGGATGCATTGAAATGTGATGACAGAATTAATTCTCACAAACGCATCGGATAAGATGGACTCCAGGTTACAGTCTTCCAACGTTATCCATACCTAGCAAGCTGCCTTATACTAAGTCAGACCATCGTCGGTCCATGTAGGGATGAGAAATTCAGTTTAGTTCATTTTAGACCAGAATTTACCCAGTTTGCAGTCCTCCCCCACTTGTAGCCAGTGCGGAAAGAACCACACCAGCTGCTTCTCCGAGGTCACAAACTCGGAGAGGTCGCTTCTCTGAGGTTGCAAGGGGTTTAGGGCGTGTTCCGCGGGGCAGGGAGGCAAGGAGACCGGTGCCACCAAGATACGCGCCTCAGCCTCCTTCCCTCCCCCTGAGACTGAAACGCCACAGTTAGATGGCCGAAATTGGCCGTCTAGCTGCTTTGCAGGGCAGGAGGAGTGCAGAGACCAGTGTGGCGTAGTGGTTAGAGTGTTGGACTGGGACTCGGGAGATCCGGGTTCTAGTCCCCGCTCGGCCATGAAACTCATGGGTGACTTGGCCAGTCACTGACTTATCCTACCTACTCACAAGGTTGTGTTTGAGTAAAATGGAGAGGAGGAGAGGATTATGGCCGCCTGGGTCATTGCAGTAAAAATGGGGTAAAATATATAAATAATAATAATAATAAAAATAAATTTGCCTCCAGTTCTCTGTGCTAGATGCCATATCTCCAAATTCAGAGGGTTATGGGCAGCCTCATTGGATTGCACCCTAATGTAATGAATTTGGTAATGGGTATGTTTGATCAATGTTACAAGCTGTGTAACCAGTGGACCACAGTAAGTGATGCAACTGTTTGATAATAAATGTTTGGACTTTTAGGAGTAATACAAAACGCTAACAATGTTTTATGGTGGAGTATTAGCTGCAGCCCCTGATGAAGGAAAAAGATTGTTACTGAAACACATTGGGCAAAATAAATATTCTGTCCAGGCACCTGAGAATTTTTCTCTCTCGTGTGTTTTCTGATTCAAATTGGACACTCCCCTGTGCTTATTATTGTTATTTAAAAACAACAACAACCAGCAACCCTCACATGACACTGAAAGCAACACATTGAATGTCACGTATAGATAGGCCCCAAGTTGCCCCATTAGCTAAGGTCCATCAGTGTGAGCACCCCGCTGCTGCTGGCTCCTCCCCCAAAAGTGCCATCAAGCCCAAACTCCTTAGCTTGCATCACCCAGTGGGATTAGAATGGTGTTGGTAGACAGTGGGGTGGGCAGCAAAGACAAGAGGCCATTAGCACTCTGTGAGGGATTGAGGCCTACACAGGATTGGGTTTGTTGAGGCCTACTCAGGCTTGAGTTTGTTGAAGCCTGAAGGCCCAAACACTTCCCTCGATTAGTTGAAGCCTGAAGGCCCAAACACTTGGATGGGAGGGGGAGTTTGAGAGTTTTAGTTTACCCAATAGAAGTTAAGAATTAGATCTCCTATTCAAGGTCACATGATTATAACCTCCTTCCATTCCTGGGAAGGCTATATATGGTGGGGTGTGGTCAGCTAGCAGCAGTGGGAGCCTGACTGCAGAAGCAGAAAGAGCAGAGAGAGAAGCAGAGAGGGAGAGACTGGCTGCATAGGAGATAGGTAGTCTGAAGTTAAACTAGAGAACGTTGGACTGTTTGTTTGTTTGTTTGTTTTCATACTTGCTTTTGGATTATAACCACTCTATTAAGTAAATACCCTAATATCATAAGTAAAGTGCTGTTGTTTACCCTGGTTTGTTGGAGTGACTTATTCACCACGTCTAAAGCCTACACCCACGTTACTGGAAGCAGGCAAAGGACTTGATCTCCTAGAGAGGGAGAGGCTTTGGGAAGAGGCAGAGATCTCCCAAAGGCAGATCAAGGGGTCCCTGCACTAGCGGAACCTTGACACACTCTCCTTGGTGGAAATAGCACTCTAGAGTGGTGGTAAAGCTTCTAGTGGAGAGTTGACAACCCAGCTTGGGTTGCCTCACCTGAGATCTCTCATATGGATGAGGCTTGGAAGAACCAGGAAGGCATTTGTGGTGGGCGTCTAAAATGGCACACACCTTCTCTTTCTATGATTATGCGCACATATGCTGTGCAAATACACAAGGAAAAAGATTAAAAAGAGGTGCAGGCTAGCAACCAGATTTTTTTTAAAGAAAAAGGTAGTACACACACACACTTCACGGGATGTTCACACTGGAGGAAGTGGGGAAGGCAATGTCCACCTTTTCCTCTTCCCCTGCAAGCCCTGTGCCCCTGAAAAACTACTCTATTTGTAAAAGTGATACTCTATATCCAACGCCTATCTGTCTGTCTCTATATACAAGCACACATACACATTCTCCCAGGCATTTTAATCATCTTAATCATCTTAATCATTTGCATCTTGTAGTTTTTAACACTATTGTAATTTGAACTGCTGCTGCCAGCTTTGCTGTTTGTTTTTAATCTGTGGTTTTAAATTTTATATTTATATTGTATTGTTTTGTATTGTATTGGATGGGTTTTAACTGTTGTAAACTGCCCAGAGAGCTTCGGCTATTGGGCGGTATAAAAATGTATTAAATAAATAAATAAAATAGAGAGAGAGAGAGGAGCAACCTCTTCCATCCTGACAATTTCCAGAGAGGTAGCCATGTTACTCTATTGCAGCAGAAACAACTAAGAGTCTTGTGGCACCTTAAAGGCTGACAAATTTATTACGGCATACGCTTTGGTCACATCCGATGAAGTGGGCTATAGTCCATGAAAGCTTATGCCAGAATAAATTTGTTAAGACTTTTAAGATACTATAAGACTCTTTGTTGGTCCTGCTTCATCCTGCTTCATGGTAAGTCTGCCTCTGGTGATTTGCTTCTTTTTTCTAACCAGGGATCGAAGTGACTGGCAAGCTTGGAGAAAACGGAAAATTTGTGCAGTTTGAAATAGTCTTTCAGAAGCTTGACATGAGAATCAATATATCAAAGGAAGAAACTGTGGTGAATGACAGGAATAATATGATATTGGTCCCATGGAACAAAGCTACATCCTTCACAGTTCATGGGTAAATAAAATGCTATTCTTCAAGCCTGTCCCCAATATAAAGAGCTTTTCTACACGAGGCATTTATTGTTTATGGTTGTTTACGGGTTCTTTCAACAACATCATGATCCTCTGGTTTCAATTCTGTTTTTTAAGAGCACTCCCCCCCCTTTTTTTTAGAATGGGGGAAATGGGGCATTATTTCTGAAAGCAAAAGAAAAGGCATTTTCCTACATGTGTATTTGCTTTATTATTCCATTGTAGCACAGCACCACCTAGAGGTTATGTAGCAGGAAAGGAAAGTCTCTTTTTGTAGAGCTCAGATCACAATTCAGGGTCGAAACCAAAAGTAGATACAGCAAGTAACAGCCTTGTGCAGTAAAGCTCAAAGTCTCTTTTTTATACTCTAGGTCTTTCTGGATTAAAATACATTTTTTCAAGGCACAAATCGTATTTCTTCAGCATCCAAACTAAAGGAAGCATGTGAAGTTTTATCTACCATTATCACTAGCTATAATAATATATGCATTAATTGGTCAAATTTAATTATTTTTAGGTCCCATTGATTTAAAAGGAGAGAGTTAAATTGATGTTTAACTTTCCCATTGAAGTCAGCTGGACTAAAAGTTTTTAAATTTGGCTGGATCATGCCATATGTGTAAAAATGAACATTTAGGACATTTAAAACTTACATTCCCACCCACACCTAATCATTTTCTAAATATCAGATCTTTAATTTATTTATTTATTCATTTATTTCATTTCTGTACTGCCAAATAGCCAAAGCTCTGGGTTCACAAAAATTACAACTAAAAAATACACCATAACAAAAACATAATATAAAATGTTTAACACAGAGAATATAAAAACAATTTAAAGCAGCTAAAAAATCATTTACATATGATGTTTTTAAAGTCTTGCTGTAAATTTAACTAGATTCTTTTTAGTGAAACAATGCAACAGCCAAACAGAGAGTGTAAAATTAAATTCTGTTTTGTGGCTGCAGATAAAAGATATTATTATTATTATTATTATTATTATTATTATTATTACATTTATATCGCGGCCTCTGGCTCTGGGGTGAGCCCCCCGGCCCGGATGTTCCCTGCTTCCTCCTGCGGGAACTCACTCACTGGTGGCAGGACCTGCTCAAAAGAGATGGAGAGCGACTCGTCCACCTCAGTGGAATGAGGGGACCCCACTTCGGCCGGCAGGGAAGGAGTGGTAATGGTGGGGGACACATCAGGGACGTCATCGCGGAAGAGCCCAGGGGAGAGGCAGCCTGACTGCTTCTCTTGGGAAGAGCTGGAGTTGTCATGCAAGGCCCGAGGACCAGAGGCAGAGCCGTCAGGCTGCCAGGTGTTGATCATGGCCGCTGGCTCCTCAGGCCATGATAGCGTCTTCGACTGGGGATTGGTGGAATGGGGTGTGGCCGGCGCTGGCCGGGGCAGAGCTGGCAGGGGACATCATCTCAAGGGTCTTCTCTTCAGAGCTGCCGCCGCAAGCTTCCTCAGCCTCTGGGCAGTGGTTGAACCCCACCTGGATGTCCGTCGGCGTGAGTTCAAAGTTGACGCTACAGTCGCTCTTGGGAGTCTTGGCCAACGGGGATGGGGGGCCAATACCTTTGAGCGGAGAGCTGTCTTCCAGATGCCAGAAAGGCTGAGGGCTCTCCGGATCCGCTCCTATACTGAGGCCGTTCTGGGGGAGCTCCAGTCCATTGCCATGGCAATCCACACTGGCCAGCGATGAAGGCTCCAGCTCACTCTTAGCTATGGTGGTGCCTTCATGGTTCTCTGCCATGACTTATCCAACAGGCCTCCCTTGGCACTGCTCGGCCGCTTGAGCGCGGTTTCCTTCACTGGCTTGGCCTTTGGCTTGTCCATCTCCTTCAGGGTGGGAATGGCCTTTCTGAAGCTGCTCATCTTGGTTGGGGGCCTCTTGGCCTCCGCACTTGGGGTTCTACGCGGGTCCCTCATCAGCTGCTTTGCTGCCTTCTCTTCCACCTTGACATCCTTCTTGGTTTCCTCTCTCTTCGCCATTTCTCTCTTTTTCCTCTTGCAAGGAACCCAAGGTGGCTTACATAGCCCTCCTCCTCTCCATTTTATCCTCACAACAACAACAACAACAACAACAACCCTGTGAGGTAGGTTAGGCTAAGTGTCAGTGACTGGCCCTAAGTCACCCAGTGAACTTTATGTCCAAGTGGGGACTAGAACCCGGATCTCCCGGGTCCCAGGCCAACACTCTAACCACTATGCCACACCTGCAGGCAATATTAAATAATCACAACCAAATATAAAAAATAAGTATGATTGGTATGCTAATTTTTTAAAAAGAAAAGAAATAATAGCATCAGTTCCTTCCTAGGTTGAATATTTCTGTTGAAAAGGAAAAGAGCCTATCCCTATTTGGACCAGACAACATCATTTTCAAAATTTCCTATGTGAAGTTCCCGGAGTATTTCCTCGGATTATACTTTATGGGTGGTGAGAATTTTTCCAACAAAGTCAGTGGACCTCTTGGTATGTATTAAATTGTGCTGATATGATTGTTCATAGAGGCAAGGGGTTGGATCCAGATTTACTCATATTTGGAAAAGATCCATTGAAATTAATGGGACTTAAGGTTGTCATGACTAACTTATGTCCTCTTAATTTCAATGGGTCTGCCCTAGGTATGACTAAATCTGGATCCAACCCAAAATTAGTGGTCATCTGTCCTACTCATAACCAATCCCATCCTGAAGTTACTTCCCCATTTCTGCATGCAGAAAGTCAGGTAGGGCAACCTATTCACTTATTTAGCACCTTCCAGCTACTTCCTGGAAGTGTACTAAGTGTATCTTAGTAGTAAGTATGGCTAATTTACTTCTTGTTTTAGGGCGCAATCCTATACAAGTTTAGACAGGAAAAAAAGGTCATCAACTGCCAGCATGCCCCAGCCAGCTATGCTGGCTGGGGCATGCTGGGAATTGTAGGCCTTTTTTTCTGTTTAAACGTGCATAGGTTTGTGCCTTTAGAGAACAATCCTAGAGAGCTGTCAGCAAAAACCAAAGTGGGAAAATGTATTTGGAGCCTCTTCTGGGCTCTTCGGGGCAATGTCCAGGGTGGGTACCTGCTGCCCCCTTGGCAGCAGGCACCCCCCATGGACATTGCCCAAGCAGAGGCTTGAAATCCACACAGTTGCACTTCTGCAAATGAGCGCATTTGCGCAACTGTATTTAAATATTTTTAAATTAATTTTTTGTGCACATTTCTGGGCAGAATTTTTTTTTTAAAAAAAAAAATGCTGGACAGCCGTGGGCAGCCCCTCCAAGGTGCTGCTGGTGCAGTTTGAAGGGGCTGCTCCGGGCTGCCCACACACAGGGATTGCAAAAGCCGGCTTGACAGCTGCCTTTCCCAATCTCCAGGGGGGGGGAAGGGGAAAAAAGTTGCAAGGAGGCCGAAACAGCTTGCAATCATGGAGGGGAGGTGGGGAAGCCAGTGCCAGCTGCCCCCCAAGTGCTTGGGCACTTTGGGGGTGGCTGGCATTGGCACTCACCCGGTAGCCCGATGGCAAGAGCTGCGATGCTAGCCAATTCCCTGAACCCACGATGGAGTTGGTCGTCCAGGTTCATATGAGACGACAACCCATCATGGGTACAGCAACACTTCGAACAAGCTACGGGTTGTTGGGGTTGCTTGTTGCGCATGCTCAAGCCACACTGGGGAAATTGGACTGGGTTCGCACGTCATGACATCCCATCGTGGGTAGTAACCCATGATGGGTTGTCGTGTCATGTGAACCTAGTCACTGTTTCTAGAAGGCTGCAGGAAAACCATGATTGACTAAAATTGAGATGAGTCGGGGAAAGACCTCTCGCATGCCTCCAGAGGATACTTTTATTGTGCAATTGTACTGCCTCATTCACCAGTTGTACGGAGAGTCCAGACAACAACATCTTCAATTTGTAGCTCTCTGGTGTTTTCCCACCAGTTTTCCCACCTTTTTTGTGTCATTTGAGGAAAATCAATTAAGGAAGAAAAGACGGAATAGCTTCAGAAAGCCTTTTGATAGTTAACGCTAAGAGCCCTCCATCTGGAAGCACCCCTGGAGAGGCAGCGTTTTGTCTTTAGATTGTAGCAGCAACATAGCAGCTCAGCTTCAGGAAATGTAATATCACTCTTATTCTGTCTCTCTTTCGAAATTTCTTAGGTCAGTTTTATTTCAATACGCATGTTGACAAAAGCATTAGCCAAAGCCCCGGTGCAAGGAAAACAATCGTTGTTCAAGGACAACAGCATCATGCCACCGGGTAAGAGGCTCCAAAGAGCTCTTTCTTTATATATTCTCCTGTCTTTTATATACGTGTATGAAAATTATTTGAATGCCCCAACTTAATCTTTTCTCTAAGCTAAAATATCCACCCAGGTCTTTCAGACTTTCCTTTTACCAATGCATCCAAGAATGTTTACATATGTTGAAGTTTTGAAAAATGTTTTCTTGCAAATTGACATTTTTGTAAATTCTTGTAAATGGACAATTTTGCCAATAGATAATCTCATCTTGGATATTTTTGCGAATGTGTGTGTAATGCATGCCTAGTCTTTTCCTTCTTTTTAATCTCAAAATTCCTCGGTGCTTCCTGTTAACTGTGTTGTCTAAATAAGGACCCTTCCAGGGACAGTATTTTGCAGGCAATCAGTCCTTGCAATCAGAGCACTGGCACCGTTCAAGTGGCTGGCTTCCTCTGCTGATTGGGCGAGCAGGATTGGCATGGTGGAGTAATAACTCCCACTGCACCAAAGTAATTCCACTTGGCACTGTTAAGGCAAGGTGTGGACCTCCTGATGTTTTGGTCTACAACTCCCATCAGCCACAGACAGCATGGCCAGTGGTGAGGGATGATGGGAGTTGTAGGCCAAAACATCTGGAGGGCCACAACAAGTTGCCCACCCCTGATTTTAGACACTCCCTGTTCTGAAGTACAACAGGGATAAGCAGCATCCCGGGGATCTATTTTCCTTCTTTTCATTGAGACTTTACTCTTTTTTTTGACATATCAAAGGCTGTGGCAGGTAACAACAACATGGGATAAGTACGTAAACAAGCCTTCCTTTTATTGTTTTGCTTTGTTCAAAACAATATGCAGTCATGCCTTGGATTGAGAGCATAATTTGTTCCGGAAACGTGCTTGTAATCCCAAACACTCTTATATCAAAACGAAATCCCCCCAAAAAAATTTGTACAGAGATTTTTAATTGAAGCCGTACTACAGTACTTGTATTGCAAGACGTCGCTTGTATATCAAGTCAAAAATAAATAAATAAATATTTAAACATTTGCTTGTCTTGCAAAACACTCTCAAACCAAGTTACTTGCAATCCAAGGTATTACTGTATGTGCATTTCCCCTAAAAGGTGCTGAGTAAAACAGAACACACTTACGCAATCCATCAGTATAATCCAAATTTGCAATACCCCATAGGCAGTGTGAGATGCTGAGGGGCTTAATTTTATATGTTCTCACCAAGCACCAGCCTTTCTAGCCATCTTCCTTGCTCTCTCACATTGAGAACCCCTAAATAATGAATCAGGACAAACCATTGTAATGGTGATCTACATTTTGGCTAGACTACATTGGAACAGTTTCTAGGAGACTATTTTTTAAAAAAATAAATAAACAAAAGGTAAAAGGAAGCCCAGTGTTGTTGATTCCCTGTGAGCAAATTAGTTGGAGCAACTATGAGTTCAAATGGCTGGAATGAAGATTCCCAGGATACTATGGTAGAAACCTCACCCACCTCTAGCCTCAGAATGCTGGCCCATATGGACCTTGGTCTGACGCAGCATGGTTCTTCTCATGTTCTTACCCTGCGTTCAGGTAGCCTTTCCTTCCTTCCTTCCTTCCTTCCTTCCTTCCTTCCTTCAGGGAGAGGGCTTGGGCCATGAGTAGGGGATGATGAGAGTGGTAGTCCAACACATCTAGAGGGCAGCAGGTTGGGGAAGGCTGCTGTAGATGGATGTCATGTGAGCATAAGATAGCATCAGATTGGAGTATGAAGGATTTGCTCTTATAGTGCCTTTCTCTCCCCCCCCCCCCTTCTGCCTTTTCAGACAAGACTGGAAGGATTATAGGGTAGAGGCAACTGATGGAAATGTTTTCTGCTGGAAGGTGGATATTACTGTCTGAAGAGCAACACTTCTTAGCAGGAAAAACCCTGAAGTGCAAATTGTCTGCCCATGTTTTGCATTAACTATACAAACAGTTTGGTTTTATTTTAGTGTTGGTTTTTATTGTTTAAATCTTGTTGAAAGAAGAATTTAAAATCTGAGTTTTTCTAAAATACTTAAAATTAGCCCAAAAAACCATGCAAGCAAAGTTCTTTGCTAGCTTGAAAACAGAGACACAGGATAAAAGGTTCTGTCTATTCTCTGCCTAATATGAGGCATGGCTTGTAAAAAGATTTCTAAAATCACTTTTGTTTCACCAAAGGCTGGATCCTGAAAGACATTTGCTGTAGAAAATGTCCTATTGGCTGTTAAGGCCATAGATTAAAAGCAGTTGTATTGATGCTGATAACTCGGCCAGATAGGCGATTAACAAATATAATAAAATAATAAATAAATAAATAATCTTGCTGGATTATGGAATAAAATTGTGACTATTGATTCAGTCTCAGTGTGGTTAATTATATCTCACAAGTTTCCTGCTGCGCAATTCTAGACATGTCTACTCAAAAGTAAGGCCCATTGCATTCAATTGGACTTACTTTCAGGTAAGTGTGTATGGGATTGTAGCCTTACAGTGCCACATCTACTGGGACATAAGTCCTATGGTGTTCAGTGTGGTGCACACTGTGTTGGATTGCAGCCTTAGATTTGCAGCAGTGCCAGTAAAGACAGTAAGTTCTCATTTAATCTTGTAGAAGTGAATGGATCTGGAATGAAAGCTCTCCTTCTGGGTTTCATGAATCACAGAAACATGCTTCAGAGTTCTGACCATGAGGCATGGTGTGATATAGCCAAAGACAATTAACAGAAAATACAATGTCATTCTTAGGGTAAAGGGAATTGGTATGAAGATCTTACCCTGCCACTGGAATTTGAGGAAACTTTTTCTTAGTTCTTGATTCCTGTCTGCACTACAAAGTGTAGCAACCATTTTTATTTTAATACAGAGCCATTAACACCTCACCGCTTCATACAGATGGCCTTGTATACACATGCAGAAGAATGAGGTGGTAGAATCCTGAGGTGATGGTGATGAGTTTATCACTTTAGATGACAAGAATGGGTGCCATTTTGAATGCTTCCTGTGCTTAAAAAACAACAACACAAAAAGGATCCCTGCAACGTAAAAAAATTAAATTAAATTAAAACCTAGCACCTTGCATCAGGGAGAAAGGTCCTAAGACTCCTAACCCAGGGTGCTTCCAGTTGGGTGGCTCTTAGTGCAAATAAATACCGGTAATTGCTCTCCTGTAAGTTTACAAGAAGAATTGTAATTGGCTTTCCACAGTCTTGGGGATATTGCAATTTTTGTGTGTTCCTCCCACTATGTTCTGTGCACAGTACAGTAATACCTTAGATTGCAAGTAACTTGGTTTGAGAGCGTTTTGCAAGACAAGCAAATTTTTAAATATTTATTTTAAAAAATTTGACTTGATATCCAAGAGAGCATAATTTGTTCCGGAAACGTGCTTGTAATCCAAAACACTCTTATATCTAAACGAAATTCCTGAAAAAAAATTTGTACAGAGATTTTTAATTTAAGCCGTACTACAGTACTTGTATTGCAAGACGTCGCTTGTATATCAAGTCAAAAATTTTCAAATAAATATTTAAAAATTTGCTTGTCTTGCAAGCAAGCTCTCAAACCAAGTTACATCCAAGGTATTACTGTATAATAATACCAAACATGGACTAGTGTGCAATTTATTTTTAAGGATAACTATTACATTTCAATATATTCAGTACTGTTTAATGGAGAACTTGGGGTTGTTAAATCTTGAATTGGATGAATTTGAGGACAAGGTTTTTCACTATTTTGATGATGAACAAAAATTACACACACATATTTCTGTGTGTGCCATATGTAGCCATGAAGCTCACTGGGTGACTTTGGGCCAGTCACTGACTAAGTGACTATCAACCTAACCTACCTCACAGGGCTGTTGTGAGGGTAAAATGGAGAGGAGGAGGAGGAGAATTATGTAAGCCGGCTTGGGTTCCTTGCAGGAAAACAGGCGGGATATAAATATAATATAAATAAATAAATAAGTCAATCAGGAATAATAGCCATTGATAGTCTCTCCTCTTCATGAAATAATTTAAATATTGTGAAGGACTGCCGCCAGTCCTTTCCTGCAAAAACGGGAGTTCCGTGGCTTCACTGACGGAGCTCACCGTTTGCAATCCCAGGCTCAGATTGGGTCGTAAACACTGGAATTTAGCACTGAGTCAAAGCAAAACTACACTTCAGTAGAAAGCGAAAGAAAGTTTATTGGACAGTAAACAAGTACAAATTGGAAAGGGAGATAAGGGGAGTGAAATTGGCAAGAGGAAGTACCTTGTTACACACAGTCAGAACTACAAAAATAGCAACCGAGAATCTACGCTATTCTAAGCTAACATCAGAGAGTATACACTAGGATAACCTAGCAACTGAGAACTTACACCAGCGTACCCAGGCGCTCCACTTGGGGGTTGAATGTCCGGGCTGGCCTGAGCCGACGACCTGCTCTGTGCTTCGACGCACCTTGCTTCCAACAACCAGCAGAAGTCCTGGTTGCTACTTTTACCCCCTCTCTTGCCCCCCCCTCTCGATCCCACGACCCCTCCCAGATAAAACCCTTCAGGCTGGGCTGGGCTGGGCTGGCAATCTGAATAACTCACTCCATTTGGTAACAACAAAGGCTGCCTTTTCCTGCTCCTGCCCTGCTTTACCTGGTCTATTTAATCCAGTATTTGACCTTCACCTTTCTCTGTGTTCCTGGCCTTTGGTTCCTGGCCTTTGGCTTCACCACCAGCCCATTCACAACCATGTCTCCTGTTGCTGCCCCATGTGCCCATAGCCCCATATGAGACATGGACTCCATGGCAGCCCGTGCAAGCTAGGCCCCTGGTCTGACTGTTGTTAACAAATCACACTTTTCCAGGTACTTTAAGAACAACTATAACAACACAAACAACAGGCCCCTTCTTACACTGCACTGCGCAGAGGGGCCACAAAGCTCTTCCATCCAGCAAATGGTGGAAGGGCATGTGGAAGGACCATGCGCAGTCCTCAGCCACATTCCCAACAACCTGCTAACATGGAGAGGCTGCTCCCAATTCCCAGCTAGAGCGAAGGTTGGCCTCAATACGGCCCAGATTCGCCGCCTTTTTTCAGCCCTGCAGGTCTATGTGGGGAAGAGGGGGCTGAGGGCCAGGCTGCAGTTCCTCATTCTGGCGGCACCATCGGGCGCGTCCCCATCTCACGGCTGGCTAACACTGAGAAGAGGGCTGCTCCAAGCAACTCCTATCCTCTAATTCTAGAGTGAGAGGGTTAGAACGTTCTAACAGGGGTCTGCTCCATTGCACTGCAAGTGCGCCAGTCTCCGCTGTGACAAGGTTGCCCTGCTGGGTTCCACGGAGGGGGCCTGGGAACACCATGCACCATATACTCATGGACCATTTCCTGACAGCAAACTTAATGGGATGGCCCCAAACTTAATAGGTTGGACCCATGTGTACAAATGGGAACAGACTGGAGTCTCGTGTAAGGATTAGGGCCCTGCAGAGTTATGGGTCTGCAGTAATCAAGAATTGGTTAAAATGATGTACTATCTGCCTATGTACAGCAGTTGCCGGGGAACATGGGCGGGAGGGTGCTGTTGCACTCATGTCCTGCTCGTGGGTTTCCTGTGGGCATCTGGTTGGCCACTGTGTGAACAGAATGCTGGACTAGATGGACCGTTGGTCTGATCCAGCAGGGCTCTTCTTATGTTATTATGTATACAACGCTGAGCCAAAATGGGGAGTAGTAAATTTCATGGAAAAAATCACCCGCATATAATGCTTCCCTATATAATTGACTGGGGGTGGGGGTTCTAAATGGACAAAAACATTAACTGAACCAGAAGAAGTGCAAGAAGCATTGCCCTTTCTTTGATTTTGCTGCATAGCAACATAATCACAGAGCCAAATTTAATTGGCTGCATGACATCGCCAGGAAGTCTATTTAGAGGGCGGGGAATGTCATTGGTAAACATATTAATTATATAGAACAGTATATACATTCTTTATCAGGTAGAAAATTATTCCCAAATAGTTTTAAGGTAATCTGATAAACAGAACACTTTCATTTGCCAAATTTTATCCTTTCTTAAGAGAAGAAAAAAATCATATGATATCAGGCTCCAAATGTTTGAGTATCTAGCAAGAGTTGGAAGAAGTTGTATCATACAGGATTAGGAGAAACATTGGTTCTTCATTCACTTCCAGTGCAATCCAATGTGGCTGCCCGTAACCCGCTGAATTCGGAGGATTATGGACATCCTATGGAGGGTGGAAGGAGCACGGAAGTGAAGGTCGCCTCTGCGCAGTTCCCGCCCTGCAAAAGACTTAGATGGCCGATTTCGGAGAACGTTTCTGAGGCCAGAGCTGGGACTCTGATTTCTCCTATGGCCGTTGAGGCTCTGTCCAGCAGCCATAGGATTGAGCCCTTACTCTATGAGGATGAATGGCGAAAGAGATAATTGTGTCTTACATCGATGTGTAAACATCAGGCTTAATGATTTCCGAAATTCTCCCAGATCTTAGTTATTCATTAACTCTTTCCAATAAATTCTCCTCTGTGGCACTATCATTTGAAGTCATTTCCAAAATGGAAAGGCAAGTTTTCACTCTCTGGTTGGTCTTTTCTTCGCAGATAGTATTAGCAGACCCAGCTGTACATCAGGTATTTGCCTTCTTTGTGTAGTGTCTAATTTTTCATTAAACTATGAGACAAATGTGAGATTTAGTCATTGAACTACTAATGTTAATGGGAGAGCCTTAGCTACTCAGTGGAGATTTAAAGAAATTACAAGGGGGCATTTGGATAGAAATGGGGGCATTCCAATAGGAACAGGTTTAGGGAAGAGGTCTTGCCACATGACTGAACTAGGAATGTTAAATATATATTTGTAATAGTTCCAGAAACAGAGTTTAAGGACAATATCTATGTTTGGTTAACATTCAGGTCAATCAGTAAGACAACTTTAGGGACTAAGCAGATCTCTATCCACCAAGTCAAGGGGTAAGAGCTCCAGTGGGTTTGGGCAGCAAAAAGAAGGAGACAGCAGGAAATGACATTGACCTGGTTCGCGGGACATGATAAGCCATGGTTGGTTGTCACCGTGGGTTGTTTCAGGATAGCTTGTCCCTGACATCTGAACCCGGAGCAGTTTTTTTCATGGTGGGTTGTTTTTCATGAACACACTACCCTGGTAACCCATATCCTGTTGTAGGGTTGTTCAGGGCAGCTTGTTTTCAGGGTGGCTGGTTGTGATGTCTGAACCCCGCAAGGTGCCTTCATCGTGAGTTGTCAGGAGCAGCTAGAGAGCCATCTGACAAGAGTGGTAAAAACCCCTGCCGCTCTTTGCAATGTTGCTCGTGCCGCCACCATCCTCCCTCATCCCTTGTCCATGTCCTCTGGCCCATGCTCCTAAAAATGTAGAAGAAAGGACACTGGAGTGTGTCCTGAATGTGGTTGCAATTATTCTTGTTCTTGCTCTTGTTCTTGTTCTTATTCTTACTTGGTCTTGTGTAACAGCACACATTTGAAAGATTTTTGCTATGAAATTCGAAAGACCACTACTAATTTCCCCCTCCACTTTACTGCTCTGCCATGAAATCTGCATATGTTTACGGATCCACCTCACTTGCCTGCCTTGAGATTTGCATATCTTTACAGATCCCCATTTCCGCTCAGCCTTGAAATTTGTGTATCTTTAATGTACCGCCCACTCCTTGCTCTGCTTTGAAATTTGCATATCTTTACTGATCCCCCCCCCCTCTACTCCTTCCTTGCTCTGCCTTGAAATTTGCATATCTTTACCAATCCCAATCTCTGCTCAGGCTTGAAATGTGTGTATTTACCAATCCCTCCCCACTCCCTGTTCTGCCATGAAATTTGCAGGCCTTTACCGATCCACCTCACTGCTCTGTAACTCACATGTATTTATGTGAGCTAACAATGGAGACCAGCGAAGGGAAGCAACAACCATGAAGCAGGCGGCGGGGTGGGTGGGTGGGGGAGGGAAACTGGAAACGGCTGGCAGCTACAAGAAAAGGATCTTTTGGGGCAGGTGTAATTACTTCAGTAGTATGTGAAGCAGCAAGAAAGAAAGAAAGAAAGAAAGAAAGAAAGAGTTCACGACCAAGGCAAACACTGAACTGGAGAATGAAATTGACACGGCACATAAGAACATAAGAAGAGCCCTGCTGGATCAGGCCGAGGGTCCAGCTAGTCCAGCATTCTGCTCGCACATTGGCCAACCAGCTGCCCACCGGAAACCCACTAGCAGCACAGGAGTGCAACCAACAGCACCCTCTCGCCCACGTTCTCCAGCAACTGGTGTACATAGGCATGCTGCCTCTGACACTGGAGGTAGCACACATATAGCCATTGATGAGAGGAGCATATTGGTATGTTGGGCTAAATCAGTGTTTCTCAACCTTGGGTCCCCAGATGTTTTTGGCCTACAACTCCCAGCATGCCCCAGCCAGCATAGCTGGCTGGGGCATGCTGGGAGTTGTAGGCCAAAAACATCTGGGGACCCAAGGTTGAGAAACACTGGGCTAAATAGTGGACAGGCGGGCTTGTGTTCCTGTGCGCTTGCGGAAGAACCCAAATTTTAAAAAGTAAAAAAAAAGTTTGTGAGCACATTATCATGTTCGTAAGGGCTCAGAAAACTATACACATTTGGCAGTCTGATGCGGGGGGGCAGTGGAGTTTCCCTCATGGGCCAACAACCCCCCCGGGGATCAATTGCAGAAAGGGTGCTAATGTAGGGAATGAAGAAACAAACATCAAACTTTGAAGAAGGACTTTGCCCTAATCCAGGTAGGGTAAATACACCACTGAAACAGCTTCCAAACACTGGGGATGGGACCTATGTTTGCCAAAGGGTCCCTCCCTCTGATCCAAGGCACATAGAGGCCCACACAGTCCCCTATACAGCGCTTCTTCCACACCAAACAGCTGATTGGTGGGATTCTAGCTTTCCAGAAAGGGATCCATGCAGACCCTTGTGCGCTGTTAAAATATCCTAGGATTATCAAGTATCCCTATTTTAATTAAACACAGAGGATAAATATCTGTTCATGTGGTTAGAGTCCATTGCCAAAGCGTTATCTTGTCTTTGTTCATGTAAATATTCAAGATGTCGGTAGTCCAAGGTCACCGGGCGTTTGGGCAAAGAGAACACCACCCCCGCAGGATGTTCACCTCCCAAAGTGAGCCAGAAACTGTCTTGCAACAATGCAGCACACAAATACCTTTCAGTTCAGGCTAGCAACAAATTCTTTTCTTTGCTTTGCTTTTTGGTGGCCCCAAAAGGAGGCGGGATTAGGCTGGAGAATGGGTTTAACCATGCAACATTTTTTGCATGTTTTTGTCCCTGCTCCCCTGGAAGTGGTATTGGCATACCAACCCCCAAGCTGGGCTGCAGCCCTGTGACACCACCAGCAGGGACCCCCATTCCTGCTGGGGAGGGGGCACATGTACCCCCTTCCCCCTTGACTTAGATACAGCCAAATACCATCTACCACAAGCGGCAGGCAGCAAACATACTCCAGTTTACTACAACCAATTCAGAATTGCCCTGTCGTCCTGGGCCTAGGCCAGCAAGTGCCCCAGTCAAGGCTCAGATAGGAATAGCAAAGGAATAGATTTTCCTTTTTGAAGTAGGAATAGATTAGGCCAGCCCAGGGGTTTTTCTTTTTCCATTTTTTTCTTTTTGTTTTCTTTTTAGGTTTTTTTTGGGGGGGAATGGGCACTATGTTGTTTATTTGGGTTTTTAAATTATTTTTATTTTTACTTTTAGTATATATATATATATATATATATAGTATTTGAAAGCTTTGAGAGCCAGTGTGGCATAGTGGTTAGAGTGTCGGACTGGGACTCAGGAGATCCGGGTTCTAGTCCCCACTTGGCCATGAAACAAACTCACTGGGTGACTTTGGGCCAGTCACTGACTCTCAGCCTAGCCTACCTCACAGGGTTGTTGTGAGGATCAAATGGAGAGGAGGAGGAGGAGGAGGATTATGTAAGCCGCCTTGGGTTCCTTGCAGGAAAAAAAGGCGGGGTATAAATATAATAAATAAATAAATAAAATGTGAGGAACAGGAAAACTGAAGTTTCCCTGGACCACTTGGATTTTTTTTTTTTGTATTGAAACATATTATATTAATGATCTATGAGATATATTATACAGAAATAGTTAATACAGGTAAAATTAATAAGATTTGTATTTTAGCAGGGGCAGTTAATCTATTTTTCATCGTTTTATGTTTAACGTGACTTCATGGAATGTCAAGGGGCTGCGGATTCCAAAAAAGCAGAACACAGTGCTTTCTAGGTTAAAAGAGCACAATGCTGATGTGGCTTTTCTACAAGAAACTCATTTGATGGCTGCGGATGCCCATTTATTGAGGAAATGTTGGGTTGGAGAGGTTATATGTAACTGACACTTCTACTAGGTTTAAAGGGGTAGCAATCTTAATTCATAAGCAATTTTGTTTTTCAGTCTAACGGGTTATTAGTGATTCTGAAGGTCATTTTCTGATTTTGGTAGGAAAATACAACGATAAAGTAATTGCTATGATTAATGTATATGGGCCTAATAACGATTCTCTGGTTATGTTCCATGAATGTTTCAGTAAATTGGTTGATGTTGCATATGATTATTTGATTATGGGTGGGGATTTTTAATGAAGTTTTAAACCCGTTGTTGGATAGAAATACACCTGCCCCTAAAAAGCAAACGATGGTGAGACTTACACTTCAGGCTTACCGGTATATGGCTGAATTTGGCTTGATTGATGTATGGAGAGCTTTGCACCCTCTTGAAAGGGACTACACATTTATTTCACCTGTTCATCATAATTCTTTTTGATTAGATTATTTTTTGGTTTCTACATTGCTGTTACGTTATATAAATGTCTGTAAAATTGAAACGATGCCGGTGCTCTACCTTGTAGCTCTTGGCCTGGAAGCCTTCTTGCCTGCTGCCTTGCTGCCAGCACAGCCAAGTTTTTCCACAACCACAACTGCATGATGGGGACGTAGCTGGGTGTTGTTCCGTGCTTGTGCTCTTCCTCTTGGGTGGCACAAAACACCTCCCCTAACTGAGACCCTGAAAAGAGTAATCGGTCAGTTATATTTCCCCAACCCATACAACTGGGTCACCAACTCCTGGTAGGGGTTATAGTGGCTCTTACCCGGCGATCTGCCAGACCAATCGGTGCCTCCCCTTCTGGGCCTGTCCAGTAGGTGCCCTAGGTTGCCCCAAGAACCCCTGCATGCAAAGTGTGTGCTCCCCTTGGGTCATGCATCTTTCCCCTTCCCATTCTTACCTGACCTGCCCCCCACTGCCACCACATGGCTTTCCTCTCTTCATCAGCCTAGTGGTAAGGTGAAGAGCGAAGCTCTTTCAATGGAGCGAGGGAGGAGTGGAGATGATAGCCCCCCCCCCATGTCGGGCATAGGATAAAGCCAGGCTATGCACCAGCTGGTGTGGCTAGCCTGCCTTTGGGGCTGAAAAGCACTGCTTTTCCCTTTGGAATGGCCATGGGGGGGGTAGCAGGAAGTGGTCATCCTTGCCTGTCTCTGCCGTTGGGCCCTAGGCCAAAGGAAAGTGACCCAAATGCCCTGACAGAGGCCTCGATGGAGGAGAAACTGGAATGAAAAAGGGGAGGGCTCTCCGGGTGGGTAGAGCACTGCTGGTGGACCCGTATTTTTACCACTTCCATGAAGGTCTATGTGTGTCAGCTCCAGCGGCTCATGTGGGGCCTGACCTATGCCCGGTCCTGGTAGGCTGCCATCCACACACCCAGCTCTGTTTTCCTCTGGTGTCCCCCTCCCCCACACCCACCTCAAAGAAAACACGCACGCACACACACACCCTCCGTGACCAGCCCCAACCTTTCAACGAGTACTTTGATTGAGCTGGTCCAGTGGCGAACCCGGAGGAACCTCCGCTGTAACCTCTGGAGCTCAGCCACTCCCCTCCGATCTTCCCAGTTTCAGTGCTCTTCTTGCCTCTGCCGGTCCGCTTGATTCCTTTCCACCGCGGCCTCTGACGTATTCCTCTTCCTGCACTTCTCTTCATTCACGTCTGTAACTAACGGCAATATGTGTGGCGGGGAGGCCAGGACCACGGCTCACCATATAGTCAAGGAGTGGGCTGGAGGGAACATTTCCCCGGAAGGCCTGGTCCTGAAGGCTCCTGCCTCCTTGTACCCCATGGGATACACAGCCAGGAAACACATGGCCGTAACCAAGCTCCCCCCGCTGAGCTGACAGTGGGTGGCCAGACCCACCTCCCTTCCCGCCACGGCACCCACACCGTGGCGCAAACATGGCCCCCCCAGGTGGGCTTGGCAGTAAATGAATTCAAATTCAAAGAATCCCTTTTCTCCTCTTTCCCAGAATGCCATTGAAATCTACGGCCTGCACTGTGGACTGCAAAGTTACATCACGGTTTGCTCACACGGTCATCACCAGCAGAGTCGTCAACAAAGCAAATGAATCCAAGGAGGCCCTTTTTGAAGTAGAATTACCCAAGACAGCCTTCATCACAAACTTCAGCTTGTAAGCACATCTCTTGGGGTATTCCTGAGTCTGTTCTGGGTAGCTTAAACAAGATGATGCCAAAATGAACCACTGACAGAAATTTACTGGCTTGTGAGAGGAGATGACTTTGCAGAAGTTGTTCCTCAAGTGGACATCTAAAAGAGCTAAAATGTAGGAGGAAAGGAGTAGATATGTTTGTCTACTCTAATAAAGTATAAACTATTCCTTTGCAGAAATTTTAACGTTGCTTCAGTTTTTAGCTCCAGAACTTCTTCTAATGCGTGGTTAAGATCTGATGGGTAGAGAACGTCATACTGGGAGCATGTACTGTAAGGTTTTGTTTCCTTCCTGTTTATGCCAATGATCATAGATTTGCATATCACTCAGTCACTGTGTTCTCCTTGCATCTCTCTGGTCCTGTGCCTGTGCCTGTTCCTCCTCCTAATGACTTTACACGTTTGAAATATTGATTTTTTAGGACCATAGATGGAGAAACATATCCAGGAATAATCAAGGAGAAGAAATCTGCACAAGATCAGTATGATACTGCTGTTTCACGAGGGCAAAGCGCTGGATTAGTCAAGTAAGCAACAGATCTTTTCCTGGCTGTTTGTTTAAAGCTTATTCCTCCCATGGGTAGAACCACTGAACTGGGAAGACAGCCAACAACATTAGCTCTCTTCAGACTTCCATAAATAGACTAAGTCCACATAAGTGGTGGCGGTTGCGGAGGTTGTTCCCACTGTCCCTCTCTCCGGTCTACATCGTGGTATAGAAAAAGGAATAGGAATTATACTGGTATAGAAAAAGGAATTTAAGCCCATTCAGCTTTCATCAGCATTACATGCTAAGCAGCTGACCCAACAAACTTTGTCCTACAAAACTAGGGACATGACATCCTGGTGTCTGATTTTACATCTGCACCCTGTTGCAACACTATATGCTAAGCACCTGTCATTGTTCAATCCCATGAGTGACCTGCATTATTTATACCTGTGCAAACTAATGAGGTAGCCTTTAATTGTAGGGTTTCTTATACGTTGCCTGCACTGCATGGATGGACTCATTTTGCCTGAAAACAAAAAGGATCTCCCTGATCTGTTTCAACTATGCTTGTTTTATTGGATAAGCTCCATTTGCGATCTCCTTTGCAGATCACTGCAAAGCTGATCCATGCAGCATGAATTTGAACAACAATTACACGGCCTTAATCTTGAGCTTTAGCTGAAACGTTTTCAAAGAATAATCTATGTCGGTGGCACATGAGTCAAGACACATCCATTACATGGATGACAGGACCAAGCCCTTTGGGAAGCTTTTGACAAGGGATAATCCATTGATAGGCCCTACCCTCCACCCACCATAGAAATGTGAAGGTGAACTGGTAAATGGGTACACGAATAAAGCCTAAATTATAGTTCCTGATTTCTAGATCAAGTGGAAGAAAATTAGAGCAGTTTCATGTTTCAGTCAATGTTGCAGCAGCTGCTAAAGTGACCTTTGAGCTGATCTACGAGGAGTTACTAAAGCGGAAGCTGGGAAAATATGAACTGCTGCTTAAGGTCAGGCCAAAACAGCTGGTTAAGCACTTCCAGGTAAGTAAGTTCTTGGAAGAGGATTTCATCCTAAGTGCCACCACTTGCTGGCATCACAATAGAGCTGGAAGATGTGAACCTGTGCTGTTTCTTTTCATTTTCCTCAGATTGATACCCACATCTTTGAACCGCAAGGTATAAGTTTCTTGGAAACTGAAAGCACCTTCATGACAAATGAACTGAGCAATGCCCTCACAACGGTGCAGAATGAGACCAAGGTACATGAGATGGACCAAAAGTTCGAATGCCCTTGAAGGAGCAATCACTTGTTGTCCTCCTCTGATAGCTTGAGTGTTTTCATCTGTGCCTCTAATTTTCAGGCTCACATTTCATTTAAACCAACCATCACTCAACAAAGAAAAAGCCCCGAACTGGAAGAAACTCTGCTAGATGGAGATTTTCTCATACGTTACGATGTTAAAAGGAGTGTCACTGCAGGTGATATACAGGTAAAAAAATGACAATCTAATAGACATCACTAAACTAAAGGAAAACTTTGGGAAATGGCCCTTTACAAATTGTCCGGCCGGACTTTCAGGCAGTGATCCCCAAACTTCCCATGAGCTCATCATACTGAAGGGTGAGACCATCAAGTGAAAAACTGGCCTTTTGTTTCTTTGGAAAACTCTGGGCCACTATTGCAACCTAACATTCGTCCTAAGATTTGGAAATACCAGTTCATTTCCCAAACTCTTTAGGAAGAGACATGACAGAAGCTTCCCTTGGAAAAATTATACAGTCATGCCTTGGATTGAGAGCATAATTTGTTCCGGAAACGTGCTTGTAATCCAAAACACTCTTATATCAAAACGAAATTCCCCCCCAAAAATGTGTACAGAGATTTTTAATTGAAGCCGTACTACAGTACTTGTATTGACAAGACATCGCTTGTATATCAAGTCAAATTTTTAAAAATAAATATTTAAAAAATTGCTTGTCTTGCAAAACACTCTCAAACCAAGTTACTTGCAATCCAAGGTATTACTGTACATGGTTATCAGCTTGTCTTTTACCCATTTTTTTAATGGGAACTAAGGAAATCCCTACAGTAATTTCACCACATATAACTGTAAAGAGAAAGGACCTCCAATCTCCATTAGAAGACCAGGAAATGTGCATTTCATGTCATATGTTTTATTAAGGTAAATCCATTTTCTGGAATGTAATGAGAACTGTAACTATGTACCATTGCTAGTTTTAGTTCCATTATTTTATACACTGTTGTATTGAAATATGTACATGTAACCCAATTAATACTGTTTTTCGTTTTTGTTTCAGATCGTTAATGGATATTTTGTCCATTATTTTGCTCCCAGTCAAATGCCAGTATTTCCCAAAAATATCATCTTTGTGATAGATAGAAGTGGATCTATGTCTGGCAAGAAAATTCAGCAGGTAATTTGTCTCAAAATCGAACATTTTCTGGAGCTTTCTCATGGTGTTTCTGTCATGCTAAGCTAGGTGCATGCTAAATTCTAATGACAACAACACTGCAGTTTCTCTTAAGGAATCACAGTGAAGTTTAGTTTCTTCTAATGGGTTTGGAATCCCTCAGCTGGTCCCAGCCTCTTCCATCTTTGAGACTTGAGAATCAGAAAAGAACTGTGGGCTTTTCTCCTCTTGGAGTCTGCTTCAGTCACAGTAACCTGCCCTTCAATATTTCAAATCCACTTTCTCTAGGATCTCCAATGTGGTGCCTGTGGCCACCCTTGTGCCCATGGACACCTCCCTTGGCACCCACCAGGCTCTCTGCCCATCCTGGTTGTTTCCCCCCCTAGATTTTAAAAAATTCATATTAAAAAAAGCCAAATCTGGGAGGCTGGCATGCTGGGATTTGTAGACAGTGGACCTTCCAATTGCCCTGATGCATGTATGTAACATCCCTATTTTTGCTGCGGATGTGACTGCCCCTATTCGAAAGGAGTGAGCACTGAATTCCCCCGGGGGTAGCCCCAAGGCTGTGATGCAACCCTGAAGAACTCCTGTGAACTGGTTCTTGTTGAGAGAGGAACCATCGATATGAATAAGAAATGGGCCCAATGTATTTAATCAGACAGCACCCCTTCTGGCTGCCCCTGGGCTGCTTCAGTCACAGTAACCTGCCCTTCTGTATTTCAATTCAAATCCACTTTCTCTAGGATCTCCAATGTGGTGCCCACGGACACCTCCCTTGGCACCCACCAGGCTCTCTGCCCATCCTGGTTGTTTTTTTCTAGATTTTAGAAAATTCATATTAAAAAAAAACCTGGGAGGCTGGCATGCTGCAAAGCGACCAGCAGCCTCCAGTGCCATCTTTACTTTCAATAATACTTCTGGGCTCTACATGGCTGGTGGCTACAGCCCAGGGCCAGCGCTTGATTTGGAAGCACACCCAACTGCCCACAAAAAAGATGATGTGCTGGTGGCAACCATCCTGGAGGGCTGGGTGGTGTTGGGTGTTTTGTTTTGCGTGGTGTGTGTGTGTGTATGAGAGAGCATCACACACTGCCTTTTGTTGTGCTTTGCAGGAGTAAGTATGTGTTTTGGCATTTGAGATTCAGACCCCATCTCTACCTTGTACTCAGTTTCTTGGTCAAGTTACTTGGGTCCAAAAGAGTGATTTGCTGTTTTGGAGCTCAGACCCCACGTCTGCCTTGTCCTTATGTAACCCTGTGCAATGCAACCCTCTGGCAAACAGCTCAACACTTTTTGACCCGGATGAGCCAGTGTAGGGAAATTCTAAGGGGACTGAGAAAAAGTGACAGGGATTTTTTTAGAGGGGTTCTGAGGGGAGCAAAGGAGACAGAGATTGTGGAGGAATGTTCTGAGGGGACTTGGAAGAGGAAGAGACAGAAAAGAGAGGCCCTGAGGAGCCTGAGACAAGACTAGGAAAGAGAGCAGCAGCAGCAGCAGCAGCAGCAGCATTCTGCCTTTCCCCAGTAACCAGTCAGTACATGCTTGACAGCCAACGGTCAACCAACTGAGGCCTACAGTTACTTTTGAGTCCTGAATTGCACAGCTGGAGATTTGAGAAATAGCTTACCTTTATGAAGCATATAACTATTGGACTCCCTTCCCTCCATTCTATGGTCTTGACATTTACTTTAAATCCTGCCCCCACCACTTTCCCTCTTCCTTGTTGAATAAATCCTAGTTCTTAATTTGATAAATCTTTGATCTTTGTATCATGAGTAATGGAACTAAGTGGAGGAATTCAGGATCTAGTCAAGTAGCAGGAAGTACTGGCACAGGAAGTCTGGAGAAGGGCCTCTCACCTACCGCCATTTGCCTAAAGCAGACTGGTTGAGCACACATATAACAGAATAAAGGCCTTTCCTCTCATCTAAAGCCTGCAAGTGATTTCTGCTAATGAAACATGGCAGTGGTTCTTTAAAAATTTCCAGAGTGAGTTTTAGAACAAGCAGACACAGCACATTCACTCAAACCACCAGGAGGCCCGGATTTCGCAGATAGGAGCCTGGCCCACTGGAAGCAGGAGGTTGAACTTTATATAGACCTCACCATGCCTGGAGAAGAAGAAAGCAGGGAAGTGAAACTTTTATTGTACCTTATTGGAGAGCTAGCCTTTTAAAGAAAGCAACCTTTCCAAATTGCAGAGAACGGCAGCCATTTTATGGGGAATGCATAATGTGTGTGGCAGCTACCAGAAAATGTTCGAGGCAGTGCAGGAGGACTTAGAACAGCAAAAACAGTTTGCAGAAGGGTGGAAGCTGGAATGCCAACAGTTGATCAGGGGGAAAGAGGAAATACAAGCAAAAAAGACGCTTTGGGCTTCAGCTCTCAGGCAGCTGGAGCGGGAAAGAGATCAGGGCGTGCACAATGCACAAAGGGCAAGTCTTGAAGTGGAGAAAGCCACGAAAAATCTGAACTAGCCCAGAGCAGCCACTGAAGTGTTAGTAGAGAAGTTGCGGGGACAGAGACACGTGGTCACACACATGACCACTGCGAGAAGCAAATCCAGGAGCTTCAGAGGCAGCTAGAAGCCTAGCTAGGGATTAATACCACCAACCAAAGTGTCTTGCCAGATGCGGAGGTTAGCGCGTTGAGGGCGTTTATCCACCACACGCCAAGCCCGGAGCCGGGCCCTCCAGCTCAGCGTCCGTGGAGCCCCGAGGGAAGGGAGCCAGAGGCTAGGGAAGAAATACCAGTAGCCCCACTAATCACCAAGACACTGACTACCACTGGCTCTGTGAATGGTAGACCTAGAGTAGAGGAGATGCGGGACACAGAGAGGTGGTCCCCATCTCAGGCAAAAGTTTTGGCTGAGGTGATGGGTCCGCTCACTAAGGAAACGGTACCTGACATGGCTTTCTCGAATCAGTACTATGCACCCCACTGCTGACATCTTTGATGTAGGGCAAGTGGCGCAGCACTGCGCCTCCGAGAATGACATCACTTGCATCGAGGCGGGAGTAGGATTGATCACTGATCCCAGTCTCAGTGGTTGGATGAAGGTGGCCATAAAGACTGTTACAAATTATCTGTTGTAACAGCCTAAAGCTCAGCACTGCCTCAACGTTGTCAGCTCTGCTAGCAGCGTTATACCTCTACTGTTCTCCAAAGTGCAATGAGACAGTGGGAGAGAGATGAATTCTTTACAAGAAGGAGGAGAAGGGTTTGTCTGCTATGTGACAGTGCTGCGAATCTTAGCAAGCACATGTAATTCTGGAGAGCTAGAAGTTTCCCTGATCAGGGAGATAATTTTGTGTGTGGCTTACTGGATCACCAGTTGCAAGAACACCTGCTCCAAGAGAGTGATCTTACCTTAGGCAAGCTGCGATAAGTGAGAGGCCCCCCACAGACTTCCTGTCCCAGCACTTCCTGTTCCCTTACTAGATCCCAAGTCTCTGCACTTGGTGCCATTACTCACAATGCACCCCTTTTCAGGGAATAGGGGTCCTGGTGGGCTGGAGGCACCGCACGTTAGTTTGTGGTCTGCATCTTTCTCCCTCATCCACTGCTGTATCAACCCAGGTCCCTAGTTTTCGACTACCCCACAGGGTTACTGGTTGGGAAAGTGAGGTTAAATTTAGGTCCTTGGGCAGGTAACTATTTTTATAAGCTTCACCAGTTTGCCTTCTTGGAAACAGGTGTTCTGTTTCCAAGAAGCCATTTTGTGAATGGGCACTCCCCCCTGGCAGCCACTTTGTGAGAGCAGCCGCTACACTTCCTGAAAATTGCAAATGTGCCAACCAGCCCCCGAAAAGTTGGGGGCTCCTGCACTGTCTACACTTCATAGCTTTTGAGTGAATGGGAAGCAGTGTTGTAGAACTACTGTTCAGGATACGATACACACATTCATTTGTTCTGTCTCTCTCTGGTACAACTGGGATTTGTAGCACTGCAAGCCGTCTTCAAGGTGAAGCTAAGTAAACTCCTGGGGGGAAAGAGCTTGGGCCTGTGTGAGTGTGAAGATTGGAGATGCATTGCCCCCATTGCTGGAACCCTGGAATTGCCTTTGAGGAAATAACATCTCAAGTGGCAAGTGTAGGTGAAGCAGTGTACTGCTTGGAACTTGGAAGGACACGTTGCCGCCACACCTTCTCTCTACTACACTTAGGGCACAATCCTATGCATGGCTGTCTGGGGAATGCTGGGAGTTGTAGGGCTCTTTTCTGTCTAAACATGCATATGATTGCACCTATACTTTAGCAGAAGAGAAGCAGCACAGCACTTAAATCGTACTGCAGGAACTGTCTTCTTGCATGAAACCACATATTGACTGGGTTCAGACAACACAATAACCCAGACTCAAGGGCTGAGTGTGAGTTGTCATTGAACTGTGGGTTGTTGTTGAAGCTTGGGTTATCATGTCTGAACTCAGCCGAGATAACAAACCATGGTGAACAACCCACAGTTGACAACTCAACAACAAATGGATTCTCTTCATGGGTTATTTGTGGGTTAACAAGCCATGGCATGTTATCTTGGCTGGGTTCAGACAACACAATAACCCACATTTCAACTACAACCGACAGTTCAGCAACAATCCACACTCAACCTATATACTCAACGCTTGAGTGTAGGTTATCATGTTGTCTGAACCCAGTTATTGACTCTATATACATGCATACTTTCCTGCCAAAAAGGAAATGATTAACCGCTTAGAAATCTCACTCACCTTGAAGACAGAGGTTTGCAGTTTGTCAGCTGAGCCGTCAAAGAGAAAGTACCCCCATAAATGGAATCCTTGCTAGTTTTGCATCTTGAGAACTAGTGCAAAAGTAAGGGGACCCTTGGGACACAGCAGCCCCCCCCTCAAACCCCCCCCTGAGGATCTTGCTGCAAAGGGGGTATTTGAGGGCCCCCACCTTTTAAGTTTCAGTTAAAAAGTGGGATTTAGATGGGGTTACAGTTTCTTTTCAGCAGGGACATAGACTGCTAGATATACTGTCGGGTACATCGGGGGTACAATGGCTTATAAGCCATACTACATGCTGCACAGTGTGGCTTATCGCTTATATCATATTTTAGGCTTCAGATTCTGATCATGTCTATGTCCCTGAAAATCATTTGCTGCTTTATACATTTTACAGACAAAAGAGGCCCTGCAAAAGATTTTGGAAGATCTTAATCCTGAAGACCATTTTAACTTAGGTTGTCTTTAGTGGAGATGTTGCTGAATGGCGTTCGTCTTTGCTGCAAGCCACAGAGGAGAATGTGGAACTGGCTAAACAATATGTTCAGACCATTTTTGCTCGAGGAGGTACATTTGTTGACTAAGTAGGCTTGTCAAGCTTTTCAGCAGAGTTTCAATCGGAAAAATGCTGACTGCAGACTATTTTTAAAAATGTACTTGGTACAGTTATCCTATCTTTCATTTTCAGCCCTTTATTTCAGTTTTTTCATTCAGCTGCTTGATGTATTTTTTTCTGCTCAGAAATATGTTCACATTCCTTCCTCCTTTATTTCTTGTTCTACTTGATCTTTTCGCCATTCAATTTTTGTTTTTGCTATTGACCTTCAAGTGTATTTATTCACTCCTGCATGTCTTTAACCTTTAAGCCTTAGATGTCTACTTGTATAACTCATTTACATGCATTTTCTTTTGCTACACCCTATGCTTGGAGCATACATCTCTGACATCTGATTCATTAGATCCTTTAAGAATATAAGACATAAGAATCATAGAATCATAGAAAAGTAGAGTTGGAAGGGGCCTACCAGGCCATCAAGTCCAACCCCCCGCTCAATACAGGAATCCAGGTCAAAGCATCCCCGACAGATGGCTGTCCAGCCGCATCTTGAATGCCTCCAGTGTGGGAGAGCCCACTACCTCCCTAGGTAGTTGATTTCATTGTCTTATTGCTCTGACAGTCAGGAAATTTTTCCTGATGTTTAGGTGGAATCTGGGTTCCTGTAACTTGATCCCATTATTCCGTGTCCTGCAAACTGGGATGATCGAGAAGAGATCCTGGCCCTCCTCTGTGTGACAACCCTTTAAGTACTGGAAGAGTGTGATCATAAGATAGCCATGCAGGATCAGACCAAAGATCCATCTAGTTCAGAATTCTGTTCACACAGAGGCCAACCAGCTGCCTGTAGGAAACTCACACAAGTCGGACATGAGTGCAACAGCACCTTCCTGCTCGTCTTCCCCAGCAACTGAAGTATATAGACATACTGGCTGGGTTTGCACATCATGCTAAGCCACCCTGAGAATAGGCCACACAGATGGCTGGTTGTTCGCTGAATAACCCACAGTGGTGCCGACAGACGATCAGCCTCTCTGAGGCTTGTTGTGGCTTGTTTCCAGCTCACTCCTCCTGCCCACTCCTGGCGCATAGCCCAGGGGCCTTTGCAGGAAAATTCCCATATTGCAATCCTTTGCTCCCTCGCCACGTCAGCAGTCTTTTTACTATTGGTGCTGAATCATCTGGGCATGTCTCGCCTTTGCCGGCTCCTGACAGAAAGCTTTCCAGGCCCTCCCTCACCCCTTGACAGATCAATACCTACCTGTACTTGTTTTTCAAATATAAATTGTAAACCTTGTAAATTGTCTTCCTTCACTTGCCTTTTCTTTAAGCCAAACAGATGTTGTTACCTGTCCTCATAGTGGAGTTCCTCCAGCCCCTTGATCATTTTAGTTGCCCTTTTCTGCAACTTTCCCCAACTCTACAATATTTTTTTGTAGGGGTAGTGACCAGAACTGTACACAGTATTCCCATAGATTTGTATTTGACCTTTATGGCTTTATCTCCATCATTGCCTCTATAGATATTTGAAGAACAATCCAATTGTGTGGTCAAATGTAGAGCCAGTGTGGTGTAGTGGTTAGAGCATTGGACTGGGGCTCAAGAGATCTAGGTTCTAGTCCCCACTTGGCCATGAAACTCACTGGGTGACTTTGGGCCAATTACTGACTCTCAGCTTAACCTACCCCAGAGCGTTGTGAGGTTAAAATGGAGAGGGAAAGGGTCACATAAGCTGCCTTGGATTCCTTGCAAGGGGAAAAAAGGTGGGATATAAATGTAATAATCAGTCATCATCATGTTTTCTTTCCTGTTACAGCAACAAATATTAATGCTGCTCTTCTGGCTGCAATAAATTCACTGGATAAAGCCACCTCTGCAGAGTTATTACCAGATAAAAGTGTTTCAATGATCATTTTGCTGACAGATGGTCAACCCACTACTGGTAAGTTAGGAACAGCAAAGGAAACCAGTTTGCTGATGTTTTCATTTATATTTTATTAATGTTAATGTATGCTTATCAACAATACAATTACTTTAATTCAACGTCATATGCATGGTTTTTTCTTCCCCAACCTTTCTCCACTACTTCCTTTCAACAATTTGCAATTTCAAACCTTCCTCAAAAGTTTATCCTGATTGAAAACTTCATATTTCCCCCCTAAACATCTACATGTTAAACCACCATTCCTATATCTATACACCTGACAAACAGAGGATCAAACTTGTATGTTGAATGAATTTTTATTACGGTCACAGACTAATCAGAGTTTTGATTAGAGTTGTGCCTTCCTTACAGGGCCGGTGCTACCATTAGGCCAACTAGGCAGCCGCCTAGGGCGCAGGACTAAAGGGGGCGCCAGAAACGCCTTGAAAACAAAATACAGCACTCTCAAGTGGGAAGGGGGGCGCTAAATATCTGATCTTGCCTAGGGCACCAAACTGCCTTGCACCGGTCCTGCTTCCTTAAACCATAGTTGCTCAGAACCTCAGGAGAAAAACCCAACTTAAGAATCCTCTTCTCCATTTCCCTCATCCACCGACTAACAAGAGTTTGAGAGCAATAAGTGGATATAGTTATCAGGAGCTGCAGAAAAATGCAGATGAAGCCACGTTTCAGGGCGTTTATCCAAGCCTGGCATTTGACTGAGCGAATACCCACTTCCAAATAGATAGCTGCCTTCCCCACACAGGGAGGTAGCCCCAGAATCTTCCTAAGGAAACTAGATTGTACTCTTTCCACCTGAGAGTTAAACCTAGAGATCCAGACTGGAATGCCAAATATAAGTTGGGCCAAAGACTTGGCTTGATAAACTTGGATAGCAGAAGGTATAAAGTGACCTCCTTGCAAAAAGAAAAACCTTGAGATGGCCTGTTGGCTAAGATTAGCTGAATTCATTGCCTACTTCCATCGTTCAGACCAGGAACAAGCACTCTGCCTTTGTATACCTAGATATCTTATATGGGGAACTTGCTCTATGTTGCTGCTGTTGTGGAATTACTCCTTGTCCGATCTGGAGGTCCACTGGAAAGATAAACCACTCTGCTTTAAGTAAACCAAGTACTTTATTGTTAGTCTGATCAGAGGTAAATTCCTGGCACAGATACAAGGAAAGTACAAATTCACAAACGCAGCTCTGGGGTTTTTATAGGGGGGGAGCAAGCATATACCTATGCAAAGAAGGAATCTAATTGGAAGAAACCAGTAACCTTATTTGGGGTATCCGGTCATACACACACACACACACACACACACACACACACACACACACACAAAAGAACAATATGAAATTCTATGTTGTCAGCACAGGAACAACGCATGATCTATCCTTATAAGGGAGTGCTTCCGAATTGTATGTTTACATAGACATGTGTTATGTTAACTTTTGCTCTACAGACATTCTGACTTCGTTCTTTATCTTACTTTCAACAATCCTTCACATACTTTCACTCCACAGCTTTCACTCTACATGGGTGAAAGGTGGCTACTTTCTTTAAAATTTCCACATCACTGCCATTTAAGGTCCAGTTATCTCTCTTTCAGGTAAACTTGTATGTTACTCCAAAAACTAGCAGGCTTTGAATGAGCATTAAGAAGGATTTTAGGTTGTTAGCTCCAACCCTCCCCCCCCCACTCCCTTAAGGGGGCCTTGCTTGCTCTTGAAGCCTTTGACTGTGACATCATGGAAACCACTGCAGCATGATGTTGGCTTTGGTTATTACGAATAGGGTTAATTTCCTCCAGGTGCAGGATAGGGCTTTCCCTAGAAAAGCTTCTCTGGGGAAGAGGTGTCTGAGGAGGTAGAGACTTCAAAATGTACTTCTGAAACTCATTGTCTTCCTGCTCTGAGATACAGTCATGCCTTGGATTGAGTTGAGAGCATAATTCACTCCGGAAACGTGCTTGTAATCCAAAACACTCTTATATCAAAACGAAATCCCCCCCCCCAAATGTGTACAGAGATTTTTAATTTAAGCCGTACTACAGTACTTGTATTGCAAGACGTCGCTTGTATATCAAGTAAAAAAAATATTAAATAAATATTTAAAAATTTGCTTGTCTTGCAAAACGCTCTCAAACCAAGTCACTTGCAATCCAAGGTATTACTGTATATCAGGGGCCTCTTCCCCTGAGGAGGGTGGATTGGAGCCTTGGAGCCTGATACCCTCACTCCTTGGTTTTCCATATTTCTTTTTCAACTGATATTCAACATTCATAACTAGTGAACATGCTCCATCCTCACTGGAAGGTTTTCTTCCCTCATGTGTTTATTATTAGTAAGTATTGTTCAAATCCTAAGATTTCCCCAAGCATACTGATATTTCCTACTTGTTTCTCAATAGTCCAGTTTCAGCCCCATTTCTGTCAGCATTCACCAGCTGAATTCACTATGAAAGGAATGGTTATAACTTGAGATGGGATTCTAAAGGCAACAGTACAGAAAGAACTGGATGATTTTCCAGGGACAAAGATCAAGAAGGGACAGAAATGATATTTGGGAGACTATAATAGCTAAGGAGAGGGAGACTGTGGAGATAGATGGACTTTGCATGACATGGCGTAAGTGTAGGCCAGGGGTGTTGAACCTTGGGCCTGTGGACCAAATTAGGCCCTCCCAGGTTCCCTCAAGAGCTATATCCCTTTCCCCACATTCTTGTGTTCCCCCTGAACACTGATCGTTTGGTGGTTTCCCGGCATAGCTGGCAGGGGCATAGCTGGCTGGGGCCCACTGGGAGTTGTAGGCCTGTTTTCTGTCTAAACATGCATAGGATTGCACCCGAAAAGATTGAAATGCCTCTCCTAAGGCTTAGTTATTGGCAGAGAGAGATTTCAGGATCAATCCTATACATATTTAGACAGAAAAAAGTTCTATAACTCCCAGCATTCCCCAGCCAACATGGCTGGCTGGCAAATGCTGGGAATTGTAGGACTTTTTCCTGTCTAAACATGCATAGGATTGTATCCCTAAGCTACAGTATACTGGCATTTTTGGCATTTTGGCTCCACCCCCTTTTGCCTTCATCCTTGCACACCATTGGAATAATGCCCCCAAGAGTCTACTCCGAGAAATTGAATTCGGCCCTTGGGCTGAAGGCAATGGAGCAATGTCATCCAACAGTTCTGTGAAGCACAATTGTTCTAGGGATACAGGAATGTTTTACCCCTTTTTCCCCCTTTCTTTTCACACTCCTAAAGTGAAGCAACCAAAAATCCAAACAGTAAATCTGTGTTTGGGCAGGCCGTCATCCTACAACATCATTCAATGTGAGAGCAGCAATGACAAAGATTGTTTTCAAGCAACTTTCCCCAACCTGGTGCCCACCTGATGCATTGGACTTCATATCCCATCAGCCCCAGCCAGCATGGCCAATGGCCAGGAAAGCTAGGAGTTGTTCTCTATCTCTAAAATATCTGGAAAGCACCAGGCTGGGGAAGGCTGTCTTAAACCCACCCCTGGATATACCAGGTCCCTCCACCCCGCAAACCACACACACACACACACACACACACTCATACATGTATTCATACATATATGACCCTCCAGAGTCTGCTGTAGATATATTCCTAATTCACCACATTGTGCCAAGTTCCAGTGATAAGCCACCAAGAATATATCCCTGACCTGGATCAACCTTGGCCCCACCTTGGGGGCCTACAGTTACCAAATCACAAACTGGAAATCCAAAATATAATACAATACAATATTTTAATGCAACTATCTCATACACTTTGTCCCTGAAAGTATTTTTTCACTTGAAAACCCAGGAAGGCTTAAATGTTTGAGATCTCATTAATACTTCGCATGCTCTCCAAACTTCTGCATGTTTCTTCCAAAATGCAGCATGTCTAGGCACTTACCACACTTACACGTACACCATGTTTCATTTTTTAAAATATATATCACAGGTGTTACTGATGTTCATGTAATTCAAGCAAACATAAAGGAGGCGAATGAAGGAAAATACTTCCTCTACTGCCTTGGCTTTGGCTTTGATGTCAGTTACTCGTTTCTGGAGAAGATGGCCTTAGACAACGGGGGAGTTGCTCGGCGTATATATGAGGACTCGGATGCAGCCCTGCAGCTCCAGGTAGGGCGGCCCGGGCGGCCAATAGTAAAAACATACAAATGTTTTAAATACATAAATAAAGTCATGTCTCAAAAATATCTCCAGGTATGCTAAAATCTTTCTCTGTCTATTTCTTCCTGACCGGGACATTTTTTTTTCTCTTTTGGTTACCTTTTCTGTCTGTTTCATTCAAGGGCTTTTATCATGAGGTCGCTACTCCCATCCTGAAGGAGATTGAGATGAAGTATCCAGACAATGCTGTACTGGAAATCACCCAAATAATTTCAAGCTGCTCTTTGATGGCTCTGAAATTGTGGTAGCTGGAAAGCTTGGAAATGAAATTGATGTTTTCCCTGTGGAAATTAATGCTCAAGCAGTAAGTACTGGATAAAACATGGCTTCTTTGCATGAACAACAGAATTACACCTGAACTGGGTCTACAAAATCATTTCATGTCTCAGGCTGCTTCCATACTAGGCTTTTATTGTGAAATCACCCTGCCTCATTCACAGAATTTTAAGGGAGTCCAGACAAACAACTTCTTCTGTCTTTTTTTCTTTTCAAAAATAAATCTGATAAGGAGGGAAAGGCAGCATAGGTGCACAGTGACTTTCAATTGGTAGCACTGGGAGTCCTCCATGTGGGAGCTCCTGAGACTCTGTGGTATAGTGTGTTTTAGAATAAGCTTTGAAAACATGCCTGAAATAGTTGGGGACCAAGCTACTTGATGGACTGCCTTCACCTGTATAAACCTGCCCACACTTGAAGAGCAGCTACAGAGGTCCATTTTCAGTTGCCCACCTTTGAGGGCAGTTAGATCAGTGAAATACCCTCCAACATTTCACAGATGAAAAGAGGGACACACATGTGAATTTGTAAGAGGTATGGTTAAGCAACATGAAGGTGTGATCAAGAGGGTGTGGCCAGGCAACATGAGGGTGTGGCCAAGGGTATGGCCAGGCAACCAGAGGGTGTGGCCAAGTACACAAGTTATTAAAGGAAGCACACAAAACCAGTATTTTAAGCACAGAAATCTTTGAATTTATAATAATATTAAACATTTAGATATCTCTGAGTGTGCAAAGTGGTTCACAGGCCCACCCTGCAAGCTTCTATTTTTTCCACTCAGAAAAAAAACATGTGGGCTCTATTGTACTTTATTAAAAAACAAGAACAACACTCTGAACAATAATGCCAAAATAGAATGATGATGTTTGTTGCTGCTATTTGAGATAGGTGAGATTTTTTTCTTTCTTTCTCTTGAGGAGGGTGTGTTTTCTGCTAATTCCCTTCTAATGATTTTTTTAAAAACCCATCCAAAATCCCTGCAGAATAATCCTAATCATTACTGTAAAGAGCTTTCTCCATTGCACTTCAGCATGTGTTAGAAAAAGACTTTCACATGGGGTACACAGGTAGAGCCAAGTAAAATTTACCACTGCTCTGAAAACAGAATAACTGCAATCCTATGCATGTGTACTCAGAAGTAAGTCCTATTACATTCAATGGGACTTACTCACAGGAAAGTGTGTATATTTTAAAGCAATCTACAACACTGACCATCACATCTTGTGGCAGCTAATTGATTATGCATTGTGTGTAGAAGTATCGTGTAATTGAGGGGTAATTGTGAAATGCTGCTGCTCCTTGCTAGAAGATGTAGCAGCAGCAGTGCTAGGATGACTTTTCCAGAATTACGGTATATTATTATATAATATCAAATATATTATAATTATTACATTATTATATTATATATTATTTTATAATATTTTATAAGTGGCTTATGTAATTATTATTTTTTAACCTTACTTAAACCCTTAATTGTAGATATCTGGTGTTTTTCATGTGGGGAGGGGGTCAGTGCTTGCAGGGCAATATCTTTCTTTTTGTTTTAAAATGGTTAGGATTCAACAGGTAAAGCTTACTCACCCCACACCCCCAAACATGGAGCTTCCGAGAGAAGGGGAAGTTTCTTGCATTTCCTTCTGAAACTGTACCTTACCTGTTAGAGGCACAGAGTCAGCTCTGTTAGGAAATAAAATCCTTGGCAATATAAAGATAGGAATCATGTGATAAATTCTCTCATTCACCTCTCTCTCAGTCCAGCAGGTGCAGCCTCTGCCTCCTTTTCTTTTCACCCAGCAGAAGCAGCAGGTAGAGGACACACACATGCTCAGGTCTGCTCCCTCCCTGCTTACTGTGGGCAGCCATTTAAGCCTAAGCACAGCTATCTTAAAGGGGCCATGGGCAAAACTGCAGCTAAGCTAAAACTTTTATCTTAGGTGCAATTTTGCCCATGGCCCCTTTAAGAGCAGCTTAAAGTAGCTTGAGGGAGGCAGGGGAATTCGGGACTCTGCATAACAAAGTGAGAAGCTGTGATGGCTTAAGGGTTTTCTGGACAGTCCCAGCATTTTCAGGGCAGTTGGAAACTGCAGTAAGTAAGTACATAGGAGAGGCCTTTTCTGTGGAGGCCCCACTATTCTGGAATGGGCTACCATTCCCCATCACTGTAAGCTTTTAAGACTTACCTGTTTTCTCAGGCCTTCACCTGAGTATGTTTTATTGGACTGTTTTGTTGTGACATGTATCACAATCACCAGCTGTGGCACATTGTTTACAAATGAAAGGAACAGAATGGCTGGCAAACAAGTTACGTTTTGTCTCCTACTTCCTGTTTCTCATGGGAAAAATAGGTGTGAAAGAAATACGAGCTGGTCACGTGGTTTGTATGTTCTGATGACGTACTGACTTGTTTTTTTCTCTGTCTGTAGCCATTTTGGAGAGATGTTGAACTGTTCTCTTTTCTTCACTCTCTTGTCTTCTGACGAGTGCTTGCTGGACTAAATGCAATCATGTAATGTCTGTGCTGAGTGGAGTGAAGCTCAACTTGCTCCACTGGATTAAATGCTTGCTATGCATTGTACTCTGCACATGGAAATGTATACTCTGTAGAATAAGCTTTCTTAAGTAAATAAACAGGTAGTAAATAGACCTGTGGAGTTTACAGAGTTATTTCCTTACTACTGGAATCTGCAAACAGGAGGAAGCTGAGCTGGCTGACATCTGATACGTTGGAAAGCTGCGCTGGGAGTGGGAGAGACAGATCTGAACTTCTGTGTGTGGATTTATGGGCGTCTGCACATGGGAATAGGATTTTAAATCTTCCATCTCACTCATGCGAGGCACTCTGCTTTTCCTCGCGCGCCTTCATGTTTTGGGTTTTTAGCTGCAATCTTTTAGATTTTAGTACTATCTAGGCTGGATTTTTTCATCGTTGGTGTTAGTTGATTTTATTAATTTTTGTTATTTTACCATTGGATGAGATTTATTTATTTATTATTTATTACATTTCTATACCACTCCATAGCTGAAGCTCTCTGGGTGGTTCACAACAATTAAAACCATAAAATTCAACATAAGAGACACTATAAAAGTTTCAAAGTTAAAAGCCACAGTATAAAATAGAAATAAAAACCAAAGTAAAACCTAGCAGCAATGCAAAGATATTCAAATACTTTAAAAAGATTTAAAGCAGAAATTGAAAGACTAAAATGCCTGGGAAAATGGGAAGGTCTTCACCTGGCACCAGAAAGCACACTGTAGGCCCCAGGGTGAGCCTCTCTGGAAAGCTTATTCCACAACCAGGGTGCTGGTTTTATTTTTGACCAGTTTTATTTTATGTATGGGATTTTATCATGTAAGCCATCCTGGGTGGGCTTTTGCCCTTAAAGGTGTACTAGAAATATTCTAAATAAATAAAACAACAAACCTGTGCCCCCTAGACAGCATACCAGGGTCCAGGGGCCTTAGGATAGTGCAGGAAAACATCTCCAAGGTCTTAGTCAGTGCAATGACCTCAGAGAGGTTTGCCTGACATTGGAGCCCCACTTCTGGCTGTGCCCAGCCAGCAGCACACTGACCCCATAGAGGGTGGAACGGGCAACTCGGGGTTGTGCAAGTGGGCAGGAAGGGAGCGGGCAAGGAAGGAACCAAAGGATCCAAAACCCTCCCAGCCACCCACCATGCCCCAGCACAGACAGGACATTTGATGGGCTCTGAGGAACATCTAACTGATTTTCCCTTTCTGGATGATGGAGAGGCACAATATGGCTCTTCTGTTTCTTCCACCCTGCGAGCTAAAGCCTGGCAGTGCTTTGGACAGCACATAACCCCTGGGACCAGAGCACTCTGTCATTAGGGCACCTCACCCTTATGATTGTACCCTAAATTAATAAACAAATAATAGTGGTTTTCCTTTTAATATACTTCCTTAAATATTTGAGATGGGAAGGGGGATTCATTCCCCCTCCCCATTTTTGTACAAATAAAAACCTCTTGTGGATTTCTCTAATCAGTGCAAATCAACTATCCACACCTTGCAAACTCTTAATAAACCAACAGGTTCCTCATATCCCAATACCTGAGAAATCCCAAACTTTCTATGAGATTCACATTCACAGAAATTAAAGGCCTATAATAATGTTCTGAAATTCTGGGGAAATGCTCCCCCCCCACAAATCAAAAGGGGGAAATTCATCATGTACAAGCTATAGCAAGTGATTGCGGAAGCTGCACCTGTAGAATTTCTGCCTGGATGCATCTCCCCCCCCCCCCCCCAGCCAATGTTGGAAAAGGTCAAACCAAAGCTTGGATGCACTTTGCGGGACGGAAGCAAGCACAGTATGTGAGACTGTACAAAGTCTTCACTGCTTACGTGGTGCAAACGTTACGCTGTGTCCCTTAACTTGCCATTTAAATGTCTGTGGCAGCACAAGTGAAAAGTGAAAGTGCCTCAACTCGCATCTTAAACTCACATGTCCATGGAATTTAAGATTATAATAAACAAGTGGGGACCCACAATTGGATGCTGTGGGGTATCTCCATCCCAGTAACAGGTCTGCTCCTATTCAGGGTTCCAGCCAACCTGGAACACCGAAGCTCTGTAGAACAGTTTGAGGAATTATGGTGGAAACTTTTCTTTCTCGCCGAACCTTTCCTACTGCTGTGTTACAGAGTGCTAAAAGCAGGGGAGGCCGGAGACTCCTGCGTCAGTGGGGCTCCTTTCCCATCGCATCTTTTTGTTTGAGCTTTATAGGAGCTGTCCATGGTGCTCCATGGTGGTGATCCTATTGTCGGGATGGAGTACAGCACCATGGATAGATCCTATAAAGCTCAAACAAAAAGATGCAATGAGAAAAGGAGCCCCACTGACACGGGAGTCATCGGCCTCCCCTGGCTAAAAGGCTCATGTTTAGGGCTGGCTGCCAGCTGTGCTGTGCCCTGCTATATTGCCACTCCAGTGTGGGTCAGCATGACATGCAAACACAGTCATTGCCTAGGGAAGGGCCCTAATGGGATAGGCTATAAGCTGATAGGGACTTAAGCAAGCCAGGTCCTTCTCTTCCCACCAATCCCCTGCCCTTTCTCTTCAGCTGACACCTTCAATGTTTCATGGCCCAACTGCCTCATAAGATTCACACAGTCTGCCTGAATCCCAGTTCATTTTGCAGGGTTCCCCATCCTTGGGTCCCCAGATGTTGCTGAACTACAGCTCCCAGAATCCCTTGCCATTAGCCATGCTGGCTGGGTATGCTGGGAGCTGTAGGCCAGCAACATCTGGGGACCCAAGGTCGGAGAGCCCTGATTTAGACTCTTTTCTCCTGCCCCCCAGAGAGGAAGTTCTGCCTATAGAAAATAACTGAGAAATCTAGGATTTTAGCTCACCTGTGATTGGACAATGGAATGTTCTGCCTCCCGACGAAAGGTAGCAACAGAGGCAGAAGATTCTGCCTTCAATGTGAACCTGGAAGTTTCTTTTTCAGGCAATGGACAGAGTTACTCTACTATTTTCTAGTCTCTATGCCTGCACATTCCATAGGTCCTGGAAGCTCACAGAGCCATGGGCCTACTGTTCTCAGGTTTGAAAAGTCTGCTAAAACTGATCTTTCTTTTAACATCTGTTTGTGTAGAAAAGAACATGTGTTGCTTATGTCCAGTTTGGTTGTTACTACAAATAACACATTCCCCCACTCCCTCCACTTGCAGCATGCTGGCAACCTGACCCTTAAGGAAGATGCAGATGTATCAGAAAAGGAGCAAGTATTTCACCATCAGAAATACATCTTTGGAAATTTTATTGAGAGATTATGGGCCTACCTAACGATTCAACAACTATTAGAAAAATCGTAAGCTAATAACACTTCCTTCTCTGGTGTTAACTGTTACAAACATGCAAGGTTCTTAAATGCATATTGCCGTTTCATTCTCTCATTCTGTTGGTGTAGTTTCAGAACAGAGGTAAAACATACCTTGGTTTGTGCTGATAACTCCTTGGATTCCATTATGTTTCACAGTCTGTTTCAATGAGAGAGACTGAATATTCCTACTACAAAATCTGGAGTACTGAAGCATGTAATTCCCTCCATTTTGTTTCTGAATTATGGGTCAAAATAGACAGTGCTAATTTTGTTTTAGTGTTTCAGCTGACGGGGAACAGCGGAAAAACCTGGATGCTCAAGCTTTGAACCTCTCCTTGAAGTTTAGCTTTGTGACGCCTCTCACTTCCATGGTGGTCACCAAGCCTGATGCTCAAGATGTGGCAAACAAACCTACAGAGGCAGGTAAACCTACACAAAATATTTCAGTGTCAAACAGAAGCAATACAATACATTGTATTGCATTGTATTGTAATGGGATGTATACAGTGGCTGGGTTCAGACAACACAATAACCCACACTCAAGGGTTGAGTATGGGTTGAGTGTGGGTTGTCATTGAACCATGATTTGTTGTTGTTGAAATGTGGGTTATCCTGTTGTCTGAGCCCAGCTACGCTAACAAACTATGTCTGTTAACCACGTGCAACCCACAGTTCAAAGCTCAGCAACAAACCACATGGGTTTTCTTCTTGGGTTGTTCATGGTTAATAAACCATTGTTAGTGCGGTTGGGTTCAGACAACACAATAACCCCCACCCTCCTGCTTCTCCCCTTTCAGTCCTCCCACGGGTATCCCAGGGGACACCGTGGGAGGACTGAGTTGTCTCTCCACTCCCCGCCATGATCGTGCGCCATTTTCAGCTCGCTGCGGCCTTTCCCCCCTTTTTCCCCTGGAGATCACAAAAGGGATCTTCTTGCTGTGAAAAAGGGGTGGAGGGATTTACACCACCTTCATGGCAAAATCCTCATCTTTTGACAGGGCAATAAGTGGTATTGGACTGTGACATACGGCTGTGTATATCCCAGTCATAAACCCTCCATTTCTCATACAAAACCCCTTTGTAAAGGGACCCCAAATTTTGACAGCTAGCTGTCAAAACTCCTTTTCCAAGGAAAAAGATGGGTGCTCTTTTGCACTTTCTTGAGCACCTAGAGGCTCAGGACAACGTGCAAAATGTGCACCAGGATGTGGACTACCTGCAAGGGGGAAGTGAGGATCTTGCTGTGAAGGGATTTGCTAGTGTAAATCCTAGAACTCCCCCTTTACATGGCAAGAAGATCCCTCACACCTTTGGTTTGTCTTGACAGCTCACTTTTGACAGCTGTCAAGACAACCCAAAGCAGGAAGAATCCATTTGATCCCTTCTCTGGGCATTGTTCAGGGTTGGTACCCGCTGCACCTTGGCAGCAGGCACCCCCATGGACATTGCCCCAGCAGAGGCTTCAAATCCCCGCAGTTTAAAAAATCACTTTTTGTGCATTTTTTTAAGGGTCTGAGAGCCTCTCCAAAGTGCTGCTGGGTGGATTGCAAAAGCCAGCTGTCAGGCCAGCTTTTGTGATCTCCCGAAAAAAGGAGGAAAGGGGAAAAAAGCCGCTGCGGGCCTGAAACGGCTCACGATTGTGACAGGGAGGGGGGGGGACGCCAGTTCCCGCTGCCCCCAAGTGCCACTTGGGCTTTTGCCCAGGAGTTGCCCAGGAGTCAGTTGGCAAGAGCGGCAAGGGTTTTTTTGCTGAGGTTCAGATGACATGACAACCCATTGGGGTACAACAACCCCCTACAATAGCCCATGGGTTGTTTGGGTGGCTTGTTGCCCATGAACAAGCCACCCTGGGGAAATTTCTCTGGGTCCCACAATGGGTTGTTGTTTTGTGCAAACCCAGTCTCTCTTGGAAGGTGACAGTTTAGCAAACGTCTCCTCCCTAGCACTAAGGGCCCATGAAATAGAATAATAGAATAGTAGAGTTGAATGGGCCTATAGGTCCATCGAGTCCAACCCCCTGCTCAATGCAGGAATCCAGGTCAAAGCATCCCTGACAGATGGCTGTCCAGCTGCAGCTTGAATGCCTCCAGTGTGGGAGAGCCCACCACCTCCCTAGGTAATAGGTTCCATTGTTGTATTGCTCTAACAGTCAGGAATCCACTGAGTGCAAACAAAGTGGATTGGGTGGGTAAAAATAGGGCTTACACTCCAACAAGGCTGATGTTAGTTCTGTCATTGTCTCTTTGTCAGATAACGAGAATTTCAGGAAAGATGCTTCTGCACATACACGTATGTAATCTACTCTAGCAATTTGATACCAGCATCTTATTCCTAACAATTTATACTGTCAGAACAATCGTCTAACCATGAGAATCTCTCATAGGTTTGAATTTGGCTTCTGATGGATTGAAATCTTTACGGAGACCAGGACATCGTAGCAGAATAACACAGACTCGGATACCAGGACAGCCTGGGACATCAGGATATTTTAGGACATCAGACCTTATTTACGAGAGGTCTTATCCCCTTCCACAACCAGGTATTCTTATCATTCCCTTATCTCAAACAAGCATTACAGGACAAATATATGCTTAAACAAGAGATTCTCTCTGAAAATGTTGTTCCAAACCATTCCCGGCATTTTGGGGCAATCTTTTACTGAGCCAGGATTTCATAAAGAGGAGATGCTAACAGTGTCTTTCCTCTCCATACGTTCTAAAACAGATGTCTAATAAATGGCATCTCAAAATCTTTTGATAAACAGAACATAGCAACGAATGTGGAACTAAGGATGTTTTTGCAGAGGGGAACAAGAGTGTCTGTGGATCGCAGGGTCATCGGGTGCGAACGCAGCCTCATTCCTTGTTGCTCTCCCTTGAAGGTGGCTGGGAGGCTGCTGCCATCAGGTGAGACAGGCCTGAAGCTGTGCCATCGAAAGTGGCTGGAGGTCTGGTGCTTGGACACCTGCCAGCCAGCCAGCCGGCCGCCCCCTCCTCATGTGAAGAGTGAATTACTCCTTCTCCTGGCTGTGATTCTCAGTCACAGTCCATTGGCTGGAGCCACTCCCATCACTGCCCTGGAGAGTAGCAGGACAGACAGTTGAGTCACTGACAGGGCAGCCCTGTGCACACACTTCAGGCCCATTGAGTTCAGTGGGAATCACTTCCAGGTCTGCTGGGGTGGGCTGGAAAGCCTTGAGGTGCTCCCAGAGGGACAGCTCCTGCTGTTCCACAGTCCATTGGCTGGAGCAGTAAACAAAAGCATTGTGCAGCTGTTCTGTCTTTCCCTCCTTAATGGATTTTCCATGGTAAGAAAAAAGATGGAAGCAGCAGTGGGAAACATAGGACGGTTGCAAATGGCAGATGCCACCCGAACGTCTGTAAAGCTCTGTGAAGGAGGCAGGACTGCACAACAAAAGCCTTGGCTGGAAGCACCCTTACTATCCACCACCAGTGTCCATTTTGAAGGCTGAAGGTGTCCATTTTTGCTGAAGGTGTCCATTTTTGAAGGCTCTTTCCAACCCAACCCAGCACACAAAAACAGTCATTCCGGTCAATGATTGGTTTCACAAAACATGCTAAGCCTCCGTGGCTATGAATCCACATTGGCTTAGTGTGTTGTGAACCAGGGATGGTCTTCACAGGGTGGCTTCAGTTTGGCTTTGTAGCCACCCTGCAAAACCATGGCTTGTTCTTGGGTTTGCTTAGCCCTCTGTGGCTTGCCGTGAGGTCCGAACCTGGACGACACAACCCACGGGGGGGGGGGGAAGCCCCACAACAAGCAAGCCACTCGGCAAGAGCAGCACAATCCCTGTGCCATTCTTGCCAAGCAGCTCCCAGCGAGCACCGATGATAGCTGCCTACAAAGTGCCCAAGTGGCACTTACAGGCAGCTGTCATCAGCTTTCCCACCGCATCACCTTCCCAAGCTCTGCATGGGGGACTTGAGGAGGTGGTGTGCGGTGATGACTCCCCCCTGCCTGCGGCACTATCAAGGAGGCACGTTTTCCTGGGTCTCCTCAGGTAGAGGTGCAGGAGAACACGCGACCCCACCCCACCGAGCAGCGCAATCGCAGGACGATCATGCGGGGGGGGGGGGAAGAGGCGCGTTCTCCTGGGCCTCCTCCTGGGGAGACCCAGGAAAACACGCCCCTGCCTTGCCCGCCGCCGCACAAACAGGAGTGCCCCTCCCACTTCAGCTGGCAAGTCCTTGCCGGCCGCGGGGGACACTGCTGTTTGTCATTGCCACACGCACCTGGTGATGACAGGCAGGAGCAACACCTCTAGCTGGCGAGCCCCATGTGCTCCTGCAGATGCCGGTAGAGCGGGCTTGCTCGCGAGCTATCCCACTCTCCTGGCATTGGCAGGAGCGTGGGGTGGCACTGACAGTGTCCGCTACGCGCTGCCTCCTCAAGCCCGAGTGGGGTTTGGGGAGGTGGTGCACGGCGGTGGATGGGGGACAAGTCGTGCTCTGAGCGCAGCGCACGCACCACACACACACACTGCCAGGCAGCCCATTCCTGTTCCTGGGATCAGCGGGTTGCCCAATCTCGGCAGAGAGGGGCTACTCAAGAAGAAGCCCTCTCTGCTGTCCCCGCCTGCCGTTCTGCCCTTTTGACTGGGCACAGCAGTGGGCTGAAGCAGTGGCCGCTCCCCCCCACCCGTTCCCCCCTCCCCGCCGCCACTGACAAGAAGCAGGCAGGGGGAGAACTCAGTGTTGGAATCGTAGAGTTGGAAGGGGCCTATCAGGCCATCCAGTCCAACCCCCTGCTCAGTGCAGGAGAACAGATGTGGGCAGCCCAGGCAGTCACCCATCCAAGCACTGACCTGGCTCATACCTGCTTAGCTTCAGCATGTGGCCTGCATTAGGTGCTCTCCACGCCACCTGCGGGGTTCCCTGGGACAAATGCAGGTGGACTGAGGGCGGCGGCGGCGGCGGGGGGGGGGGGGGGAAGCAGACACTCTACCCGTGATTTGCCCAATCATCTGTCAGGCACGTGGGGGGGGGGGTAGTGTGGCTTCTAAGCCACGCTGTGTAGCTTATACAGTGTGGCTTAGAGTGCTGTGTGTACCCGCCCAGTAATTCACATTCATCTTTTGGACCAGTCCTCCCCAACCTGGTGCCTACAACCTGGACTACAACTTCCAGCATTCCTGACCATTGCCCATGTGGGCTGGGGCTGATGGGAGTTGAAGTCCAAAACTGCTCTACATGGGGTTACCCTGGAAGACGGTTTGGAAGTTATAGCTGGTACAGAACGCGGCGGCTCGCCTGGTTAAGGGCAGCTGCCAGCGTGATCACATCAATCCAGTACTTAAGGAGTTGCACGGGCTACCAGTTGCTTGCCGAGCCGAATTCAAGGTGTTGGGTTTGACCTTTAAAACCCTATACGGCTCCGGCCCAGCTTATCTCAAGGAGCGCCTCCAGCAACATCAAGTAGGCCGCTCAACAAGGATCTGCCACGGACGGCCTTCTCCTTGTCCCATCAGCCAGAGCGGCCAGGCTGGTGGGGACTAGGAAGAGGTCCTTTTCTGTGGCGGCCCCCAAGTTATGGAACTCCCTCCCCAGTGACCTTCGCCATGCCCCCTCTTTGATGAGCTTCCGCCGTGCATTAAAAACCTGGTTTTTCAGGCAGGAATATGGGGTGGGTTAGGATTTTATATATATATATATATATATATATATACTGTTTTAAACTGTATTTTAATTCTGTTTTATTATTGTATTTTATTGTTTCTTCATCGCCCAGGGTGGCTGGGTGGCCGGCCAGATGGGCGATTCAAAAATGTAATAATAAATAAATAAATAAAACATCTGGAGGGCACCGTGTTGGGGAAGGCTGCTTTGGTAGGATGCAGTTCCCTGGTTTGGACAATCAGCATAGGCTAAACATGCCACAATGTTTAGCATAGGCAAGGGGGAGACCAGCCTGACCCCATACATCAGCCGGAGAGGGAACAGCTGCAGGGAGCTCCGTTCGCCCCTTCCTGCCAGCAGGAACACACACACACAGCTCCAACTGACCTGACAGTTCCCTGGGGCAGCAGACTCTGACCTCATCCAGTGGCCAGAGAACCAAGGGCCACTGAGTGGGAGGCTGCACCCCATGCAAATTATTATATATTTTATTATTGTAGGGTTATCCCAATAGACAACATCATAAATATATTCATTCAGCTGGGAAGCAAATTGTTCAGATTTGCTTCAACATCTAAACATTTAAATTGATAATCCATTTTTCCTAATCACCGACATACATTTTTTTAAACATCACAATGCCTTTGTTTTGTTTTAGGCTTACACGATCCTCAAAGATCTGCCCCACAAAGTACGTGCGTATGAATGGCTGGTTTTTAAGGAATTTAATACTTTTCAGTTATGCCCTGTTTTATTTCCTCTTCTCGGTTGGTATACTTGAAGCAGCCATGGTTTTGATCTTTAGAACATTGTGCTTCTTCTAACAGCATATATTGTAAGATTGTGCATTGCCTCGTCGCAACATCAGGTGGCATTTGTTTTAGAGTAATTTTTCGAGAATTCTCTTTTAGAGAAATTAGTAGTTGAGAATCATGATATGTTAAAGTCAGCTCCCAGTGTTCTATTTGGTTCATGCTGGGGGCTGAACTAGACTGAGGTCACTTGTGTAAAATGCATGTATGCTTTTTTGTTACATAAATAGCAGCCACAGGGAAGACCTGAGCCATCTCAGGACCTGGGGAGAGGGAAATGTAACCCTGCTTCTGTCCAGGAAGAAAAAAAAAACATCACTGCTCAGCAGCTGCTGTTCACGATTCAGTGGAGGCTCCCATGGGCAACAACGTGTTAGACTTGGGAGGGTGGGCAAACAAACCCTCCCACCCTTTGCAAACCTGTCCTCTTTCAGCAGGACGTTCTGGTGTGTGAATTGGGGGGGGGGGGAGAACCCATCTCCCCATTTCTGCAGTCCTGGAGCTGCCTTTCAAAAAAAACCCCAGGGTTCCTGTCATTGCCATGCATACCCCACCTAAAGCTGGCAGGGACTGGGGAATTCTCTCTCACACCTTCTCTGTACCCACATCATGATCTTTTGCTGCCCTGTTGAGCCCTTTATTCCTAGCCACTGTGTGGGACCTTGGTCTAGTTCGGAGGCAGCTTCAGTTTCAGACATAGATTCTCATTCGGGGGTGGGGGGGAGAGGTGGTAGAGTCGGGCCTAGCTGTGAGGAATCAGAGGCTTAGTGGTTCAGTCCTGCCAGGCCTCCCGCTGCCCAGAGAACAGGGGGTGAGGCGCTGGAGGCCGATACGGACAACTCTCTGCAGCTGGACGACTCAACCTTGATGGAGGCTGCTCCTTATCAGTCGGGGACATCACCCCTGGCAACAGGGCAGCAGGAGGAGGCTCTGTGGGAGAGGGTGTCTCAGAGGTGGCCCCTTTGGTCCCTCGCCAGCAGAAGAGGGCAGGACTGAAACACTCCATCAGGCGTAGCCACTGGTTGAGGGGCCGGTTTCCCTGCCAGGTCCCAGTGTCTGATAGCGGTTCTTTGTAGCCACTCTCTGTAAATAAACCTTTGTAGTTCCCTGTAGCCCTCATAGGAGACAATGCACCGCCATCCTGGACAGCTCCCTACCTAGTACTTTGGAATTGGAGCGTCCTGGGACTTACTTGGCAAGCAGTACTTGGTGTGTTGCACTCTGTTCATGTTCTGTTCATGTTCATACAGGCCTGTGGCTTATGCTGGCTCAGTTTGTCTGAGCGTGGAAAGCTAAGCAGGGTCAGGCCTGGTTATTACTTGGATGGGAGACTCCTCCTCTAGTTTCCTGCATTGAGCAGGGGGTTGGACTCGATAGCTTTGTAGGCTCCTTCCAACTCTATGATCTATGAAATCTATGTTTGGCTGGACTTAGAGCCTGCGACTCAGTATCGCCCTGTTTCTGTGGACATTTATTACCCCTGTGAAAGCTGTTTGCTTATTAGTGAATTTACGCGATAAAACCTGTTTACTGCAACTCTTGCCTTGTCTGTGGGACGCACAATGCCTTCTGATTGGTAGTGCTAGCAGCCCTCTGTCTGGAGGCACCCTAAGACTCACTTTTCAACCATCATTAGTTGTTAATTGATATATGGAAAAGCCGGTTACTGATGCTATATTTGTTGATATTGGAAAACAGCTGAAGGTGGGCGAAGCAATGCTTCACAGCCATAGGGTGCTTCCTGATGGAGGGCTCCCAGCACTACCAATGCAGAGTGTATTGTGCAGCTATTCCATCTTTTTCTCCTTGACGGGTTTTCTGCGGTAAGAAAACAGGCGGAAGTATCAGTGGGAAAACAAGGAAAGTGCACGACTGGAAGATGATGATGTCTAGACGGGCCATGAAATTCTGTGAATAAGGCAGTATGATGACGTGATAAAAGCCTCATCTGGAAGGACCCACATTGGATGCTCCAGAAGAGGATTTATTGCGGAATTGCCACGCCTTGTTCACTTGAATTTTGCACAAGGTCCACATGACGACATAGTCCATTTGTAATCCTCCCATGTTTTCCCAGTGCCACTTCTGTCTTTTTTTGGTACTGGAGAAAGTCAAACATTTTCTTTTAAAAGTAGAATAGCTGCAGCAACATATTCTGCACAGGTGGCGATGCCCTTAGCACTCCTATCTTTTTAAAGAGGTTTGGCTCTGATGTGGGCAGTGAGCTGCTGATGATAGCGCAGCAAAGGATGGGGGCCCCTTTTATCATCCATGGGTTATTTTATTTTTAATTGTTCTTGTAAGTACTGTAAATCACTTTTCTGCCTAGGCTCTGAAATATATATCCACTTAAATGAGTGTTCTAGCACTATGCCCCTATAATGCTTTAATGCAATATATATATATAACCTTTCCAGCCACTGCCATTTTAGCAAGGTGGTTAATGGTCATGACCAGAAAGCTTGTTTAAAATTATTTTTAAAATTAGCCTTATAAAGGTATACCACTAATACCCCTGTAATGCTGCATTAAAGGAAGGGCGGCAGACCTTTGCCTCGTAGTACTACCTAGAGTTAGTGAAATAATCCAGTCCCTGTGAAGTCCACCTGCAGAACATTAATGATTTCTATATTTTTAGGTAAAAGAAAAATGCCTGGTAAGTAATATATATTCATTTTTCTATTAGTACATTTCCCCCCTGTGAAGTGTTCTATATATACATACCTGGAAATCTGTGGCGTGGGAGGGGGAAAGCAGCTTGCAGAACTGAATCTGAGTGGAAAAATATCTGGTGGGGTGAGGAGAAGGTTACGCGCCCCCGAGCTACACCATTCCTCCGATCTAATCCAAAGCCTTCTGAGGCTGCTCTTCATTAAAAACAAAAAACAACAAAACCCAACACCTTTGGGCTTTGTTACAGACATGTGCCGGTAGTAGGCGATCACTCGTGACCGAGTAAGATTGTCTTCCGGGATAAAAGGAGGAAATTCTAAAGAAGATTGTGTAGACTCTAGCGATGGGTCCGTAAGTGACTGTGGAGGCCAATTCTAGATCCACACAGCTTCCCACAGTGAGGACACAGGTTACCAGATGAAAGATGGTCCTGTAAAGGATTCATTTGACGTGCTTTTCGCTTAGCACGTTTCTCCCTTTCACCTTGCACTCGGGCTTCTTCAAAGTCCATGGAACCTTTGTGAAAGGCCAACCTCCATTTAGATCGTTCATGGGCCAGAGCTTCCCAGTTTTCGATGTTTATATTGCATTTTTTTAGATTAGCCTTATGAACATCTTTAAACCTCTTATATTGACCACCGATATTCCGCTTTCCATCCTTGAGTTGGGAATAAAGTAACTGCTTGGGGAGACGGCATTCAGGCAATCGAACAACATGACCGGTCCACTGAAGTTGGCGTTGAAGGATCATTTTTTCAACGCTAGTAGTCTTTGCTTCTTCCAGCACACTGACATTTGTTCGCCTATCTTCCCAAGTAATTCGCAGGATTTTCTGGAGGCAACGTTGAGGAAATCTTTCAAGGAGGTGGAAATGACGTTTATGAGTCCATGTTTCGCAGGCATACAATAAAGTTGGTAATACAATGGCTTCATAAACCAGCATTTTGGTCTTCTTACAGATATCCCAATCCTCAAACACTCTATGTTTCATTCGAGAAAATGCGGCACTTGCGGAGCTCAAACGATGCTGGATTTTACTGTCACTGTTAGCTGTAACAGAAAGATAGCTGCCAAGATAGAGAAAATGATCAACATTTTCCAGTATTGCCCCGCCAAGCTGGATAGATGGCATCACCAAAGGGTTAACTTGCACTTGCTGATGAAGCACTTACTGATGAAGCACTTTGGTTTTTTTGATGTTAAGTGAGGGACCAAGTTTTTCGTATGCTTCTGCAAAAGTATTTAGGATAGTTTGGAGATCATCCTCTGAATGTGCGGAGACCACATTATCATCAGCATACTGAAGTTCCACAACGGAGGTTGTAATTACCTTACTTTTTGCTTTCAGCCTACTGAGATTAAAAAGCTTTCCATCTGTTCGATATATAATTCCCACACCAGTGGGAAGTTTCCCCTCGACAAGATGTAAAATCATGGCGATGAAAATAGCAAATAATGTCGGGGTGATAACACATCCCTGTTTAACACCTGATCCCACTTTAAATGGAGCACCATGAGAGCCGTTGTTGTCCAAAACCGTTGCCGTCATGTTGTCATGGAGAAGTCGCAGGATATTCACAAATTTATTGGGGCATCCAATTTTCGTAAGGATAGTCCAGAGAGCTGTACGGTCTACAGTATCAAAGGCCTTAGCCAGATCAATAAATGCCATATAAAGGGGTTGATTTTGCTCCCAGCATTTTTCTTGGAGCTGACGTGCAGTAAAAATCATGTCTACTGTCCCTCTAGAGGGGCGGAAACCATATTGAGATTCAGGGAGGATCTCTTCTGAAATAGATAGAAGACGGTTTGCGAGAATCCTAGCAAATATTTTACCTGCGGTAGCTAAGAGAGAAATGCCCCGATAGTTTCCACAGTCTGTTCTATCACCCTTCTTAAAGAGGGTGATAATTATGGCATCCCTGAAGTCTTCTGGGATCTCTTCTCTTATCCAGAATTTTTCAGTGAGTTTATGAAGATGTTGTACAAGTTCGGGGGGGGGCTTCTTTAAAGATTTCAGCAGGAATCCCATCTGGTCCACTAGCTTTGTTACTCTTCATTTGATTAATGGCATTTATAACTTCATCCAAAGTGGGGAGTATTGCAAGTTCTTCTCTAATAGATTTACGATTTAAAAGATCATAATAATACTCTTTCCAACGCAGTGCAATAGACTTTTTGTCTTTTAAGAGTTTGGTGCCATCTTTTGATTGTAAAGGGTTTGTACCATAGGTTTTTGGTCCATAAATGGCCCTTGTGGCCTTAAAAAAGCCCCGTGCGTCATGAGATTCTGCAAGTTGTTGAATTTCTTGAGCTTTCTTTTTCTACCAAGCGTTCTTAAGTTCTCTTGTTCTTCTTTGGACCTCAGTCTTTGCACTGACATAGATTTTTTTTCTTGGCAGCGCAATTAATATCATTTTGCCATATTTAGAAGGCTTTCCTTTTTTGGTCAATTATATATTTAATCTCATTATAATTTTCATCAAACCAATCCTGATGTTTCTTAGTTTCATATCCAATAATTTGTTCACAAGCTGCAGTAATGGAGGTTTTCAGCTTAGACCAATGGTCCTCAATGTTATCAGGAGGTTCCATAGGTAGATGTTCCTTAAGAAATGAGGGGATGCACATAACCCCACCCCATGCATTGCAAGAGCACATGTAGGGGGCTGGGCGGGGCTGCACGGTTGAGCCCCACCCTCCACCCAAGCCACCCAAAAGCTCTTCCAACATCCTCACATTCTGCAGACATTGGAAGGAGCTCTGTGCGCATATTGCGGTGCGCAGGCAGAACTCCTTCCGATGGCTGCTGAATATGCAGATGTTGAGCTTTGAGGCAGCTCCAGCCAGGACGTCTGTTTTAGATGCTGAAGGATCCTTGAATAAAATGATTTGCACCCTGCAATTGTTTCCATTTTGTCTGCCATAAATATTAATGAATGTTGATAGAATTGGCCCACTGATGCACCTGGGAGATTTCTGGCTGTATCACAAATCAAAACCAAAGCCAAAGAACTACAGTGTCTTCTTCCTGTTTTTTCCAGATAGCAGTAGTGAATATCCACATTTCTTCTTACAAATGCCTCGTGAAAATGTTCCCATTTGTTTAAATATCAGTGGACAGTCGCAAACATCCATAAACCTGCTAACTGATCCAGACAAAGGTATATGCTTTCACTTCTAGTTTTTTGTTTCCATATGGAATCTGGCGGGCTTGATTGCTCAGAGCTCTAGGGAAATGCTTCCTCTGTGACAACAAAGATGTGACAACCTCTGATTCGGGTGTTCTTGGCAACCCAGCACTCCTGGTCTGAAAGAGGGAGACAAGGCTTACAGTGAAATCTGTGATTACATGACTTTCTGCTATTAATAGCATACATTAATCATAATGCTTGGACATTTATATAGTTCATTTCAATTGTACAAAGTGCTTCACATACATTATCTCAGGTATCCTGACTGCAACATTGTGTTACAGTTCCTACTGAGTATTTTTTAATGATGATTTTCTAAGTCCATCAGTCAGCATACATATCCCTCAATCAGTGGTATTTGTTTTAAAAGTTCCGGGCCCAATCTCTAAACTTTCTTGCTTTATGCATCATCTCTTTATCTATCATCACATAAGAACATAAGAATAGCCATACTGAATCAGACCAAAAGACCACCTAGTCCAGTATGCTGTTCACACAGTTGCCAACCAGCTGCCTGTGGGAAGCCCGCAAGTAGTAGAATAGCATTGTCCTGCTCGTGTTTCCCAGCAACTGGTATACCGAGGCATACCGATACTGCCTTCAATACTGGAGATAATACATAACCATCATGACTAGTAGCCATTGATAGCCGTATCCTACATGCCTCACATGCCAATACTAATCAAAACTGAATGCATGGATGGATGAATGGATGGATGGATACAATTCTGGCTGGCCACAACATCTGGTTCTAGCTCTTTCTCTTTCAACGTTGGCCTCAGCACACTCGTGTGGTGCGAGTCTGCAAATTTTAGTGGGCAATCAAAAGTAGGCAGAGGTCAGTATTGGTAACGCTTGGATTTTGTTGCTCTTGTTATGTTTATATTGCAGTTATATTTATATTAAATTATTGCTTGGCAAAAAGTGATATGTTTCTTGTACAAAACCCTCTGTTCTTTGACTAATATATTTTCAGGGATCCAAGTGACTGGCAAGCTTGGGGAAAACAGACAGTTTGTGGAGTTGGAAATAACCTATCGGATACTTAATGTGCACATCATTGTGACAGGGAGAGAAATTCTACTGAATGCTAAGTCCTATGCACACTCTTTCAGATGGACAACAACTACATCTTTAATACGTGAAGGGTAAAAATTGTTCTTCCCAGTTTCCTTTCATAGTTAGTGGGCCTCGGGCCTATCCCTTATATAAAATCTATTTTTTACATTCTCATTTCCTTGACCTATATAATTCTGAGAAGGTGGTCAGACTGGTTGAAGGTTTGAGATCCATCACAGTTCTCTTAGATCCTCACCCATCCTGGGTACTTAAAACAACCAGAGCTGGACTATCAGCTCGGACATCGGCTTTGGTTAATGCTTCCTTGAGGGAAGGTGAGGTCCCAGCTGCCTTGAAAGAGGCAGTAGTTTGACATCTCTGAAAGAGAGCTCGTTTAGATCCAGCTCTTAGCAATGATGATCATCCAGTATCTGATTTACCCTTTCTTACCAAGCAACTGGGAAAGGTGATAGCATCTTATCACCCAACAGTTTTGGATAATACTGACAACTTGGATGTTTTCAGTCTTGTTTTTGGCCTTGTTATGGGACAGAAACTGCTTTAGTCAGCCTGGTGCATGATCTGCAGTGTGAAGTAAATATGGGGGAGTGCAACCATGTGGATTCTGCTGGACCTCCCAGCAGCTTTCAGTACCATCAGCCATGGCATCCTTCTGGGCAGCCCCACCAGGGTAGGAGTTCGGGTCACGGAGTCATGGTGACTCCAATCCTTTTAGAATCCACGTCCAGATGGTTGTGCTGGGGAATTACTGCTCTGCACCTTGGCCTCTGCAGTACCACAGGGTTCTGCCTTATCTCCCATGCTTCTTAACAGCTCCATGAAGCCACTTCAGTTAATCCCAGGAGGCAGTGGAAATCCTGAATTTGTGTCTGGAGGTAGTTCTGATCAATACTAAAATATAACAATGAAACACAACAATAAAATAATAACTGATCAACAATAGAACTATAATTTTAAATGGCAGGATTACACCTCAGGGGAAGCCGCCATAAAGAGATAGGTCTGTAGGGGTTTTTTTGTTTTTTTAAATACATTTTATTTAATTTTTTCCAAACAAAGTATAACAAAATACAACCATAACACAGGATTTTAACTAAAACTACATACAATAAATCATAAAGTGCACCCCACCACACCCTCCTAGGGACCAATTAATATGCTTCCATCCCATTAATCAATTACTATTCCGTATTCCAAAAATATAACATATCCTGACAAGGCATACTCCCTTTCCCCTTTATTAAAACATAATCTAGAAACTGACCCCATATATCCTTAAAATTACTTATCTTTAGCTGTCCCTTTTTACATTTAATACTGCAAGTCAATTTATCATTTAGAGCTATATCCCATATCTCCTTTTACCAGTCAGTAATTAGAAAGTCATGCTGAACCTTCCATTTCCTCGCAATCATTAACCTAGCCACTGTTAACAAATTTACAATTCCTTCATATTTTGGGAACAAGTAACTTTCTCCATTATTGATAACAGTGCTAATTTTGCACAGACCTCTAAATTAATACCAATAATTCCCAAAATTTCTAAAAAAAAAACCTTTTGCCCAAACTCCACCACATATGAGCATATGTTCCTATTTCCTGGCATCCTCTCCAACACAATACGGAGCAATTTTTGTCTATTCGGTTTAATCTTACTGGAGTTAAATACCATCTCCAAATCAATTTATAAAAGTTTTCCTTTATCCTTATTGACATAACTCTCAGAATATGTCTATCCCAAATACTCTTCCAACCTTCCTTCGAAATCTCCTCCTCAAATTCAGTATCCCAAACTGACTGTCTCAAGATGATCATTTTGTTCTTCAGCTTTTTGAATCATTATATATAAATCCCTTATTATACCTCTTGTTGACGCATCCCCTTCTATAACCTCTCTAGACATGACAATAATTTCAAATTTAGTTAAATCCCTTTTATACTCAGTTCTCCTCTTCCATTTCTCCGACCACTGTTCTAATTGCATTAAATTTAACCATGAAATACTTCTTCTTCCAACAGTTTCAATTTCAATTATTTGTTCTCTAGTCTCCATCTTTTCCACCCAGTCCATTAATTTGATAACCTTTTCTTTTCTTAATATACCCTCCAGACTCTGTCTTAAATTTTCTGGAAAATCATTCATAGCCACCACCGGAGTAACGGGGACACCCCTGGTATAAATATTTTCCTCATACTAATCCAAATCTCTAATATACTTCTTTAAAAAGGGTTATCTAATCTTTAGAATACATCTAAAGTCAAAACTATGGACGCCTGTCTGAGGACAGTTAGGAGTGTACTCCAAAGAGTGGGTGCTGTAGCACTACATTCTCTATTACTAGTTCTCTTAAGGCAAATCTCGGGCAGGACCACACGGCAGCATCTGAAGTGCTCCTTCTGAAGATCATAAAGAACAGGCAGGGACATAAGGGGTGAGGCAATCCCTAGGGAAACCTGGTCTAGTTCTTTAGGTTTAACAACAGAACCATGCACTTGGTCTGGTAGCATATTGGCAACCAGTGCAGTTCTTTTAGAAAAGGTGTAACACCTCAGAGCATAAATGCCAGAGGGCTGAAGCACATTGCCTCAACACCACTCTCTGAGACCAACCCTGTAGGTTAGAGTAGAACTAATTTAGTACAGTGCTCCCAATACCATCCCACAGAGCCTGTCCCAGAGGATACCAGAGTCGATGGTATCAAAAGCTGTAGAAAGATCGAGTGAGAGGAGCAAAGTTGTACTCACTCTGTCCCTCCCTCCATAAAGGTCATCCAGCATGGTGACCAAAGCCGATCCAGATAAGATGGAAGCACTGCTGGTTGGGCAAACCCCCACTCTGGATGGAGGTTTGTAGTTGCAACCTGCACTCCCCGGAAGAAAAAAGTGTGCAGCTTCAGTGTCCTTCTGGATCTGATACTGTCCATGAAGGTGCAGGTAGCATCATTGGCCAGGAGTGCCTTTTACCGGCTTCAGGTGGTATGCCAACTGTGACCTATCTGAAGAAAGCAGACCTGGCTTCAGTTACTTTCATACTGGTTACATCCAGACTAGACTACTGTAATTCTCCACAACATGAGGTTGCCTTTTAGGGCAGTTTGGAACCTCCATCTGAAATAGATCAAGGCTTCCAGGATGCCAGTACCAATTACACTAATCCTGTATTGCATTCGCTACCAATTTTTCCTGGGTTCAATTTAAGGTGCTGGTTTTGACCTTTAAAGCTCTAAATGATAGGAGCAGGTTATCCGAAGGATGTGAACTACACCCATATGAACCTGCCCAGGCCTTAAGATTGGCCTCAGATGCTCAGTTTTCTGGTCCACCAAGAAAGATCAGGTTGGGAGTTACCAGACATCGGTGATGTCCCCCCACCTCCATAATCCCCTCTCCAAATATCTTTGACAGGCTCCCTTGACGGTTACTTTTAAATGCCCTAAAGACTTATTTTTTCACTTAGGCTTCCCTGAATATTGTCATTATCATCATTACTATCCTTTTAATGCTATCCTGATTATCATAATTATCATGACCATCCTTTTATGCTTAAGCTTCCCTGGCTTGATCTCTCCCATGCTGGCCTTGTGTGGTTGTTTTACCTGGTATCCAGTTGATGCTCCTCTGCTGATGGAAGGCAGCAGCAGTCAGCAGAATGGGAAGGGGGTGATATTTGGCAATTACCCCTCCCACTGAAGCCCCTCAAATCTGCTTTGTAGGGTTGGGGGGAACCTTTGTAACAGCATGGGAGGTGTTGTGGGGGGGGGTACAGGAAAGAGGGGAAATCACCATCAATCACTCCCTTTCCATTCTACTGACAAATGACGTGTTGCTGTGGCAAGGGCTTCAGGGAAGGGAAAGCCCTTATGTAGGGCTTGCTGCAGCTCCCAGCTGGTCTGCATTGGTGAGCCTGGGAGCACCTGGAGGTCTGGAGCTGAACCCTGCAAGTACAGCAGTGTAGGTCAGGCTGCTTTCTGAAAAGCAGCCACCAGATGGAGCTGTGGTGCTGTGCTGGCTGAGCAGATCCTGACCGGGAAGGGGGTGATTTTTGGCAATTCCCTCCCACTGAAGCCCCTCAAATCTGCTCTGGGAGATTGGGGGAACCTTTGTAACAGGATGAGAGGTGTTGTGGGGGTCTACAGGAAGGAGGGGAAATCACCATCAATCACTCCCTTTCCATTCTACTGAAAGATGCCTTCCATCAATAGAGGGATACCAACTCGGGACCACCCCTGGTGTTTTAGTTTTAATTTGTATTTTCTATTTCTATTGTAATTGTTTACATCTATTTCTGGAAGACGCCTTGTGAGGACAGTATCCTAAAAGGCAGGGTATAGATATTTCAAAGAGATTATTAAATAAATACATATGTAATAATAATCAGACGCAGAAATACCCATTAAAATATACTACATTGAAATTGTGGCTGCAGATCAAAGTCTAATTTATGTAATAAGTTTTACAGCAGAATACCAATTATTTGAAGAGTTGCATCACTATATAAAGGCATTTCTTTTTTAGATTGAGAATTATAATTGAAAAGGAGGAGAGCCTCTCTCTGTCAGGACCAGACAACATCACAATAAAAGTTTACTATAAGAAGCCCCCTCTCAATTTCCTTGGATTGGACTTCCAGAATAGTGATAACTTTTCTGACAACGTTGCTGGACTTTTTGGTATGTATTCAGATTTTGCAATCGACTAACAATCATAAATGTGGCTTTTATTTAGTAAATGTGGCTTTTGTGTAGCACTATAGTAGGCACAAAGCAGTTCACATACATTATCTCAGTAATCCTTGCAACAACCCTCTAAAGTAGGTTAGAATGATTACTGGGGCAACAGAACATCCAAATTCCTTGTAAATGTTTTACAAATGTATACTGTAAAAACTTAATGTTATACGGGAAATTATTTAATTTCTGAAGATCTATTAACTAAGCTCTGATCGTGTATGATGGCAAATTGCTATGATACAATAAAGTTGTTGTTGATTACATTTGTATTGCAGATGGAATGGTGAGAAGAGGAGCTCTGAGATATTAGCTTTCCTAAACCACCCTACTGGGTGTGTGTGTAGGAGGGTGGGAATTTAATGGGGAAAGTGGCTGGGTGGGAAGGCTTAAACGGAGGATCAACTGAATACTATGCATTAAATTTAGTATCTAGTTTAGCCCTTAGTCTGGAGCTGTTATTGGTAGATGTAATTGAGAGTATTAAAACAAACTACTGAGCATAGAGTCTGATGCGTAAACAACTATCCAAAACATCTATCTCTTTAATTATTATTCTTCATAGTAGACTTAAGGGTAGATCTTGTTTTCTACAGGCCTGTCAAATTGCAAGGGTCACAGTGATCGGGTTCGGACCACACGATGAGCAAGGGGCACCCACAACTCGAGCACCATGTTGCATTTCTAATCCCTGCTCAGGGATTGTTGTGTCATGTGAATTCGGCAAGTGTGGGTTGTGCTAGGGTTAAACCCGCACGTAAGCCCAAAACAGACCATGAGTTATGTGAGGGTTGTTTAACCCCTTGCATAACCCACGCTTTCCTGATTTGCACGACATGACAATCCTCGAGCGGGAGTTGCATATTCAAAATGACAACAGCACACGCCCCGTAGCTGCACCGTGGGTTCGATAACGTATGGTGAGCTATCATGTTGTGCAAACAACCCCAGTATGTTCCTAAACCAAAAATATTTGCATAAAGGCACATTTGAAAAAGCACATCAAGACCAATACTGTTGAGTATTTGCTTATTTAATGATATTCATGAATTACTTACATTTAAGAAATTTCTAAGCAATGTACAAAAAAACAAGTCTTCCTACAGACAAATTTAGCTTCCTGGGACTGAGTTTCGGGAAAGATGTGTGTGTTTAGTAGCGCTAAAAACCCAGAGGGGTTGGCAGCTGCGTAAGTGGTAGTGGGAGGGTCTTCCAAAGAGTGGGTGCTATGATCGTAAAGACCCTCTTTCAAGCCACAAAGGATGATTGAAATCTTGGGTCCCACCAGGAAGGTATCTCCTGATGAGTGCAGCAACCAAGCAGCCCAGACGAGGATCCGCAGATCTCTGAAGTATTGTGGTGCTGAGTTCTTTAGGGCTTTGTAAACTCATAGCAAAACCTTAAACCTGGCCTGGCAGCACCTAGGCAGCCAGTGCAGTTCCCTCAGCATAGGTGTAATATGCTGGCGATAAGCCGCTCACATTCCCAACGGGCTGCCGCGTTCTGCACCAACTGCAGCTTCTGGACCAACCTTAAGGACAGCCGCACAAACAGCGCAGCACCCACTTGCATCCGAGAAGCAGGCTCGAAGTAACCTGCCATTGGGGTGGAGCAGCTACGCTGGCATAGCAGAGGTCATTTCATTTGTGTATGTTTCTCTGTGTTCCCCAGGCCAGTTTTTCTTTAATACGCACTTTGAAGGAAGCCGTTTCCAAAGCTTTCTGGGGACGAAAACCCTACTTGTACAAGGACAACTACACCATGCCACAAGGTAAAAGGCACCAAAGAGCACTCACTGTAGATAATGATTTGGTCTCTTCTATACATACGGTACTTGAAACTTGTTAGGATAGCTCTACTTGTACTTTAGTCAATTAGACAATCAATCAAACAATCAATATTTATTGTGCGGTCACAGACCCATAAAAACAACACAGACAGGACAATAAAAACGTAATAGTTAAAGCATACACATGATTAAAAATACAATCTAAAAACATAAAAAATTACAATGGAGGTGAAAGAATCATCTTGCGAGACCTTATTACAGAAAGACAGAACTCACCCACTAACTCTGTTGTTGACTGATTTACATCAGCCAAACAATATTCCAAATACCATTTCAGTGCTTTTCCAGGGCATTTGCACATAATAGGGCTAAGTAATCTCTTACATTCTTCACTGTGAAGACTACATTAAAAAAAAAACATGTTCCAAGATTCGACTGCTTCATCACTGCAAGGACAAAGCTGATCTTCATATGGGACACCCTGATAGTGCCCTTCCAGAATTGCAGAGGGGAAGCCATTCAATCTGGCCCTGGAAAGAACATAGCAATAATGGGACTGTCAAATTATCAAGATATCTAGCACGTTTAGAAAACTTAAAGGTTAAACCAAGAAATATTGGAGAACAAGTTCTATGAGCACTTGAAGAGCATTGAAGACCAATGCCCTTTATCCATTGTTCTAAAATCAATTCTATGGAGCAAACGTCATATGTACAAGGAAAGTCCATAGAAAGGCCTAGTAGATGCAGTTTAGTATTAAAACCTTTAAACTATTAACTAATAAAAACATCTCTTTGAAGAAAATAAAGATATCCCAGAGATGGATTAGCATGTCCTGCATTCTATAGATATAAGGCCAGGCTCTCTAGTTTTTTCTCCAGTCTAAAAATGCCCAGTGCTTTTGGACTTTTCTTTCCCCACACCCCAGACCTCTCCCTGTTTATGGGGGAGGCTTAGTTACATGAAGAGGAATTTTGAAGGTTTTTGATAATTAACGGTTGTAAACTGGAAAATGTAAACTGGAAAATATATATATATATATATATATATATATATATTTTTAATTGCAACCATATTACCTTGGATTTTTATATTGGCAAAGTATCTCTTGATATGAAGTACTCACCGAGGATAGTCTGCTTGTTTCCTAAGCTTGTTTATTCCTGTTGTGAATGTGCCATCTGATTCCCACTAAGTGCTTATTTTACATGTGTTTCTTCTATGAGGTAAGAAAGGCCAGACCTTTCTTCTTTTTAATTGGCTGAAATATTATTGGCTGAAATATTATCAAGAAAAAATAGTTTATTGGTGGGGGTGGTCACGGGGAACTCAGCTGCAATCTAACATTCCTCCCGACCACTGCTGGCTACTCCCTCCTCGCAAAGGAAAGGTGTGTGGTGGGAGGGTTCCTAGCAAGCAGGGCTTTTCTTCTGGTGGAACTCACCGGAACTGAGTTCCAGCACCTTTTCTTCTATTAATTGCATTACAATTTAATCGCCATCTACTCCCGAGGAAATGTAATCCAAGACTTCCGGTACCCTTTTCTCCAGAAAAAAAGCACTGCTTGCAAGAGACAAGGGTGCTGGCATGGGAAGGGCCTGCCCAGCGCCCACTTGGCATTCCACGCAGAGGACTTGAACAGCCCACATCGTTTCCAAGCAGAGGAGCCATGTGTCCCATTTGAAAGATGACAGTCCTCTGTTTGAAGGTCTGCCAGAGGACAATCCTCTATTTGCAAGTGTCCCCTATTTGAAGGGTTGTCGTGCCCAAATCCGGTTTAAAGAGAGAGAGAACGATTACTAGTCGGGGGCCCTGAAATTGCTCACCAACACTTAGTACTTGGACAGCAGACTGATCAGGCAGTCCCCTGGTCACAGCCTGCCCCATGAGGAAATTGTATTGCTATTTAAATTATAATATTATTTTTACATTTGCACTTATATAAGTAATTTAGCATCCGCAAATTTATGCAAACTGGTGCCCTCTTTTGACAGCTATTTTGGTGCTGCTGCATTTCTTCTTCTTTGGCAATGCAGAAATAGCCAAGCTATTCTCAAAGGGGTGGAGCAGGAGGTTGTGTCACGCACCTGCACTCATGGCCCCTTTTCTTCTTCCGGTTTTTCAGACAAAACAAGAAAGATTACAGGACTGGATCAATTGGGGACACTGTTGCCTGCTGGGCACTGGATCTATCTTCTTGAAGAAGAAATTGTAAAGCAGTAAAAATGTTATTTTAGGGTTTCCCCTAAAAGGCGGCCTATACATCTTTGAAATAAATATAATAATACCAAACATGGACTAGTGTGCAATTTATTTTTAAGGATAACTATTACATTTAAATATATTCAGTGCTGTTTAATGGAGAACTTGGGGTTGCTAAATCTTGAATCAGATGAATTTGATGACAAATTTGATGTTTTGCTAGTTTGATGAGGAACAAAAATCTCTCTCTCTCTCTCTCTCTCACACACACACACACACACTTCTGTGTATGCCATATGTAGTATGGCTAGCAAGACCTTTTTCAGATCTACTGCTGTTCAGCCTCTTGTGTTCTTTCTTACTCCTAAAAAAACAGTTCCTAAAGTGCTGTGCCACAGAAGGCCCATTCACCATATGCCCTACTATATCATGTATCAAAAACAGTTATGGTGGGAAGTTCTGGCTGGATTACAGCATAAAAATCGTAAGAACATAAGAAGAGCCATGCTGGATCAGACCATCTGGACCAGCATTCTGCTCACACAGTGGCCAACTAGCTGCCCATGGGAAACCCACAAGCAGGACGTGAGTGCAACAGCAACCATCCACCCATGTTCCCCGGCAACTGGTGTACATAGGAATACTGCCTCTGATACTGGAGGTAACATATAGCCAATCATCATAATATCAGTGTAGCATAATGGTTACCCAGTGTTGGACTGGGACTCAGGAGATCTGGGTTCTAGTCCCCACTCAGCCACAAAGCTCACAGGGTGACTTTGGGCCAGTCACTGACTATCAACCTAACCTGCCTCACAGGGTTGTTGTGAGGATAAAACGGAGAGGAAGAGGAGAATTATGTAAGCCACCTTGGGTTCCTTGCAGGAAAACAGGCAGGATATAAATATAACAAAAATTAATTAATAAGTCAATCAGGAATAATAGCCATTGATAGTCTTCTCCATGAAATAATTTAAATATAATTTAAATATTTACCAGGTGCATGTGGTTATCGTTGTATTTCCCAACATTTCAGGAATTCTTAGGTTTCTAACTTGAAAATAAAAATGATGCTATTTATTTATTTATTTATTTATTTATAAGGATTAGGGCCCTGCAGAGTTTTGGGTCTGCAGTAATCAAGAATTGGTTAAAATGATGTACTATCTGCCTATGTACAGCAGTTGCCGGGGAACATGGGCGGGAGGGTGCTGTTGCACTCATGTCCTGCTCGTGGGTTTCCTGTGAGCAGCCTGTTGGCCACTGTGTGAACAGAATGCTGTAATAGATGGACCGTTGGTCTGATCCAGCAGGACTCTTCTTATGTTATTATGTATACAACGCTGAACCAAAATGGGGAGTAAATTTCATGGGAAAAATCACCCGCATATAATGCTTCCCTATATAATTGACTGGGGGTGGGGTTCTAAATGGACAAAAACATTAACTGAACCAGAAGAAGTGCAAGAAGCATTGCCCTTTCTTTGATTTTGCTGCATAGCAACATAATCACAGAGCCAAATTTAACTGGCTGCATGACATCGCCAGGAAGTCTATTTAGAGGGAGGGGAAATGTCATTGGTAAACATATTAATTATATAGAACGGTATATACATTCTTTATCAGGTAGAAAATTATTCCCAAATAGTTTTAAGGTAATCTGATAAACAGAACACTTTCACTTGCCAAATTTTATCCTTTCTTAAAAGAGAAGAAAAAAATCATATGATACCAGGCTCCAAATGTTTGAGAATCCAGCATGAGATGGAAGAAGTTGTATCATACAGGATTAGGAGAAACATTGGTTCTTCATTCACTTCCAGTGCAATCCAATGTGGCTGCCCGTAACCCGCTGAATTCGGAGGATTATGGACATCCTATGGAGCGTGGAAGGAGCACGGAAGTGAAGGTCGCCTCTGCGCAGAAGTTCCCGCCCTGCAAAAGACTTAGACGGCCGATTTCGGAGCACGTTTCCGAGGCCAGAGCTGGGACTCTGATTTCTCCTATGGCCGTTGAGACTCTGTCCAGCAGCCATAGGATTGCATCCAGCAGCCATAGGATGAATAGCGAAAGAGATAATTGTGTCTTACATCGATGTGTAAATCAGGCTTAATGATTTCCCAAATTCTCCCAGATCCTAGTTATGCATTAACTTTTCCCAATAAATTAGTTCTCTGTGGCGCTATCATTTCCAAAATGGAAAGGCAAGTTTTCACTCTCTGGCTGGTCTTTTCTTTGCAGATAGTATTAGCAGACCCAACTGTACAGTACATCAGTTATTTGCCTTCTTTGTGTGGTGTCTAATTTTTCACTAAAATATGAGACAAAGGTGAGATTTAGTCATTGAATTAAAATAATGTTAATGGGAGAGCCTTAGCTACTCAGTGGAGATTTAAAGAAATTACAAGGGGGCATTTGATTTTTAAAAATGAAAGAAGTTTTATTGATTACAATTTAGGGTAGGGAAATAGATGAGGTTATGAGATCCTAAACGTTGTAAACCCTCTCTCTCCCCCTCCCCCTCCCCCTCCCCCCTCTCTCTTCAGACTCCCCCCTCGAACCGAACAGCACTCCCCTTATATACACTCCCAATCTCCCCATTCCACTCCCTCATCCAATCAGCAGACATCTCAACATTCCACACTCCTCTCACACTCCCTTCTCCCCTCTCATACTGCTAGGGCTGCACCCATGGGTAGGGGCATGACAGAGCCAGATGCAAGTACTGTGGGAGGAAGTTCCACAATGATGGGGCCGCCACCAAAAAGTCCCTGATGAATATTACCAGTAGGCATGTGAGCAGGGCCTCCATGGCCCATCGTAAGGCCTAGGCAGGTTCATATAGGTGTAGGTACCCTTTCAAATAACTTAGTCCCAAGCTATTTAGGGCTTTAAAGATAACAAGTAGGACATTAAATAGAGCCCAGAAACACACTGACAATCAGTGATGCTGGTGCAGAGTCAGTGTAATATGCTTGGATCACCTAGCCCCACAAACCAGCCGGGCAACAGCATTCTGCACTAGCTGAATCTTCCAAAAGGTTTTAAATTCAACCCCATATAGAGTGCATCACTGTTGCAGAAAAATCACCCTTCTGCAGAGAATAGAGGGACTCGTACCACCTCAGGCTTGGAAAACAGCTTTATTTGCTAGCAACCGGTTCAGGGGATTACATCGCCATATTGAACAATCTTTTACAGAAGCAATCAGTTCTTTATATCAAAGCATATTATACGTCATCAATTACTTGTCGCTTGCTCCCTGGCATGTTGTTTACCGGGCGTTTGTTGTACTTGTGTTATTCTTACATTCTGCTGCGCGGGCAGTCTTATCTACTTCCCTAAATACAGCGCGACTTGTAATTTATTGCCATGTAAGCAGTCTGTTAAGAGAAGGGGGGTCTATCTTCAAGCGGTCTGTTCCCAAGAGGGGGGGGGGATATTTTTCTGCCTTAGTTTTCTTCCCATCACAACAGTCTAGAGTATACATAACATCCATGAGTGGGACGGTGCTGTTGCACTCAAGTCCTGCTTGTGGGCTTCCCATGGGCATCTGTTTGGCCATTGTGAGAAAAGAATGCTGGACTAGACAGGCCTTTGGTCTGATCCAGCAGGGCTCTACTTATGTTCTTATTAGGTATCAGATTTTGTTTTTTTAAGAGGTAGCACTGGGTATTGCTAGGTACTTAAAAATATTCAGAGTACAGGTCCATAAGTCTGCTCTTAATAATAACCGCCTTCAGAAACTCGGAAGATGTTGCTCTCCTTCAACCCCAATGTTCACAATCTGCATTCTCTCCCTGCCCCCATCACACACCCCAGATGAACCCTTCCTAGTTAAAACTTCTTAGTCTTCCTCTTAATGTGCATCAAGAAGGCACAAACCTAAAAGGAAAGGAATTTTATTTTAAAAATTGAAGGGACACAGAAAAGACTCAGCCTGCAATCCTACGGATGCTAGGGTGAAGTCCCAAGGGCCATAGGACAGATCGGAAATCCCCCTCTGAGGTCAGAGACAGGGAAAAGGGAGATACCGTATAAGGCATATAAGAACCAGAGAACAGTTTGGAAACAATGCTTCAAGGTAAAAACAACAAAACTTACCTAAACCTGCCTGCACACACCTACGCACCGGTCTTCACATAGGTCAGGGCCAAGCAGACATACATGGAGGCCAAAGCAAAGGCAGACACAAAGACTAAGGTCCACTAACACGCCCCACCACTATTTTATGGTCCCACCCCTGGCAACTCCAAGGAGACCTGTTAGCCAATCACAGGCTGGCTAAGACAAGTTTTTGGTGGGGGGGGGGGCAGGGCAAAAGGGAAGGGGCTAAGAGTTCTCACAGGAATGCAGCTGGGATCACTTAGTCCAATTAGCTGGGTTTTGGTCCAACCTTTAGGGCTCTCTGGAGAACTCACATGCTGGTCTGGGGGTGCCTCATTACATGCCTCTTTAGTCAGGCAAAATGGACACCCCGCAGACTGCTGCGACATGAAAGAAAATGCAGTCCTTGACAGCCCCTCATTTCTCTGATATCAAAGAAAGGGGAAAGGGGGAAGATTGCGGCCATGGTGTGAGTGGAGTTGGGAGGCCCTAGATCTACAGGATCCATTGAGTGCCATGTCACGCAAGCTCCAGTAATTCCCTGCCTTCCCTTTGGACGCGACAACAGAGACACGAATAAAAAAAGACATGAAAACAGTTGAACAGCACAATCCTATGCATTACTCAGAAATTATCCACACTGAGTTAAATGGTGCTTATCCCCTGGTAAGTGTACAGGATTGCAGCCTCAGCCTGTCTTTGACCACCAGTTACCTGCCCCTCCTTTTCCTAGGATTCGAGATACTGAAGCTCTTTAAGGCAGCCAAGGCAGGGTTTGCAACCCTCCTCCTCTTAAAGGAAGTGGGGAACAAATCAAGCCATAGATTCTCCATTTAGCACCCTTGCAAACTATACTTTTGCCATTCTGAAGAACATGAATAATCCTACAACAGAACTGCAAAGGCCACACCGAGAACTTAAGTATCCCTCCACCACAAGCAAGCAGCTACTTTCCTTCCCCTTTAACAACTCTGTATTGCTGTACCAACCCCATTAAGGGAAAATATTTTGAATTATTTGCGATGGGATTGGGTTATAAAGTGGGAGTGGGGGAAGGATCGAGCTATTGACAAAGACTTGCATAATATTTGGTAGCTTTGTCTGGTTACATATTAATAGCCTGCAAAACTGATTATAAGACGGAGCATCCTTTCATGTTTGCTTGTTCATTCTTTGACCATGGGGAGCCATTTACTGTTTTTTATGCTGCTGGCACTGATTCCCGCTCTCGGATCATCTGATTTTGTAATAACCAGTTTCAGGAACATCAAGGTAAGTATACAAAGAAGCAGCTATAGAAACCATATGATAGATATAATAATTTTGGCATTGGAATGCTACCTAAGGTCTTCTGTGGCAGGGCCTTCAACTTTAAATATATCTTTTTATTTCTTCCTATGCACAAATATTCCCAAGAATAAAAGGTGATTGATTTAGGAAGTATTTCTCTTTGAAAAAAAGCATGCTTCTACATTTATGGAGAGAGTGTGCTTTATCTCTTGGCCTCCAAGGATTCCTAGATGCTGGGTGTGTCCCTTGGAACTATAACCATCTAGGTTACAATTCAGAGAGTAAGTATGTCAGATCAGGGGGGATATTAGCCTTGCCACTTCTCCCTGGATTTTGGAATTCTGAATAACCTGGTAGTGTTCCTGAAGAGGAACCAATGCATTAGGAATTCTCCATTGTTCTGTTTTCTATTTGCAAATGTGCATCCACAGGTTGCTGAGCTTTCAGTGTATTCGTATCTTTCCTGCCTTGCTTCTACATTACCAATATGCTTTTGCTTTTTAAAGCACTGATGAAAACACTGCAAAAAAGCAATCTTGATACAATCTTATGGTTGTATCAAGATTCTTTTTTGTGTTGTTGTACTGATGTGCGTGTGTGCGCACACACTCCTGTGGACTGGTTCAACATGATGCATAAAGAATCTTGATAAATGATTCATTCAGTCACATCAAGATTGCTTTTTTGTAGTGTTACATCAATGCACATGTGCATCAGTAACAGAGAGGGGAAGAAGAACTGCAAATGTGCTGGATGAACAGAAAGCAGTGGCAAATGATGCACACTCCAATTCTGGAATTCAGGAGATGTGGCACTCAGCCCCATGGAACAAAGAAAGAATAGGACACATATCCCTCGGAACCGTCCTCTCCACAACACACCATTTCCAAGCTGCTGCTTGTAGCCCAGGTTTTCATGGAGATGGAAGGATCTCCACAGCTTGCCATCAATTGGGCAAGCAGTCCATATGTGCACTGGAAGCCAAACCATATATGACATTTGTCATGTAGTCTGGGCTGGCTTTGCGTCACTGATTTTTGTTAAACAAATAACAGGCATGGAGTGGTGCTGAGACAGACAGGGAACATGGCATGGGCAAAGAGGGCTTTCACCCTTTGGCTCCACTGCAATCCCCCATTCCTGCCAGTTGCAATAACAGAAAAGCTCCATTGGTGTCAGTGAGAGTGTTCTTCCTATTGCAAGTAGCAAGTGGGAGATCAGTTATAACTGAGACTGTGGGGTGTGGTGGGGTCAAGGGAGTAAAGCCCCCCCCTTCCTTCACCACGTGGTCCTCATCCAGCTCATCCTTCCTGCCCCACCCTGCACAGGCTATTTGATTCTCAAAAATCAGCTACACCATGCCATGCTACATGATAAAGGTCACATCTAATTTGGCTCTAAGATGCCACTCATTTCTCCAGCATTGTTAGAAGCTTCTTTCAGATAAGTAGGCGGGGGAAACAACCAAGTGGCAAACAGAGTCAAATCTTTTCTCACTTCCCCTTTTCTTGTTACCCTCCTAATTCAGAGCAACCCAGATCCAGTTGCAAGGCTTTGTTAATTTGAAGCTGCAATCTGGATTGGAAATTCATATGGTGGGGGGGAAGGATGCTTATCTCTTTCCATGTGGGCCACTTTTGGTCTCAAAAATGCCTCCTCTGCATTATTTATTTATTTATTTGTAATACTTATATACCGCGTAATATAATAGAATCCCTAAGGGCACAATCCTATGCATGTTTAGATAGAAAAAAGTCCTACAAGTCCCAGCTGGCTGGGGAATGCTGGCAGTTGTAGTACTTTTTTCTGTCTAAACATGCATAGGATTGCACCCTAAGATGTTCACATATAAATATTAAAAATCACATTTAAAACACACTATTAAAAAAACAATTTCAACTGCAGTAACAATACAAAAGAATACAAGGAACAGGAAGATGGAGAAGCATATGATTAATTATAATTAATTACAAGCCAGAAAAAGCCTGAATGAACAAGTGTGTTTTCCTGAGGCGTTTGAAATATACCACATTTTCTGCCTCCCAAACTGCATGGGGGAGAGTTTTCCAGAGGATGGGTGCCTCCACCTAGAAGGCCCACCTCCGAGAAATTACGTGGCAACATTCTGCAGGGATGGGGACTCGGACTCGAGGACTCGACTCATGAGTCGGACTGAGTCCCCCCTCTGACTCGACTCGGACTCGAGTCCCAATATTTTTAATGGGACTCGAGACTCGACTCGGGACTCGAGACCAAGGACTCTTCAACATCCCTGGGCTGTGCCAGAAGGAGTGGAGAGGAGCGTGATTGCCGGCGAAGAGCACAGGGAAGCGAGGTGTGCCGCTGCTCGGCCACTATGGACGGCTACCAGGAGTGCAGCCCCAACAGTGTGTCAAGATTTATTTTGATTGATGTGTTGCGTACTTGGGAGAGGCAGAAGAAGGACCTGAGATTACTCTGTGTGGCTGCTCTGAGTGTGTTTCTGGTTCCAGCAAGTTCATCACCAGTGGAGCGGGTGTTCAGTGAGGGTGGAATTGTGATGAGATCTCACCGTTCCAGAATGAGGGCCAAACATTTAGAAAAAATCATGTTCCTCAAATGCAACATGGATAAGTTTTAGGAAGTACAGCAAGTTTATTTTTTAAAATCATTTTTCTAAAATGCAGCCTTTCAGACATTTTGGGTTTAGCTGCCTCTGCCTGCCTGTCTGGGGTTCCCAGCCTCCTCTGCCTGCCTGGTCTCTTCTTGACCAGTTCAACAGTTGAATTGTCCAAGACAAAGGCCTCTGCCTGCCTGCTTTGGGGTTCCCTGCCTCCTCTGCCTGCCTGGTTATTTTGGGTTTTTCTGCCTGGTCTGTTCTTGCCAAAATCAGTTGCAGAGTTTTGAAATAAAAAGGCACACTTGTGCCTAGAATTTATTTAAACCACAGATCTGAAGTAGCCTTATTTTGTTGGGAAAAAACCCCATTGATTTTAATAGGGACTCGTGGAGTCAGCTTTGGGAGTGACTCGTGACTTGTGACTCGTGAGTCACCATTTTGGACCAAGGACTCGGACTCGAGACTCAGGTCCAAAGACTCATGACTCGACTCGTGACTCGAGACCGAGAACTCTTCAACACCCCTGACATTCTGTTGGTTGTGGAATGACCAGCAAGGCCTATCAATAACAGCAAATGTTACTGATAGAATGATATATTTATTAGGCCAACCAAAAATCAGCAACTGATTCTGTTGAAGCCCTGGTTGATTTCTGGAATGAAGAAATGGCCCAGGCGGTTGACATGATCGCTCCTGAGCGTCCTCTCCCACAGAGTGGATCCAAACCAGGAACCAGTTTTCCAGGGCGCTGCAGACAATGAAAGGAGTGGGATGTTGACTACAGCAACACTGGTGGAAAACTCAGAATGAGTACAATCGAACATGGGCTAGAACTCACTTTAAAACCTACTCCATGGCAATGAGGGCGGAGAAGAAATTGTACTTCTCTGCCACCATTGCATCTGCCCAGATTCGCCCAGCAGAGCTTTGTTGGGTGGTCAGAGACCTATTACATCCTGGCCCACAAGAAGAAAAGGTGGACCACTCGATAGTCTGCTGTGACCAATTTGCACAACACTTTCCAGATAAAATCAATCGTATCCATACCAACATGGATGCCATAATTGATACAAGTCCAGTGGATGTAACTTTGGCCCCTGCTTGTCAACTTACAATGGATACTTTTTGATTTGTACAGCCCGAGGATAAGGATAGGACCCATGGAGAAGTGAGGGCTACCACTTGTGTGCTGGACCCTTGCCCTTCCTGGCCTATAAAAGCAGCTAGGGCCTATAAAAGCACCTGGCTGAGTGGGTAAGGGTACTGGTGAACACTTCTTTACAGCAAGGTGTGATAAAACAACAACAACAAACCCTCCCTGAACCCCATTGCATTGGATAATTTACAACCAGTCCCTAATATTCCATTCCTGGGAAAGGCACTGGAGCATATGACGGCTTCTCAGCTCTAGAGATTTCTGGATGATGCGGATTATCTAGATCCATTTTTATCTGGTTTCAGGCTTGGTTATGGGACAGAGACTGCTTTGGTCACCTTGGTGGATGATGTACACCAAGAACTGGATAGGGGGAATGTGTCCCTGTTGGTTCGTCTGGACTTCTCAGTGGCTTTTGATACCATCAGCCATGGTATCCTTCTGAAGCATCTGTCTGAGATGGAGCTGGGAGGCATTGTTATAAAGTGGCTCCGGTCCTTCTTGGAGGGGCGATCTCAGAGGGGTGGTGTTGGGGAACTCCTGTTTGATGCCATGGCCATTGGCCTGTGGTGTCCCTCAAGTTTCCATCTTTTCCCCCCATGCTATTTAACATATACAGTACATGAAACCGCTGGGAGAGATTTCCAGGGTTTGGTGGTTTGGTGCCACCAGTATGCTGATGACACCCATCCAAATCCAAGGAAGCTGTTCTAGTTCTAAACTGGAATATCTGATGTCAGTAATGGACTGGATGAAAGCAAACAAATTGAAGCTTAATCCAGACAAGACAGAGGTGCTCCTGGTTAGTTGAAAGGCAAATCAGGGAATAGGGATTCAACCTGTGCTGGATGGGGTTACATCCCCCCTGAAGACTCAGACTCACAGTTTGGGTGTACTCCTGAACTCTGCCTTGAACCTGGATGCCCAGGTTTTGCCAATAGCCAGGAGTGCATTTGTGCAGCTCAGGCTACTGTGTCAACTGTGCCCATTCCTAGAGATGTCTGATCTGGCCATGGTCACATGTACTATAGTTACTTCCTGTTTGGACTACTGTAATGCGCTCTACGTGGGGCTGCCTTCGAAAACTCTTCAGAAACTTCAGCTAGTCCAGAATACTCTGGCCAGTTACAGAGAGCACAGGCTTCCCTTGTTACAACAGCTTCACTGGCTACCAGTCTGCTTCAGGGCAGAATTCAAAGTGCTGGTTATGACCTATAAATCCCTGTAAGGCTTGGAACCAGGCTACCTGAAAGACCACATTCTTCCATATGAGTCTGCCCAGTTCTTAAGATGTTTGTGAGAGGCCCTTCTTTCGAGACTGCCTCCATCACAGGCATGTTTGGTGGCAAGGCAAAAGAAGGCCTTCTCTGTGGCTGCTCCCAGACTGTGGAACTGCCTGCTGAGGGAGGCTAGGTTCATTCCATCTCTGCTGTCCTTCCACCAGCAGGCAATTTTTTATTCAAGCAGGCCTTTGGCATGTAAACTGATCTGTTGGGTTGGATGCTGTTTTTATTCTGTTATTGTTTTGTTTTAATCTGGTTTTAATGTATTTGATTTATTATTGTTTTAATTAAGTTTAATTTATTATTGTAAGCTGCCTTGAGTGCCATTTTTTCTTGGTGGAACGGTGGGATACGAATCAAACCAATCAAAATAAAATAACAAAAAATAAAGTTACAAAACAGTCAGCAGGCTTTGTAAGACTCTCCTTCAGGCTGGAAGGATGTTTAATTTAAACAAAAACCCACAAAAGTGGGGGTGTTTGGGGGCATAGTAGAATAGCCTCAGTGTGAGCTGAGGTGGTGCAATTTCAGAAATGTGGAACATGTAGAATTAAAACAGAAACGTTTATTTCAGGATTCATGAGACTGTAATTCAGGGATGTTGAAGAGCCCTTGGTCTCGAGTCACGAGTCAAGTCACGAGTCTTTGGACCTGAGTCTCGAGTTCGAGTCCGAGTCCTTGGTCCAAAATGGTGACTCATGAGTCACGAGTCCCTCCCAAAGCTGACTCCACGAGTCCCTATTAAAATCAATGCGTTTTTTTCCCAACAAAATAAGGCTATTTCAGATGTGTGGCTTAAATAAATTCTAGGCACAAGTGTGCCTTTTTATTTCAAAACTCTGCAACTGATTTTGGCAAGAACAAACCCAAAATGTCTGAAAGGTTGCATTTTAGGAAAATGATTTTAAAAAATAAACTTGCTGTACTTCCTAAAACCTATCCATGTTGCATTTGAGGAACACGATTTTGGAACACGAGTCCTTGGTCTCGAGTCCCGAGTCGAGTCTTGAGTCCCATTAAAAATATTGGGACTCGAGTCTGACTCGAGTCAGAGGGGGGACTCAGTCCGACTCACGAGTCGAGTCCTCGAGTCCGAGTCCCCATCCCTGGACTGTATGCATGGGACGGGATCACAGGGGGCTTGGATCTTGATCTAGGCATCTGCGACTGGGCTGGCGGAAGCAAACTTCCCTGCCGCTTCCTTTACACAGCATGTCTATCCAGCCCCCTAAAAATGCTTCACAGAGGGTTGGGGGGGACACCCTGTTGAATGAGGTGAGCTGTGCAGGGGAGGGGGATCCTCCAAAATCAGGCAGAGGCACCTTCCATGAGCAGAGCCCTTCCATTTATGGAAGGCAGATCCTGGATCCAACCACAAATGTGTAGGGGAGGGCCGCCCGTGTTATTTATTTAGTTAGTTAGTTATTATATTTTTGAATCGCACATCTGGCCAGTCATCCAGCCACTCTGAGCGATGTACAGTCCAATAAAATACAAGAGCAAAACAAGAGTGTAATACACAATTAAAAACTACAAAATTTAAAAACCCTAACCCACCCCATATTGCCCGCCTGAAAAACCACATTTTCAATGCACGGCAGAAGCTAATCAAGGAAGGGGCATGGCGGAGGTCACTGGGGAGAGAGTTCCATAAATTGGGGGCTGCCACAGAAAAGGCCCTCCTCCTAGTCCCCACCAGTCTGGTTTCTCTGGCTGATGGGACAGGGAGAAGGCCGTCGGTGGCAGATCTTGTTGAGCGGCCTACTTGATGTTGCTGGAGGTGCTCCTTGAGATAAACTGGACCGGAGCCGCACAGGGTTTTAAAGGTCAACGCCAACACCTTGAATTCGGCTCGGCAAACAACTGGTAGCCAGTGCAACTCTTTAAGCACTGGAGTGATGTGTTATGAATTTGTACTAGCCCCCCCCCCCCAAATTATGCTTGTGCTCTGCCTATGAATGCCAGTGGCATCCATGACATTGAGTGCTTTTTCAGGATCATAGAGTTGGAAGGGGCCTACAAGGCCATCGAGTCCAACCCCCTGCTCAATGCAGGAAACTAGAGGAGGGGTCTCCCATCCAAGTAATAACCAGGCTTGACCCTGCTTAGCTTTCCACACTCAGACAAGCTGAGCCAGCGTGAGCCACAGCTTTGACTGCACTACATTCACCCACTGTGCCCCTTCCTGGAAAGGGACAATCTTGTCATTTGCCACAGTTATCCATGTTTTAGTAATGTCCAGGCTGGACTGCTGCAGTACATGGGGCTGCCTTTAAGAGCATTCAGAAGCTTCAACCGGCTGAGAGTATGGCAGCGACGTTGTTGACTGGTATCCACTGTACTGAACTTATTGTGAACACTGCACTGGCTGCCTGCCTCCCAGTGTATTTCCACATTCTTAAGCAATAATGAAATGTTTGCGTTGCTTTTTTCTTTACAGAAGAGAGATGTTGCTGCAGATGTTGTAAGTACTCTTCTTATTTATAAGCCTAGGTTATTGGATAAGTACAGCCCACATTCCATTTAACTCAATGGCAATTGTGTGTGTGTGGGGGGCTTATATTGGTTCTAGATTGAATCTTATTACCCTGATTGTGCGCACACACACACACACACACACACACACACAATCCTCTCAAGATGTGGGAATACTCAGAGCTCCCATACCTGCAAGGGCTCCACCATTCACTTGACAGTAGGGATGACAGAGAAATCTGCAACAGATTCAAATGAGTTTGTATTTCTATGAATCCGATCCATGGATTCCTCAGCAGACAGGCTTTTCCCGAGTCGCACAGATTCCATGCACTTGCAGACTGGTTTCTGAAATTTTATGCAAATTTAATCATAGAAAAATTTAAAAATAAAATAAAAAACACCAACCAAAAATGTGCATTTCCCCCCATATGCTATAGCATTTTGGTGGGATCTGTACATTTTTGGAAGTGCAAATTTGTGCAAGTGTGCAAGAACGCAAATTCAGGAAATGGAAAAAAAATCTGATTCCATCAATGAGTGGACGATGGAACTAAAGGCACCTAATAATCTATGAAATGCAGATGGAATGGATTTAACCAGATCTGTACATCCCTGCTTGACAGTGAGAGTGGAACAACATGCACTTTCCTTTACATTTAAGAAATAGCCAATTAATTATTGTTTTATATTGAGGTGTAGGTATATATGTATGTGGAACATCTTTGACTCTTAGTTAGCTGAGGAATCATAGGCTTGTCATCTGTATGGGAGGGTGCATAGTGCACATCACATTTTCATATGGAGAAAATCATTGTCATGTAACTAAAAGGATGTGTAATACAATATAAGAATGGTCATACAAGTGCCTTTGTCCAATATAGCAAGTCATTTTGTAAATCTGTGGATGGAGAGAGATACCAACCCAGGGTCATTTCACTTTCACCCTGCATCCTTTCTCCCAGTTTTGAGTCGTTGGCAATGTAACCGTTGAACCATTGCAATCGATAATTGTGCAACCAAACACTGCTCAGTGTATTTGCTTTAGTTGCTTATTTAATCAGGGAGAGCACAAAGGGTATGTAGAAATAAAGGGGTCAATCAATAAGTCAAAACGGGACAGAACCTTGGAGATCAAAAGACATCTGACGTGAAGTGGGGGGAAAAGCAAGAGGGGATACGGAGAATATCAGGCTTCTGGAAACCATTCCAAGGAGAAATAATGCTTTAAGCCACTCAGAAAGAAAAAACGGAGAGGAAGGCTCACTTTGAAGGCCATCTCAAAAAAGAAGAGTAAAGACTGCAGCAACTCCATGAAGACAAAGAAAAAACAAAGGAAGGTTTTCACTAACTCTTATAAAAATATAGCAAGTTTGGTGGATGCTAAACCCCTGAAAGATAAGGGGGTGTACCATTGAATATAATTATACATGATGTATACTCTGTGTCACAGCATGATTAGTGAACAGTTTGTAAAGTTTGATTATTGAAAAGTTTTTAAAGTTTATATAAATATGAAATCAATATGTGTTGTAAAAAAATGTTAAAAATTCCAAAAATAGATAAAAAGAAAGTTTAAATATAATGATTGAACATGTATTGTTAAAAAGTTGTTAATTTTTTTAAAAAAATAGATAAAAGAAAGTTCTATTACGGTGGTGTTTTCACACTTTCTTTGATAGCTTCAGCCGGTTGGGCATGGGAAACTCGGAAGTGCAGGGGCTTCCGAGCAGCGAGTGGTGGTGATTCTCCAGTCTTTCTCTTTTCAGAACACTGATGGCATAGATATCTACAGCATGAAAATTGATTGCAAAGTTACTTCCCGGTTTTCGCATAATGTCATCACCAGTCGAGCTGTCAATCGCGCCAATGTTTCCAAGGAAGCCTTGTTTGATGTGGAGCTCCCCAAGACAGCCTTCATCACCAATTTCACCATGTACGTAAAACTTACTTTCCGAATGACTGTGATACGAGTGCTTAGTACAACCTAGACCCAAAATACTTGGTGATGGAGTTGCTGCATTCATTGTTTGCTTTGATATACATTTGATTTCTGTGTTTCAAGGATGATGATTTATGATTATTTTAAAGATAGGCTCAGTGGCCATGACCTGGAAAGAAAGAGTGATTCAGGCATTGTGTAACTTGGGTTTCAACTTTCAGCTATAGTAGGCAAATTGTTGCAGTTAATCTGCTGAGAGAATACATGAGTGTGAGTGTGAGCTAGTTGGCGTGAAGCTAAGCGGTCAGGCCTGGTATATTGGAGGAGACCCTCTAGTTCTGCAACCGTAGCTTGTAGGTCCCCATGATTATGAACCTGGCCTCAACCTGTGTCCCGCTACCCCAGCATACCAACCGAGCATGATAATGCAAGGGATTCTGGGAGCTGTAGTCCAGCAACATCTGGGGACCCAAGGTTGGAGAGCCCTGCTCTAGTGCTCTTTTCTTTCAACATACCCAAGATCCCTATTAATTTGATTCAGCACTGGTTTTCATTTGGCCCTGTTTTTGGAATAGGATTTGCTCATGCTCAGAGTCTGATTGATTGTATATTTGGGGTCCGGTAAAAACTACCCTTTTCTTGCACAATACTTTTGCACAAGGTATAAAAGAGCCTTCTGCAGAAGGACATAAGAAGAGCCTTGCTGGATTAGACCAAAAGCCCATGCAGCCCAGCCTTCTGTTTGCACAGTGGCCAACCACCAGATGCCTCAATGGGAAGCCCACAAGCAGGACATGAAACAATAGCACCCTCCCACTCATGTTCTCCAGCAACTGGGATACAGAGGCATGCTGCCTTTGATACTGGAGCTAATAAATATATAGCCATCAGGACTCGTATCCACTGATAGACCTATCCCTTTAGGAGTTTTGTCTCTAGTCTATCTTTAAAGTTGATGGCCATCACTACAACCTTGAATAATAACAATAGCATCACACAGTTTATCCCTTTGAATAAAAATAGCATCAACTTTTTACTGAGTCAGTCTGTTGTATTAGCTACTTTTAATACTTAACTAGAAAGATGGCATATAAATGTTTTAAATAAAGTAATAAATGTATTACTGATCAAACTACCATCTCTCACCTACCTTGGCACAATATACTTGGTGATGGAGTTGCTGCATTCATTGTCTCTGAAGAAATAGCCATCATTTCCATTCTTTTCTCATACAAAGCTGCCTTATATCGGGTCAGGCCATTGGTCCATCTAGTGGCCAGATTCTGGCCCAACACTGTCTACACCAGGGGGCTCTCCAATCTTGGGTCCCCAGATGTTGCTGGACTACAGTTCCCAGAATTCCTTGCCATTAGCCATGCTGACTGGGTATGCTGGGAGCTGTAGGCCAGCAACATCTGGGGACCCAAGGTTGGAGAGCCCTGGTCTACACTGACCGCCAGTGGCTTTCAAGAGTTTCAGATGTGGATCTTTCTCAGCCCTATGAGTAAATATGCCAGGTATTCAACCTGGGACCATTGGCATGCAAAGCATATGCTCTGCCACGGAGCTAAGGCCACTCTCTTTTCCAGGATATAAATTACACATTAATCCTAGAGAAAAATTGATATGATGTATTTAGTACATCTGACCTTTAAGACCATTGAAAATATTAATTATTTAAGTAAATGCACTATGTACCCAGTAAGATGTAATAAACTATAATTTATACTGTAAACATCACTGGAAGGAATTTGATGAGTGGCCAAAACAAGCAAACAAACAAACAAACAAAAACAACAACCAGTGAAAATATTTTCATATAAGAAAATATATGAAAGCTAGTCCCCGCTTGGCCAAGAAACTCACTGGGTGACTTTGGGCCAGTCACTGACTCTCAGCCTAACCTACCTCACAGGGTTGTTGTGAGGATCAAATGGAGAGGAGGAGGAGGAGGATTATGTAAGCCGCCTTGGGTTCCTTGCAGGAAAAAAGGTGGGGTATAAATATAATAAATAAATAAATAAATAAATAAAAGTACAGATATTTACCTATTTTTTTCTCCTATAGGACTATTGATGGTATCACCTATCCTGGAGTTATAAAGGAAAAAGAAGCAGCCCAACAAGCATATCAGCAGGCAGTTTCAAGAGGACAGACTGCAGGTCTAGTAAAGTAAGAGTGAGATCCTTTCATATGCTGATAGTTTATTTCTGAAGAAAAAGAAAGACTTTTGTGGACAAATAATATGGATCCTAGTGGGGTTGGCAAACATATATCATATGTTTGCCAGTAAGTTAACTTACGTATTAAATATCAGGGATGAGCAACGTCTGGTGGGTAGGATTGGTCAGGCTCCATTCTCACATTGATACTAATAATGTTCTTCAAGTCGCCCAGCATTATAACCGCCAGATTAAAAAAAATGTCAGAACAGATGCTACGAAGGTGGAGGCCATGTAGGAGCGTGTGCCTACAACTCCTTCTTGCTTACTGTATTTTTAACCAGCCATGGTTCAAAATAAAAGGCTTGTTGGTATAATTGTACCAGTGGTGATATCAGCTTGAAACAAACAAACAAAAAATAAATTGTTTGATCTTTCCAAAAGTAACTCCTTTAAGTGTGAAAGAATGACAGGGAAATGAATTTTATCTTGATAAGAACATACATACAAACATTGAATAATGAGGCCTCTGTAGCACATTCATATTTTGTAATAAACCTCTTTGTAATCTGTGCAGGGCATCTGGGAGAAAAACGGAAAAATTCAGTGTTTCAGTCAACATTGCGGCAGCCAGCAAAGTCACTTTTGAGTTGACCTATGAGGAACTGTTGAAGCGAAGCTTTGGAAAATATGAGTTGTTCATAAAAGTAAACCCAAAGCAGCTTGTCAAGAAGTTTGAGGTAATGTACCTATTATGTTAAATGGCACTGCTGTAAAGTCTGCTTGTAGTTCAGAGTGATCTTGAGTGAATGACAGATGCTCAAAGAAATGTGTGCATCTTGTTGAAGAAGACAGTTGAGAGATGCTGCCTTAATTCTCTTTGCTGCATGTTTATGCAAGCTAAGATGGCTGCCTGCATTGTAACTGAGCTTTCTCCGATTCAAATGAAGTTTTAGAAACAAGCATTCTGTAACCAGGGGTAGGCAACGTGGTACATGCAGGCACCAGTGCGCCTTTCTTGGTGCCCTTTGAGGTGCCCTACTCCTACCATTTTTAAGGCACAATCCTATGCAAGTTTAGACAGACAAAAGGTCTACTACTCCCAGCTGGCTGGGGCATGCTGGGAGTTGTAGGCCTTTTTTCTGTCTAAACTTGCATAGGATTGCACCCTTAATTTTTTTTAATGAATGAATGAATTGTCGTCCTGGCAGCTGGAATCACTTCAAAGTAAATTGAGGGCCACTGCCATCTTTATTTCCCATGAATGCGTCTGCGCCACATGTGGGGCTCAGAGACATTCTTAGGAAATGAAGATTCCTGATGCTTTCCTCTGCAGCGTGCTCGGCCACCAAGAAAAAGAAGGGAAATCGTTGTCACTGTGAGTGTCCAGGGAATTGTTTAGTGTGAGTGTGTCCAGGGAGTTGTTTAGTGTGTTAGAGCTCAGATCCCCAACTCTGCCTTGTACTAAATCTTTTAAGCAGGTTACTTGTCCTTTGCGAGTAGCCATGTTTTCCATGGCAGCCATTTTGTGGTGGTGCCATCACAGTTTCTCAAATTGCCAAATGTGCCCATGGACCCAAAAAGCTTGCCTACCCCTGCTGTTAGCTATTACCTAGGAAATTCTTGTTAAATACATGTATTTGTCTAATGTTCTCTTACCAGACCTACCCCTGAATGGTTACATTTGTGTGTTTGTCAGTGATTCCATTATTCTGATTAACATTTCAGATTGAGGCAAACATCTTTGAACCCAAGGGTATCAGCTATTTGGAAGCTGAAGGATCATTCATCACCAATGACTTGTTACCAGTCATACAAAAGTCTTTCTCCGGAAAAAAGGTATATCTGGTAGTAATCTCAGTAGAAACAAAGAATCTTATTTTCTCTTTCGTAATGATGTACGAAGACAATTCCAAAGCCAGGCACTTGAGGTAATAATACTAAGCTCTGCCTCATGCCTTTGAGTGTGTGTTTCATATACAAGATGTTAACTCTCTTGCAAAGTAAGTATTCATATTTTTTCAGTGATCTTAGACTGAACACAGAATCCTTGCTTGAGAATTAATGGTTAAAATCTAAGTTGATGGATGTTTGTGTTTTCAGGGCCTAGTGACTTTCAAGCCGACCATGGAGCAACAACGATCCTGTGTAAATTGTCCAACAACGTTGTTGAATGGAGATTTTGTCATTAAATATGATGTGAACAGAGAATCCCCAGGAGATTTACAGGTAAGCAGGACTGATTTGAATTGATGTGCCAGTGGATGTGATCTTAATATCATCCCACACACATATTTTTCTTCTTCTTATTTTTCAGATTGTCAATGGATACTTTGTGCATTTCTTTGCACCGAAAAATATTTCACATTTGCCTAAGAACATTGTTTTTATAATAGACGTCAGTATCTCAATGTCTGGACGAAAACTACAGCAGGTAACTTAATATGCTAAAGTCAACTTCAAGTGCAACCGACTATGAAGTTAGCAGAAAGGAGGATGCAGTTGAAGGAAAAACAGTAGTCTCTGTGCTAGCCTGCTTTCAGTTGCAGCACGTGGCTTTCCACACACAGCAGCAGAGATTTCCCCCAAACCACACAGCAGTTGTCATGTGATGTGTGAAATACATCACATGACAAACTGGTTCACACAGAATTATTTCACATGCTTCTTGAGAAGTACCAAGAATCGCTAAGGTAAACACAGTGAACACAGTGAAACCCAGACAGTAAGCATCCTGCCTAGCAATGCCAGATAGCCGACCAACTGTACTGTAAATAAAAGATCATAGCATGATGTTGATATTATACACCAACAGATGCCTTCGTAATCATTTGGTCTGATCAATTCTTAGCTTGGATGCCTGTAGAACTTTGTGGATGCTTGAGTAAGAAGTCATTTGGAGCCTGGATCTTGACTTAGTTATACCATTGTGTCCAAGCTCATTGCCAGTGAGCAAGATGTCCTCAGTGGGGGGCCCTATATTCCTTTCTGCCATCACTCACTCTCCATTTCCCTCTGGCCCCAGTCTCCACCATACCTGAGGGAAAGGACAGGTGAGCAAGTAGGCATTGATGACTGTTGTTCTTTCTCATTCCCATCCTTGATTGCGTTCTTCTTCTGGACCACAGAGAGAGAGAAGGTGAGTGGGTGGGAATGGCAAGAGCAGGCTCTGGTCAACAGCATTGGACCCCCTGTTTATGTGCGGTCCTTAGCAGGTGCCCAACAATGCCAACCCCTGATGTGATGGCTGAGTACAAAAGCAGCAGCAGTTCTCTCGGACAAACACACACACACACACACACACACACACACAGAGGACTTGTTTCTTAAGTAGATGCTTTTTAAAAGATAAATAACGGTAACAGTTTTGTACTGTTTTTAATTGTGTTTTATACTGTGTGTGTGTGTGTGTGTGTGTGTTTTGTTTTATTGGACTGTACATCGCTCAGCGTGGCCGGATGCCTGGCCAGATGGGCAATTCATAAATGTAATAAATAAATAAATAAATAAACAAACAAACATATGATTACTCAGGAATTAAAGCTTGATGGATTTTTAAACATTATTCATTCAATTCTTTGAGGTAAAGAAAACACGGCCAATCCCTTGCTAGACCCTAGCAAGCATCAGTTAAGTCAGTTAACACTAGACTAGTCTATCTGTCAGAGGAGTGTTAGAATGGAATTCAAACCTGTTGCTAGGCAACGTCCAGCATTCCCTCCCCTGATTCAATCAAGTGGTTCAGTCCACTGAACCCTGCCCCCTACCCTTCAACCAGACTATTCAAGTCTGCCTTGACCCTTTAATGGGCAATTGATTTAAAAAACCCTTCTGAGTTGACATCCTCTGGGCCACAGAGATAGAGAAGTCGCGTGGGTGGCAATAACAAGGAGCAGGAGCAGCAAGAGCAGGCCCTGGTCAACAGCACTGGGGGCCCTGCTTATGTGCGGTACTAAAATCTCACTGATTGTTCAGGAGAGCTAGCAATAAGAATAGTTTCCCCCAGAGGGTCAGTGAGATTTTACTTTTTTTAAAAGGACATCTGTGCATGCTCCATGTGCAATCTGTAAAATCTGAAAATGCCAGGATCAGAATCTGTGTCTTTTTCTCCATCCTCAGTCTGGCATTTTTAAAATTATTTTAGAAGATTCTGATTCTTAAAAGGGGGTTGCTTTCATAAGAAGGAACCATGAAAACCAGACAAAACCAACACATCAATAATAATAATAATAATAATAATAATAATAATAATAATAATATTCTTTTTTCTTCTTTTGCTATCATGTAGTGGATTAAAGAATACCATCCCACTATGGGATTAATTTCTTAGAATCAATTTTACTGTCTGAAAGCGATTTGGATGATTTTGAGTCAAGCCTTCCAAAGCTTTAGTTACGATATTCAATCTTCCACCCCATTTTGTTCAACTCTATAGTCCATCTTAGAGCAGGTTCTTACAATACCTTTTCTTTACACATAAGCATCCTGGACTCAATCCTGAGCACATACCGGTACTTAGATTTCATAATAGAGTTGGGAGGGGCCTACAAGGCCATCGAGTCCAACCCCCTGCTCAATGCAGGAAACTAGAGGAGGGGTCTCCCATCCAAGTAATAACCAGGCTTGACCCTGCTCAGCTTTCCACACTCAGGCAAGCTGAGCCAGCGTGAGCCACTTGCATGGGGAAAAGTCAGTGTGAGCCTGATTGTACACAGGCATAGCTTCAGCTCACAATCATATGACTTTGAAGATGTGTTGCTGCCATGTTCACGTGTTGCTGCCTGCTCATGCAGAGTATTCCATGGTCGATTGTGGGCATACAGATTGTCAACAAGAGGTCGTGTGTAAGGAAATCATGCTGTGTGAACCTGCCTTAAGCTTCCATTTCCTCATACGCTGGCTCAGCTCGTCTGAGTGTGGAAAGCTAAGCAGGGTCAAGCCTGGTTATTACTTGAATGGGAGACCCCTCCTCTAGTTTTCTGCATTGAGCAGGGGGTTGGACTCGATAGCCTTGTAGGCTCCTTCCAACTCTATCTATGAAATCTATGAAATCAGCGCTCTCCTCTGGCTTTAGTCATTTGACCCTATGTTTATTTTATTTTAGACAAGGGAAGCATTGCTAAAAATATTGGAAGATATAAAAGAAGAAGACTACTTGAATTTTGTATTGTTTGGTAGTGATGTACACAAATGGAAAGATACCTTAATCAAAGCCACCCCTGAGAACCTGGATGAAGCAAGACGTTATGTTCGAAATATTAATATAGCTGGATGTAAGTTTCAGGGGGAAATGGGATTTATTTTATTTTATTTATTTAACAAATGTAATACCCTGCCCTTCACTTCCAAGAACTTCAAGGTAGCTTATAATTAATAAAAAATTAAAACAAAAATTTTAGAAAGCCTAGGCAGATAAAAAAAAAATTCTTACCCGGTGCTGAAAGATTGTAATATTTGGTGCAAAGTGAACCTCCCTGGAGAAATCATTCCAGAGATAGGGTGCCGCCCCACCCCCCAAGAGACTTTCCCTAGTTGCCACCAGCCCTTATATCTGAAGGCAGGAGTACCCAAATGAACGTTGTAGAAGGGCATGAACCACTCAAAAAAGCTATTCAGGACAAAATGATGACAGAAGCACTTTGCTTCATTGCCACAGTCACTGCCACAAATAAAATGTACGCTCACTTGGACTGTTTTCCACCACTTCAGTTGAAGCCAGGGTCGGTGCAAGGCAGTTTGGTGCCCTAGTCAAGATCAGATATTTAGCGCCCCCCCCCTCCCACTTGAGAGCGCTGTATTTTTTTTCAAGGTGTTTCTGGTGCCCCCTTTAGCCCTACGCCCTAGGCGGCTGCCTAGTTGGCCTAATGGTAGCACCGGCCCTGGTTGAAGCCTTCATCCCATCTGCTTCATTGCTCTTAGCTCCGTGGTGTAGAGCGGGAGAGGGCACTTAGGATTAGGACGGACCTGAAACCCCCCCCCTCCATTTTCAGCATCCCATTTGCAAGTAGCGAAAAGGAGGGGGGATTTCAGGGGGTGAGACGAAATGGAGTGCTTTATTTATTTTGATACATTTGTACCTTGCTATGTCAGCAATGGCCAACTCCACATACTGGGGCTTCTTTTATGCCCAAGAGATGGACCAGAGAGGGAACTCTTTCTCTCCAGTCCACCTCTGGAAGTCTTACCTCCTGGGGCCAACCTGCATTGCTGATTGGCCCTATGGCCTCTGCCAGTGTACCGCATAGCCCACTGGGGTCCCGAGCTTTGCTACAGACAGAGGTTGGCTGCCCCTGTCTCCCCACCCTGTGTGAGGGAGCAAAGCAGGCCTCCTGGCAAGCAGGAGCCCAGGCTTCCATACAAAGTGTTCAAGGTGGCTAGCAACAATTTAAAAAAAGCCAACGTAACAAGTAATCAATATAAAACCATCTTTAAAAAAAAATCAGGTAAGAGCATATAAAATGGCAGCCACTTAAAACATCATGAAATTAAAATACAGATTAAGTCACAGAGCAGCAGAGAAAAACAGAACAGCTCTTGAGCTCCTGCCAAACATACATCAAGGGAGAAATAACACTTGTAATTCAGATGCTACCCCCCTCGCCGCCACGACACACTGAGAATAAAGATCCAAATCAGTGGAAGTACATTTAGAAAATAGAATGCTATACGCAAAGAGAAAGAAATGAGGAGGAGCTGTGTTTTAATTGGCACACAAAGGCAAGCGCAAAGGCATACGTTCTCTTTCCGAGATGTGAAGGAACTGAACTAAACCATGTCTGCATATCGTTCTTGCTCCCACCCCATCCCTCCCATAGTGAAAAGTGATTGGAGGTTCCTGTGTGGAAAGAAGACCTATCAGGGTGATGGACACTTTTGCTAAAATGTGTCTGAGTCAAAGATTGGAGAGACAGAAGATCAATTTCCTCCTTCATGCACACTCTGGGCGTGTTCGCACATATTACATTAACCCACCCTGGCAGTCAGCCAGGGTGAGTTGGTTGCCGTGCAAACAACCCATAGTGAGCCCCAACAGACAATCAGGTTCACTGTGGGCTGTTCACTCACTCCGCCCCCCTCAGTCCTCCTGCAGGTATCCCAGAGGACACCTTGAGAGGAACGAGTCTTTCCCACCCTCCCTACCAGCGAACTGTGAGCCATTTCGGACTTGCCACAGCTTTTTTGCCTTTTACACTTGTTTTTTTTGGGGGGGAGGGGGGAGATTGCAAAAGCTGGCTGTCAAGCCGGTTTTCGCAATCCCCCTTTTGGCTGCTACAAGCAGTCCCTTCAAAATGCCCCAGTGGCACCTTGGATGGGCTGCTCGTGGCTGCCCAGCAGCACTTTAAAAGAAAATTAAAATATTTTAGTGCAGTTGTGGAACTGCGATCTTTCACAGTAGCACGACTGTGAGGATTTGGAGCTTCAGCTGAGGCAATGCCCAGCGGGGTGCCAAGGGGCAGCAGCAGGTACCCGGCTCAGCTTGTCTGAGCGTGGAAAGCTAAGCAGGGTCAAGCCTGGTTGTTACTTGGATGGGAGACCCCTCCTCTAGTTTCCTGCATTGAGCAGGGGGTTGGACTCGATAGCCTTGTAGGCTCCTTCCAGCTCTATAATCTATGAAATCTATCCTGGACATTGCCCCAGCCGAGGCTCCAAAACCATTTCCCCCACACGCACTTTGGTTCCTCATGACAGCTTGCAGGAGGCGAGCTGTCAAGGCAAACCAAAGGTGTGAGGGATCTTTTGCTGAGAAGGTTTTTTTTGGGGGGGGGTTTGTACCCCCTTCGCAGCAAGGTCCTAATCTTTCACACACACACACACACACACTTTAGTTCCCACCAGGGAGCGCATTTTGCACTATGAGGTGCTCGGGAAAGTGTGAAAGTATATTCCCCAACCCCTTTTTCAAAGGAAAGGGGTTTTTGACAGCTTTGACAGTTGCCAAAACTCTGGGTCCCTTTAAAAAAGGGATTTTTTTGAGTGGGAACTGGCAGTTTTGGACTGGGACATATGTCTGTGTATGTCCCAGTCCCAAACTGCCAGTTCCCACTCAAAAGCCCCCTTTTTAAAGGGACCCAGACTTTTAACAACTAGCTGTCAAAGCAATCAAAACTCCTTTTCCCTTGAAAAAAGTGGGGGAGTACACTTTTGCACTTTCCCAGGCACCTCATGACAAAGTGCAAAATGTGCACCCTGGTGGGGACTAAAGGTGTGTGTGCATGTGAGAAGATGACAATCTTGTTGTGAAGGGGGTGTAAATCCAAAAAAAAAACCCCTTCTCAGCAAAAGATCCCTCACACCTTTGGCTTCCCTTGATGGCTCACCTTCTGCGAGCTATCAAAAGGAACCAAAGGTGGGGGGGATGGATTTGGCAGCAGGGCAACCCCCGGGATATTGCCCCAGACGAAGCTTCAAATACCCATAGTTATGCTACTGTGAAAGATCGCAGTTGCACAACTGCACTAATTTTTTTAAATTAATTTTTTGGCTCACAATTATGTGCGCAATTTAAAAAAAAAATGCTGGGCCACCATGGGCAACCCCTCCAAGGTGCCTGTGGGACACTTTGAAGGGACTGCTTGTAGCTGTCAAAAGGGGGATTGCGAAAGCTGGCTTGACAGCCGGGTTACACAATCTTCCGCCCCCCCCCCAAAAAAACAAAGTTTAAAAGGGGAAAAAGCCATGGCGAGCCTGGAACGGCTTGCAGCAGCAGCGGAAAGGGGGGAAAGCCCGTTCCAGCTCTCCCCAAGTGCCACTTGGGCACTTTGGGGGCAGCTGGCACTGGTGCTTGCCTGGGAGCTCCGCGGCAAGTGTGGCAAGGGTATTTTGCCGCTCTTGCCATGGGGCTTACTAGCTGATTCCATGTACCTACAATGGGGTCAGTCATCCAGGTTTGGATAACACAACAACCCATTGTGGCTACAATAACCCCTAGAACAGTGATGGCGAACCTTTTTGAGCCCGAGTGCCCAAACTGCAACACAAAACCAACTTATTTATTTCAAAGTGCCAACACTGCAATTAAACCTGAATACCGAGGTTTTAGTTTTAGAAAAACAACTCATACAGTTGTCCGAACTAATTAACATCTTTTGTCTTTAAAGAAAAACACAATAACAGAGCTTTCAATGATACAAACAGTTTTTTGTTGAAAAAAATATCAACTCAAAAAATTATTATAGTACTACATTGTACACATAGCCTGAAGGGAATTTATACAAACTTTTTAAATAATTAGGCACATGTATTTTTGGATAAGGGATTCTCAGCTTGTAATATGATTATATGCCAGACTGAAATTGTATGGGGCAAGCTTTACCTCGGGTCCTTTCCCTGCTTCTACAGGTGTCAGATTAGTTAAAGTAAAAGTCAACCTGTACTAGGATGAGCAAGATAAACAAGAAAACTAAACGTGCTTAACACATTTTAAACACTTTATGTCTTGGACTGCAAACACTGCATTAGGTAAAAGTTTGCATTGGGCATGCTTTTGCACAATTAATGTGATTTTTGCTATTGCCTGCATGCTGATAATTTGTCAAACCTTGGCTCATACTCCGTTCGTTTGAGAGCAACACATGCAGCACTCAGGTCAACTGTTAGGGCTTTACATCCAAGCCATGCTCTGTGCATCATTCTTTAAAATCTTTTAAATGTGATAACAATGTAGAAAAGAATTATGTAACAGGAATTCTAGAATAAAATCATGCTGTTCCACACTGTGAGAAAGATCATTAGTGTTTTGCAAAAGGGGACAGTCTTTTCGCGATCTGGTGACCAATGGCTCGAGTGCCCACAGAGAGGTCCCTGCGTGCCAGCTGTGGCACCCATGCCATAAGTTCGCCATCACTGCCCTAGAACAAACTGCGGGTTGTTGGGGTGGTTTGTTGCCCACGCACAAGCCACCCTGGGGAAATTGGTGCAGGTTTGCATAACACAACAAACAGCCCATCGTGGGTAGCAGCCCACGATGGGCTGTTGTGTGAACCCAGTCTCTCTCTGCCCTCTCCCTCATCCCATGGTGCTGCTGGCCGGGGGAACTGAAACCAAACTAACGAAGGAGGTATGAGCGGTGCTGCAAGCATAGCTACTGATTCAGGAGTCGTCTGAGTTTGATTTTATCAGTAGAAAGGCTGGGTCTAAATGGCCAAATAAAATAAGAATCAATACATTTGTACCTCTGTCTTCTTTCGGCTCATGACAGATGGGGAGAGGAAGGAAATGGGCTGGCCCCCTTTGTTACATTTTCCAATTTATCCTGAAATGTATGGACACCCCTAGTGTGCTGTGTGTTCATTAAAACATATGAAGCTGCCTTATACTAAATTGAACCATTGGTCCATCTAGCCCAGTATTGTCGACTGTGGATAGGACTTCCAGTGGCTCTCCGGGATCTGACGCAGAGATCTTTTGGAGCACCAGCTACCTGAGACTCTTTGACGGGGGATTAAATTTCTCACTTCTCTTAGGCCAAGAAAATGCTCCACCAGTGAGCAATGGCTTCTGCTTTTTAATGCTGCATCAGATCAACTTCAGTGCCAGAGTATGCCCTGTTTAATGCTTTAAAAAAAGGAATATGCCAGATTGTGGGGAAATGTTCTGAACTTTTCATTCTAAAAGTCTAATTTGGCTATGGAGTACTGCAGTGGGTTCTCTTTCATCACGTAGAGATGTCATTTCTATTTAATAAATGGATAACGAATACGCCGTTTGTGGTCAAATGCCCTTTTAGGCACCCTCTACTTCTTACATTTTGCTCCTGTGTATGTTCCAGGGACAAACCTTAATGGTGGTTTAATGACTGGGATTGAAATGCTGAATGAAGCTCAGAGAATTGGTTCTGTTCCGAAAAGAAGCGCTTCCTTAATTATCATGTTAACAGATGGCAGGCCCACTAAAGGTAAATTTCCTGTACAGGCAAAATAGCCTTCACATGCCATGTAAGATGACTATGGAAAATGTCAGATTTTCACAACACTGCTATAAGACTTGAAGAGGGGCATTATTTCAGATTTCAGTGGCAGGTGTGGGGGGGTATAAGGAAATTTCAGTAAAGGGGGCAAGATTCACATCAATGTTTAAAGGCTTGGTATTTAATACATTCAGGTCTAGACTATAAAAATATCAGTATATTTCAAGAGGATTTGTTGTGGTTATTCTCTTTTTTTATAGTTCATAAAATTTAGAGCAATACTGTTAATGTCATCACCCAGAGTGGCCGGGTACCGGCTAGATGGGCAGGGATGTTGAAGAGTCCTTGGTCTCGAGTCACGAGTCGAGTCACGAGTCTTTTGGACCCGAGTCTCGAGTCCGAGTCCGAGTCCTTGGTCCAAAATGGTGACTCACGAGTCACAAGTCACGAGTCACTCCCAAAGCTGACTCCACAAGTCCCTATTAAAATCAATGGGTTTTTCCCCCCAACAAAATAAGGCTACTTCAGATGTGTGGCTTAAATAAATTCTAGGCACAGGTGTGCCTTTTTATTTCAAAACTCTGCAACTGATTTTGGCAAGAACAGACCAGGCAGAAAAACCCAAAATATAACCAGGCAGGCAGAGGAGGCAGGGAACCCCAAAGCAGGCAGGCAGAGGCCTTTGTCTTGGACAATTCAACTGTGCAGGCAGAGGCAGCCAAACCCAAAATGTCTGAAAGGTTGCATTTTAGAAAAATGATTTTAAAAAATAAACTTGCTGTACTTCCTAAAACTTATCCATGTTGCATTTGAGGAACATGATTGTTTCTAAATGTTTGGCCCCCATTCTGGAACGGTGAGATCTCATCACAATTCCACCCTCACTGAACACCCGCTCCACTGGTGATGAACTTGCTGGAACCAGAAGCACACTCAGAGCAGCCACACAGAGTAATCTCAGGTCCTTCTTCAGCCTCTCCCAAGTACGCAACACATCAATCAAAATAAATCTTGACACACTGTTGGGGCTGCACTCCTGGTAGCCGACCATAGTGGCCGAGCAGCGGCACACCTCGCTTCCATGCGTTCTTCGCCGGCAACCACGCTCCTCTCCACTCCTTCTGGCACAGCCCAGGGATGTTGAAGAGTCCTTGGTCTTGAGTCCCGAGTCGAGTCTCGAGTCCCATTAAAAATATTGGGACTCGAGTCCGAGTCGAGTCAGAGGGGGGACTCAGTCCGACTCACGAGTCGAGTCCTCGAGTCCGAGTCCCCATCCCTGTAGATGGGTGATCTATTGTAAGCCATGGGGCTTACTAGCTGATTCCATGTACCTACAATGGGGCCAGTCATTCAGGTTTGGATAACACAACAACCCATTGTGGCTACAATAACCCCTAGAACAAACTGTGGGTTGTTGGGGTGGTGTAGAAATACAATGAATAAATGAATAAATGAATAATGTAAGTCAAACAGTAACACATTCTTAAGTAAAGGGATTTGTGCTTTTGACATGCATGCCTGGTATATAGGTTCATTTAATTGCTTATTATTTTTATAAAAATTATTAAATCATGATGATGATGATGATGATGATGATGATGATGGGGCCGATGGATGGATGGATTTTATATTTTCAAAAATGGGGGAGCAAACATTTCCTCCTTTCTTGCTAGCAGTGGTTCTAGGGGCAGCTCCAGCACCAGCCTGTAACCAGCCTGCACAACAAAAGCCTCACCTGGAACAGCCCACAAAAGTCTGCTCACTCAAGACTTGCCCTGACTGAGGGTGGATTTTTCATGATCACAATTACCAATGTCCCATCGAGCCCCGTGTGGCGTAGCGGACCGAAATCGGCCTGCTCATGCCCGCACGAGGCTCGTACGAGCCTACCTGCTTCTGTCGGCGGCTTGCCTCTCCGCGGCAAGCCGCCCACTCCGCCCGCTCCCGTCCCGTCGCGTCATTTCTGGTGCTGGGAGTGACACGACGGGACCGGCGAGGGCAGCTCGAGCGGCGCGTAGAACTGTTCCGCGCCGCTCAGAAGATCGAGGCGGGGGGGCCTCCACCACAGAGAATCGAGGCGGTGGCGAGGCGGGGCCCCCAAAGGGTTCGCGGACACCACTAAAATTCACCCTATAATTACTTGAGTGATCCTGAAAAAGACAGCCTGTATAGTAACATGGCCCTTGAAGAATTAAACATTAGAACTTTGTATTATGGGCTAGAGTTAGACTCCACACCTTGGCCTTTCCTTTGCTCTGCTTTTCAGTTTCAGAAGCATGTTTGTTTGCCTGTAGTAAGAAGTAAGAGTTTCTCTATTCTGCAGTCATTATGATAAGTAGAGCAGGATTGGGTGCTTATTGCTGAAGGGTGAAATAAAGAGGTAACTCAAAGTGATCTGAAAACAAAGTTTAAAAGGGAAAAAGCCATGGCGAGTACCCTAAGTTACCCTTTACTCCTTTAAAGCACTCACTAATCACAGTGAGTGATAGTGGCTCTGTGGCTATTTTTTCTTCTTTTTCTTGAGTACTTGATGGCAAAGGATGAAAACAGCCCTAGAGGAACAGAAACACTGCCGTGCCCACTCCAGTTAGCTGGCTGGCCGGCCACCGAGGCTGTAACTCAGGGCTAATTCCTGATTTTCCCAGGGTGTGCAGCTCAGCATGAGGCCTTTTCAGGGTTTTCAGTGCAGAAGAAGAAAGTTATGCATATTGTTCTCACCACCACTCCTCTCCCTAAATGCTGGGCTATGGTTGCATTGTAATGTACTCTTACTCTATTTCTAAACCCGTTCAATTTTGATCAAAATTGAAATTTTGAGAAAACAAGCTCCACTATAGTTGTTAACTTCTTAGTTATAGCATAAACTATTTTGTTTGTTTGATACCTTTTGGTATCCCCCTTGTTCACTGTATCCTTAACATCTTTTTTTCTTATGAAACAAAAATCTGCCAGTCACTTAATTCCTGGCGTCCATACTAAAAGTTCTGTTAACTTGACCTTTACATAGCGCATTAGGTCAGTTAACACGCTCTCCACATGGAGGAGGAGTGAGTGGGGAAGTCACTGCTATGCCCCCCCCCCAAAAAAAAATGTCCCACCTAGAAAAGTGGCTGCCCCACCTAACAAGGCAGGCTGGATACAGGGCTGGGACTCTGATCATGCAGACACCATGATTCCACTATCAAGTCAGTGTTGTTTTTCTTCTGTCCACCCCCCGCTTTTTTGTAACATCTTGCCTGATGAAGAGATCCGGAGATCTCGAAAGCTTGCATATTTTGGTGACCTTTTGATTGGCCTAATAAAGGTATTGTACTAGTATGGACTTTGGAATGCTAGTCATGTATTTTACAATAATATATTCTACAGGGTCATGTAACTTAGAAATAAATACAAATGGCTCCTTGGTGGTTTCCAAATTATGTAACCAAGAATGCAAATGCTAATTATTTTATGTATTTTCATGCAGGAGAAACAAACACCCAAGTAATTTTAGACAATGTCAGAAATGCAATTCAAGGAAAATACCCCTTATATAATCTTGGGTTTGGCTATGATCTTGACTATGGGTCCTTAGAAAAGATGGCAGCTGAGAACAATGGATTGGCTCGTCGTATCTATGAAGATTCTGATTCAGATCTACAGTTACAGGTTAAAAAAATAATGCTAACCTCTAAGTGACAGCCAAAGTTTCATTCATTCTCATATTTATAATGACATTTGTTTTTTTATTTTAAGGCTGCAAAAGATAATGTTGTGTTCTTTTCTGAATGAGCATGGTGTGGGGCAGTTCACAGCCGCCCAACTTCACTCAGCCCTATAGAGAGGGGTCAAACAGCAGCTTGGTTGGCCCTGTCCTGGCCTGGCAAAGTAATCTCTCCTTAACTCTTCCCCTGTTCATAATGATAGGGGAAGAATGTGAGATACAAAACTGCTTTGGAATACCATGAATATTCTACTGCATATCTTTTGGCCTTCATACAGTGCACGCACGTGTGTTAAGTTCTCGTATCTCTAGTGTGCAAAGATTGATCAGCTGCCTTTCCTCCAAGAGGCATTTTCCTTTCCTTAAAGCAGCACTTTAGCATCACAGCAAACAACCCTGTGAAGTAGCTTGTCCAAGAACACCTGGTGAGTCTCATAGCTGAGCAAGATTTGAACATGGGTTGCTCACATCCATGCCCAAGACCCTTGCACCACACTGGCTGGTGATAGCATTGATTTTGTATGGATCAGATTTCAGGGCATGTACAGATGATAGCTTCCTCCACTCCTCCTTGTGCCCCTCACCTGACCCACCTCACAGAAAGTCAGACATGTGAATTGCAAAGCCTCTGCTAGTCCTGTGCTGAAGCTTTTTCGAGGGGAGCTACACTGGGAGTTTCACAGAGCAGGGGCCAACAGTGAAAAGGCCCTGTCTCTAAGTGCCTGCCACCCTGACTGATCTTATTGGGCTTATGAGCAGGACCTCCAATGCTGTTTTTAAGCCATGAGCAGGTTCATATATGTTTGCAATTTGCTTATATTTATATGCATGCTTTTGTTCTTTTCCAAAATATTCTAAAAACTGCACGGAAGGGTACGAAATACAGTTTTAAACATAAACCGTTGGTCACACAGTGCTTAAGGTTTGTTTGTTTTTCTGATGGTTTCCTTTCTAGGGCTTCTATGATGAGGTGGCCAATCCCTTACTTACAGAAGTGGAGTTAAAGTACCCTGAAAATGCCATCTCTGACTTGACTCAAAGTAATTTTAAGCACTACTATAAAGGTTCTGAAATAGTTGTGGCTGGACGTTTAACTGACAATGACCTCAACAGTATTACCGCAGAGGTGAAAGCTCATGGGGTGAGTGTTTAGTTAGGCCTGCCTGTTCTACATGAGACTTTATTCACTAAGTGCGACGCAATCCTGTGGAGATGAGCGTAAGCCCCCAAACTTGGAGGCTCCCACTCATCCAATGCAGAGCAGGAGGAGTGGCGGATGCGATCTTCGCCTCCCCACTCCTCCCACTCTGCATTTCTGCTAGATAGCCGTTTTCGGCCATCTAGCGATGGCATCTCAGAAGGGGAGGGAAGGAGTCTGGAGAGGCTTCAGGATGCCATGTATCCTGGCCGCTCCAGTCTCCTCCCCTCCCCGCCCCCCGAAACTGCCCCCTTTTCCTCCTCTCCGAGGTCACTTTCCCAACCTTGGAGAGCAGCCAGCATGGTTCTTTCTATGCAGGCTGTGAGGGGGCGAGGGAGGGTGGGTCAGAGCTCTGATTCCCAGTTCTGAGGTTGGGGCGCTGTCTCCAGCCTCAGAGCTGGGCATCTGAACTATCCTGTGCCCCTCAGACAATAGGACTATCCCTCCAACATTTGGAAGAAAATGAAGTAAACTGACCTGCTATAGGGGACATTGATGACTCATATTTGCCAGCTAGGCATTACAGCCCCCGATTATGTACAGGTCCAAATTTGGTTTTGGAATCAGCAAGGTAGCAAAACCAGATTCAGCTAGTATGTATATGTGCATGTTTTCTTCCTTTGCCCGAAACAATTTGCCAAACCTTCTCCGTACCCAGGTCTCAAGTGTTTTGTTGATGCTGCCTGCCTGCCTTTCTCAAATGCTCTGTCATGCTGCTTATGTTACTGGCATCCAGATGTATTTTGGGTATTTTATATAAAGAATTGAAGCACATGCACACACCCAATGCCAGAGAGGTAGAAAGAAGCATGTTCATTACAGTAATACCTTGGATTGCAAGCATAATTCGTTCCGGACACAGTGCTTGTAATCCAAAGCACTTGTATATCAAAGCGAAATTCCCCATTAGAAATTTGTACACATATTTTTAATTTAAGCTGCAATAAAGAATGATAGTGTAAAGTCTTCATTTTTCTTGACCGTACTACAGTACTTGTATTGCAAGACGTCGCTTGTTTATCAAGTTAAAATTTATTTTAAAAATTTGCTTGTCTTGCAAAACGCTCTCAGACCAAGTTACTTGCAATCCAAGATTTTACTGTATTAGATATTGTTTATCAAGAAACCTTTGGGATGATGGTGGTTGATGACAATCCTTTTTGTGAGGCTTTGAATTCTTACAGCAACCAGCTGAGGCTGTGAGCTCACCACTCTTTGATCCCTGTGTGCATTAATAAAATAACAAATGATATTAACATATAAAAAGTCATCAGGATCTTTCCCACTGGGCAGTTGATGGACAAAGGAAGGGAACTTACATGTTATATATATTAGCACAGTGTTCTCCAACCTTGGGTCCCCAGATGTTTTTGGCCTACAACTCCCAGCATGCCCCAGCCAGCATAGCTGGCTGAGGCATGCTGGGAGTTGTAGGCCAAAAACATCTGGGGACCCAAGGTTGGAGAACACTGTATTAGCAGAAGCTGGCTTCCCTAAATTACTGTTTAAAGTGTAAACTGCCTTGATTGCTTTGGCAGAAAGGTAGTGTATGGATGTAGTAAGTGAATAAATAAATAAATAAACAGAAGGATTTCTGTTAAAAATTTATAATAGGCAGAAGATGACCTGACTTTCTCTGAAGAAGCAGATGTTGAAGAAACAGTTAAAGCTCTTGAAGAACAGCAGTACATATTTGGAGATTATACTGAGAGACTCTGGGCTTATCTCACAGTTCAACAGCTTCTGGAAAAACGGTATTGAAGAGTGCTTTCTGATATCATGAATAAGCTCAAAACTGTTGGAGAAATAGCCCACATCCAGTTCAATAAGGCTGCCAATCCTATGCACAATTACCTGGGAGTAAGTCCCATTGAGTGCAATGCACTTGCACTGTACATATATAGGACTGCACTGCAGTTGTCCCATTTTTTTCCCCTAAGAGACATAAGTTTCTACATCTGGCATAAAACTGGATGAAAGCATGCTTGTGTTGGATCAGTCTTGTACTTTGTAAAGGCACTCCTAGTACATGTTATCATGAAATCCAAATCTAGGTATTCCAATTAGCCTCTCCATTTACATGTGAGTAGGGCCTGAATCAGCGTGCTCAAAATGTCCTGGATCTAGTTGTGGTATTCCCCAATGGCCCAGAAACAGTGGGTTTCAATCTGTCTTCCTGCGGTACCTCAGCAGCTTTTTGGAGGTCCTCAGTACCATGATCGGTATGGACCGAGTTCCCTGAATGTGCCCACCACTACCAGTGAGGTTCCACTGCCTGCGTTATTCAGCTGCAAAGGAGAATTATAAATAATGTGGTGGTGTTCTTTCATCCAGCAATTCGGCAAAGGGAGAAGAAAAGGCTAACCTTACTGCTAAAGCCCTGGAAATGTCCCTGAAGTATAAGTTTGTGACACCTTTGACATCCATGCTGGTTACAAAGCCGGAAGACAACGAGGATAAGGCAGCACTTGCTGACAAGCCTCTAGAAGGTACAGCTTCATAATACTTTTTAAAAAGTATCTTGCAGAAGAGTAGTAGTGACCCCCGACAGACTCCCCATTCAGCTGGTGAATTTAAGCTTACGTTTGAAACATAAATGGCACCGAGGCGTGAATTTCATTCACTACTAAAATGTGCTTTGCATAAAATTGCAGAATTGTCTTCTCTTCCAGAAACATATACAAATCACTGTTAAAATCTGCTCTCACTTTCTAATTCTAGTCTTCTGGCCAATAAATTGGTAGTGGGAAAGAACCTCAACAGCCTGTCCACTAATATTCAGAATCAGAAAATAATAAGACTGACATTGGTATATGAAGGGGTATCCAACCTTTTTGGGTCAGTGGGCACATTTGGAAATTTGAAAGAGTGTTATGTGATCTCATAAAATGGTTGCCATGGGAGGGGGGTTGCCCATTCATAAAATGGCTGCCATGCTGTGGTCACAAAACATTCATTTTCCAGAAGGCAAACTGGTGATACTAAAAGAAAAGTAACTTGCCCAGGAACCTGAATACAAGACAGAAGCAGGGGTTTCAGCTCTAAGACACAAAATCACTCTTTGGAACCCAAATAAAGATGATGCCGGAAGGCACCTCCTCACTTTGCAGCATGCCAGCTGCCAGGCTCCTAGTTAATAATTTTTTAAACTCTCAAATAAAATTAAATATCAGGATAGGCAGGAAGTTTGGTGGACGCCAAGAGCAGTGTCCACATTGGAACCCCCAAGGTCATGGATATAGGGTTAAATCCGAAGATAGTCCTACTTAGAGTAGACCCACTGAGATGATTTGCTTAAGTACCATTGATTTTAATGGGTCTACTCTCAGTAGGGCTAACTTTGGATTTAACCTTACCAGCTCCATGATTCAGGCAGCTAATAGAGAAGGCTTCTCTTGTACTTGAAAACAGAGAGGGAGGGGTAATGAGGAACCAGCAGTAGCTGTCTGAGATGACATTTGGTGATTTGGTTACATTATGTTACTGGTAATTGTGTGGCCTGTCTCCTCCTGTATATCCAACCTAGGTGAATAAGAATAACTATCTGACATTATGGGATGAAGAGAGCATTGTATGGGCACTAAATCTACTTCATAGTGAAGGCCATTAAAAAAGGGGGATCACAGATCCAGTCTGCAGAGCAGGGCTCTCCAACCTTGGGTCCCCAGATGTTGCTGGCCTACAGCTCCCAGCATACCCAGCCAGCATGGCTAGTGGCAAGGGATTCTGGGAACTGTAGTCCAGCAACATCTGGGAACCCAAGGTCGGAGAGCCCTGCTGTAGAGGTAGAAGTGATTATTCCACGATCCTGTCTAAAGATTTGTATTTGATTCTTTGTGCTTACCTGAAGAGTACTTTGTTAAGAATGTTAAAGTACCTTACATCAGAATGGATGTCCTAAAAATTGTAACTCTTCCCCCCCCCCTTACTATTTTCTTACTCGTTGTTGGAAACAGCTGAGGGTAAGTTTGATTTAATTATTATTTTATCTTTATCATTTAATTTTAATGATTTTACTAAGGCAGGTAGCACATGGGACGGGACCACTGCTATCGGTGGTGTCAGCCTCCACACAATAAGTCATTTGTATGCGGCAGCGGGTCTCATGGATTGAACAAGCCTTTGCTTCAGACCCTATGTGGGGGCAAGTAGAAAATCACACCGCTGGCTTAGAAAACCTTTTCATGGAAAAAGCTTTCTGTGGGGAAATTGCTCCAACGAAAGCAGCTTCCTGGTGGTGGTTATTTTGTGTGCATTGTCCCTTAATTTGTTTAAGGCACATCTGGAGGGCATGAAGTGGGGGAAGGCTGCCTTAAACAAATTAAGGGACAATGCACACAAAATAACCACCACCAGGAAGCTGCTTTCGTTGGAGCAATTTCCCCACAGAAAGCTTTTTCCATGAAAAGGTTTTCTAAGCCAACGGTGTGATTTTCTACTTGCCCCCACATAGGGTCTGAAGAAATTCGTTCAGTTTGCATTTTAATGTGAACTTATTTAATTTTGCAGTTTGGACCACTTTGCAAACCAAAGCTCAGCTATCCTTCAAAATTTGCGCTTCTCCGAATTTTGCAATGCAGTTCTCCAATCAAAAAATGTCTATAAAATGCATATATTAGGGGAAATAACATTTGGAAAATGGATTATATTAGGAAAATTGCTCTCCAAAAATGTGTACCGGTATATAAGGAGTAGGAGAAATGTGCACAATAATGCTTATGAATTTTCACGCAAGCTTAATTCTTTCTCAAAGTTCAGTATGAACCAAACTTAAGACTGGAGAAATTCTCAAAGTTTGAGATAGATAGACCAAACTCCAGACTGGAAAAATGAGAAACTGAAAGAAACCCAAACTGACAGATTTGTCCACCCTTAGTTGGACTGCAGCTCGCATAATTCCTAGCCAACATGGAAGGTGCAGTCCAGCATATCTGGAGTCCACCAGGGGAAGGCTGGTTTTAAGGATTGCGTGGAATTCTATGCTGCTTAAACTAGAACACTTTTAGTAGCCTAAATTGGACTGCTATATCTTTAGGTGTGAAAGTGCAGGGATGAGAAATAGCTCTATTTGCTGAAATCCCTCTCCTATACAACTGTTAGACTACAGAAGCTATGCACTCCTTTTCTTCTGGTCATCTTAAAACAGAATGAAGCCAAGGAAAATATTTGCATCTTTACACAATCCTAGTTATGTACCAGTTCATTAATACAGTAATACCTTGGATTGCAAGTAACTTGGTCTGAAAGCGTTTTGCAAGATAAGCAAAAAAATTTAATTTTTTTTTTACTTGATAAACAAGCGACGTCTTGCAATACAAGTCGTAGGGATGTAACCGCTCGCCTCAAGCAGGCGTAGCGGGCCGAAATCGGCCCCGCTCACGCCCACCAGAGACTCACTTTGATATAAGAGTGTTTTGGATTACAAGCACGGTTCCGGAACAAATTATGCTCTCAATCCAAGGTATTACTGTACTAGTTCTTTCTGAGTTCAAGTTCTGAAGCACTGCATCCTGTTTTCCTAAGACAATCATATTATTTTCTTCGGATTCTTAATATGCAAGTAAGGAAATGACGAGAAAATTGTGGAGTTCGATGGTCTTTGAGAGAATCCCTGTCGGAAATGACATGAGAGCTGCGCCTCTTCAACTAATGTGTGGATCAGAACCATCAGATGTTGCACTTCTCCTAAGCTGTGACACAGTTCTCGGCCGTTTAAGGGTGCGGTACTATGGGACTGATGCCTGAATGATGGAAGTTTCTGAGATTGGAGGCTTCCAATGATCCTATGCCCTTCTAGGCTCTTCCTGGCTGGGCGGAAGGGGTGATGGAGGCTTTTTAGCCTCTCCGTCCTCCTTTGCAGTATTTTACGCTAGATGGGCTTCTGAGCAAGTCTGTGTGATTCGCGCTGCTGAGGGCAGGGGCAGGGACTGAGAAGCCATTGGATCTGGCAGCTGCATGGCCTCTCCCTTCCCTGACCACTGGCACGCTCCCAACCCTCCTTCTTCTCCTTCCCGAGGTTGGAGCTCAGACCTTGGGAGAGGGAGCCACCCACCGCCGCCATGGAGCATTCCCCGCTCAGATTTCCCCCTCTAAGATTGTAGCTCTACCTACAGCCTCAGAGGAGGAAATCCTCAGGATCCTATGAGCCAGTGTGGCGTAGTGGTGAGAGTGTTGGACTGGGACTCGGGAGATCCGGGTTCTAGTCCCCGCTCGGCCATGAAACTCACTGGGTGACTTTGGGCCAGTCACTGACTCGCAGCCTAACCTACCTCACATGGTTGTTGTGAGGATAAAGTGGAGAGGAGGAGGAGGAGGATTATGTAAGCCGTCTTGGGTTCCTTGCAGGAAAAAAGGCGGGGTATAAATATAATAAATAAATAAATAAATAAACATGGCTCCCAGACACTGTCTAGGGGTATAGGATTGCTCTCAAAATGTTTCAAACTATGCATTTATTCTGAGAAAACATATGCATTTAAATGTGTATTTTAAGGTAAAAATAGGTGTTTAAATATTTATGTGGAGAGAAAATATGTATTTAAATATTTATTCACACTGAACGACTTCTCTGTATTCTTTCACTTACAGCTACTCGGCAATGTAAGTTGCAACCGTATTTCACTTATACTAATCAATAATCCTTACTTATATTTGGACCAAAGTCAGACTCAGAACAAACCTATATTTAAAGATGAATCCTGATTTTCAGTTCAAATGAGGACCTGTGAATTTTTGCTCCTGGTTTTTGAATGGAAATGTGAGCATGATGTTGGCATAATCGGCTAGAAATTCATTTGTGAAAATCAACAATGAAAGCTGTACAGACAATACAATATATGCCTACAGGTTTTTTTGACATGGATAGGAGCTGCCCTATTCTGAACTAGACAATTAAGCCCAATGCTGTCTACAGTGACTGCCAGAAGGCCTCAAAGCCCAATTCCGTGCCTGCATCTAAAAAAAACCCAAAAACACTGAACAAGGGGTACATCAGTAATTTTCTGTCTGTTTAGACTGGAGACTGCAAAGTATGTGTCATTGAAAAGATCAGTTCCCAAAAGTGAAAGGGCCTGAAGGCAACAGCCCCCACCCCTCATGCCCACCCAAGAATTGATATTTAGTGGTATAACAGCTCTGAATCTGAAGGTTCCATTTAACTATCATGACTTATGGTCCCCAAGAGATCCAACTTCCATTAATTTGTGTGCTGAAGACAAATGCCCTTTAAAAGCAATTCATGCTAGTGGCCACCTGTGGAGTGCACCATGTTTTCTAGGCTGAGGCATCTTGGTATTGAGGAGGGGTAGGAGAATAGGATAACTTGGAGGAAAATTCTGCAGCCAAGGCAACAAATCTTCCCAGTTCCCACTCTGTAAAGACTCAATTGCCTCCTTTCAATCCTTGCAGCCAGGCATGCAGGCAGGACCGGTGCAAGGCAGTTTGGTGCCCTAGGCAAGATCAGATATTTAGTGCCCCCCCTTCCCACTTGAGAGCGCTGTATTTTTTCCCCCGAGGCATTTCTGGTGCCCCCTTTAGCCCTGCGCCCTAGGCAGCTGCCTACTTGGCCTAATGGTAGCACCGGCCCTGCATGCAGGAGAGGCTTCTAGCTGGCAAATTCACCAGTTAAAGAAGGTTGCACCCAAAGGGAAGGACCCAATGGTGTCCGTGCATTAGCGCTATTGACATTGTGCTAGCGTAAACCAATACCTGTGCAACGTCAATAGCATTTGCTAGCACAACGGGTTTCCTGGGAAACCTGCAGTGCTAGCAAGTGGGAAACCCATTGCCCTAGCAAGCTCTAGTGATGTTGCACCAGCGTTGGTTTACACTAGTGCAATGTAGCACGTGGGCACCATTGGATCCTTCCCAATGTATCTAATAATACATGCAGTATAATCCATATTTATTCTATTGCACATATCTTGGATATTTTTTCCTTTCATTTATTCAATAATAGCAAAACCTTTAGAATAACTGAGAATCACTGAAACCTTGCTCGTGTATGTTTGGAACACTACATTATCAAGTTATATTCATGAAGTACACATTTAAAATTAGGATGAAAATTCAGCCTTCATAGTGTTGATAAAATATAAAGGCATTCTGTTTTTACTTCTGTTTAACCCCCCCCCCCTCTCTCATAGCATTACCTGTTATTCCATCGTATAGCAGACCAGCAACAACTCACAGGTATACTAGTGGTGAGTTTTGTTTTGACTTGTTTGCAGATAATGGGTGTGTGTGTGTGTGTGTGTGTCTGAGCTCCAAAACATTAAGATCTAAAAGTCTGCTAGTAAGCATTCTATGTTGTGATCAAGTTCCATCATGAGATAGAGACACACGGACCATAAACCATGGTTTGGAGGCTTAGGAACATGTTGGAAGTCTCATGTGCTGCCACCTCTCTGGTCACATGCAAGTTTGCTCCTGCACTTCCTGGTTTCCTCTAACCATAGTTTGTCATGACATCTGAATTGGCAAATTATGGTCATCAGCACTGCCTCCAAGCTATAGTTTGCAAATTCACTTATAACCATGGTTTCATATCATGTTTCAGATTTGTGCCACTAACCAGCTGATTCACATAGCATAGCAAACTCTGGTTAGAAATAACCATGAAATGGAATAGAAATCCTGTGTGTGACAGGGAAGGAGGTAGTGGATGGGCCTAAAACAGGGGAGGGCACAAGGTAGGTTGGGATCTACTGGTAGATCTCTGTGTAATCAGCAGTTGATCAGCAAGGATTTCTGACTCAATGGTTCTAAAATAGCAATAACAAAATAACTCTTCCCAACCAAAATTATACTGCTGAAATGAAAATAGCTTGTGTGTGGGGTGGGTGGGTGTAACCAGGGGTGGGCTTTTGTAGGAGGACTATGATGTCTGTTCAATTCTGGTACTCAAAAGGATTTCCTGTGCTCAGAATTGTTTAATTCTAAGTGTATGTCAGGGATGGGGACTCGGACTCGGGGACTCGACTTGTGAGTCAGACTGAGTACCCCCTCTGACTCGAGTCAGACTCGAGTCCCAATAATTTTTATGGGACTCGAGACTCGACTCAGGACTCGAGCCCAAGGACTCTGCCACTGCCGCTGCCCTCACCTCCGCCGCCGCCACCGTCGCACGCCGCCGCCACCGTCGCACGCCGCCACCGCCCTCACCTCCGCCGCCACCACCGTCGCACGCCGCCGCTGCCGACCTCACCGCCGCCACCGTCGCACACCGCCGTCGCATGCCACCGTCGGACACAGCATGCCACGTCACGCTGCCGCAGCCCTGTTTTTGGCGGGAGGAACCACGGCAAAACCGCCAAAAACAGAGTGATGGCGCCGGCGGCGTGACATGGCGTGCTGTGTGCGACGGCAGCGTGTGGCGGCGAGGTCGGCGGCAGCGTGCGATGGTGGTGGCGGCGGCGTGCGATGGTGGCGGCGGAGGTGAGGTTGACGGCGGCGGCGTGTGACAGTGGCGGCGGCAGCGGGGGAGGTGGGGTGTGATGTGGCCGGCGGGGCGGCGGGGGCGACATGTGGCGGCGGCGGGCGGAGGGAGGCGGCGGCGGGGGGCAGGGTGGACGTGGCGCGGCGGCCGAGCGGGGGGTCCGGTGGAGGGCGGCTGGCAGGAGCAGGGATGAGGGAAGGACGGTGAGTGACGGCGGCGGCGGCCTGGCCATGGAGGTAGCGGAGGGTCTCCCTCCATGGGCCGCCGTGGAGGCTGGTCAAATCACACCAGCCTACACACCGCCGTGGAGGCTGGTCAAATCACACCAGCCTACTCCACCATTTCCCCACTATTTTCCCTCTGCATGGCTCTGAGGTTGGAAGCCAACCTATCTGGGAGAAAGGGGAGCAGCCTAGGAGGAACATTCACACGGGTTAGGCAGTCCCAGTCATCATTTCTACCGTGCAAATACCCCACTGCTCCGCATTCGTGTCGCTTTGGGGAAAAAACAAGTTTGGGAGCCTGTGTTTGCTGCCGTAACATGTAGTTCCACTCCATGGACTCTTTCTTGAGCATAGTATGGGCATTAAAGGCAAAAGGAATTTATTTCAACATTTCTAGCCTGAGCCTCTTTCTTTACTTGTTTTCAAAATGTGATTCCCGGTCAGATAAAGGGGTGGGGGGCAGGATAATATGTAATATTGGCTTTGAACAAGGGACAGGATGATCTAAAATGGAAATCTCTATTTGCAGTCGATGGAGACCCACACTTCATTATAGATGTGCCCCAAAAAGAAGATGCACTTTGTTTTAACATTAATGAAGATCCCGGCGTAGTCTTAAACCTAATTAGGGACCCAACTACAGGTAAGTTGAAGTTATGTTGTGCAGACACAGGTTTGCTCTCTCATCCACCGCTTTAGAATGAAGCATGAAGTTAACTGAAAGGGCCAAAATCACCATTGTAGTAATTATTTTATATATATATCTATATAAGATATACAATTTCATTTCTATAATAGATTTTCTTGCCCATAGAAAACTGCTCCTTTAACTACTAAGGTTTGTTTTCCTCAGAACTTTTTCTTAATTATACACCTTTTCTCTTCATCATCATCTTTTTTCTTTCTTTCTTTCTTTCTTTCTTTCTTTCCTTTTTTTTTTTTTTAGGTATAACTGTCAATGGGCAGCTTATTGGAGATGGGATGAGCGGCAATGATGCGGGGCCACACAATACCTATATAGGAAGACTTGGGATTCAAAGTACACAACTGAATTTGAAACTTGAAGTAACTCCGGAGAAAATCATTCTCCACAATGGCACAAAGCAGATGACATTCATGTGGCTTGATGAAGTCACCTTGCTACATCCAAGGTAAAATTCAAAGTTTGCACACCATTTTTTTAAAAATAGTTTATCTTAGGCAGTGAGACTCAAATAAGGAAATTCTGACCCATTCAAAATGTTATTATTTATTGATTTCATTTTTATTCCACCCTTACATCGACAAGCTTAGGGCCACATCATAGTCTCATCCCCCATTTTATTCTCACAACAATCCTGTGAGGTAGGTTAGACAGAGAGATGGTGCTTGGCCTGAACTTCCTAGTACTGTAGAGTGGAAATTTGAACCTTGGCCTCAGGATGATAAAACCTATGTCACAGTAAGATCTGCTTCCAATTTTGAGGTATCCTATAGCCTGAAGGTAAGAAGCATGAAAAGGCAATTGGGCTGGGACCAGACCCCTTTTGTATCTCTCACTTTATAGGATTACCATCACTAGAAGAGGCTCTTGAGTGAAGCCTTTACCCATCCAATCTAATACAGGGGCAACAGGTGAGGTGAGGGGGGATGACTCCAGCAGATCGCTGGAAGAAGACAACAAGATTGTGCATAAGAAATTTAAAATATAGAGGAGCATTCTTTCAGTACAATCCTATAATGTGTCTACATAGAAGTAAGCTCTATTGAGTTCAATGGGACTTACTCCCAGGGAAGTGTGCATAGGATGTAGCCTCAAACACGCTCCACCAAACAGGTTTTCATTTGAGCTTATTATCAGCTGTGGCTATTGCGACGTTGCTCCCACAGCCCTACCGTGAGGCCATGGTGAGCCTCTTCTCTCAGGCAGCAGATTAGGGTGCGTGTGGTGAAATGAGCGCGCACCCTGCTGCCGTCTGTCTGAGTCCTGACATGGCGTGACTGCCGTGCCAGGCTAGGCACAGTCCCTCACCACCACCGCCAGCTGCTGCCGCTCCAGCCCCTGCTGCTAGCACCTGGCTGGGCACTCCAGGGACCACGCAGCCGGCTCCCTGATGAGTCTCTGGAAATCTGCCACTGGAAATCCACAGACAGGCTGGCTCCTTACCAGACCACTGGACTCTGGAGACCCCACCACTGGCTGCGCATTCCAGGGTGAAGCTGGCTCCCTGCTAAGCTGTGGGAGAACTACTGATGGGTCACTTTCTCTTTGGTTTGAAATGCAACAGCCACTGCACATTACAGAAAAGAGAAAGTGAGTGGCAGCAGCTGCCAGGCTATGGCCACTGGCTAGGCTGGCCACCAGTTTGAGGGACCAGACTGAGTCGTGGCTGCCTACAGACTGAGGCCACGTAACATGGGGAGAAGCCTTATATATCCTCGACCAGCCGTGTCTTGCGAGATGTCTCGTAAGTCTCACAAGACTTCACCAACGTCTTGCGAGAGCTTGCCACAAGCTTGGCGAAGCCTCACGAGACTTGTTTGGTAAAGCCTCGCAAGGCTATGAGTGGCTTCTCTGTGGCAACATGGTGGCGGGAGCCGCGGAGTCGTGGCAGTGATGGCAGCGACAGTGGCACCGCTCGCTCTCTCAGGCAGGGAAATGGCTTTGGCCGGCCCGGTGCAAATGATCACCACTGCATTCATCTATTTGTCTCTTTTCTTATCCAAACTAGCTTGACTTTGAAAATCATCCGAAAAAAGAGTTTGGAAGTCTCAATGGGAGAGGGAGCAACATTTGAAGTGGTTTTGCACCAAGTCTGGAGGAAACACCCAACACACAGAAATTTTCTTGGATTCTACATCATGGACAGTCACAAGTTGTCTGAGCATACACATGGTTTATTAGGTATCAATTCATGAAAGGATTTTGATATGTGAATTGAGAAAAGGATTATTCATTCCTGAGGTCTGAAAGCCTCTTAACATTGAAAGACTTTTTTTTGTTGTTGTTTTTTGTTTTTTTGGTAAAAAGGGCTTTTTTGGTCATGGGCTTACAAATCTTCCAGCAAAGATGGAGAGTAGCAAATAGATTTCATAGATCAGAGAGTTGGAAGGAGCCTACAAGGCCATCGAGTCCAACCCCATGCTCAATGCAGGAAACTAGAGGAAGGGGTCTCCCATCCAAGTCATAACCAGGCCTGACCCTGCTTAGCTTTCCACACTCAGACAAGCTGAGCCAGCATAAGCCACAGGACTTTGCTAAATACGAATGCTGGAGTTGGAGTGGGGTGGGGGAATATAAGACATTTCCTTCTTAAACAAAATAGGGCTTCCGAGTCTGAGTAAACACTAATAAGGTCAGGATGTACATCTGTTTATTACAGGCCTATAAAATGGGTCCTGTTCTGCCAACACAATGCAGTTTCTGGATTTATTAATTGAAATAATGCAATCCTCTTCCTTACTTTTTTTTCTTGTACGTCTTTCATAAGGATAAGAAATTATTTCCTTAATATTTCATATGCTGGGAAACAAGGGCTTAAATGCCTTTCATGACCAGTTTCTCTCTTATCATGATGTCATCCATGGAAAAACCTCTGTCCAAGGTGAACGATGGATACCTACCGGTATATCTCTATTCAGTCTCTGTCCACAGTACTACAGCTACCCTGCAAACAGCCATATCGTACCAGTGCACAAATTGCATAACGCAATCAAAAGAGAGAGATACTGATTGAAAAAGAGAGAAGCTTTTCCTAATTAGAGACGCCTGAGGAATTACGGTAGATCTTTGTGAATTCTGATACGAAGTGAGCTGACCCAGACCTCCAGATCCATGAATGTATGGATCGAACCTTAGGATGCAATCCTGTGCATACTTACCTCAGAGTAAAACCCACTGAACAAAGCGGGGCTTACTTCCATGTAAACATGCACAGGGTTCAGCTGTTAGTTATCCATTGACTTTCATACGGTTCTTGGCTCAAGGTATCAAAATGCATTTAGCAATGTATATTTTGAGAGGAAAATACGTTTTAAAAATACATATTTAAATGTGGGTTTTTGTGCAGTTCTTTTAAAAATTGCAGATCAGTGCTGAAATGGGATGGGCAAAAGTAACATGGCCTGGAAACAGACAGATGGAGCCATTCCTTTTCCTAACATTACTAGGCTCATTACTAAGAAGTATATGTTGAATCAGTGGATTTTGCTCCCAAGTCATGTGTTTGAAACTGGAACGGTAGCAATTGATAGTCATTATGAGCAATTTTATAATAAAAAAGACTGGGTCTTTTAATGGAAATTGTGGCTTAGTCCTCACTGAGGTAATAAACTTGTGCCTGGCCTGTGCTGCTTCAGATTGTACGAGGAGGCTTACATGACTGAATGATATACCAAATATCTATCTATCTATCTATCTATCTATCTATCTGTCCCTGTTCAGATGCTCCTAATCCGTGTAGATTCAACACGTGGGGAGAAGGAGCACTCCAGCTCCCCCCTGCCCTGTCGTCGTGTGTTTCTGTCGTCCAGTACTTATGCAGAACGATGGTCTGAAGAGGAGAGCCCCCTGTAACTATGGAGGCTTCCTTTGCGAGCCAGGATATTGATTTTTCAGCATCCTGGCTCATGCAGAGAGCCTCCAGGGATACAATGAAGCTCTCCTCTTCAGACCATCGCCCTACCTGAGTACAGGGCAATGGAAACGCATGATGAGGGAGGCGAGGCTAGAGCGCTCCTTCTCCTCTCATGTTGACCATACACAGATTAACAATGCCTGTCTATGTCTATATAGATATAAAATCCTTGCACATAGAAAACTATCATGTCAGGCAGAAGGATAGGCTAGAACTCTCCTTCCTGATACTGAGTTTTCTATTTGTATGGATTTTAAAATTATTATTTTTATTTTGGTATGGCGAAGCATTAATTTTTTTATGTGAGCTCCCATCTCCCTCACCTTTAGTCTGAAGTGGTACAGCCCAGGCACAGTTTACCACCTCAGAGAGATCAAGTTTGCTTCCACATCAGTTGTTTTCTCCAGAATGGAAATAATGCATTTACTCAGATTTTATGGAGAATCCAGACAGTGTTACTACCAAATCATTGTAATCCACCATTTTCCATGTTGTCCACCTGTCTTCTTTTCAGATCTGACACTTAATGATTTTTTAAAAACATGAAATGCAATTGCAGCACCAGCCCATAGTATACAGCATAAATTGGCAAAGTGCTAATCAGGCTTCTCCTTGCTACTGGAAATTTATTTAGTGGTTTGCTTCTTGTTTGTGTGTGTTTTTTTAAGTAGCTTCTGCTTCATGATTACTTAGTTTCTTTCTGTTCATTCATGCAGTAGCAGCATTCCTGAATTGGTCTTTTAATTACCGTAGTCAGCTCCTGTTCCTTGGCCTGGAGGGAGGTTCATTACTGCTTTCCTCTTTGCATCCTGAGCAATTGCTCATTTTTAATTATTATTGCTGTATTACAATGAACAGGAAGCTACTAAATGAAGGGCCAGTAGTCAAGAAGTAGACAGTAAAAGAAAGAGACAAAAAGGAAACCACTAATTAAACGGCCACGGATAGGGAGAAATGAGACCTTTGCTAAATGGAACTTTTGAGTACACACACATTACTGTTTAATTTTCTTATTATAAGTTGCTTTGAATATTTTTATAGACTATTTTTTTATAGAAAAGTGGTCTAGAAATGTTTTCAATAAATTAATATATTAGGATCTGGTCTATAGCAACAGGCATTGTGGGATTGGACTGGGAAATTTAGCATTATATTAAGTACCACGTGGAATCACCATTTTAATTCCAGTCCCAGCTTATTGCGGAAGAGCAATGTCTCACCAGCACTAAATTGTCTTTGTGTGGAAGCAGCACAAGACAATAGTGGTAACTGCTATATTTTCCCCTTTAGGGCAGTTCTTTCACCCAATTGACTTTAACATACTGGAAGTCCATCCTGGGTCTGATCCTGAGAAACCAGATGCTACCATGATTGTGAAAAATAACCAACTGACAGTAACCAGGTAAACAGTAATTCAAATATTTAGGAGATCGTATTTTGCCTGCATGTAGTTTGAACTTTGAATTTCACTACTGTGTTTTTTCCCTTTTAGGGGATGGCAAAAAGATTACACAGAAGATGCAAAGCATGGAACGAATGTCCCTTGTTGGTTCATTCACAACAATGGGGAAGGTCTAATTGATGGCACTTACACGGACTACGTAGTTCCTAGCCTTTTTTAGCACAAGATAGATTTCTCTTTGGTTATCATGCTTTGAAATAACAGAATATATAACTATTCTGTACCACTGATGTTTACTAATTAACTAAAAATGTAATCACAGATCACTTTTCAATGGTTCCTACTTTAGTACAGCACTGCTATCCTAGATGCCTACAAAATAACAAGAAGATAGAACTTGTACTCTACAAAACCAGGGGCTGTTAATTCCTCATGTTTCTCACATTAATTGCAGGACAATTATCTCTTTTAAGAACATTAACTCTGATAACATTTCTTCTCTGGGGAGTAAATTAAACCATTATTCGTGTAATTTAAATGTAGTGTTGCTAGGAAGAGGTTCAAAATAAAGTAAAAAGTATCAAATCAGACCATCTTATCTGATAATTACAACTGCAATTAAATCTTCCATTTCAAGATCTGTGTGTGTGTGTGTGTGTGTGTGTGTATGTTCTGCAGGTCAAGTAATATAACAGCATGCATGCAAGTCCTCTGCTCTTATCCAACATACACACATTGGCATATAAAAGGGCTTCTCTTCATGAGGTTTTTAACCCACCACTTTACCGAGGCTTCTGCTTCTGGATTCTTTGTGGGATTAAGATCCGCTCCTTTACACATGTTTGTATTCTGGGGGGTTTCTTTCTCTGCTTTTTTATATGTTCCATTACACAACCACAAGGCGGCACTGCGGTATAGGAGAACTGCAACAATACATGAGCTTCTCATCCTGCGTCATTCCGCCATTTCCAGATAATACAACACTTTCCTTGATCTCAAAAAAGGCCGTAGAAATACTTCGAAAGTACGGGAGAGGCCCTGGAGAAAGACAATGTCATGCAAAGCACCTACAAACTACTGCAAGTGAGGAATCATGAACGCAAAATAAATGCCTTGTGTAGAGAAGCCCCAAGTCAAAGGGAAGAGACATGGGGCTAGGTGGCAGAGAGGATGAAAGGGGACAGTCAGTCTTGGGTGGGCAGTAATGCAGCTTTTGGTACCTACAGATGCATGGGCATGTCTGGGCAAGTGTTGGCATGCTTCCTGGTCAGAGATATTGAAGAAGAGATGGAGAAAGATAGCTTTGTCACAGTACCAAATAACTAGAGCATTTTCCACCTTTATCCCTTTGAGCAGGTATATATTCCAGGTCATGAGTATTCACACCGAGTCTGTTCACACGTCACATCATGGCAGCAAATCTTGGATTAATTAAGCTATGATTTGCCAGGTTGCATGCTGTATATGAGCCGCTTTTGCTTTGCATAAACAACTTCCGATTTGCTTGATTGGAGATGGTTGCATGACTTGCAAACCTGGACACTTTGGAGTGTTTTTGCTACCACAAGATTGGCCACCAATTTGGATGGCTTTAAAAGATAAATTCATGGAGGACAAGGCTATCAATGGCTACGAAGTCATGTTGGCTATATATTACCTACAGTGTCAGAGGTAGTTTTCTTAACTTTTAGTATTATTTTAAACTGTGTCTTTAAATTTGGTTTAATTTTTTTTAAATTACATTGTCATTTTTTTATTGTTGGTTTTTATGTAGATTTTATTGTATGGATTGTTGTGAACCGCCCAGAGAGCTTCGGCTGTGGGGTGGTATAGAAATGAAAATAAATGAATAATAATAATAATAATAATAATAATAATAATAATAATAATATACCCAGTGGAGGCTGGCGGCTCCAGTGTCAGTGGGATGGTGTATCCACTCTGGGTTTTAGTCTGAACTTTAAAGGAGCTATTCATGGTGCTGGACCCTATCCCTGAAACAGGTTCAGCACCATGGATAGCTCCTTAAAAGTTCAGACTGCAACCCGGCGTGGCTACACTGCCCCACTGACACTGGAGCCACCAGCTCCCACTGAATATACCTCTGTATACCAGTTGCTGGGGAACAGGAGCAGGAGGGTGCTGCTGCATTCATGTTGTATGGAGGCATCTACAGTAGATGGGGAATGGGATATGGGACTAGATGGACTATGCTCTGACCCAGCAGGCTCTCTTTTAGTCTTACATGGCATAGAGATTGTCTGCTGTTGTTCCAGGCACAATTGTTTCTCATCTATCCCCCCCCCCCACCCCTTCATGCTCAGATTTTTTATAGGACAATGTAATCTTTGTGATGAAAACACCCGCTCAGAAGATTCCCATGACAGACTGCAGGTAGACCACAGAAAATCAAATGTGTGAAAGCTATTCCATATAAAAAGATTTTGCTGTACATGTGAAGCTAATGTGTCAGGGAGATGGGTTCTAGCCTAGCTTTCTCCTTGGTTGACTTGCCATTTTTTTTATTATTGCGGGATGTTTGTTTCATACATTCAGTTATGTGATCCCCCGCCAGCATTCTCAAGTAGTACAGCAGGAGGAGGGCACTACAGTGTGGTATATCCCTAAAATTATAGTTTGGCCCTAAACTTGGCATTGTTATCTAAGACAGGCAGAACTGTGGACCTTCTGACACAGCAGGAAACAATTCTCACACTGAACCCCACACAAATGCCAAAGTCTATAGTGAGATAGAGACTGGGTTCTCACGACATGTTAAGCCGCCATGGCTTTGAAGCCGCCACGGGGGCCTTTGTGTGTCATCTGAACCCAGACACCCCCAAGAAGCCATGGCTCATAAGGTTTACTAAACCCGGAGGACACGCTAAGCCACAGACAAGCCAGAAGCGCTATAGAGAGCCCCTTGGCCGATGACAGCCGACAAAGTGCCCAAGTGGCTCTTGGTGGAGCCGTCATCGGCTTCTCCCCGCCCGCGCACCTGAGCGGGACCGCTCTCCCGGCATCAGCAGGAGTGCAGGGGGAAACCACGGGGGTCTGCCGTGTGCCACCTACTCAACTCCCATTCGGGGCGAGGGGAGGCAGCGCGCAGGGGCGGAAGGACCCAGTGGGTTAGGAAGCGAAGCCCCGCAGATCCTCCGACCACACCCACTGCCGACGCTGCAGCCAAGAAGGCTACCATGTTGGCAGCGGGAACCAGCTACTGTGCTTGCCTTCCTCGAGAGGAACACAAGCACAGCAGCAGCTCAGACTGCACCCCCTGCCCCGTTCCCACCACCACCACTGCGGAGAGGGGGTAATGGGGCGGAAGGCACAGGAGAACGTGCCTCCTTTCCCCCACGGTCTCCCTGGGAGGAGGCTGTGGGGGAAAGCAGCGAGCCCTCCCCACCCCCCGCTGGGGAGCATGATTGCCTTGTGGGGGGTGGGAAGTGGAGGCACGTTCTCCTTGGTCTAACTGGGAGTAGGCCCAAGAGAACACGCCTCCGTCCACCCCGTCTGCCGCACCGATCGCCCAGTGGGTTGATTAGTGTGGCAGGTGGGGGAAGAGGAAGCGGCCTGGGGCACCACACCGAGCGAGAGGGGGGGGCGAGGCAGGAGGGCACTTCTCTTTGTTATCACCACGCATGCAGCAATGCCAAAGAGAATCACTGGGAAACCCCCCCCACCGCTTTGTGCGGGTGTGTGTGTGTGTGTGTACAAGTCACCGCCCCGCTCTCCTGCTGATGCCAGGAGAGTGGCAGGAGCGCAGGGTGGGGAAGTGGATGACAGCTGCTGAAAGTGCCGATTCAGTAGCTGTTGTTACCCTCGCTCCCCTCGGTGCTCTTGCGGTGTCCCCTGGGATACCGGTGGGAGGACTGAAGGGGGAGGAGGTGCCCTTGCAGGACCCCCAAGCAACTTTAAGCCCAAAGTGGCTACAGAGCCACTCTGGACTTAAAAGGTGTCCTCCTCCGAATCCGCCCAGAGATTTCCAAAAAGGCAAGCATTTCCCCTTACTTGCCGCTAGATGGCAAAGTTAAACAGGGGAAAATACCTTGCAAGGACATACAACATCTGCAGAAAATACTGTAAACCCAGTATTTATTATTTATTTTATTTTATTTTAAATATTTCTAAGTCATCTTTCAGGACAAGAGCCCTCCCAACGACGCTTACAACAATAAAATTCCTATAATAAAAAACAATATGGTGATAAAACAGCAAATAGTAATAAAAACAACAAACACCAGCATAAGAGAGAAGCTACAACACTATTTATTTATTTATTTTATTATATTTATACCCTGCCTTTTTTCCTGCAAGGAACCCAAGGCGGCTTGCATAATCCTCCTCCTCCTCCTCTCCATTTTATCCTCACAACAACCCTGTGAGGTAGGTTAGGCTGAGAGTCAGTGACTGGCCCAAAGTCACCCAGTGAGTTTCATGGATGAGCGGGGACTCGAACCCGGTTCTCCCGAGTCCCAGTCCAACACTCTCACCACTACGCCACACTAGCTCTCAAAACTGTTAACTGTTGCAGCTAGAACACAGAACAGTCTGTAAAACACAATCAGGGGAAGGCCAGAATAAACAGGTTAGTCTTCAGGGCTTTCCTAAAAGCCTGCAATGATGGGGCCTGATGGACCCTTGATGGCAACACATTCCAGAGGTGTAGGTCCACTGTAAAAAAAAAAGACCCTCTCTTGTGTACTTGCCCACCTAACTGCCCTCAAAGGTGAGCAAGTGAGAAGGGCCTCTCTTGCTGATCATAGAACAGTGATGGCGAACCTTTTTGAGCCCGAGTGCCCAAACTGCAACACAAAACCAACTTATTTATTTCAAAGTGCCTTAAATTTGGCAGGAAGGAGGAGGGGGCACTAGCTAATCGCGCCCCGCTCTGTCTCAGGGCGTGGCTCTTCACCGGGCGCGCAAAGATTCGGGCGTGCGCGCGCTGTGCTTCTGAGCTGTCTGTTCAGTTAGAAGGAGGGCTGGGTGCCTGCGCAGTCCGCTTCTGGGAGTGGAGATGTTGGAGTGTGCCTGCCTGTGGAGGCCAGCGAGGAATGAGTGGAGAGGAGTTACTATGGAAGCCCGACGCTGAATGCAGAAGGGGACGGTCTTTTCGCGATCTGGCGACCAATGGCTCCAGTGCCCACAGAGAGGTCCCTGAATGCCAGCTGTGGCACGTGTGCCATAGGTTCGCCACCACTGTCATAGAATCATAGAAAAGTAGAGTTGGAAGGGGCCTACAAGGCCATCGAGTCTCATCATCATCAGGCGATCACTCGTGACCGAGTAAGATTGTCTTCCGGGATAAAAGGAGGAAATTCTAAAGAAGATTGTGTAGACTCTAGCGATGGGTCTGTAAGTGACTGTGGAGGCCAATTCTAGATCCACACAGCTTCCCACAGTGAGGACACAGGTTATCAGATAGAAGATGGTCCTGTAAAGGATTCATTTGACGCGCTTTTCGCCTAGCACGTTTCTCCCTTTCACCTTGCACTCGGGCTTCTTCAAAGTCCATGGAACCTTTGTGAAAGGCCAACCTCCATTTAGATCGTTCATGGGCCAGAGCTTCCCAGTTTTCGATGTTTATATTGCATTTTTTTAGATTAGCCTTATGAACATCTTTAAACCTCTTATATTGACCACCGATATTCCGCTTTCCATCCTTGAGTTGGGAGTAAAGTAACTGCTTTGGGAGACGGCAGTCAGGCATTCGAACAACATGACCGGTCCACTGAAGTTGGCGTTGAAGGATCATTTTTTCAATGCTAGTAGTCTTCGCTTCTTCCAGTACACTGACATTTGTTCGCCTATCTTCCCAAGTAATTTGCAGGATTTTCCGGAGGCAACGTTGATGAAACCTTTCAAGGAGGTGGAAGTGACGTTTATAGATAGTCCATGTTTCGCAGGCATACAATAAAGTTGGTAATACAATGGCTTCATAAACCAGTGTTTTGGTCTTCTTACAAATATCCCGATCCTCGAACACTCTATGTTTCATTCGAGAAAATGCGGCACTTGCGGAGCTCAGACGATGCTGGATTTCACTGTCGATGTTAGCTGTAACAGAAAGATAGCTGCCAAGATAGAGAAAATGATCGACATTTTCCAGTATTGTCCCGCCAAGCTGGATAGATGGCATCACCAAAGGATTGGCTTGCACTTGCTGATGAAGCACTTTGGGTTTTTTGATGTTAAGTGAGAGACCAAGTTTTTCGTATGCTTCTGCAAAAGCATTTAGGATAGATGGCCGCCCTCTCCAGCTTTCCATCTGTTCGATATATAATTCCCACACCAGTGGGAAGTTTCCCCTTGACAAGATGTAAAACCATGGCGATGAAAATGGCAAATAATGTTGGGGCGATATGCCTTGAATGCCTCCAGAGTGGGAGAGCCCACCACCTCCCTAGGTAGTTGGTTCCATTGTCTTATTGCTTTAACAGTCAGGAACTTTTTTTCTGATGTTCAGGTGGAATCTGGGTTCCTGTAACTTGAACCCATTATTCCGTGTCCTGCAAACTGGGATGGTCGAGAAGATGATCTTAACGCGTGCACAGGCTGTTATGGGTGACGGTGGTCCTTCAAGTAATTTGGTCCCAAACCATTTAAGGCTTTGAAGGTCAAAACCAAAAAATAAAAATAAATTCAATAACGTAACATTTTCCCGCCCTTTCATGAATAATACCCCAACTCAGCTGCCTGAGGTAGTTGTCTCATTCCGCCTAATGGCAGGGCTGGCTCTGCTAAGAACCTAAAGCACATTTGTTAAAGCTGAAGTGTTTGTACAAAGTCTACAAAAACAAGATAGGAGATGAAGTGTTCTTGAGAATGTAATCTGTCTGAAGTCTTTGAAAACTTGCTCACTACTTTGTGAAATATTAATTGGTTCTAATACAGGTAGGACCCTACAGGTACAGGTACAAACCCTTTACAATCAAAAGATGGCACCAAACTCTTAAAAAGACAAAGAGTCTATTGCACTGCGTTGGAAAGAGCATTATTATGACCTTTTAAATCGTAAATCTAAGGTGGATAATGAGATTTTTTCGCAAATCCCACAAAAACAAATTAAAGAGGAACTTGCAATACTCCCCACTTTGGATGAAGTAAAAAAAGCCATTAATCAAATGAAGAACAACAAAGCTAGTGGACCAGATGGGATTCCTGCTGAAATCTTTAAAGAAGGGCCCCCCGAACTTGTACAACATCTTCATAAACTCATTGAAAAAATCTGGATAAGAGAAGAGATCCCAGAAGACTTCAGGGATGCCATAATTATCACCCTCTTTAAGAAGGGTGATAGAACAGACTGTGGAAACTATCGGGGCATTTCTCTCTTAGCAACGGCAGGTAAAATATTTGCTAGGATTCTCGCAAACCGTCTTCTATCTATTTCAGAAGAGATCCTCCCTGAAACTCAATATGGTTTCCGCCCCTCTAGAGGGACAGTAGACATGATTTTTACTGCACGTCAGCTCCAAGAAAAATGCCGGGAGCAAAATCAACCCCTTTATATGGCATTTATCGATTTGGCTAAGGCCTTTGATACTGTAGACCGTACAGCTCTCTGGACTATCCTTATGAAAATTGGATGCCCCAATAAATTTGTGAATATCTTGCGACTTCTCCATGACAACATGACGGCAACGGTTTTGGACAACAACGGCTCTCATGGTGCTCCATTTAAAGTGGGATCAGGTGTTAAACAGGGATGTGTTACCGCCCCAACATTATTTGCCATTTTCATCGCCATGGTTTTACATCTTGTCAAGGGGAAACTTCCCACTGGTGTGGGAATTATATATCGAACAGATGGAAAGCTTTTTAATCTCAGCAGGCTGAAAGCAAAAAGTAAGGTAATTACAACCTCCGTTGTGGAACTTCAGTATGCTGATGATAATGTGGTCTCCGCACATTCAGAAGATGATCTCCAAACTATCCTAAATGCTTTTGCAGAAGCATACGAAAAACTTGGTCTCTCACTTAACATCAAAAAGACCAAAGTGCTTCATCAGCAAGTGCAAGCTAACCCTTTGGTGATGCCATCTATCCAGCTTGGCGGGACAATACTGGAAAATGTCGATCATTTTCTCTATCTTGGCAGCTATCTTTCTGTTACAGCTAACATCGACAGTGAAATCCAGCATCGTTTGAGCTCCGCAAGTGCCGGATTTTCTCGAATGAAACATAGAGTGTTCGAGGATCGGGATATTTGTAAGAAGACCAAAACACTGGTTTATGAAGCCATTGTATTACCAACTTTATTGTATGCCTGCGAAACATGGACTATCTATAAACGTCACTTCCACCTCCTTGAAAGGTTTCATCAACGTTGCCTCCGGAAAATCCTGCGAATTACTTGGGAAGATAGACGAACAAATGTCAGTGTACTGGAAGAAGCAAAGACTACTAGCATTGAAAAAATGATCCTTCAACGCCAACTTCAGTGGACCGGTCATGTTGTTCGAATGCCTGACTGCCGTCTCCCAAAGCAGTTACTTTACTCCCAACTCAAGGATGGAAAGCGGAATATCGGTGGTCAATATAAGAGGTTTAAAGATGTTCATAAGGCTAATCTAAAAAAATGCAATATAAACATCGAAAGCTGGGAAGCTCTGGCCCATGAACGATCTAAATGGAGGTTGGCCTTTCACAAAGGTTCCATGGACTTTGAAGAAGCTCGAGTGCAAGGAGAAAGGGAGAAACGTGCTAAGCGAAAAGCACGTCAAATGAATCCTTTACAGGACCATCTTCTATCTGGTAACCTGTGTCCTCACTGTGGGAAGCTGTGTGGATCTAGAATTGGCCTCCACAGTCACTTACGGACCCATCCCTAGAGTCTACACAATCTTCTTTAGAATTTCCTCCTTTTATCCCGGAAGACAATCTTACTCGGTCACGAGTGATCACCTGATGATGATGATGATGATGAGGACCCTACTGTTATGTTTGGATTTTTTCCCTAATGCAAAGGCTACCAATGCCTTTCCTCAGACTATGGAAGAGACTAAATATAGCATGCTATTATGAAGAATCATAAAGAAAATTTCCAAGCAGCCAATGGATTCCACCAATTTTTTGCCTGTGTTGATCTTTATGTGACTGAAATGGCATCATCCATGCAGAAGTCTGAGGCTTGGGGGAACCCAGAAGTTTGCAGAAGTACAACAAATCTTTAGGTGGGAAAAACCCTACAGGGAGGGGGGAAACACCAAAACAGTCCAGTGAGGATTATGCTCAGTGGGTATGGAATGCTGTTGGTGAGGAAGAGGAAAATAGGGGGATGATGGAATGAAGTATCCTGGAAAGAGGCATGGCTGACTAGTACCCTGAACTGTAGCACTCCGCACTGCAACGTTGTGTTGTAGTTCTCATTTGTGTTTACTTAGAAGCAAGTTCCGCTTAGTTAAGGCATAGGATTATGATATAAACGAGATTTATTTAATCCCAAATAAATAATCCTATGTAAACGTGAACTCGACACTTATTTCCGACGGTAAACGTAGTTCGTAGACTGCAATCTTATGCATGTATGATTGATGAGACACATACGACGTCAAGGAACGAGGGGCAACCCTATAAAAATACTAGACGCTTCAGTCCTAAAATAAATACTGTGATCCAGATTACGGTCTTCTAAGGGTAAGCAAGTATTGTCCCCTGAGTGAACTGTGAACATGTGTGAACCACATCGGCGTCGAATCTACTGAGGCGCGCAAGAACAATACCGACTGCAACGGCGTGCCAGGACTGGTGAAGGTTGGCAATCTCAAACCACCAGTCAAGATGCCCACAACTAAAATGGCTGACACAGATTTGGCGGTAAAAGCTGTAATCAAGATGGTCGCCTGCAAAAGCAGAGGACATTTGCCCGCGTCCAAGATGGCCGCGCAAGCGACTAGGAAGACTACCATAGACAGCATGGCTATCTTCTTTTCTTCAACCCCCTGCAGGTGGTGCTCTCTATGGCATCCGGAGGTTGTGCAGATCTCTATGGAATCGGCAGCGGCGTCCTTGCGGTTGGCGGGCGGGGGGCTGCGGTAGCCCCCTCCGCTCTCGACGGGCTGCTCGACTGCAGGGCCCTGGGAGCATGCCCCTAGGCGAGTACGCCGTCGTGCGGGCCGTGGGTAAGGGCAGCTACGGGGAAGTGAGCCTGGTGCGGCACCGGCATGACAACAAACAGGTAGCGACGGCTGGGGAAGGGGTGTGCGTGTCGGGACTGGGGCGCAGCAGCGGGAGCCGCGTCGCCTCCCAAGCCCCGGCGCGAGGGTCGCGGGTGGAAGCAGCGCAGAGCCCGTGTTCTCTGATCGTGTGTATCATGTGCCATGGGCAGCCTTCCCCAACCTAGCGCCCTCCAGATGGGTTGGACTACAACGCCCATCATCCCCGTCCGGCACGCTGGGCATGATGGGTGCTGTAGTGGCGCCCGGTTGGGCGGGGGGGGGGCTGATGTATGGGCTTCGAAGCGATGGCCAGTCTGATTTTCCTGGCTTTTTTTTTCCCACGCTCTTGCCAGGGTGAGAATTCAGGAACAATAACAAAGCGCGCCGGAGCTGCCGCGTCAGTTATAGAGCATTTCTTACTCTCCGTGAAAATGAGAAAGAGGCGATCCCTTTGCATTCTGTCCGATTTGAAGTTCAGAATCGTGGATGCCCCTACCCTTTATATTGCTTCACCTCTATATCATCTACTTTCTCTATTTTGCGGGGACTGGATTCATGCTGTGAAGGCGTGGGATTCCTAACCCCTTTTGTTACACGTTGATAAAACGGGATAATGTGGTTTTTGCAAGAATAGCGGTCGATCAAGAATACCAACGGGCAGACGGGGCAATGGAGATGGCTGAGGTATTAGAGCGTTTTTAGAGAGAGCCATTGTATATCTCTGATTAATCATTTCCCTGGAATTAAACATTGAAATCTGACAGTTGGTGAATCCTGAGAGTGCCTTGTTTATATATCTTAGCAACAGACTGCTAGAGTATGCGTGTAATGTGAAATTGATGGGTAAGATAAAATATCTGGCAAGAACAGTGATAGAAAAAGAACTTTCTTATATCTCCTCAGTCCAAGCTATATCTGGATATCTCTCCCCACTCCGATATATTGCTGCCAGAGAGATTTCTTAAGAGGGACGCCACCACATTCGTTCAGGAGATTTTCTAAGGGTGCAATTCTATGCATACAAGTCCTACAAGTATCCGCAGCCAGCTTGCATAGGATTGCGCCCTAATTAAGTTAAGAAAACAAGACTTGTCCTCTAAAATGCCCAGTGTAGGGAAGAAAACATTCCTTGGCTTCTAAATGTTAGAGTTTGTATCTGTTGTCTGTTATCAGTTTTGGCTTTTATTTTTCTATTTTGGTAGGAACGGAAGCCAGTAAAGACTCTGCCCTGTTATTCTAAGAGAGCACATTGCTAGTGAGTTGCTATAATAGAGTTGACAATTACGTAGGTTAAGAAAATTCTAAACTCCAGAAAGCAAGAAAGCCCAAAGTGGATACATTCCTGCCTTTACCTTTGTGCTGCAACATAAAGAAACAACAGGTTTCTGTAGCCAGTCCCATGAAATACTTATTAAGGGCTCAATCCTATGCATGTTTAGAGAAAAAAAAGTCCTACAAAGAGAGCCAGTGTGGTGTAGTGGTGAGAGTGTTGGACTGGGACTCAGGAGATCCGGGTTCTAGTCCCCACTCGGTCATGAAACTCACTGGGTGACTTTGGGCCAGTCACTGACTCTCAGCCTCACCTACCTCACAGGGTTGTTGTGAGGGTAAAATGGAGAGGAGGAGGAGGAGGAGGATTACGTAAGCCGCCTTGGGTTCCTTGCAGGAAAAAAGGCAGGGTATAAATATAATAAATATAAATATAAAATATATAATATACAACTCCCAGCATGCCCCAGCCAGCCAATCATCTAGAGCTGAAGCATGCAATCCTATGCATGTTTTCTCTAAACATGCATAGGATTGCGCCCTAAATCCATGTATAAAATTTGTACAAAGAATCATGCTAGTTTTTCCCACAAAAGCTCAACTGTGGATTCTGGCTCAGTTACGAATGTCTCCCCGATTTTCACATTTCTGGGTTTCACATAGTAGTGGTTAGCTAGTTGCCCTCAATAAAGCTGTAGACTGGGCTGCTTACCTGCATTGGCCAAAACCATTTGTGTATTGCATTTTTCCCTGCAAGCTGCTCTGCATTAGGAAGTGGGTTGTTGTTGTTGTTTTGCCACCGATCCCCTTTGCCTGTTGGCAGATCTCCTAATGCCACATGGAATGGTCCAACTGGATTAGGGACAATGTAGACAAATATAATTTTTGGACCAATGCATAAAAATATAATTTGAACATCATAACCCTAAACACTCTAGCCTTGATTCAGAGGAAGTTAGCTGTGTTTAAAGGCACAATCCATGCTGGCTAGGGCATGCTAGGAGTTGTAGGCCTTATTTCTGTATAAACATAACATAACGTAAGAAGAGCCGTGCTGGATCAGACCAAGGGTTTGTTTAGTCCAGCATTCTGTTCACACAGTGGCCAACCAGCTGCTCGCAGAAAACCCATAAGCAGGACATGAGTGCAACAACAGCACCTTCCTGCCCAAGTTCCCTAGAAACTAGTGTACAACATGCATGGGATTGCACCTTAAGTCTGCAGTCATATACACACATACCTGGGAGTAAGTCGCATTGAACCCAACATGACTTACTCCTGAGCAGGCCTGCATGGAATTGCACTGCAAGTTATTGAAATTAATTGGACAAGTTAGGTGCTCATGAAGCAGGACATATGCCTGACGCTATCTGGATTGAGGTCAGTATGAGGATAACTTTTCGTTGAAATTAATTGGACTTCTACAGGAGGCCTGTGTGCTAGATTTTTAGACTTCACTAGTTGTTCTACTTAATACCCTTGATTTTTTTTTTTAACAACTGCAAAACTTGTTTTAATCTCTACAGTATGTTATCAAAAGGCTGAACCTTAAACATGCCTCGAGCCGTGAGAGAAAAGCAGCCGAACAAGAAGCCCAGCTGCTGTCTCAGCTGAAGCATCCGAATATAGTCATGTACAGAGAGTCCTGGGAAGGGGAAGATGGCCTATTATACATTGTCATGGGCTTCTGTGAAGGAGGGGACCTGTATCATAAGCTGAAAGAGCAGAAAGGGCAACTTTTGCTGGAGAGTCAGGTGGTGGAATGGTTCGTTCAGATTGCTATGGCATTGCAGGTAACAATTTTGCACCTTCCACTTTAAAAAGGTTAATTTTCACACACATGCACACTCTCTCTCTCTCTCTCAATTTTTAAAAAAATCTCTAGAATTTTGGCATTAATGACCCTGTTTTAGATTGTAATCTTGGAGTTTTGGTGCCTTATCAATATATGTAATCAGACGGGAATGTATTAGTGTCCCCTACGCATGCTTCTGATAGGAGATAACGTAAAATATGCCCTCTTGAACAACTCCTGACCAATATAGTGTTATTTCTAAAGGGGGAAAAGATAATGGTGGAGGGCCCGTCCAATACTCCTGAGTAGTCTTGATCCAGTTAGACAGATTCATTTAGGGCGCAATCCTATGCATATGTTTAGACAGAAAAAAGTCCTACAGCTCCCAGCATGCCCCAGCCAGCATGGGTGCTGGGGAATGCTGGGAGTTGTAGGACTTTTTTTCTGCCTAAACATGCATAGGATTCTGCCATTAGTGTATCCCTCTCTTCCCCCAAGGAGCATACATGAGATAAATCTCACTTTGTGCATACTGTAACCTTATGAGACAGACACTTGTGAATGCCATTTTTTTTTTCAGTATTTGCACGAAAAGCACATTCTGCACAGAGATCTCAAAACTCAAAATGTTTTCCTGACACGTTCAAATATCATCAAAGTGGGCGATCTGGGAATAGCTAGAGTGTTGGAAAATCAGTATGACATGGCTAATACACTCATTGGCACACCTTACTATATGAGCCCTGAATTGTTCTCTAACAAGCCTTACAATTATAAGGTAAAGTATAGCATATAGACTAATAACAAATTCATTCTCTTGAGTGTCTATCTTTAGGTAGCCAAAATGGCCCCACCCACAAACAAGACAGAGAAATGTATTGGGAATCTCAAAGTTTGCAGAAGTACAAAAAAATCTAAATTTATTAGATAAGCTACATTTGTACAGTTCACCTATGGGGAATATTGATGTATTCTGTTGCTGTTTCATTTCATAGTAAAGAATTGAATAGTAATAAGTGTAACTAAAATATATTTCTTTACATCTTTTGTTGCTTTGAACTAACAGGTTAGAACAAGAGTTTAGTGATTACTTACATCACGGTATGATGTTTTATAATATGGGTACAAAGAAAACTAGCTTGTTAAATAGTTCATAGGAGACTGGGATGAGAAATCTAAATTACAACACAGTCCTAAGATGTTTACTGAGAAGGAAGTCCCATCGAGTCCAGAGGGACCTACACCCAAGTTTGGGTCAGACTGTAGCCTAAGATATGTACCTGGGAACCAACTTGACTCTAGTATTGAGTGGATAAAGGAAAGGAAGCTCCACCCCACCCAACTTGTTTTCCTTTGGTAAAGTTAAGATTCCATCTTTCAATAAGCTGCATCTCTCTGTTGGAAGAGATCTTGCTCATACAAAATAACCACGACCTAGAAGACTGCATGTACACATGGTTCCTTTTTTTTTTTTTTTTTTTTTGAGGTCATGGATAACATGTCCCCTCTGTTAGTTGGTAATGAGGAAGCCCCACCTATATGTGAAATTATTTACCATAATGCTTTGGAGTTGTGAGTACATTGCTATGCCAATGCAGATCACAAGTACTATTGTAACTTTGGTCCTTGGAGAGTAACCTGGTTATTAGTTTTCACTGACATTTACAATAATGCAGAGTTTTGTAAGGTTATTTCTTACCTCTTCTAAATTAGGAAAATGTCATCATTTTAAGTTTGGATAAATTCAATAGATGGTCTCCAGATAGCTATGAAAAAACCCGACTTTTAATGAATATTTCTAGTGGAATTTATATTACAGATCATTTGCTGTACAAGGGGATGTACACAGATATTAAAATCTGTGGTTTGCTGTAGGGCCTCTGTGTGGCCTTAACTGTAGAGTGGGGGTGGGCAACTTGTGGGCCTCCATATGTTTTGGCCTACAACTCCCATCAGCCCTAGCCAGCATAGCTGGTGGTGAAGGATTGTGGGAGTTGTATGCTAAAAACATCTGGAGGGCCACAAGTTGCTCACCTCTGCTGTAGAGGTTGCTAGTGTCTTGTCTGATTCTGTTCTAAAGGTCTTTTAGAACTTATTTCTTACCTTTCCCCCCTGCTTTTGCTTTTACAGTCTGATGTTTGGGCTTTGGGCTGTTGTGCCTATGAAATGGCCACTTTGAAGCATGCCTTCAATGCTAAAGACATGAATTCCTTAGTTTATCGAATTATTGAAGGAAAGGTAAATTTTCTGTATAATTTTGCTATGCTAATTGTGGGCCCCAATCCAAACTCTTTAGGGCTTGAGGACACACATTAACCCCCATGTGTATAGGAGTTGCCCCCTTTTCTTGTGTTGGAGAAAACTGCCTGCAGAATAGATGTATTATATAAGGGTGTACCAATGTAGAATCTGACAGGTATCCTTGAATACCAAATTTAAGAAAAAGTATATGATCAAAGTTGAAATCTTCATGTAAGGATAGTGTGTGCATCATCTCGTCTGATATGGATGCATGCTGATCTTCGGCAAACTTGAAAAGCAATTTCTTTCTAGGACACTACTAGCATTATATGTTGCTTGGCTATTTAAACCTGTTCTAAGACTCTAGCATGCAAATCTGCAATTCTTGGCCACAGTCCTGAGATCTGCATATCTACCTCAGCTTTTCCATAGACCTCAGGGTCAGCAACCTCTGGTGTGGCTCATGCAAGCTCTCTCCTTCCCATACTCTCCCAGATTCCCAAGCAATTGTGACAGTATGTTAAGATTTGGCCTTGTGATCAGAAGCTATAAACCAGCCGTGCTACATCTGGCTTAGAGCAGTCACACAGGAAGTCATTGTCAGGGCCAGAATTTGGTCACCCTAGGCAGTAAAACTTTGCTGCCCTCCCTAGCCATACTGTTGTATACATTTTCTTCAGAAAAGCATACCCAAGACTTGTGATATGTGTCAATGAATAAATAGAATAATGTTACCAATGGATGATTAAACTTCTGAAAGACTTTATTATTACTTTTAACAGCCTAAGAATGCCCATTATGTCAGTTCTTTTCTTCTCTTCACAGCTGCCACCAATGCCAAAAGATTACAGCATTCAGCTGAAAGAGCTAATAAAGACTATGCTTAGTAAAAAGCCAGAGGAGAGACCCAGTGTGAGAAACATACTGAGGCAGCCATATATCAAGCATCAAATCTCACTGTTTTTGGAGGCTACAAGAGCGTAAGACATGTTTAAATATATATATATATATATATCATACATTTTGCAATGTTGGTACTGGAATAGCTGTTTTTTCTGAGTGTGGAGTCCCTTCAGACACTGGGTGAGTTTGCACGTCACGACAACCCACTCTGGCAATAAGCCACGCTGGGTTGGTTGTTCTACGAAAAACCCACTGTGTGCCCAACAGTTGATCAGGCTCACCGTGGGTTTTTCACCCCCTCTTTCCCCATTGGTCCTCCTGCAAGTATCCCAGGGGACACCACAGCAGGACCGACTTTTCTCCCCACTTCCTATTGCGGTTGGAAGCCATTTTCGGCTTGCTGCAGCTTTCCCCCCCGTTTACCTTTGGGGGGGGGGGAGATTGCAAAAGCTGGCTTGACAGCCAGCTTTCATAATCCCCATTTTGACAGCCACTGACAGGCCCTTCAAAGTTCCCGAGTGGCACCTTGGAGGGGCTATCAGTGGTTGGCAAACATTTTTAAAATTATTTTGCACACAAAATGTGCAAAATTTTCATTTTATTTAAAAAATTTTTTTAGCTGCACTTGCTCAACTGCGTAGGACCACAGTTCTGTGAGTATGGGAGTCGGGACCCTTGGTTGGGCAATGTTGAGGGGTGGGTACCTGCTGTCAGAATGCAGCAGGTACCAACCCTGGACATTGACCCAAAGAGGGTCCAGATAGGGTTTTTCTTCCCTTTGCTTTCTCTTGACAGCTGTCAAAAGGTGAGCTGTCAAGGGAAAGCAAAGGCGTGAGTGATCTTTGCTCGCGAAAAGGGGGTGGTGAGATTTACACCCCCTTCGCTGCAAAATACTCACTTATTTTCTTTTTTTTGCCCTGACAGTTCTCAGGGTGATGCGCTTTCCCCTGAGACTCTAGCTGCTCCAGAAATTGCAAAGGTTCATCCCACTCCTTTTTCTGGGGAAAAGGACTTTTGACAGCTAGCTTTGGGTTGTGCTACTTGGGCACTTTGAAGGGGCTGTCAGTGGCTACCAAAACAGGGATCGTGAAGCTGGACTTTGCGATCCCCACGAAAAAAAAGGGTAAAGGGACAAAAAGCTGTGGCGAGCCAAAAATGGCTTGCAATCGCAGCGGGGGACACCCAGCCAATGCTGCTTGGGCACTTGTGGGGCGGCTGGCACTGGTGGTGGCCCAGGCAATCCACGTGTCGTATGGATCTAAGCCATTCCCCCACGGGATTGCCCTGCTGGCAAAAAGCGGTGGGGAGGCAGTCTTTGCCTATTGCCTCTGCAGTCCCCTGTTCCCTCCCCCAGCTGCGCAGAGGTTCAGAGGTCTCTCTGGAACAGCATGTGAGGAGGCTCTGGGAGCTGCAGGGGAAAGGGGGGATTGGCGAAGATCCCCCCCCTCACTTCTTTCAGCAGGAGCCTCCTCTTGATCTCTGTCACTTCCATACGTGAAGGGACACTCTGGATCATCGAACCCCTTGTGTCTGTGGTGAAATAACTTCACACAATACAGAATTAACTTCTGGAACTCACTGTCACAACTGGTGATGATGGCCACAGTCTTTGATGGTTATAAAAAAGAATGTCAGCATCCTGGAGGATAAGTGTGTCAATGGATATTAGGCATGACACGCTAGATCCAGCCTTCATGACTGGAGAGAGTGAACCTCTGGTTGCTGCATGCTGGGGACAAATGGTATGGCCTGTGATGCATGCCATATAGAAGGCTGGGCATAGATGCCCTTTTGATCCAGCAAGGCCATTATTTTAAAGCCACTCATAGGCATATTTGATGTTTTGGCAAGCAATATAGACGGCTGAAATAAACCCCATGTTTGTTGCATGGACCATGCTTTCAAACACCACTCTAAAGGTGCAACCCTATGCAGGTTTAGACAGACAAAAAGCCTACAACTCCCGACTGGGGCATGCTGGGAGTTGTAGGCCTTTTGTCTGTCTAAACATGCATAGAATTGCACCCTAAATCTGGCAGAGACTGCTTTATTTAAGAAGGGCTTTAGCCTGTAAGTGGGTCTCTTTGGTTGGGTGCCGTTTTTAATAATATTTTTTTCTGTAATTGTTATGTCTTTATTGTATTTTAATGTATTGTTTTATTGTTTTAATCAATTTGAATTGCTTCTGTAAGCCACTTTGAATGCCATTTTTTGGTAGAAAGTTGGGGTACAAATAAAATCAATCAATCAATCTGTACATACGGAGCTGAAATAAACTGGTGTTGGTGCAAAACAATACTTCCTATTAAAAAAAATCATCCTGTAAATACCTTAACTTTTGTAGCTTCTTGCATTTGCCTTGCAGGAAAACTTCCAAAAACCATAAGAAAATGTCTGAACTTAAACCTCAGAGTTCCTCAGGGAAAGCTGAATTGAAAAATGGAAATATAATACCCCAGAAGTTTCCTAATGAACATTCAAGGAAATCTAAAGGAGTAAGTTACATCTTAGCTCTGTAGTGAGAATATTTGTGATGATAAAGGGGCTATCATCGCTTTCACAACAAAAAAATGGATGTAGATCTTGAATTCAAATTGAGGAGGAGGAACAGCAGTTAATTCACAATGTTGTCTTCCGTCTCTTTCCCCATGGTAATGTGTATTTGAGTTCTCTTAAACAGTATGTTAAGCATGAAGTCAAATACAAATAATTATGTCATCTGAAGATGCAAAATACTTGAATCAGCTGTGTAGCATCTCCCCCAAATGGATATCAGCACGAATGCTTAGTGAGACGCAGTAATTATTTGGAAATAGAGCAATCATTCTTTGCAGCACATGTTGGAATATTTTGTATGTTGCCAGAATCATGTCTGATTCTGTCCCATGTTCCCGTGTAAGCCCAGCAGGCAAACCTTTTGCAAATTCCCCCCTTTTCTGTACATAATGCTTGTCATTGTGTGGAAAGTACCTTTTCATAGTATCCCATTGCCATAGTTCCCCCTTTGTGAGATCCAAGGGTGTTCAACATGGGGCTAGAGAGATATAGCCCCATGCCATGCACCATATCATCTGACTTATGGACCGTCTATGTGGGGTTTATGTACTGGTGGTGGTGTGCTGTGATTGGTGCTGAGTTACTCCTCATCCTAGGCTCTGTCATTCCAAGGTTCTCCCTCCATGCCATTGACTTAAGGGGCAGAGGAAAATACTTGCACCAGCCTTTGACCTGGTGTAAACTTCTGTCTACATTGTGCGTGTGTTGTAGGAATGAAGGGGCTTTAGATGTGGCATAACTGTCCCACCCACATCCCTGCGTCATTTTTAGTTGTTCCACCAGCAGAGGGGTGGCAGAGTGCTGGTGGCATGCCAGCACAGTTACACTGACATATCTGGACTTCCCGTGTCGTAAATGGATTCTGTCTCATCCGAACCCCTTCCAGTTGGTGGAATGCCCTGGTGAAGTTAGGAATGCCCTGTTAGATCCAGAGAGCAGTGAGTGAAAGGAAAATAGTGCTACCAGAAGTGTTTGTGGAATGTTATAACTGGTATAACACAAGAGCTTGTGGAAGTGGAAGAACATCTTTGGATTTAGTTTCTTCTTTTTCGTAGCAGTGCTCTAAGCAGAGGCACTGCTCAAAGAAACAACCTTTCTATGAGTGAAATACATCTTCTGAATGCAGAAGGACATCTCTGGATCCAGACTAATTATATTTTGGAGGGATAACAGATTCTTTTGGGCTCTTGTACTTACATTTAAAATAAAATTGCTAATGAAATCAATGAACTAAATCATTGTGTGTGTGTTGTGTGTTTAAATTACAGAATGAAGAGAAATGTTTAATCAATAATAAAACCTTTGAAGTTTCTTCTTTGGACAGATTGGCATCTGAGCCTGAAAAAAGTACAAACAAGAATGGTTTGAACAGCACAGATGTATCTGTGGCAACAATGAGCAAAGTGGACATAGTTATTGTTCCATTAGAAAAGAGGAACTCTAAAAGGGAACTTTCAGTGGAGGATAACAAATCCAGCAATTCAAGTATTCCCAGTGAAGTAGAGTCTGAGAAAGCAATAAACGGCCCACAGTTTAAAGAAGAAAAGTTGCAGAAAATCAAGCAATGCCTGGAAACTGAAAATGTAGATATTCAGAAGACCGTCATTGACGCCACAGATGATGGCAGCGACACCGTGAAACTTCTGCAGCCTGTTTCAGAGACCCCAAACACAAGTGATAAAGTAATTAATTTTCTTTTTTATACAGAGGGGTCTAATGGAAGGCGCAAAGCAATTGAAAATAGGACTGGACCATTAAAATATTGTCATCTGCTGCAGTTAGTTAGCAGTTAGCGGCACTGGGCTTGTGTCAAGAACTCATTCTGGATATTGTTACCCTCATGCACTCTTGGCATTGCTGGCAGTAGCCATTCCCCCCCAGTTAAAACAATGTGCTGCAGTTCTCTTGCACAGCGCAAAGGTCACTGAAGGAGGTGGGGCAGCGCAAAACGATGTGCTGGTGGTCACAAATTCAGCTATGTTGCTTTTACAGTGAGATACTAGCATTGCTGGATGGGCTTTCTTCATGTTCTCTACATAGGCAAAGCTGATATAGCTAGAGACAGTCTATCTGTAGGATTAACTATATCATAGTCTGTTTCCATAGAAGGTTCAGGCAGGAGAAAAATCTTTGATAACACACACATTAGTATTCATATCATTAAAATTGTGCATTCGGTTTACTCTCCAGGACCCATGTCCCTTAACTTCTCTACCTCCTAGTGCAAGGTCTTCCCAAAACTACACAGTGCGTTTTTAATCATTGTCCCTTCCATTCATGCCTGACTAACCTGATTCCCTTTTTGAGAAGAGAATTGTTTTTCTAGGCCATAATCATAATCATAAACATAATAATACAAAAAAATACAGTGGCTCTATAACAAGGCTTTGTACACTTTCTGGCCATTGTTAAATGCATACATATGCATTAGTTTCAAAATGATAATGAACAGTCAAATCTACACACCCGTTCTATTAGATTTGAGGGCTTCCATAAAATGGCTTCCCTTAGCCCACTTTAGAGTAAACAAGGGAATGAGTACAGCAACCCAAAGTGAGGTGAGGGAGGAACGGCAGATCCACCACTGTATCCCACGCCTTGCCAGCTCAGCACTAGGACTGCAGAAGGTGGAGTGGGCTTCCCCCCTGCTATGCCAACTCCAGGCTGGTGTAGCTGAGGGGCCCAATGGTTGGCCCCCTCGGGAATTTATGGGGCTTTGGAGCCAGTGGATCCAAGCTTTCTGCCCATGAAACTTTCCACTGGAGTGGAGCTCCTCTGGCCCATCTTAACCCCTCCAGTAAGCTAGCTCTGGGAGTTAGGATTGCACTCATATAGTTAGTCACCTGACTGGAATCAAATCAAGAGTGTTTGATGTGGTGCTGACTGTGTGTTCTGGAAACGGTTCTGGGCAGACTTCAGCTTTTAAATACCTGGAATAACATTTTAATTGCATTCTCTTTCAATTATTAGTAGATTTGTGGGAAACGATGTTGCAGAATAACTGGAACCATGCTCCACTTTAAAATCTAAAAACTGGATGCAAGTACACTATCAAGGTTCACAAAAGTTGTGATATTTTAAGTGTTCTGGTTGTGGCATTTTAACCGGTGTGTTCTGATATGCTTATTGTGAGGAGCATCACTGCTATCTGAAAATATTTTACTTGTTGTATTATGCGATCTTCTTTGGCTAAGATCCAGAGAGGTACTTTAGGCTAGCTCAACAGGTTTGTGATTCCCCAGTTTTGTTTGGTTATTAAATTTGAACAGCAGACCCGCTTGCCGTATCACAAACTGCTTTTGAAATTCTCTGCACAGTTTTTAACAGAGTTTAAAACTCCATAGTTGGCGCAGCATGGAGCTGACTGAGAGCTGGTACAGTGTTGTGGCTAAGAGACTGAGCTACAAATCAACAAGTTCTTGGTTCAGATCTTACCTCTGCCATGAACTCACTCGGTTGTCTTAGGGAAACCATTCTCTTTCACCCTCCTATGGGGAACACCTTGAAGCTGCCTAATACTGGATTAGAGAACTTGTCCATCTAGCTCAGTATTGTCTACTGACTGGCAGCTTCCTTCCAGGCGGAGAAGGGTCTTTCCCACCACCTTCTACGTTATACTTTTTAAAATTGGATATGCCAGAGAGTGAACCTGAGACCTTCTAACCTTCTGCAAACCATGTGCTCTACTGTAGAGGCTGCCTCTCCCCTTCCGAGTTCAGCACAAGAACTGTTCTTCTAATCACAGGCTTTTATTATGCTAAACTAGCAAGCAAGCAAGCTGGCTTGTAGTTACAGATTATAAGCATTTTACAGAAATCGGTAACACAAGAAACAAGCTGTGTTAGCTTTCTGTAGAATCAGTTCATTAATGCAATACGACCCAGTTGGAAGTTGATGTCAGACTAATTAGAATTAACTAATGCCTTCCCCTTCCCAAAACCCAAACCCTCAAGGTGGTTCCTTATTTCTCAGAGCCAGACGCTTAGAATGTCTCACTCCTTGTCATTGGTCTTCCCTCCTTAATTGATGTCTCACCCTTGGATCTGTTACGCCCATTTCCCCCTCCTTTTCCTCTTCGGAAAGGCTCTGGTTTCCCATGGTTTCAGGAGCAGTTTGACTCTTTCCTCCCTCCTCCCTAAACTCTATTCCTTCTGTCCTTGGCTGTACATTCTCCACTTCCCCCCTCTTCATCTGAATCAGAATCTATTCCCATATTTTTTTTGGAGGCTCCTCTGCAGAGTTAGTGGGCCCAATCCCTACATCTACCACTGAGCTATGTTGTCCTGCTCCCTCCCTCCCCATTTGCAATACTTGCCTGCTTACAGGATTGTTGTAAGAATTACGAGAAAATGTAAGTGAAGCACTTCGAAGCACTATACAGGCCTGTGGCTCACGCTGGCTCAGCTTGTCTGAGCATGGAAAGCTAAGCAGGGTCAGGCCTGGTTATTACTTGGATGGGAGACCCCTCCTCTACTTTCCTGCATTGAGCAGGGGGTTGGACTCGATAGCCTTGTAGGCTCCTTCCAACTCTATGATCTATGAAATCTATGAACACTTTGAGCATTATATAGCGCTGCCTTGTATTATTATTTTGCTATGTAGCGTGTGTGTGTGTGTGCTGTTCAAGAAACCAGTCCAAAGCACTCTTGGACGTTGGAAGTAGTTGAGTGGATCTGTGCATGTTGTATTTTACATTTTGGAAAGGGTTACGGTAATACAGAACTTCCTTGTAGACTGTTGATTACATAATTGAATGTAGTAGTTTTGGTTATGATAATGATAGAGGTGATATTTATTGGTCCTTGGTAGCTCTTTTCAAGCGTGCGTGTATAACTCAAATCTGGAAAGCTTAGAAGAAAGTATTGTAAAGGTTTTGTGTTTATTCTTAGGATGAAGCCTGCGGTGGAGACCCAGGAGAAGCAAAAGATAAAATTCGGAATGAAACCACCCCTTGTTTTCAGCCCCAAGGTTCTGTTCATGAACCTTCCCTGTCAAGACAGCGACGGCAGAAGAAAAGAGAGCAATATGAGGTTTGTTCAGACAATGTAATAATACAGAGAAGCAACTTGACACTTTGTTTTCTTTAAAATGCAGTAACTACCGTATTTATATGTGCATTTAGTTTCATCGTGTGTTTTAAAAGAATGTACAAGATGAGCTATCCACATTGCTTTCTCAAAGGACAAAGAGATGTCTACATCTTTTTAGAGGTGTTGCTGTAAACACCTGGGTGACAGAACACCTGCACTGATAAACAGCGCAACGTTTGCTTATTTAGAAAATATATCATGTGCTCCCTGCCGTGTACAGAATTATATTATTGCTGTATGACAGGTGGAATTGAATTATCGGCTTGATTATTTGTGTTAACTTGGTGTTGGTAATATAATTGGGAATAGGGCCTGGAGCAATCCTTACGTCCAGCCTTGAAGGCTTAGTACACAGGTTCAGTTTTTCCCTTTAAGATTACAGCACTTGTACCTCGACATCTGCCTTCTCCTCCTGATGTGAGTGCAAAGACAAGAGAAGACAACACAGACATGCAGAATGCTGCAGTTGCAAGGGGTGTGAACAGATCTAGAAACACTGAAGTAGCAGTTTCTAAGGTTTGTTCCAGGCATCTTTAATGTAGAGCTTATTAATTTTATCTGTTTCTTTGAAGTCTCCCAAATGGCATTTCACCTTATATACCAGTGATGGTGAACCTATGGCACGCGTGCCACAGCTGGCACACGGGGACTGCTCTGCCGGCACGCGAGCCATAGGTCGCCAGGGGCACAGAGCTCGAACAGAGCTCGAGAGCAGGGGGGCGAAGCGTCCGCTCCTGCCTGCCGCGTGTCGCCCGGCATCTCGCAGGCCGCCTCCTCTGCCGGAGGAGTACTTTCTGCAGGAGGGGGAGGAGGAGAAGGGAGGCAGGGTAGGCTTGGCGGGGTGGGGGAGCAGCCACGAGCCAGCGCAGGGCAGCTCCTGCATGGAGCAGGCGAGGCGCGCAGAGGCTGGCGAGAGAGGCAGAAGCGGGTGATTCACTTCCTGCCGGGGGCCCGCAAGAAGTCGCGGCAGCGCCCCGAGGGCCGCCGCGCCCCGAGGGCTGCCGCGCCCTTCGCCAGCAGCCCCCCCCCGAAGGCCCGAAGGAGCGCCTGAGGCTGCCAGCTCCGCCCGGCCCAGCGCGCGCCAAAGGGAGCCTCACGGGCAGCGGGGCTCCTCTTTAGCCGCCGCCCTGGAAGGAGGCCACCGGAGGCGCCCGGGACTAAACACGGAAAGCCCCCCCGCTGCTGCCGCTGCTGAACTCACATGTTTGTACACATGCGCGAGGCACATGCGAATCCGGCTCCATCGCGGGCGGGGACGAGGCGCCCCACCACCACTCCGCCCGTCCAGTCCAGCGAGGAGCCAGGCCCCCGCCCGCCCCAGGCTCTGCCGCGACGGCAGCTTGGTCCGGCGGCGCACAGCTGGCATCCGCGGCGGGGGCGCAGAGACGCCTCTCCCACGAGCCCTTCCCGGCGGCAGGACACGATCCAGGGCTCCTCTGCACGCCACCAAAGCCTGGGGGGCCCTCCGTGAGAGTCGCTCCCGGCGGCGTGAGGCCAGCCAGGAGTTCTTTCTGCAGGAGGGGAAGCAGGAAAAGGGAGGCATTTCACCGCCGTAGGCTTCCCTCCTTTCCCCTCCAGTTTCCTTCCCTCCCTCCTCCCCCATGAGATTGCTTCCCTTCTCTTCCCGTGCTTCCCCCCCTCATTTCTCCCCGTTTGCATCGTCTTCATAATTACCTGCCTTAACAGTCGCTTATCCCCCTCCCCCCGCACTGCCTTCTTCCTATCAGCCTCCCCTTCTCGATATTGCTTCCCTTCCCTTCTCGTGCTCCTCCCCCCATCCCTCATTTCTCCCCGTTTGCATCGTCTTCATAATTACTTCCCCCTCCCCATAGCGCTTCTTCCTCTTCCCTACCTTGCCCCCCCCCCACCCTTAGTTCTCTATACTGGGACTCGGGAGATCCGGGTTCCAGTCCCCGTTCTGCCATGAAACTCACTGGGTGACTTTGGGCCAGTCACTGTCTCTCAGCCTAACCTACCTCACAGGGATGTTGTGAGGGAAATGTAAGATTGTTAACAGGACTGGCCAATGTGATCATATTATGCCAGTACTTTCCCATCTACACTGGCATAATATGATCACATTGGCCAGTCCTGTTAACAATCTTACAGCCTGCAAGGAACCCAAGGCGGCTTACATAATCCTCCTCCTCCTCTCCATTTTATCCTCACAACATCCAGCCTAACCTACCTCACAGGGTTGTTGTGAGGATAAAGTGGAGAGGAGGAGGATTATGTAAGCCGCCTTGGGTTCCTTGCAGGTGCTTCATCTGTCTTTTTAAATAAATTTATCTAAATTACCTTAAGGCTACAATGTAGTACTATTAAAAAAATTGAGTTGATGTTTTTTTCAATAAAAACCTGCATCATTGAAAGCCCTGTTATTGCGTTTTTCTTTTAAGACAAAAGATGTTAATTAGTTCGGACAACTGTATGAGTTGTTTTTACTAAACTAAAACCCCAGTATTCAGGTTTAATTGCAGTGTTGGCACTTTGAAATAAATAAGTTGGTTTTGTGTTGCAGTTTGGGCACTCGGGCTCAAAAAGGTTCGCCATCACTGTTATATACTAATGTGCTATTGCACTAGCACAACTCTGTAGATCAGCTTAGTATGGGGTTGGCAAACTTGTTTTATGGGTGGGGTTCTATGTTCTTTCCCTACACAGCTTTATCCGCCTTGTAGAATAAGTCAGCTGGAGAAAGATAGTGAGTTATTTTAACCATCTTGGAAGTTAGTTTTCAGCTGTGGTAACATTTCCTTGAGTAAAGTGCCTTCTGGCCAAATATAACAGAATAGAAAGCTACAGATGTTACTGCTGATACTACCTTTACTTATTTTAAAGGATCGGCCATTGTCGGCACGAGAGAGGAGGAGACTAAAGCAGTCCCAGGAAGAAATGCTTCCTTCTGGTAACTGGCTTCTTTGCCCCCCACACCACCACCCCTTCGATATTTTTTAGTCTTTTAGTCTCTGTTGTTTTAAATCTTAAACTGTATTTTAAATCTCTGTACTGCTGCTAGGTTTTCTTTCGGCTTTTACTCCTATTTTATACTGTGGCTTTAAATTTTCATACTGTATTTTATGTTGTATTTTGTGGTTTTTCATTGTTGTGAACCGCCCAGAGAGCATCAGCTGTTGGGTGGTATAGAAATGCAATAAATACATACATACATACATAATAAATAAATCTAAATAATATATGGTATAACTACTTAGCTATAACACAGTTTCTGTTGTACTTGTTCACCAAAGAGAGTGTTACATTAAGAGGGATATGACTGAGCCATCATTCTTTCCCGAAACCTCAGTCTTTGAGCATGCTGCCTTTTGAGCTTGTAGCACTTGCAAGCTTATTAATTGTAAGGAGCTTTATCTGTCAGCCAAAACATTTTTCAGGCATTCCTTTTGGTGTAGTACAGTGCAAGACAAAGTGTTTATAAGAACTTTAGTCCAGGGCACAATCTATAAAAGAGGACCCCTCCCTCAGGGAGCTGTAGGGAGGCTGCCATGGCAGGGCCCGTGCCTAGAAACGCCAGTGGGTGTGGCTTCACTCAGGCAGGGTGGGCACAGTGTGTCCAACTCTGACAGCAATGTAAGTTTGTCCGAAGGCTTCACTGAATCAAAGGAAGGGCTAATTCAGCCCAGGCATAGCCAGGTCTGTTTACTAGTTTGGAGTAAAAAAAGAGAAGTCCAAATATGTATCTGCGTCCAAGTATAAATGACTGAGAGGCAGACAAGTGAGTCTGTTGCAGCGGAACCAAAAGGAGTCTGCTGGCACCTTTTTAAAGACTTTATTGCGGCGTAACAGGGCACTTTTGCATCCAGACAAATTTTTGTGAAGAGATCCAGCCTAGGACTGTAATAGTGAAGTACTGTATGCTTAAGGTCAGAATTTAACATACCGGTAACCTTTTCATGTGGTGGTCCCCATAATGTCGAATCTCTTCCCTTTTCGAGGTTAAATTGTCCACCTTGCTTGACACATCTTAAGAAATGATTTAAGACATTTTTGTTCCACCAGGCTTTAAGAAGTTGATTTCTTTGGGCTGTGTACTGTGTTGCGATTATACTGCTGTTTTATTATTTTAATGTTTGGTTTTGGTATTTAATTATACACCACTTTGAGTGCATTGCCAAAAGGTGGAACATAAATGTGATAAGCAGACTGTAATGTTGAACTCTGAACTGACAGAAAGAAATACATGCCTGCACTTTGTCAAGCTTTTCCAGGTCTATTCATCACTGTGAATATTTAAAATAATAAATTGTACATGTTTTTAACTTGCCCCTTCTCAGGGCCTGCTGCAAGACGAGCATCTTACGGTGCATCAGAAGAAACAAAATTTCCAGAAGAAGATGGTCATGTTAAAATTGCTCAGTTTTCCTCAGAGCCTAGCATTTACAAGGTAAGCAGAAGTCATGTGTTAGAAATATCTGAAAGCAAGCAACTTTTAACATTGCAAAGTATAAAAGAGCGATCTAGCCAGCGTCATACATATGCTGGAAATCTCTTTAGACCACTGCAAAGTGCTCTACATGGAGATACATCTGAAGAGAGCGGATCAGATTAGGAAGTATTGCCTGCCATTTCTTTAGAGGACTTTTGAATTCTAGTGCGCTGAACTGTTGCCAAATACACTTTTTTAAACCTGTGCAAAACCTGACATACATTGTTGCACTTACCTTTGTATGTGTGACTTGAGACTCAGTTTAACACAATTAGCAATTAAAAGGGAGTATTTAAGGTAACTGAAGGAAGAAATCTTCACTGTTTGGTATTGTGGAATTAGAATGAGTGTCAACACAAATAAGAAAACTTTTCCATTGTCACAGTGTTTTAACACCACTTTGGATTGCTTCCAAATATTGCTATCTACAAATGTATGTTGTGATTAGCAACTAAAATTGGGCCAAATTCACAGGGAATGGCCCTTCTATGCAAAATAATAAGAATTGGAAAAAGGTACCCATTTCAGTGAGGTGTGTGCAAGAGATGTTCCTAGGGGCAGTGCTTTTTTTCTGGAGAAAAAGGTACCGGAACTCTTGGATTACATTTCCTCGGGAGTAGATGGCGATTAAATTGTAATGCAATTAATAGAAGAAAAGGTGCTGGAACTCAGTTCCGGTGAGTTCCACCAGAAAAAAAGCCCTGCCTAGGGGACTATGCCATATGGGGCTATGGACTATGTTTTAGCCATATTTTCTTGTGTTTTGACATGCATGTTTTATCCTAAGCAGAAAAAGAGCTTAATTGGCTGCTCTACCGAAGATGAGCTAAGCTCTTCCACCAGCTCCACAGAGAGATCAGATGGAGACTGTAAAGAAGGGTAAGTGTTCTCTGTCTTGTTTCTAGTCATGCAGTGCATTTGTGCATCTGCATACCAGTCACATCTCTGGCATGGTATAAACATGCTCCTACCTCAAGCTCTAGTAAGAGAGTTCTTCCAAATCTAGCTTCAAGAAACGTTAGAGGTTCTTGGGTATAAACCTATTTTCCTAGATGTTTAGGTAGATTTCAGAGTCTCCAACTGCCCTGAAAATGCCAGGACCATCCTGAAAACCTTGAAGCCATCACGGCGAGGATGCGTGTGCGTGTGCGTTCGCATGCTTGTAACTGCTACCTCTGCTGGGTGAAAAGAAAAGGAGGTGGAGGCTGCACCCGCTGGCCTGGACCGAGGGAGAGGTGAATGAGGGAATTTATCATGATTCCTATCTTTATATTGCCAAATATTTTATTTCCTAACAGAGCTGACTCTGTGCCTCTAACAGGTGAGGTACAGTGTTAGAAGGAAATGCAAGAAACTTCCCCTTCTCTCTGAAGCTCCATGGGTGTGGGGTGGGTGGGTGGGTAAGCGTCACCTGTTGAATTTGTGCCAAGCCGGACAGTTTTAAAACAAAAAGAAAGAGATTGCCCTGCAAGCGCTGACCCCCCTGAAAAACACTAGATATCAACAATGAAGGGTTTAAGTAAGGTTTAAAAAAATTACAAAAGCCACTTATAAAATATTATAAAATAATATATAATATAATAATGTAATAATTATAATATATAATTCTTTATATTATATAATAATTCTTGATATTATATAATAATATAATTCTGGAAAAGTCATCCTAGCACTGGTGCTGCTGCTGCTACATCTTCTAGCAAAGAGCAGCATTTCACAATTGTCCCTCAATTACAGGATACTTCTTCACACAATGCATAATCAATTTGCTGCCACAAGATGTGATGGTCAGTGTTGTAGATTGCTTTAAAATATGCACACTTTCCTGTAAGTCCCATCGAACGTAATAGGACTTACTTCTGAGTACACATGCATAGGATTGCACTGCTATTCTGTTTTCAGAGCAGTGGTAAATTTTACTTGGCTCTACCTGTGGTACCCCATGTGAAAGTCTTTTTCTAACACATGCTGAAATGCAATGGAGAAAGCTCTCTACAGTAATGATTAGGATTATTCTGCAGGGATTTTGGATTGTTTATTTTTAAATGCATTAGAAGGGAGTTAGCAGAAAACGCAGCCTCCTCAAGAGAAAGAAAGAAAAAAGCCCAACTACCTCAAATAGCAGCAACAAAAATCATCATTCCATTTTGGCATTATTGTTCAATCACAGTGTTGTTGTTCTTGTTTTTTTTTTTTTCTGAGTGGAGAAAATAGGAGCTTGCAGGGTGGGCCTGTGAACCACTTTGCACACTCAGAGATATCTAAATGTTAAATATTATTATTTCTTTGGCAGACTACTAATGAGAACAAGGACCATTGAGGGATCCATTTTTAAAGTGGGAGGGAGATCTTTAAAACAAGGAGTTTCCTGCACCATGTGGGGAAAGTAGGCTGAAAGTTAAGTTTTACTGAAATAATGGCATATTCCTCCCCGGTTTACCCCTTCCTACCATTTGTTGTCGCCTCTATATTACATTTTAGATTGTAAGCTCTTTGGGGCAGGGAACTGTTCTCTTATACTCGGTAAAGCACCATGCACATTGATGGTACAATAATAATAATGAGAACAACAGCAATCACCATAATCATCATGGGTCTGGAGATCAAAGAGGCTTCAGAGGTCAGAGCCCTTAAACGGTTAGAGCATCCTGGGGTGGGTGGCTAGGGCATTTTTCTGTTTTCTTTTGTCTTCCAGCTAAAATTCAGCCCATCCAGATCAGGGCCATGGCATCTGGTCTCCACATTTGTGTCTCTGTGATCTGTTATGGGTTATTAGCTGTTTCAGGTTGGTGATTGACAAGCCAAGTTGATATAAATAAAATAAATAAATAGGCATGCCTAGATGTTCAGCCTTAGTTACCAACACATTGAATTAAAGGATGCATTTCTGCACAAAGAGAAAATTTGTAGTTGGGCCAAATATTATAACATGGCAAATACTGACAATATAATAAGAGATAAGGATAAACACTTCGTAACTATAGCCTTTTACCTATTATTGCAGAGATATTTAGGGAGAGGCAGAACATAAGGAGGATCTGAAAAGGAACATATAGATCTAGCATCAGAAAGAAAGTACAGTAATACCTTGGATGGCAAGCACAATTCGTTCCGGAACCGTGCTTGTAATCCAAAACTCTTATATCAAAGTGAGTCTCTAGTGGGTGTGAGCGGGGCCGATTTCGACCCGCTCGAGGCGAGCAGTTACATCCCTACGACTTGTATTGCAAGATGTCACTTGTTTATCAAGTCAAAATTTTAAAATAATTTTTGCTTGTCTTGCAAAATGCTCTCAGACCAAGTTACTTGCAATCCAAGGTATTACTGTAGTACTTCAAACAGTAGAGTGAAGTCTGAAGGCCTGAGTACAGGATACAGGAGAGCAAAGAAAAATACTGAGGGTTCAGCACCTGTCAAGGTTTTCAATTTTGAGATCCAAACCCTGAGAGGGAGGAGATTCTCACCATGTCTAAGGCAACATCTAAGCAGAAACACTGTCTAACTTCTTTCAATGCTTCATATTCTGCAGAGGGCAGGGATTTTATAAAGCCATCAAGGAAAGGAAACAAGCATGCCTTCTGTGAAATTTGTGCTTGTGACTTCTCAGTATCCCATGGTGAAATTAATGATGTAAAGATACATCTAGCCACTGCCAAGCACAAAACAAATGCAGAAAGCCATAAGAGTTTAATGTCCTCCAGAGTTCTGATGAGCTCCTGGTCCAATCCTCACAACCCAGTGACTGAGGGGGCAGTACATGCAGAACTTCTTTTTCAGGGTATTGTGCTGCTGCACAATTTACCATTTGCTGTAAATGACAGTTTCAGTAAACTAGTAGGCAGAATGTTTCCAGACAGTGCAATAGCCAAGATGTGGACACACAAAGGCCAGTCACCTTATCCACTGCATTGGAAAGGAAAGCATAGCTGACATCAAAAAGCAATTGTCACAGAGTTGCAGTGAGTTAAAAAATATATTATTCCCTTAGTACAGATGGTAGTTCTGAGAAGGATGACAAATACTTCCCAATATTCATCACCTTTGAAGATTCACTAGGTTTAATAAGGACATGCTTCCTGGACACGCCTACCATAAACCATGCAGATGTAAAAAACATTGCAACAGCCATAGAAGAATGTCTCTCTGAATCAGGGCTTAGCCTCAGCAGTTGTGCTGCTTTTGTTTCAGATAATGCCTCTGTAATGACTGGTAAGCACAGTGGAGTTCTGAAGCTTCTCCAGGAGAAACAGACTAGTGGCAAAATTTATGGCATTGGTTGTGCTTGCCATTTAGTGCATTTGGCAGCAAAACATGGGGCAAAGGCTCTTTCATTTGATCCACATGATTTTTTGGTGGATATCATCATTTTGAAAAAAGTGGCAAAAGAAAATAACTGCTAAGAGAAGACATTTCATTTTCAGGAAGTACTAAAGCATACTTCAACTCGATGGCGGAGCATGTCTCGCACACTAGAAAGAGTCCTAAGTAGTTGGGATGGCCATACGTGTTATTTTTATTCCACTATGATGACAGTGAGTCTGGCCCATCAAAACGTCGCAAAACAGGAGGAACAGACAGGTCATCTGAAACCCGTGAGAGAAGACTGGCAAATATATTCAAAGTATCCACCCACAAACTGTGTGTTCTGTTTCTGCATGCAGTTACACCTTGTTTTGAAGCATTTAATATCTTGCTTCAGCGTGAAGAACCCATGATCCACAGACTGCATCCTGCCATGGTGAATCTGTATCAGGAGCTTTTGGGTTGCTTATCAAACCAGCAGTCATACGTGAAAACAAGGATGAATTATTATCTATTGATAACACCAAAGAAGAGTTTCAGAAGACAGAACATAGGGTTTGCTGCACCACAGCTATCAAGAAACAGGACCTTGAGGGATCTCCTGTGGTTGCAAAGTTCCATGCTGAGGTGAGGAGATTTTATCAGAAGACTCTGAAATATCTGAAGAAAAAATTCCCACTTGATGATCTTGTATTGAAGGCTGCAGTTTTATTTTCTCTTCCTAGGGGATCAAATACAAGCTTCTCTTTGACTGAGACTCTTTTGGCTCAGTTCCCTGATGTCTCACTAGAGGGCAAGAAAATGATCTTTGTATGGAGTTTATGCTCTATCAAAGCTACACAGATCTACCTGTCCCCTGAGGAAGTAAGGATCGATCAGTTTTGGCATTAGGTTTCAAAGCTGCAGGATCCAGCTACTGGGCAACCACAGTTTAGGTTGCTCTCAATTGGCCAAATGTGTCTTCCTCATCCCACACAGCAATGCTTTTTGTGAAGGCATTTTCAGCATGTTCAAAAAGAACACAGGTGAGGTTCGAAGCTCTTTAGGAAAGTCAACAGAAGGACATGCTTCAACCGGAGCATATGTAAAGCACACAGGAATAAGAAATAGTCTCTGTGCAGTGATGACAGCAAAAACCAATCTATTTAAGAGTTCCAAATGCACAGACTGGTCACCAACCAGTGATCTGATCCACAAAGCAAAATTTGCTACATACGGAGGCTTGATGGCAAGAAAAGAGCAAACCTCAACAAACTTAAGTTGAAAGGGGGATTGACTGTGCTCATTTTATGGCCTTCAGTAGTAGCATAAATGTTCTCTAAGGGTTCTGTAGGAAGTTTTGTTATTTAAAAACTCCAGTTGAAAGTGGAAGCTATGTAGGGATGTAGCCGAGCAGCCCGCAGACAGGAGCAAGGCCTGAACTGGGCCTGCTCACGTCAGACGGGCTGCTCAGCCACGCGCGCGAGCCTTACCTGGGCTCTCCGCCGAGTGGAGAGCCTGTCTTCCCTGTCCACAGGGTCCCGTCACGTCACTTCCGGCACGGAGGAAGTGATGCGACGGGCCCCTGCGCTCTGTTTTTGGCGGGGGGGGGGGACCATGGTAACAGGGCTGTTTATTATTTTATTTATTTATTATTTGCATTTATTTATCGCCCATCTGGCCGGCAAACTGGCCACCCTGGGCGATGTACAGAAAATAAAACAGAATAAAATACATTAAAACATTTTTCTCCATTAAAATACATTAAAACAGTATAAAATTTTAAAATCTTAGCCCACCCCATATTCCCGCCTGAATAACCAAGTTTTTAATGAGCGGCGGAAGCTCAGCAGAGAGGTTTACGCCCTGTTGCCATGTTTAAGCCCTGTTGCCATGGTTCCCCGTGCCAAAACAGAGTGCGGGCGGGGCTCCAGCGCGCCGGAGCAGTGGCTCCGCAGGCGGCGCAGGCGCGCCAGAGCGCAGGACCAGGTAGGGAGATGGGGGGGCGGTGGGGGTCCTCCGGTGGTGGCAGCATCAGCGGTGAGGGCTGGGGGGTCCTCCGGCGGCCACGCGAGTGGCGCAGACATGCTCCGTGCCGCTCTGAAGAGCGGGATCGGGCCGCCGCCGCTTGCGGGGGGGCGAGCCCAGAACGAGCCTCAGCCGGCTCCAGCTCGGCCCCACCACTACGAAGAGCAATTGTTTGTTTGGTTACATGACTGTTTGTAATGAAGACTTTTCACCCATGTTGTATTTATTTATTTTATAATGATGTTTATTTTTAAAACAATGCTGTATTGTTAATGTTGTGTGTACACACACACACACACACACACACACGTATTATTGATTTGGGGTTTTCTTTTTCCCTCAGGCTTCCCTAAATGCAATACATAAATTCAAAGATTTCTGTGCTTAAAATACTGCAGTTTTGTGTGTTTCCTTTAATAACTTTTGTACCTGACCATGCCCTTTGGTTGCCTGGCCATACCCTTGGCCACGCCCTCATGTTGCCTGGCCACACCCTTTTGATCACACCTTCATGTTGCTTAACCATACCTCTTACAAATTCACATTTGTCCCTATTTTCATCTGTGAAATGTTGGAGGGTATGAGATCTGTCTTCTTCCTCAAATCTTAAGAATTCTTTTCTCAGGGTTTCTGATCCTGTGCATTTACCTACAACTCCAGTGTTTTACATGCACCAGCCCAGCTTGGACCAGCACCCAGCAAAAAAAATAAAATATTTAAAAAAATAAATAAATAAAAATGAATAATCTTCAAATATTGCTGTTTTTTTAAAAAACAAAACCCACAACATTGTGCAACAAGATCTGGATACAAATTGCAGAATTTTGTACTCTAGTATGTGCATTGCTGAAATCTAAATAGACTGGATCACCTACATATCAACATCTCCATAGATACCTGGTGCATTAAAGTGGTTGTGAATTCCCTAATTTAACTCTCATATCAGTTATGAACTTGCTAGATGGCCTTAAGCAAGTCACTATTTTCTTGCCTACCCCCCCCCACCCCCAATCAGCTACAATAGAAATACAGTAATACCTTGGATTGCAAGTAACTTGGTTTGAGAGTGTTTTGCAAGACAAGCAAATTTTTAAATATTTATTTTAAAAAATTTGACTTGATATACAAGCGACCTCTTGCAATACAAGTACTGTAGTACGGCTTAAATTAAAAATCTCTGTACAAATTTTTTGGGGGGAATTTCATTTTGATATACCGTAAGAGTGTTTTGGATTACAAGCACGTTTCGGGAACGAATTATGCTCTCAATCCAAGGCATGACTGTATACTAGTTGCCCTTTATATAGTTGTTGTAAGCATTGCTGAAATGTATGTGAAGTGCTTCAAATAAAAAAAGCATTCTATAAATGTTTAGTAGAATTTCCTCTGAAAACCAGTTATCCTTTCACAAAGGTTGTCAAACTTGTTGTGCATGAGATGTCTTCATAGAAAGAGTGTTCTGTTATAATCCATTTCTGTTGGGCTGACTATTGATCAAGTTATTTTTCCATTGTCTGGACACTCTGGGTTGGATCCAGACTTAGTCATATGTAGAGTAGACCCATTGATTTTAATGGGTCTACTCTAAGTATGATTAAAGCTAGATCCAATCCACTCTACTTTTCCAAATTTGTGTTTTTAAGATATTTTAAAAGGACGGGCTTTCTAGGGAAGAGAAAGGGGTGGGTTGGGGGAACGGTTAAAGGAAGAAGACTGGAAAAGAAATAGATGAAAAAGAAGTAACCTTTTTGAAAGTAAAAGATTAGGTATTAATGACTATTTCAAGTGGCAATCAGTGTTAAGGATTCTCTTTGTAACCATATATACAATTACTGTGAAAGTGGACATTCATTCAAAATAGATTACCGGTACAACATCTTCAAAGTACCACTCTGCTTCTCTCCTTGACATTTTGTTAGTCAATCTCAATAAACAATACATTTTTCATATCTTCACTTTATCTTAGTTACCCTTACAGAGCTTGAAGAGCCTCACTCCCCATTTAAAACGCTTCAGCACAAGAATGTGAAAATTCCTGACTTAAAATAAGCTGTTACACTCTTCCTGCATAACCATCTATTTGGCCCATCTCGGTTCAAGAAAACTCTTAGGCCCAATACATACAGCTAACATTCATATGCCATCTGTATATAGGAGGAACATGTTCACCCCCCACCCCTCCACTGATGGCAACATTTAAGAGGGCCCTCCCCACAAATGCTTGATTGTGTGGTGGCCAGGTTTGCATGATTCTTCACCCCACCCGATTCTGCAGCAGGAAGGGATTGGTGAAGAAGCTCTTCTGGAAGTTAAGATCCAAGCCATCACATACATACAGTCCTGTATACTAAATTCGAAATAGTTCACCACTGCATTAACCCATGAATTAAAAACTGGGATCTAAATATGTTGCAATTTTTATTCCTTTTGTAGAAAAACAAATGAGATGAATGACTTGGTACAGTTGATGACACGAACACTGAAAATGGATAATAAAGAAAATTGTTCACATTCTGCAATACCAGCTCCTGAATCACAGTTCAGGCTCAATAGGAAATACAAAGACACTCTGATCTTACATGGCAAAGCATCAGAAGAACCAGATGAATTCCCATTTCAGGAGTTTCCTCCAGGTCTGTATCATGCTTGAAAGTAGTGATACTCAAGTTAGGTCTTCTGCTGTTCCATTAAAGGGCAGAAACAGTCATTAAGCCTGTAAAGAACGTGTTCCCCTTAAAGGAGGAAAGAAAAAGCTGTGTGCTCCCTCTTTCCAGCATGGGGGCACTCCTCTGCCACATCCCTTCAAACTTCATTATGTGGGCATGGAATACTGATGCTACATTGAGGCAAGTGATTTGGATAGCTAAGAATAAAATTTGAGACTTGTAGTCTGGAAAAGCCTTCCAAAGGATATTAACCAGAACCTAAATGAAAGGGAAAATATTCCATCATGACTCCAACTTTCATAATTTATCTTGTTTAGCTGCCAGAAATCTAAACATCGAGCTCAGAATATCTATGATTATGCTTTTTATTTTAGATGTTCTGTCTGGTCCTGAAAAGATTAGGAGATTGGTTGAGATCTTAAGAGCAGATGTGGTTCAAGGACTTGGAGTGAAGCTGTTAGAGAAGGTGTATGAAGTCATGGAGGAAGATGATGAACAAAAAAGAGAGGTGTGTGTGTTTTTCATACAGCCACCTGGCAGCTTTCTCTTCTTTTCAACACTTCGTAACATAGACAAACCACTTTCAGGGAGAAAAGCAATTTTCGGTTTAGCACAGCAGTTGGCTAACTTTCAAAGCAGCCAGCCTGGAAATTTTCTAAAGCGTAACAATTATCGATTTCCTTGCATGTCTCCAAATAATGTTCTAACTATGAAAACATGTTTACCCTAGAACTTTTAAGCAGGCTGGCCCCTAAACCAGAGAACTTTAATCTAAATCCCACTGAAATAATATACGGTAACAAGTTAGCTGTGACTAATGTGTGTCTTTTGATTACAGTGGGATATAGCTACAGCTGACTTTCTCTGGATCAGGGCTTTACTCTGTGCCACAAATTTTAATTCTGAAATATGTCTCATTCACTTGCACTTCAGACAATTACCAGTGCTTAAAATCAGATGACACACTATCCATAAATATTAATCCTATTGTAATTGGTGGGCTTAAGCACCCATAACTCTGAATTTAGTGGCCACACTCTAAAACAGTGATGGCGAACCTTTTTGAGCCCGAGTGCCCAAACTGCAACACAAAACCAACTTATTTATTTCAAAGTGCCAACACTGCAATTAAACCTGAATATCGAGGTTTTCGTTTTAGAAAAACAACTCATACAGTTCTCCGACCTAATTAACATCTTTTGTCTTTAAAGAAAAACGCAATAACAGAGCTTTCAATGATACAAACAGTTTTTTGTTGAAAAAAAACCCTCAAAAAATTATTATAGTACTACATTGTACACATAGCCTGAAGGGAATTTATACAAACTTTTTAAATAATTAGGCACATGTATTTTTGGATAAGGGATTCTCAACTTGTAATATGATTATATGCCAGACTGAAATTGTATGGGGCAAGCTTTACTCCGGGTCCTTTCCTTGCTTCTACAGGTGTCGGATTAGTAAAAGTAAAAGTCAACCTGTACTAGGATGAGCAAGATAAACAAGAAAACTAAACGTGCTTAACACATTTTAAACACTTTATGTCTTGGACTGCAAACACTGCATTAGGTAAAAGTTTGCATTGGGCATGCTTTTGCACAATTAATGTGATTTTTGCTATTGCCTGCATGCTGATAATTTGTCAAACCTTGGCTCATACTCCGTTAGAGAGCAACACATGCAGCACTCAGGTCAACTGTTAGGGCTTTATATCCAAGCCATGCTCTGTGCATCATTCTTCAAAATCTTTTAAATGTGATAACAATGTAGAAAAGAATTCTGTAACAGGAATTCTAGAATAAAATCATTCTGTTCCACACTGTGAGAAAGAACAAGATCATTAGTGTTTTGCAGAAGGGGACGGTCTTTTCGCGATCTGGTGACCAATGGCTCGAGTGCCCACAGAGAGGTCCCTGCGTGCCAGCTGTGGCACCCGTGCCATAGGTCCGCCATCACTGCTCTAAAACAATGTCATAAGAATTGACTGACCATGATCACTCTAAACTTGTGCAGTTTTCCAGAAATATGTACAAGTTAGCTTTGGGATGCTATGCCTAACAACCTGATCCTATTCAGAGTAAGGTATCATGGGCATCTGCAGGAATTTTTTTTCCAGGGGGGTAAAGCTGCACAGTGGTGTGTGATTGTAATTCACACACAAGCTTGAATAACAAACACACCCAGGAACTGGATAACAATACAGACAGTCCACGAGTTACATATAAGATCTGTTCTTAGGTCTGTCTTTAAGTCCAATTTGTATGTAAGTCGGAACAGGTACATACGGTTCTTATTAAATGTCACTTAGTCAAATATTTGTCTTAGTCTAGTATTTATTTTACCTTTCTGTGCATATAAAACACTTAAGAAACACTTCCAAATACAATAAAACATCTTAAACATAACATACAGTAGAGTACATAATAATACTGTAATAGTGCAGTAATAATAATAATAATCTGTATAATAATAATAATATTACTGCATTATTATTATTATTACCGTATTACATACAGTACTTACTGTACTGTACAAAAACATTAAAGAAACAGTTCTTAAAACAATTTAGATAGGGGGAAAAAGTGTCAGGGTTTGATTCTGCTGCTGGAGAATGGGGTTTTTGTTTTGTTTGTTTTCAGATCAGGTTAGGCTAAACTCCCTGGGATCACTTTTGTTTCTGAGGGCGGGGTGGTGGTTTATTTCTGAGTGGACAGATAAAGTGTTGCTTGTAAGAATTTTGCTTTTTAAAAAACAAAACAAAAAACACACACCACTGTGTGACTTCAAGGCAAGATCTCACTCCAAGCCAACAACAGGGAAGATCAGAACCACAAAAATCCTCCGGGAAGCTAATCCTTTCTGACAGAAGGGGCTTGGGATGCCACCGCCACTGCTGGTTCTCTTGAATCGCTCCCCCCACTCTCCCTTTCCCTCTTCCAAGCTTGACCGTCTCCTGCTGCAAAAGGTTGACTCCAATGAGTCTCTCGGTTGGGCAGCAGCAGGCGCAAGTCTTCACAGCAGCAGCAGTTGGCGGGAAGTTGCACTCTCGCCAAAGGAGGTGAGGAGAAAGCAGTGGCGGTGGCAGCACAAGCCTCCTAGTGCTGCTGCGCGAGAGCGTGTGAAGGAGGGAGAGGCGTGTTTTGCTTGTGGCTTTCCATTTCACCCGCTCTCCCCCCCCACACTTAAAGTTTGCCCTGCTCCTCCGGCGACAGGCTTTGCGGTCCTATGACCAAGCGCGTGCGCACGCGCCTGCCTAGGACTGCATAGGGAGCTCCCTCTCCGAGCCTGATCCGTTCATAAGCATGCGTCATCCGTAAGTCGGACGTTCATAACTCAGGGACTGCCTGTACTGGACTACAACTGCAGAGTTGTAATACACTACCCACCCCACCCCGTAAAATGAGAATAACAACACTGGGCTACTTTGCAAGTCTTGGTGTAACCCACAGACTCTCAGCTAGAGCCCTGACTCCTGTAATATAAATATAATAATGATGAACTTTATCTGCATGCATTGTAAGGGTAATTTTTAAAATGTTTAAAAACTCAGAAAGAGAATATTAATAAGACCTTTTCTTTTTGGGTAGACACACTACTGTCCAATCTGAGCTGCACTAAAATCCTGAATTTCTGAATTGATTTTTTTGAGGCAGCAATCACTTTCCACCAGGGAAGACCCCCCCTCCCCCGCAGGCTTTACAATGAACCAGGAAGTTCTTTCTATAGACAGTGGGTGTGTCACACGTTGCTATGGCTTCATTCATTGGCTAAAAACCTTGAAGGGCAGAGACATACTGTTTTTGCTTACAAAACAAATGGGCAGAATAGTGGCTGTACATTTTGCCTCATATCTGAGGTTCTGCAAGGGCTAGAGACTTGCGTTTTAAAAAAATGAAAGCAAGGAATCTAGAGATTAAGGATCACCGGGGGGGGGGGGAATACTCCCCCTTCCTGTGGATGCCCATGTAAGGTATGCCTAAACCTACCAAAATCGGTGGGATTACAAGGGACTAACTCTCATACAATTGTAGTCCGGCTACATCTAATGTAATGAGCAGACTTCCACTCACAACAGATCTTTCCTGTTCATTCCTCTGCCCTGCAGTTCCCCCATTGTGCCCCCCAAATCTGCTCCAGATGATCCCAAACCCTCCAGAACCGATTTGGGGGGGGGACTTGCTTTGCTGGTGGATGCCATTTCTTCAGCAATGAACACAATTTGATTTCACCCTAAATGTTTCACATTAGAAGCATTCATGGTTTGCACGACAAAGTTGCTAAACTTTTTTTTTTAAATCTAAACAGCTGTATTTGCGGGAGCTCATGGGAGAAAAGTACACATCTTATAGCATGAAGGCTCGTCATTTAAAGTTCTTGGAAGAAAATGTGAAGCTTTGACAGATACCTCAATTGAACCACTCCTTCCTGAAGGAAAGAGCAAAACTTTATTCAATTCACTGTAGCTGAATTGATTTTTATTTTCCTATATACAATGATTTGTGGGGTATTTTTACTCTACTGATTTCTATTGTTTGTACAGCTTCTTTAGTTTATAAATAGCAACACATGTTTATTAAAGGTAAGCTTGGGTAAATGTTTGGTGGGGTTTTTTTTTTAAATGCAAATGATAGGTAGCACTTTCTAAATATTTTGGGCTTTTTACATCTTAAATTATTTCCTTTTTAAATTTCAAACATCTTTAAATGATCATGATTTCAATGATCATCTTTAATATTGCTGTCTTGCACACAGTTACAAACAAGTAACTCCATTAATTTCACTGAGCCTTGCATGTTGGTAACAAAGTGCAGGATTGCAGCTCAAGTATAGAACTGCCTCTAAAAATAGTATAACCCCAATTTCTATGAAAAAGTTTAATTACCAAATGCATCTGCTGCTGGTGTCCTATAATTCAAACAATCCGAGAACCAATTTTTCATGTGTAGTTATTAGAGAAGTTAATTACTACTGTTGGCATTATTATAAAATTCAGTTTAAAACCAGTGCCTAACTCCTGTAACTGCAAGACTTTCTATGCACTTTTCTAATAAACAGAATGATGTTTATTAGAATTATGGGACTAGGAATATTTTGAATTATGGGACGAGGAAAGACAACACAAAACAAATCTAGTATATACCGTATTTTTCCGTGTATAAGATGATACTTTCCCCTTAAATTGATAGTCGAAAAATTGAGGGTCATCTTATACATGGAAGTACAGTATGCCGAGGAGAGAACCCACGGTTGCAAAACTGCCCATACGTTTTCTTTTTCTTTTTTTGCGTCTCCTGCGGGGGAAGGGGAGGAGGGCCGGCTGAGCCGGCTTGCACCTGCACGAACACATGCATAGATATACATACACACTCGTTCACACTCTCTCACATTCATTCATTCACACATACACTCTCCTCTCTCTCTCTCTCTCTCTCTCTCTCTCTCTCTCTCTCTCTCACACACACACACACACACACACACACACACACACACACACACACAGATTTCCTTTGCCAGGGCTAGCAAGCATATCTTTTGTCTCTCCTGAGAGATCAGAGGTAAGGAAAGGGTTTCCCTTGCTGGCACTGGCAAGAGAAATCCCAGGGTTCCCCTAGCAAAACTGAGCCGGTGCGAGCAGCCATCACAAACACCCCACCCAAAATATTGATTTCTGAATTTTGGGTAAGAAAAGTGGGGGTCGTCTTATACACGGAAAAATACGGTAGTTTGTAACAACGTAGTCTTGATGCTTTTTACACATTATCTAGGAAGTTATATGATGTATTTAATTAGACCAATTTAGGTTGCTGAAGGAATATGTAAGCTTTTAAGCTTCATAAAACTCAAGTCTAATGGACTGCTGCAGAAGTCTTTGAACGGATAGAAAGATTCAAATAAGTTCTTTCTACTTGATGCAGAGTCCTGTGTTTTCCTGTGCCAGCTTAAATTGGGTTTATAGAATGATAGGAGTTAAACTATCCTTTGGGACCAACACTGGCAAAACAGCTCTAGAACTCGCTGGTACTTTGAATGGGTTGGATCCAGTGTTTCATTCCTCTGGCACTAGCATGCCCTGCTCAGAATGCTCTTGCCAGTGGAAAGTTTTTTTGTTGTTTTCCCCCTTCTCCTGTAGTCCCCAGTGCCACCTTCCCCAGTGTTCCAGAGGGTACCCCAGAGCAGATTTTCAGGGGCCATAGAGGGCTGCAGAGGGAGGGGGAATGGACAAAAGTGGCATCATCCTCCATTCCACCAGAAGAATATTCTTCTGGATCAGAAGCCTCCCTAGAGATAGAAGGAGCCCGTCTGTCTGCAGGAGAGAAATGCTGGATCCAGTCCAGAGTAATGTAGTATTTTGTGTGAATGTTTAACTTTTTAAAAAATGAAGCTAACTTTTGGTAAAAGAAACTTGCATCAAAGCATTTTCATTGCTTAGGGGGAAACATCCATTTAGTTTGCATCTGTTGACTATCGGATTAAAGGAGAGCTGTGCATACGTATGGATTTTTTTCTTCAGCTACACTAACAGTTCTGGTAAGTGTACTGAATTTGGCTTAAAGGACTCCTTTAGATAGATAAAGCTAAGTGGGAATCTGGCTACAAGCTTAGTAACAGCATAACTAGAGGATGGATGTTCCTTTTGAAACTTCAGGACAGCTGTGTGTGTGCACCATATACACTCACAATCAAGGTGTTGCTTGCTTTTCTTTTGGCTTTTTTGTCCTGTTTGATCAAATCTAAATATACATACTCTATTTACAGCTGAATGGGGTAGGATGTCGGTGTGGGGGGCTGAGAAAGAGGCACTTTCCACACAGATTGGCCACATTCACACAGAATAAACCAGAAAGCCAGAGAATCCTGAAATACCAGATTTACAGCCTGTTTGCTCCCTATTTGGCTCGTGGCCTCTCCGCTCAGCACTGGTTGAGTATCCCATGGGGATGACACATGCTGCAGAGTCAGGAATTCAGACATTGCATTGGCCAAGTCCCTTTCTCCGTATTGAGAAAGGTATGGAATTCCATGCCCCTCAGCAGAGAAAGGTAAAACGGGTGGGGTGATCATGTCATTGGGTATGGCCACACCCCTGCACTAGTGGGAGGAGCATACTGGCAGCAGTTGGGCTGTGTGCACAAGTAGGCAGCTAATGAACAGTAAGATAGAATTCTCTGGAATTCTGGCTTACTGCTTTGTGCGAATACAGGGTTTGTTACGAAGTGGGCCGTTTTTATTGTCCCTGTTTTTACATTCATAGTTTGTCCAATAGTTTAGGAAATGTACTAACACAATGTAAAAACAACCAAGTCTTGTGGCACCAAGGCCAACAAGATTATTATGGTGTAAGCTTTTGTGGATCACATAGCCCACATCATCAGAGGCATTTGAAGCCAGAGGTGACAGAATTGAATTGCCTGAAATATAACTCAGCAATTTCACAGTGGAGTTTTCCTTCTGAAGTACTGTTGTTCAAGAATGTTCACTTTTCGCTCAGAGTGTCCCAATAGGTTCCTGGACTATCATCTGTTTATACCATGCATATGCATACATATCTGGAACTCAGGATAACACTTCATTCATTTCATGAAGTGTAGTCCACGAAAGCTTATGCCAGAATAAATGCATTAGTCTTTAAGGTGCCATAAGATTTTGTTGTTTTTGCCACAGCAGATTGACACTGCTTCTCCTCTGGAAAATTTTGAATACAGTAATACCTTGGATTGCAAGTAACTTGGTTTGAGAGCATTTTGCAAGATGAGCAAATTTTTTAAAAATTTTTGACTTGATAAATGAGCAAGGTCTTGCAAGACAAGTAGTAACTGCTTGCCTCGAGCGGACGTAGCGGGCCGAAATCGGCCCCGCTCACGCCCGCCAGAGACTCGCTTTGATATAAGAGTGTTTTGGATTACAAGCACGGTTCCGGAACGAATTATGCTTGCAATCCAAGGTATTACTGTATGTTCATAATACAGGCAGTCCCCGAGTTAAGAACGTCCAACTTACAGACAACCCATACTTAAGAACGGACTTCTGGGTTCCCCGGTGCAACGTCGTTAACGTAGAGTACATAGCGTAGTATACTACAGAATTTGTGTAATTTACACAATTTGCGTAAATGCCGATTTTAACGTATAGAATGCTGTGCTGTTCCGACTTGCATACACATTCGATTTAAAGACATTCTTAAGAATGGAACTCGTTCGTAACCTGGGGACTGCCTGTATTCAAAACAAAAACACTTCATTCAACACAGGTTCCCAAATTAGTCACCACAGGATGTTACAGTGGCCCCTAACAGGTTGCTTTAAAGATCTAGGCCTGCATATCATAAAGGAACAGAAAATTTGGTTTCCATGTTCAAAGACAGCATACCTTTAATTACTAGGAACAGGAGCAAAATGATTATCATTATAACTCTGCTTGAGATCTTTGCAGGACATCAGGATGACTGCTGCTAGAGAGACAGAATCTGAACTAGAATAGTATGACTTAAGCAACATCTGTATCAAATGCAGCTAATGTAGTATTTATTTAATAGCAATGAAAATAAAATTGAGTGCTACCTATGTTCCAGGGCTGCTGTAATAAATATGTTCCGTATTTATTATAACTCACTCTCAAACTGCAGAGCCAATTTTGGAATACTATCAGATTCACATAAATAACAAACCAAGTAAAGGAAGAAAGGGAATAGATTTTAAAGCAAATTTAATGACAGAAAATGATACAAGATATGTAGTTTTTCAGTTTTTAGGGTGCCTTTTTAGTTTTCTGTCTGCTGGCTTCTTATCATCTGTTGGCGATTCCTGGGCAGATAGCCACTTCAGAGGATAGCGACGGTATATGGGCCATGGAGGGAGCGTGAGCTGTAACAGAAGACACTTCTAAGAAAACTCAGAATTGTTCTTTGATAGACAAGGTTTTTGTAAAGGGTGAGTTCTGGCTAGACTTCAACTTTATGAATAAGTACAAAGCAAGTTACAGCTAAAACAGGGTTGCCACTAAAATTTTATTTTTCATTTCCCTGACCAACATTTGTCAATTTCCCTGACCACCATTCAAATATAACCACAAGTTAAAAAATGAATAGGCCATGTTGCATTAATGCAAGGCTTAATGAAATGTTCCACTCTACAACTACACAAGTCTCAACTGCAAAAATATTTGTCAAAGTAAGAGATTTGTCAAATATTTGTCAAAGTAAGAGATTAATATCAGCTTCTTTCAACATTAACTGTAGCAACATCTGTTGTAATTGCACCAAAAATTACACCAAGATACAAACTTCAATTCAAGTAAACTCTAGCAAATGACATAACATTTTTGTTATTGTTTTAAAGGTACACTAAAAATATATATAAACGTTCTATCTAAAATGGTTTCTCTGAAGCCACATTACGGAACTTATAGTTTTGAAATTGCAGTAATAAAGTTAGAAATTAGAATACAAGTAATCTGTTTAAAGAATAAAGATTTAAGATATAAAACTATCACTTTTACAGTTTTTTCTTTTTATTTCGTAACTCTCTTAGTTTCTCAATTGTTTCCTCTTCCATTTTGGCTTCTTTCAATCTTTTTTTTTTTTTTTTAGCATTTGCAAGATGTTTAATTTGTCCCTCAAGTTTCTTCTTTTCTTCTGAATTTCTTGTTGCTTATGGTGTTTAGCCTCCAAGTGCTCAGTGTAGCGTGCATGGGCATGCCTGACTGACTGCAACAGATTCCTATCAATTACAACAGATCCAAGTCCTCCACTGTTCAAGACAGCATCATAAACCTGACGTTGACAGACAACAGTTTCTTCATGCAAGTTCTCAATTAACATTGACTTATTAACTGAAAATCCAGTTTCAACAGAAGCATTACCATGAGACAGGATAAGGCACATTTTGACAACAGTCCACAGGTCTGAGAAACTTTTGTTGGACATCAAAATACCACTGTAAAATGCATCCAGTCCAACTTCATCATTTTGTTTTGCAACATATGCTTGAAATTGAGCCTTGAACTCATTGTGGGCAGCTGTGGTTAAAGTAGTGTATTGTTGCTTTGATTTTTCCGCTACTGGGTCATTGATTGATCTGATTTGCTGCATGTAGAGCTTCAAGAACAGCCCCTATTCTGGTGATTCCAAGATTTGGCTTGTATAAAATGATATTAGGATCTAATGCTGATAGGCCACGCACCATCTTGAACTTCGAAGGACTTCTCTCAATCAACTTTTCAACAACAGCTACTACCATGTTTCAACACCCTAGGCAAAACTCAGCCACTTGACGTTCACTCAGTTTAGTTTCTTTCAACAGCTTCTTTGCTGCAAAGCCAATGTCAACCTTGCTTCTGTCAAGCAAGTTCTCAGACAATTTCATGTCAATTATTAACAACTGGGAACCAGAAGACACGTTTTGCAGCGTTTCCAATTTTATGCAACGACTCAGCTTCTTGATTAGCTTACAAAGCTCTTCATACAAAAAAGGTGCCAATGGTTTTTGGTTTTGAAACCTTTGTAGAAATGGCTCACAATCTCCAGCAATCGTTTTCATGAAAGCCATTTTGCACTTCATGAGTGGATCTTGCATTGCAGCTTTTATACAAATTGCAGGTTTACTGTGGGGGAGTTTTGCTTCTTCCACATACTTCTTGATGTTGTCAAAAGCAGTCATAGCTCTATCAAGGCACTTAACATTCTCCAACCACCTAATGGAGCAAAACTTCAGGGGAAATAGTGTGCATCCAGTCATAGCAGTGTATGATGCCCTCCTAGCTGGGGAATCTTTGAACAGATAATACATGTTGTGCAAGACTGAATTCAGGTCCCATTTCACTGCTTGCAATCCTGTTTTAAAAGACCCATGTACAACATGAAGGCTACAAATTCCAAAGTCAGTCAATTCTTTTCCTTCTTCTTTACAGTCAAGGTTGGTTTTAATTTCTTTTAGTTTTCTCAGAAAAAGGTGATTTGCATTTGGCCCATCCATAGATACTGTAATAATTTTGCAACTGATAAGGAAGACATGCCTTCTTGAAACTACTGAAGAAGGTCTTCAGCAGTAGCAGTTTGAAGAAAAACACTGGTTAGAAACCGTGTGGAAACTTTATGACAGTAATCATCCCAAAAACGAACCACTAAATCCATCTGTCCCTTTTGAACCACTTTATTCAAAGCTTCATCAAAACAGATAACAAATGTTTGGCATTCAGTAAAAGATCAGAGAAATATGGTGCCAAGCCCAAAGCAACAACATACTTTGCTTTTGTTTTTCCAAGATGAAACTGTTGAGCTATCTGAGAACATTCGCTTGAATAACTCACTGATGTTGTTACGAGTGTTAAATGACATCTTCTTCATCACCAGTTGCAAAGCCCACAGGCACTCTGCTGTCCTAACACAGTCCTTGATTATATAGGCAGCCATACTAGTTTCTGTGGTGGGTAATTCTTTGCCATTTTCATCACTCTGATCATGTTTTCCAGTTTTCTACAGGGTCTGTCTCTTCACCCTCTCTGGTTTTACTATCTGAACTTGTACTTGGCTTTGAACCTAAACATACTGCGATGGACTGTTGACTTGATTTAATTTTCAGGTTCTTCTGATGTAATGGTCCTTGTGCATGAGACTCCACAGCTCTAATTCCCATATTAGTTATTTCAAAGGTTTTGTAGCACACTTTACAATAACCTTTGCATTTGTCTTCAGCAACTGGTGATAGCCATGGAATGAAGTCAGGATGAAGTTTGAAATCCAGCCACTGCATATTAAAAACTGCCCTCTTAGAAGCCAACTTCAAAATGTGGTTTCAGATACAGCCGTACACAGAACCACCTGCCTGACACCAAGATGTTAGCAGATTTGTTTTCTGGCAAGTAGGAACTTTCCAAAGCTGGGAAAGTTTCACTTTCACTTTCTGGTTCCAGAAAGTATAATGACAAAACGTCCATTCCATACACAAGCATGACCCAAAAACATGCTCATCTTTATATGTAAGTTAAATGCAGTACTAGCAGGTAGAGATGAAAACAGCTAGATGTTTAAAGTTTGTATATTGCTAAATTTGCTTTGCAAATGCTACAGGCAGACCTTGGAAATCATGCAGGGACAGAGCTCAACAAACACATTAGGCTGGTTGCTGGGGGTGGAGCTGAGAAAAAAGTGGAGCTGGGAAAGGGCATCATTAAGTTTTACTTGTATTCTGCTACTTCTCTATTCCAGTTGCCACAAGAACGGATCATGCTCTTGCAGCAGCAGGTCAAAAATCCACTGCTTGAATATATTTTAATCACAATTTCCCTGACTTTCCCTGACCAATTTCCATTTCCCTGACTTTCCAGAAAGTGGCAACCCTGTAAAAGGAATCTTTTGAAGCAGTGCTTCCATGTTTATAGTGCAATCATTTCAAACACGTGCAAAATAGGAGCAGGATCAATGGAGATCTCAAAGGAAAACTAAAACAAATATCAAGGCAACGGTATTGCACAGATTATAAGCACTGTAGTGTATTGTCCAAAGAAACATGTTTTGTATTTATTTTGCAGGGAGTGTGCTTGCATTACAACTGCAATCTACCACAGTCTTCACAGGATTCATTATTTTAGCTACACTGCATATATTCTTTGCTATAAAAAGTCAAGTGCTTACCAGGCATGCTAAAACAAATCCAGCCATTACTATGTAAACTGTCCAGCCAAACTGTTCAGTGATGTACCCATAAATGAAGCCAATTACCTACAAGAAACAATTAAAATAAGTCAAAGAAAATTATAGGCTACTCCACAGACTCTATGTGACAGAATTTTAAAGGGAGCACTAGCAGACAAACTCATTTAGGAGGTAGTGTTAGGAATTGACAACAGGATAGCATCAAACTCTTAATCACCATTCATTTGGACTTTTAGACTATGGCTCAAGCCACATTCAAATATAAACATACAGGTTTGGATCCAATTAATCTTTTCTGAGAATGGAAGGGACTGAGATTTCTGCCTATTCCCCTTGCAGCCTTCCACAATGTTCTGAAGTGTCCCCAATCCTCCAGAACTTTTCATGGGGAAGGAGGAATAAAATCAATTGCTTCTCCCTCTCCTGTGAGTTCCAATCACAGGAACTCTGAAATCAAGTTACACAAAATATAAACATAAAAATCAGACTACTTAAAACCATGCTTGAACGTTACTAGTGACTTTGATCTAATGTTACATTCAAAAAGAGATCCTTATTTACAGTACTTGTCTTAAATCTTAAAATGCTGAAGGCTGCAGGTGTAAGCCCACTTACTAGGGAGTAAGTTCCACTGATCACTGTAGGGCTTAATTCAGTGTAAATTCAATAGGTAGGCAACCTTTTTGGGCCATGGGTTCATTGGGCAATTTGAGAAACTGTCCTGGGCACTGCCACAAAATGGCTGCCATGGGAGGCATGGCAAAGGACAAGTAACCTGCCCCAAAGACTAATTACAAGGCAGAAGTGGTGTTTGATCCCCAACACACTAAACAACTCTTTGAACCCAGTTTTCAGCACCAACAGAAAGTTAGTTCACAGTAATCCCAGCTGCTGGGAGGTGTAGGACACCCTGGTGCATTCGTCCCGGCGGCATCATGTTGCCTACACCTGATGTAGCAGATCACACAACAATCATCAACTTGGCCTCAATATACCAGATTTAAGCTGCAATTCCAAACAGTTACCAGGATGTAATCCCCCAACATAGTGGGACTTTCTGAGTTGCATTGGTAGTGTTATGTATGCTTCACTCTATACATAGTAGATAGCATTTTGATTTCATTATACTTACAGCAGAGAAAAGAATGATTCCCTGAAAAATCTGCTCTGCTAGTTTTTGGCCTTTGTAGTCCTGTGGAAAAAGAAAAGATTTGATAGCGCTGCCACTTCCCCCCAATGCCAGTGATTCTTGTGGTTTCTGGAATGGTGGTTTTTGGAATTGTAGCATATAGACAGCGAATAAGCACTTCTGATAAGAAGGAAAAATACTGTAACGACAAGCCTAAAATTAGTTTAAATCAAACAAGCTTGAGGACTCTTAAGTGAAGAGATCTTAACAACTGGGTATTTCTACTGAATTTCTACTCGACAAGACCGAGGTACTTCTGGTGGGGAGACAAGGGAAGGGGGCTGTTGACCTGGTGCTGAATGGGGTACATCTACCCCTGAAGGACCAGGTCCGCAGCTTGGGGGTCATTCTAGACTCCCAGCTGTCCATGGAGGCTCAGGTGTCAGCTGTAAGCCGGGCAACGCTGTATCAACTCCATCTGATACGGCAGCTGCACCCCTACCTTCCTAATCATCTGCTCCCATCAGTGGTTCATGCCTTGGTCTCCTCTCACCTAGACTACTGTAATGCGCTCTATGTGGGGTTACCCTGGAAGACGATTCGGAAGCTTCAGCTGGTACAGAACGCGGCGGCTCGCCTGATTAAGGGCAGCCGCTGGACATGATCACATCACGCCAGTGCTTAATGAGTTGCACTGGCTACCAGTTGCTTGCTGAGCCGAATTCAAGGTGTTGGTTTTGACCTTTAAAACCCTACACGGCTCCGGCCCAGTTTATCTCAAGAAGCGCCTCCAGCAACATCAAGTAGGCCGCTCAACAAGATCTGCCACAGATGGCCTTCTCCTTATCCCATCAGCCAGAGCAGCCAGGCTGGTGGGGACTAGGAAGAGGGCCTTCTCTGTGGCGGCCCCCACATTATGGAACTCCCTCCCTAGTGACCTTCGCCATGCCCCCTCCGTGATGAGCTTCTGCCGTGCATTTAAAAAATGGCTGTTCAGGCAGGAATATGGGATGGGTTAGGATTTTAAAAGATTTTTTAATATTGTTTTATCATATTTTATTGTATTGTTTTTACTGTATTATTTTAATTGTACATAGCCATGGTGGCCGGGTGAGCGGCCAGATGGGCGATTAATAAATATAAGAAATAAAATTTAAAGAGGGGGGGGGAAGAGGGAGAGAAAGAAGTTTATTGCCAGATCCTACACTGTGCTGTACAATTCAATACCAGTGCAGTGACCTACCAGCAGCCTTAGTGTGGCAGATACTGATACTATTGCACTTCTGCTTGCCCTCATCTCTGCCCTAGCACACACGTCATGCAATGTACGTACACAGCACTGGTGGGGGACAGGAATTTATTTTATTTATTTATTTATTACATTTCTATACCGCCTTTCTGCTAAGGCACCCAAAGCGGTTTACAATGTTTAAATACACAAACAAACGTTACCCCCCCCCCCCAAACCAAACATACACCAGTTCTCTCAGGCCAACTGAAGGCTTCTTCTGGAGCTGCTGGTACAATCTCCCTGGCCTGGGCTTTTCTTCTGCCTTCCCTCTGTAGCCCCAGGGAAGGTGGGGGAGGGGCTGCCCCAACAGTCCTCTCAGGCCGGTGATGGTTGTTTCAGGAGCTGATGGCAGTTGCTCCCGGCCTGGAATAGAGTCAGATCACAGCTGACTCCTTTGTGGCATATTTAGAGCCAGCTAACTATGGATGTCCCTAAGTAATGGCATAATCCAGCATCTTGCAGGTTTTGACAGTATGTTTGTCATGTAGTTTTGCCTAACAAGGTGCGGAGCAGGATGGCTCTGCTCTGCATGGCAGGAAAACAATCTTGTATGTGCCATAGCAGCTTTGTAGGATTGTTCAAAGGCCTGTTTCAAGTCATGTTTTCATGGCTTCACTTACGTTATTATTCTGAAAAATTGTTATCAGTCCTCCCATGAGTGTTATACATGACGAAACATGTGGAGGCTTCAAAAATGTTTCCAAATAGCCAGGAATGTGGTGCGTTGGCACAGAGACTCTGCATTAAATAGATTCACATCACCAAAGTGAGCAGTGTATCCACGTCAAAACCAAGCATTTCTTGGTGGCTTTCATATGGCTAACGTAACATGAAACAGTCTTCAGTGTTTTACTTTTCCTACTGGAGTACCCCTGTTGTATTTATGTTAACATCACAGTCTTTAACTACTACAATGGAGATTATTAGATTAAAATGCGAAGAATGTACTCTCTAATTCAGTGGTTCTCAACCTTTGTTGCCCCATGCACCCTTTTCACCATATGTCAGAATGTCACTCCCCCCTTTCCAAGATTGTCTGACTTAATCTGTGCCATACAATAAAGGGTGATGTCCTGTAGATTACGTACAATCTGTAGAATTGTAATTTGTAGAAAGATCAGTATTCCAACAATTTGAGTCTGTGGTCCCAATTCCACCAGAAACCCTAAATTCCCCCCCCCCCGGGGGAATTCCCTCCTGTTGAGAACCCCTGCTGTAATTGATATGTTAAAAATATAAAGTGCTTTAGATATTAACAGTAAGATATCCAACTACATTTAAAGCCAAGGGCCGGTCTGCACATATCCATATTGCTAACAGAGACAAACTTAGTACTGTATAGTTATTCTATGCGCCATCATGTTAAGTCCAACTGACTTAAACTAGGTAAATTCTATACAAGCTTACTTGACACTAAGTCCCATTGAACCCAACTTGGAATTTACTTCTGAGTAAATGCATAAAGCTGCAGAGGCCCACTGATTGTGGCTTAAGACTGCAATCCTCAACATACTTTACAGAGAAGTGCTGCTTTTGACCTATAAAAGCCTTATACAGAGCACCTCTTCCCATATGTACCTATGCCCTAAGATCATCAATGAAGGCTCTTCTCAGAGTGCGGGGGGGGGGGGGTGTCCTTCAAATCTGGAGTACAGAAGATGGCTATGAGGGAGAGGGCCTTTGTGGAAAACTCTCCCAGCGCCTACATTAATGTCCTTTTGTCACGAAACAAATACTTTTTCATTCTTCCGGGCCTTTTAAAGCCATCAATGAAGCTCTTTAATATCTTTTAATTATTATTTTAGCTCTCTGTATTAAATCATCTCTGTTGACAATTGTTTTATCCTTGTGTCCTGGTTCTGGATTTCAGCGTTGAACTTGATTGCCTTATATTTTTACACTTGTTCTGCATAGATGTCGCCTGTGGAATTAGGCTAGAAAATATAAACAAAAGTCCCACTAAAATCAAAGGGACTGACTTCTCAGTAGAAATACTAAGCGATTGGGCTTTAATCTTATCAGGCCGATAATCAATGAGCTACGGACAGGGTAAGAGTTCTGATTCTAATTTTCCCTACAAGCCGCTGGCGGCCGAGCACGGTATTATCATCAGACCATCACCTTCTCTGGTAAGGACACGTCTGCTTTATTATCGTATGCAGTCAGGTAGTCCCTTATCCCGTGCCCAGGCGCCGTACCACTTCCTGCCCGACATGAATGCAGAGAGGAAGGCTTCCCTCCCCTTACTAAGGGTGCTCTGCAGGAGGCGGAGGAGGGCTGCAGGGGAGGGCGCCTTTCCCCGCAGGCAGGCGATGCCATCCCAGCGCCTTCACACAGGCGCCCACATCTCCGCTCCCAGCCCATGCCCCTTACCATGTGTGTGGGGATGGATCGGAATATGCTGAGCATGTTGTCCGGCTGACAGGGGGAACCTCGAGCTTCGTGGCCGCTGTCCGGGGGGAAAGGCGGCGGCGGCAGCTCTTGCGTTTCGGGCTGCAAAGCAGGGTCCGAGCTCGACAGGGGTTCTTCAGCCCTGCCGGGGGGCGTCCTACTCTCAGGCAGCTGAAGAGGGTCGCCCTGCGAATTGGCGTCCGAGGCGGAAGAATCGAGCGAGGAGGAGTCGAAAAGCGCTTCCGGCTCTTTCGCTGAGGCGGCTCTGTGCCGTAAGGCGGGCACTGCCGAACTTACCGGAATCGACGCTTTCTTGGCTCGCCTCATCGCGCTTGGACTTCCGGGGCAGCTCGGGCGGAAAGAGCGGAGAGAGGCCTGGCTCCTCTACTCAGGCCTCAGCATGAACAAGAGTGTTCCCCATGCTAACGTCTCCGGCTCTCGCCCGGCGACCGACCGACAGCCCCTTAAGCCATGGAGAGGCTTCTCCGCGGCCTGTGTCTCCATGGGAACAGGCATGCGAGGAGCACTAGGACCCCCCTCCCCCCGGTTCAGAATGGACCTTAGCAACGCCGAGCGTCTAACGTGCTGCCTGCTCGTCGTGCTTTGTTCTCGGCCACGGCCGGAGTTTGCATGTAACCGTGGGAAAGCACTTGGGGTTAAGGAGCTGCTCTATGGAATACTGTACCAACGAGCCTTTTTATGCATTATTTTGTTTTCGGATCAGGCACTATGAAAGGCAACCTCTTCTACTCCAGCGGCTGACAACTTGCTCCTGCTGTTGAGTTGGCATTTCGCTCGTGGCTGCCAGACTATGCGAAGGGGTAGGAGCAATAGGAGGACCTCTTTTTCCCCCATGCAAACAAGTAAGACTCGTGGGAATAGATAGAAGAAACTTATCCGCTACTCCCTGTCTGCTTAGAGGCATCCTAAATAGTAAGCATAATGGCTTATTGTTAATATTGTTATTCATCTTCTTTCTCCTCCTCATATATGGAGCATATCCAGTCAGCTGGCCAGCCTTTCTCAGCTAATGACTGGTAGGCAAACAAGGCATAGCTGCTCGGTTTTGGAGGGAATAGGTAGTTCGCCTTTAACTGGTGGGTGGTTGTAACCCGTAGCCGAGTTTACCTGCAGTGGGTTGTACCAGCAATGGAGAGAAACAAAGTGGATAGATACAAAGAGAAGCAAGTGAAAAGATAGGACTGAGGACTGAGTTAGGCAGCATAAAGGTAGAAATAATACATGCAGTTAAACAAATCAAATGTCACGGCTAAAAGTGGGTCCTGCGTCTGGAAAGGTTTACAGCCAGGTGTGTAGATGAACTAAAATGGCAAGCCCAGCAGAGCAGTGCAAAACACTTACATACCTGCTGCATAACTGAATCTGTTTCACTTCTATCTAGCGGTGGCAGTTTGATGGTAATTCCAAAACTGGACAGTTTCTTTTTTGAGAGAAGGTGAATTTATATTAAAATGTGACATTGCAAGACTGGTGGAATTTATAGTGCAGTCAATCAATTTCTCCTTGCGACTGGGGCAAATATGAATAATGTGCAGTGTCGTGTGTATAAAATTAGTCTTGGTTGCAGTCAGTAGCTAATCTACGCAGGAGCAGCTTCATTAAACACCAGTGGCATTGCTCCAGAATGTAAATTGTGACCTATAAGGCTGATTTATTAACTACCTGAGCCACTACACGTACATTAAATTTTCATCCCAAAATAATCCTACAGTTCATAATGTAGGGAAACGACTATCTTTTCATTTATCAATGACTAATTGATTACTACTTTTACTCTGGAATAGCAGATTAACTTGGATTACTGAGATGGTTGCTCACATTGGTTTGCATCAACCGGGTTTACAGAGCAGCAGAGGCAGAAGGATAGGACACTAGAATGCAAGTGGTGCTCAGTCACATAGATTGCAGCATGTGTCTTAAAGAAGGCAGTGCTGTGGCAGCAATAACAACTACCTTGGTGTCTGTGCAAAATGCCACGTAGTAAAAATATTCTAGGTGAAGGGGTCTGATAAACTTGGACGATCTGTCTGAAGGCCAACTTTTCTCTCTCGAATCAGATTGCAGCCTGCTACATAGAAAAAAATTGCTTTGTACAGTATTTGTCTCAGCTTGGGAGTGGATGGTTCAACTATAGAAAGAGAGGTGAGGATCTAAGAAATGGGTAAATAAGCGGAAAAAGCTGGCAAAGTGCTGTGGCAAAGATGGCTCAGAAATTACATCTCAAAATGTTTCTCATGCTTGTTGTGCTTATGGTGGAATCCTAGGTAGAGATGTAGGCTTGGGGGGGGGGGGATCCTTGGGAAATAGCCAGACAAATTAGGGGAAAAAATGTTTCCAATGAAAATTTCCCAAAAGCCATAGGGAAGAAGGGGGGGGGGGATGTAAAAAAATAAATAAATCAGGCCCCTCCCCCATTTTTCTGAGTTCTTTCCTCCCCCCCCCCAGGCCTCCACATCCCTAAACATGGTTAATTTGCTTGAAATCTTTATTCGCTACACCTACAGCCCTATCCTATGTGGGTGCCCGCAACCTAAGCAGGGTCAAGCCTGTTTATTATTTGGATGGGAGACCCCTCCTCTAGTTTCCTGCATTGAGCAGGGGGTTGGACTCGATGGCCTTGTAGGCTCCTTCCAACTCTATCTATGAAATCTATGCAAACCCTCTGAACCTGGAGGATTATGGGCATCCAACTGAGGGTGGAAGGAAGGAGTGCAGCGAATAGGATAGCCGCCACATTCCCCTCACCCTCAAAAACATTTAGACAGCCGATTTCAGCCATCTAAATGTTTTACCTCTCCTCGCAAGCAGGAGAGGCCAAAGCACTGCCTTGATTACTCGGAAGCCAAGCAGTACCTCACTTCGCCCCGCCCCGCCCCGCCCCTAGGAACGCCCCCCCCCCCCCCCCAGCAAGAACAAAAGTTGGTCTTCTGGCTTTGGTTCCCAGCCGGCGCAGAAAGAACCGTGCCGGCTGCGAGGTGGGCGGTGCTCTGCATTCGGACTTCCCACTGCGACCTTACAAGGGATCTTCCAGGCAAGGTCGGAGGGCCATAGGATTGTACCCTTAAAAGTACTTTTTATATTAGAATACCTTAACAAAATGATTATCATTATAACTGCTTGAGATCTTCGGAGGACATCAGGATGACTGCTGCTAGAGAGACAGAATCTGAACTAGAATAGTATGACTTAAGCAACATCTGTATCAAATGCAGCTAATGTAGTATTTATTTAATAGCAATGAAAATAAAATTGAGTGCTACCTGTGTTCCAGGCTGCTGTAATAAATATGTTCCGTATTTATTATAACTCACTCTCAAACTGCAGAGCCAATTTTGGAATACTGTCAGATTCACATAAATAACAAACCAAGTAAAAGAAGAAAGGGAATAGATTTTAAAGCAAATTTAATGACAGAAAATGATACAAGATATGTAGTTTTTCAGTTTTTAGGGTGCCTTTTTAGTTTTCTGTCTGCTGGCTTCTTATCATCTGTTGCCGATTCCTGGGCAGATAGCCACTTCAGAGGATAGCGACGGTATATGGGCCATGGAGGGAGCGTGAGCTGTAACAGAAGACACTTCTAAGAAAACTCAGAATTGTTCTTTGATAGACAAGGTTTTTGTAAAGGCTTGAGTTCTGGCTAGACTTCAACTTTATGAATAAGTACAAAGCAAGTTAAAGCTAAAAGGAATCTTTTGAAGCAGTGCTTCCATGTTTATAGTGCAATCATTTCATACGTGTGCAAAATAGGAGCAGGATCAACGGAGATCTCAAAGGAAAACTAAAACAAATATCAAGGCAACAGTATTGCACAGATTATAAGCACTGTAGTGTATTGTCCAAAGAAACATGTTTTGTATTTATTTTGCAGGGAGTGTGCTTGCATTACAACTGCAATCTACCACAGTCTTCACAGGATTCATTATTTTAGCTACACTGCATATATTCTTTGCTATAAAAAGTCAAGTGCTTACCAGGCATGCTAAAACAAATCCAGCCATTACTATGTAAACTGTCCAGCCAAACTGTTCAGTGATGTACCCATAAATGAAGCCAATTACCTACAAGAAACAATTAAAATAAGTCAAAGAAAATTATAGGCTATTCCACAGACTCTATGTGACAGAGTTTTAAAGGGAGCACTAGCAGACAAACTCATTAGGAGGTAGTGTTAGGAATTGACAACAGGATAGCATCAAACTCTTAATCACCATTCATTTGGACTTTTAGACTATGGCTCAAGCCACATTCAAATATAAACATACAGGTTTGGATCCAATTAATCTTTTCTGAGAATGGAAGGGACTGAGATTTCTGCCTATTCCCCTTACAGCCTTCCACAATGTTCTGAAGTGTCCCCAATCCCCCAGAACAGCTTTTCAGGGGGAAGGAGGAATAAACTCAATTGCTTTTCCCTCTCCTGTGAGTTCCAATCACAGGAACTCTGAAATCAAGTTACACAAAATATAAACATAAAAATCAGACTACTTAAAACCATGCTTGAGCATTACTAGTGACTTTGATATAATGTTACATACAAAAAGAGATCCTTATTTACAGTACTTGTCTTAAATCTTAAAATGCTTAAGGCTGCAGGTGTAAGCCCACTTATTAGGGAGTAAGTTCCACTGATCATTGTAGGACTTAATTCAGTGTAAATTCAATAGGTAGGCAACCTTTTTGGGCCATGGGTTCATTGGGCAATTTGAGAAACTGTCCTGGGCACTGCCACAAAATGGCTGCCATGGGAGGCATGGCAAAGGACAAGTCACCTGCCCAAAAGACTAACTACAAGGCAGAAGTGGTGTTTGATCCCCAACACACTAAACGACTCTTTGAACCCAGTTTTCAGCACCAACAGAAAGCTAGTTCACAGTAACCCCAGCTGCTGGTAAGAAAATGTTATTTTTTTTTTTGAAACGTGAGAGGTGTAGGACACCCTGGTGCATTCGTCCCAGCGGCATCACGTTGCCTAACCTTGATGTAGCGGATCACACAACAATCATCAACTTGGCCTCAATATACCAGATTTAAGCTGCAATTCCAAACAGTTACCAGGATGTAATCCCCCAACATAGTGGGACTTTCTGAGTTGCATTGGTAGTGTTATTATGTATGCTTCATTTTATACATAGTAGAGAGCATTTTGATTTCATTATACTTACAGCAGATAAAAGAATGATTCCCTGAAAAATCTGCTCTGCTAGTTTTTGGCCTTTGTAGTCCTGTGGAAAAAGAAAAGATTTGATAGCGCTGCCACTTCCCCCCAATGCCAGTGATTCTTGTGGTTTCTGGAATGGTGGTTTTTTTGGAATTGTAGCATATAGACAGAGAATAAGCACTTCTGATAAGAAGGAAAAATACTGTAACGACAAGCCTAAAATTAGTTTAAATCAAACAAGCTTGAGGACTCTTAAGTGAAGAGATCTTAACAACTGGGCATTTCTACTGAATTTAAGGAGGGGCAGGGAGAGAAAGAAGTGTATTGCCAGATCCTACACTGTGCTGTACAATTCAATACCAGTGCAGCGACCTACCTGCAGCCTTAGTGTGGCAGATACTGATACTATTGCACTTCTGCTTGCCCTCATCTCTGCCCTAGCACACACGTCATGCAATGTACTTACACAGTACTGGTGGAGGACAGGAATAGAGTCAGATCACAGCTGACTCCTTTGTGGCATATTTAGAGCCAGCTAACTATGGATGTCCCTAAGTAATGGCATAATCCAGCATCTTGCAGGTTTTGACAGTATGTTTGTCAAGTAGTTTTGCCTAACAAGGTGCAGAGCAGGATGGCTCTGCTCTGCATGGCAGGAAAACAATCTTGTATGTGCCTATAGCAGCTTTGTAGGATTGTTCAAAGGCCTGTTTCAAGTCATGTTTTCATGGCTTCACTTATGTTATTATTCTGAAAAATTGTTATCAGTCCTCCCATGAGTGTTATACATGACGAAACATGTGGAGGCTTCAAAAAATGTTTCCAAATAGCCAGGAATAGCTCTGTGGTGCGTTGGCACAGAGACTCTGCATTAAATAGATTCACATCACCAAAGTGAGCAGTGTATCCACGTCAAAACCAGGCATTTCTTGGTGGCTTTCATATGGCTAACGTAACATGAAACAGTCTTCAGTGTTTTACTTTTCCTACTGGAGTACCCCTGTTGTATTTATGTTAACATCACAGTCTTTAACTACTACAATGGAGATTATTAGATTAAAATGCGAAGAATGTACTCTCTAATTCAGTGGTTCTCAACCTTTGTTGCCCCATGCACCCTTTTCACCATATGTCAGAATGTCACTCCCCCCTTTCCAAGATTGTCTGACTTAATCTGTGCCATACAATAAAGGGTGATGTCCTGTAGATTACGTACAATCTGTAGAATTGTAATTTGTAGAAAGATCAGTATTCCAACAATTTGAGTCTGTGGTCCCAATTCCACCAGAAACCCTAAAATCCCCCCCCCCCGGGAATTCCCTCCTGGTTGAGAACCCCTGCTGTAATTGATATGTTAAAAATATAAAGTGCTTTAGATATTAACAGTAAGATATCCAACTGCATTTAAAGCCAAGGGCCGGTCTGCACATATCCATATTGCTAACAGAGAAAAACTTAGTATAGTTATTCTATGCGCCATCATGTTAAGTCCAACTGACTTAAACTAGGTAAATTCTAGTTTAAATTAAACTAGGTAAATTTTACAAGCTTACCGTACTTGACACTAAGTCCCATTGAACCCAACTTGGAATTTACTTCTGAGTAAATGCATAAAATCAAGCTGCAGAGGCCCACTGATTGTGGCTTAAGACTGCAATCCTCAACATACTTTACAGAGAAGTGCTGTTTTTGACCTATACAAGCCTTATACAGAGCACCTCTTCCCATATGTACCTATGCCCTCAGATGACAGATCATCAATGGACGTTCTTCTCAGAGTGCGGGGGGGGGGGGGGTACTTCAAATCTGGAGTACAGAAGATGGCTATGAGGGAGAAGGCCTTTGTGGAAAACTCTCCCAGCGCCTACATTAATGTCCTTTTGTCACGAAACAAATACTTTTTCATTTTTCCAGGCCTTTTAAAGCCATCAATGAAACTCTTTAATATCTTTTAATTATTATTTTAGCTCTCTGTATTAAATCATCTCTGTTGACAATTGTTTTATCCTTGTGTCCTGGATCTGGATTTCAGCGTTGAACTTGATTGCCTTATATTTTTACACTTGTTCTGCATATATGTTGCCTGTGGAATTAGGCTAGAAAATATAAACAAAAGTCCCAGTAAAATCAAAGGGACTGACTTCTCAGTAGAAATACTAAGCGATTGGGCTTTAATCTTATCAGGCCGATAATCAATGAGCTACGGACAGGGTAAGAGTTCTGATTCTAATTTTCCCTACAAGCCGCTGGCTGCTGAGCACGGTATATCATCAGACCATCATCTTCTCTGGTAAGGACACGTCTGCTTTATTATCGTATGCAGGTCAGGTAGTCCCTTATCCCGTGCCCAGGCGCCGTACCACTTCCTGCCCGACATGAAAGCAGAGGAAGGCTTCTCTCCTCTTACTAATGGTGCTCTGCAGGAGGCGGAGGAGGGCTGCAGGGGAGGGCGCCTTTCCCCGCAGGCAGGCGATGCCATCCCAGCGCCTTCACACAGGCGCCCACATCTCCGCCCCCAGCCCATGCCCCTTACCATGTGTGTGGGGATGGATCGGAATATGCTGAGCATGTTGTCCGGCTGACAGGGTGAACCTCGAGCTTCGTGGCCGCTGTCCGGGGGGAAAGGCGGCGGCGGCGGCGGCAGCTCTTGCGGTTCGGGCTGCAAAGCAGGGTCCGAGCTCGACAGGGGTTCTTCAGCCCTGCCGGGAGGCGTCCTACTCTCAGGCAGCTGAAGAGGGTCGCCCTGCGAATTGGCGTCCGAGGCGGAAGAATCGAGCGAGGAGGAGTCGAAAAGCGCTTCCGGCTCTTTCGCTGAGGCGGCTCTGTGCCGTAAGGCGGGCACTGCCGAACTTACCGGAATCGACGCTTTCTTGGCTCGCCTCATCGCGCTTGGACTTCCGGGGCAGCTCGGGCGGAAAGAGCGGAGAGAGGCCTGGCTCCTCTACTCAGGCCTCAGCATGAACAAGAGTGTTCCCCACTGCTAACGTCTCCGGCTCTCGCCCGGCGACCGACCGACAGCCCCTTAAGCCATGGAGAGGCTTCTCTGCGGCCTGTGGAGCGCTCGCCTGCGTCTCCATGGGAACAGGCACGCGAGGAGCACTAGGACCCCCCTCCCTCCCGGTTCAGAATGGACCGTAGCAACGCCGAGCGTCTAACGTGCTGCCTGCTCGTCGTGCTTTGTTCTCGGCCACGGCCGGAGTTTGCATGTAACCGTGGAAAAGCACTTGGGGTTAACGAGCTGCTCTATGGAATACTGTACCAACGAGCCTTTTTATGCATTATTTTGTTTTCGGATCAGGCACTATGAAAGGCAACCTCTTCTACTCCAGCGGCTGACAACTCGCTCCTGCTGTTGAGTTGGCATTTCGCTCGTGGCTGCCAGACTATGCGAAAGGGTAGGAGCAATAGGAGGACCTCTTTTTTCCCGATGCAAACAAGTAAGACTCGTGGGAATAGATAGAAGAAACTTATCCGCTACTCCCTGTCTGCTTAGAGGCATCCTAAATAGTAAGCATAATGGCTTATTGTTAATATTGTTATTCATCTTCTTTCTCCTCCTCATATATGGAGCATATCCAGTCAGCTGGCCAGCCTTTCTCAGCTAATGACTGGTAGGCAAACAAGGCATAGCTGCTCGGTTTTGGAGGGAATAGGTAGTTCGCCTTTAACTGGTGGGTGGTTGTAAGCCGTAGCCGAGGTTACCTGCAGTGGGTTGTACCAGCAATGGAGAGAAACAAAGTGGATAGATACAAAGAGAAGCAAGTGAAAAGATAGGAGGACTGAGTTAGGCAGAGTAAAGGTAGAAATAATACATGCAGTTAAACAAATCAAATGTCACGGCTAAAAGTGGGTCCTGCGTCTGGAAAGGTTTACAGCCAGGTGTGTAGATGAACTAAAATGGCAAGCCCAGCAGAGCAGTGCAAAACACTTATCGGTACATACCTGCTGCATAAGTGAATCTGTTTCACTTCTATCTAGCGGTGGCAGTTTGATGGTAATTCCAAAACTGGACAGTTTCTTTTTTGAGAGAAGGTGAATTTATATTAAAATGTGACATTGCAAGACTGGTGGAATTTATAGTGCAGTCAATCAATTTCTCCTTGCGACTGGGGCAAATATGAATAATGTGCAGTGTCGTGTGTATAAAATTAGTCTTGGTTGCAGTCAGTAGCTAATCTACGCAGGAGCAGCTTCATTAAACACCAGTGGTATTGCTCCAGAATGTAAATTGTGACCTATAAGGCTGATTTATTAACTACCTGAGCCACTACACGTACATTAAATTTTCATCCCAAAATAATCCTACAGTTCATAATGTAGGGAAACGACTATCTTTTCATTTATCAATGATAATCGATTACTACTTTTACTGTGGAATAGCAGATTGACTTGGATTACTGAGATGGTTGCTCACATTGGTTTGCATCAACCGGGTTTACAGAGCAGCAGAGGCAGAAGGATAGGACACTAGAATGCAAGTGGTGCTCAGTCACATAGATTGCAGCATGTGTCTTAAAGAAGGCAGTGCTGTGGCAGCAATAACAACTACCTTGGTGTCTGTGCAAAATGCCACGTAGTAAAAATATTCTAGGAGGTGAAGTGGTCTGATAAACTTGGATTACCTATCTGTCTGAAGGCCAAGTTTTCTCTCTCGAATCAGATTGCAGCCTGCTACATAGAAAAAAATTGCTTTGTATTTGTCTCAGCTTGGGAGTGGATGGTTCAACTATAGAAAGAGAGGTGAGGATCTATGAAATGGGAGTAGCTTTCATCATCCTAGGTAAGTAAGTGGAAAGAGCTGGCAAAGTGCTGTGGCAAAGATGGCTCAGAAATTACATCTCAAAATGTTTCTCATGCTTGTTGTGCATATGGTGGAATCCTAGGTAGAGATGTGAAGGCTTGGGGGGGGGGAAAACCTTGGGGAGAACCCAGACAAATAGGGGGGGAAATCTTTCCCATGAAAATTTCCTAAAAGCCATAGGGAAGAAAGGGGGGGGGGGTGGAAATGTAAAAATAAAAATCAGGCGCCTCCCCCATTTTTCTGAGTTCTTCCCCTCCCCCCCCCGGCCTCCGCATCCCTAATTCCTACATGGATATTTGCTTGAAATCTTTATTCGTTACACCTACAGTCCTATCCTATGTGGGTGCCCGCAACCCTCCGAACCTGGAGGATTATGGGCATCCAATTGTGGGTGGAAGGAGTGCAGCGGATAGGATTGGTGCCGCACTCCCCTCACCCTCAAAAACATTTAGACAGCCGATTTCAGCCATCTAAATGTTTTACCTCTCCTCGCAAGCAGGATAGGCCAAAGCACTGCCTTGATTACTCGGAAGCCAGCGGACCTCACTTCTCCCTGCCCCGCCCCTAGGAAACCCCCCCCCCCCCAAGCCAGAAGTTGGTCTTCTGGCTTTGGTTCCCAGCCGCTGCAGAAATAACCGTGCCGGCTGCGAGGTGGACGGTGCTCTGCATTCGGACTCCCCACTTCCAGTGGGGAGTCTTGACTTCTCCTATGGCTTTCTAGCCAAGGTTGGTTGGAGGGCCATAGGAGCCCTAAATAGTACTTTTTATATTAGGATACTATTTCAGTCTTTATCATATATTTTTTCAGGTTTGTGGAGTGGTTCTGTTGTAGTGGTTCTCTGTTGTGTTTTTTAGACTTTTGAAGAGGCTCAACTTCTAATCCAGAACAAACTGAGGAAATGACATTCAGAAAAGGTATTTCCTCCTAAATGGCATTTTTTAAAAAAACAGCAGCAACAACCAGTTTTTAAAATTAAAATACTCAAGATGTAGTTGGTCATTATTATGTTAACTATCTTTTTCTTTCTTCTATTTCAGTAAATATTTTCATCTTAGTACTTGCTGTTGTTATATTTTTGCTAGTGCTGCATCACAACATACTAGGTCTCAGTGACCTCTTGAAGGGGGAATTATCAGGTATGATGCCTTTTCTACATTTTAGTAAGTCTGTGTTTCAGTAACATTGTTTATTTGGTAGGAAACAAATTATCATGTTAATGAAGTTATTTTTACAACTTTTTTTCTGTGCAACATACATACTTTTCATGCACCTTTGTCCCAGTTTTGAGCCATATTTAATGAAAGCACATATCTACTTCACTAGTAGATCCTAATCATTGTCTGCTGTTTTTATTGTTACTTAACTGTATCTCACTAACAGCATGCCAGGCATTGCTAAAAGTGAAATAGGGCCTTCCTGATGGATTTTTTATTTACTACTGGTGGAGCATGAGTCCTGAAATGTAGTTGGAACTCCACTTTTTACCTCGGCTATTTCACAGAAATGTTGCAGCATTTAAAGTATAGCTTTCATATCAAGCTTGATTTTAATTAGTCCAAAGGTCTTAAACGTTGTCTTGTCTGTGAGTAACTAATCTGGTCATCACCACATCATTGAGAAGAGATAAAAGGTTTGATTGAAAATCTGTTAAAATAGCTTTCTAGTAGTCTAATGGAAGTAGTTGAAGAAATTAAGGAAATGAAGTAAAAAGTATATAAAGTATGATGCAGTCAAAGTTAAGCACTGAAATCTTAGATGAAAGAGAGTTAAGCATGTTCTTAACTTTCTCACTGAAATCAACATGCTTAAAAGTGCTTGACATTGAATGCTTCTAAGTCCAGCTGCTGAGGAACACGAGTGGGAGGGCACTATTGCTCTCATGTTCTGCTTGCGGGCTTCCCATTGGGGGATCTGGATGGCCACTGTGGGAACAGAATGCTGGACTACGTAGGCCATTGGTGTGATCCAGCGGGGCTCTTCTTATGTTCTTATGGCCATGCCCTTAATGTTTATCTAATGTGATATGCCATGCCATTATCCTGCAGATTCAAGTCCATTAGGACTCCAACCAATAGATTTTATACCTGAGGCTCCTCAAAGGTTGACAGAAGGCCAAAATGACAGGAAATTCCTGTGGTCATTACAGCATCTGATGACAGGCTTGGTGGTGTAATTGCAGCTATGAACAGTATTCAGCAAAACACCTAAGTCCAATGTGGCATTCCATATTGTCACTCTGAATGACACAGTGGACCACTTGAGGTAAAGTATGCTTGTGGAATTTTGTTGCCCAGAAACATGTTCCTATCTCTGTCAATCCTGTACTCTCTTCAAGAAGTAATGACAGGTAAGAGTCGAAACATACCTCTTACATGCTTTGCAAGATTGTGAGTATATGCAGTACTTGGCATGGGTGGCATACTAGTTACATATAATATAGAAACAGGAGACACCAAGAAGAGACAATTCAGAGTGGCAAATACTGCTCACCATTATTACATTACTAGACCTGTCTTTGTATGATATTGAAAATTAAACTTTCCTCATGAATGGACTTTGTCTAGCACATCTATTAGTTAAACTGAAAAAACAAGACTATAAGCAGTTCATCTAATACTATTTTTGTGTTAGAAATTCAGGCTCTTGCCCCAACACACAAGAAAATACTGCTTTGAATCCTCTAGAGCAGGGGTGGGCATATTGTGGCCCTCCAGATGGTTTGGCCTACAACTCCCAACAGCCCTGTCCAGCATAGCCAATAACTATATGAAGGGCCACAAATTTCCCACCCCTGCTCTAGAGCCGAGCCTTATGTCGGTAACTAACCCATTGTAAGCAGATCCACCCACTATGAAATCCATCCACTCAGTTGTGAAAATCTGAATCAGGAAAGGGTGGTGATTTTTTGTTTAAACCCAGCTCACTCTCATGCTGCCTAATAGATAACTTACTTTATTTAACATTAGTTAATGGGCAGTATCCTATGCTGTCCACATGCCAGTGGAACCCACCACTAGCGCAATGTGGAGCTAGTGGTAGTTAAAGCAACCCAAAACAAGCAGAAACACTCATTTCCATAATGGGGCAGATCAGCGGAGCTCCACTGACCAGTCCTGATCCGGAGGTGAGTGTTTCCACTTGTTTCCAGGGTTCCTTTGCAGAGAGCTATTGGTACAACACAGTCAGTGGGAACACAGTATCCCCATTGGATACTTCCCAATATCCTTATTTGTCCTTATAACCAGCCTCAGGTGGAACATTGATAATCCCATTTTACATATGAGAAACTGAGGCTGAAAGTTGGTAACCTGCATGGAGACTTTGCTGTCGAAGTCTAATGTTCAGTTCAGAAGACCCCCCCCCCCATTTCCCCATAACTTGTGATGTTTCCTGCTCTTTCCTATGCAGATCATGGCTTAGTAAAACTAGCCTTAAAAATGTGCAATACCGAATTTTGGATTTTGACCCTCATATGCTGGATGGAAAAGTGCAGGTTGACTCCAAAATGCCAGACTCCATAAAACCTGTGAGTACTACTGCTGAATTATACTATTGTGAGTATAAATTGCTTGCGGACGGCTAATAATTTGAGTGAATATATGCTTAGATATTAGGACCTTGAAAATCTGACTTGTAACTATTGTTGTGATTAGAGTTCTTGATCCTACGGTGTTCAACTAATTAAGTTGGGATGGCTCTGATAAACACATTTGGAAATTCCACCAACAACTTAGTTTCAGTAAATTGTTTTACTATAATCTTGTTGGTGGATGGGAAGGTATCATCAAGAGATATTATTGTTAATAGGAAACTTATGCTTGGCATGTCTGTTTCCTTTCATTCTTTTTGTTTGTTTACACCTAGCTAACCTTTGCAAGGTTCTATCTGCCTAATTGGGTCCCTAATGCAGAAAAGGTCATTTATCTGGATGATGATGTGATTGTGCAAGGTATGGAAACTTTTCTTCCTGCAAGTACTTTAAGACATAGAAATAGTCTTTCTATAGATCATTTTGTCTTGGGGAAATAAGACAAATTCTATACCACTTAACAAAAGTTTAACAACACTTTCTTAAGTTGTACTGACATTTTGTCTTTCTACAGTAATCGTAAAACTTAAGCTATCAAATAAGTACTTATTGTAGCCTTCCCAACCTGGTGCCCTCCAGATGTGTTGGACCACAACTTCCATAATCCCCAGCCCGCATGACCACTGACTTAGTGGGATGTTTCGCCCATAACACTAAACAGTGATTTGCATTGCTGTGTGTTTGAACAGAAAGGAAACAGAAAAGCCGTGGGCTCATGCACACTCTCCTCCCTTTTCCTCCTCCCTTGCAACTGGTAGGAGGAATAATAAATCAGGGTTCTGTTGCACTTTTGCCGATTCTTGGATTTTCTTTGTGTGTGAAGGAAATCCAAGAATCGGATTAAAATACAGTACTTGTATTGCAAGACGTCGCTTGTATATCAAGTAAATAAATAAATATTAAAAAATTGCTTGTCTTGCAAAACGCTCTCAAACCAAGTTACTTGCAATCCAAGGTATTACTGTAAACTATATTCAGTTACAAAGCAAGCCAACCTCAAACCATAGGTTAAAAAGGATGGGATGGGGAATGTGTGGCCCTCCAGATGATGTTGGATTGCAACTCCATCAGCCCCAGCTAGCATAGCCAATGGTGAGGGATGATGGGAGTTGCATTCAACAACATCTGCAGGGCCACATGTTCCCCATCCCTTTTCTAAACTGAAATTGAATCCTGGTTTTTTCCTCATCTGGATGTGTAGGAGGAGGAAAGGAGAGCGCAGAGTGTGTGAGCCTGGTGCTTTGCACGGCTTGTTCCTGCTTGTGCATGTAGCACTAAACTATGGTTGAACATTACATGCGAACACAGTCAGCTAAGTTTGTACCAAGCTGTAAGACATGACGTTGGACCTGTTCACACATAATGGCAGCAAATCATAGGTTAATTAACCCACAATTTGCCTGGATGCCTGCCAAGTGCATGCCGCTTCCACTTTGCATAAGCAATCTCCAATCAGCCAAAACTAATCCTACGTTAACTGTGGGTTGTTTAACCCACGAATAAGCCATAGTGCCCAGGTTTGCACATCACAGAAGAACCTCCAATCGGAGGTTGATTATGCAAAGCGGAAGCGGCACGCACTGGGCATGTGATCCAGAAAATCGTGAATTAACCCAATATTTGCAGTCATTATGTGTGAACTGGGTAATTATATGAGAGACGCAGGAGTGTTACCATGTTATTTACCTGCAAAGCCTGGGTTGGCAGATTTGGGGGGCTGCAGGGTGGTGGAAGGTGAGGATGTGGAAGTCCCGTTTTACCAGTGGTGGTATCCTTCTGCTGGCAGAATGATGACTTGGATCCAAAACAGGCTTTGCAGGTAAATACGATAGCATAGATGTTTAGATTTGGGAAACAGTAATAAAGCATCTTAATAGTGGTGTGAGAGGAGACGATATTCCATGCAATTAAAATGGTTTTTTAGGAGATGTAGCCTTTTTCTCTATATGTTATAATTTGAAATGTGAAATTGAATTGTCCTACACATCCCAGTTTGAATTCCCAATAATATATCTAGATTCTTACCAGCTTTAGAGACTGAGATAAGGCTTCTTTAAAGTGTGCCAGATATTTGACAGACATTTAGGTAATAACTTATTTCTAGCTGAAATTAACTTTGTTTACACAAGTCAAGACCATATTCAAATGTTTACAGTGCTCTTCATTATTGCAGTGTTATTTATTTTACATATATGAGAATGAATCCCCATTTTGAATGGAATGAAATGACATTTTTGGAGGCAAGATTATGGCTGGGATCCAAAGAGCTACTTTAGGTACAAACTATGGTGTGAGTTATCCAATGAGATTCTTGATGTTTTTTCTTTGACCATCACATACTCATAGCACAACCTTGCTCAATCTAGTGCCCTTCAGATGTTTTGAACCCCCATCAGCCCCTAGCCAGCATGGCCAATGGTCCGGAATGCTGGGAGTTGTAGTTTGAAACATGTGGAGGGCACCAGGTTGGAAAAGGCTGCCATAGCATATCACAAGCTGCTTTTTTTAAAAAAAAATAGTTTTTTAAATGTGAATTTTAAAATTCACAGTTTTTAGAAATTCCCTTCAGTTTGCTATGTGACAGCTTTTGTTCAAGAAACATTTACCCTGAGCAGTCTTGAACAGATAGAACTACTTTGATCCTGTTCTGTTTTTCATTTTAGCAACATTGATTTGAAAAGGAGTAACTTCCTACATGTAGATCTGAGTGTTGGAAAGGGTTGTGCAAGACACTCCTGCAAAAAGAATATTTGGCAGAATGTGGGTTCTTTTATTTGTTTTTTGACTAGAAGTTTGTCTTTGCTTGGGTTGCATTTTCAGATGATATCCTTGAACTTTACAACACCCCACTGCAACAGGGCCATGCAGCTGCATTCTCGGATGACTGTGACTCTACCTCAAATAAGTTTGCAGTCCGTGGAGCAGGAAACCAGGTGCAAATGATTCTAAACAAAGAATGTGAATGTTACAGGCCCCAGTTTTTTAGAAGTTTCCTCTACTCTTGTGGTTGCATTCTTGATTTCAAAGTTTTACAGGGGTGCTTTATGGCTTTGCATTTTCCTGAATATCGAATGAGGCTAAGCATTAATATTTCGCTTTGCTTTTAGGGCTGGGAGCCTTAGCTTTCTGTTGGCATTCTTCATAATTCCAGTCCATATCAGTCAGGAGCCTAAATAATTTTCTTGAAACAGATGAAAGCATGTACCTTTCTACATGCAAAGACAACAGTATGGAGAGCCTTGATTAAGATACCAGGAACCGGGGTTTTGTTTTACATGTCCCAAGGAGATCCACTTCTGCCGTATGTTCATCAAAAGCACTGCTTTAGCCTCTTGTTCACCAGCAAGTAACTTCTGTTCAATATGCTGACAATGTGGTAGCTGCCTCTTGCATGCTTGAACAGCCAGAAAGGGGGAAGCAGAGACTATCTTTGACTAAATGTAAGTTCCTTGCTTTCCAGGCCCTATCTGCTGGATAGGAAGGGAAACTTGGGGCGCAATCCAATCTTCGCCTCCCCACTCCTCCCACCCTGCAAATCAGCTAGATGGCGGATTTTGGCCATCTAGCTGCAGCGCTTTGGAGTGGGAGGGAAGGAGGCTGGAGTGCTGGCAGGATACACTGTATCCTGGTGGCCCCGGTCTCCTCCGCTTCCCGCTCCCCAAAACACCTCTTACCCCTTTTCCAAGGTTGCTCTTTTGACCTTGGAGAAGCAGCCGGCAAGGTTCTTTCTGTGCCGGCTGCGAGGGGGTGTGTGGGGGTGTTCCTGAGTGCAGATCCTCAGCTCAGATCTGGGAATCTGAAGAATCCTATGGCCCCCTAGACACTGTCTTGGGGCCCATAGGATTGCTCCGCCAGTCTTTTCTTTGTGTTCAAGAAATGGGCAATGGGACATAAGGCCATAAGCAAAGTGTTAAATTAGAAAGCAGCGAAGCGGCTTTTGTAATTAACTTCCCTTGCTTCAGTGCAGTTATTGAAGGTACCTGCAAACTAATAGCTTAAAACAACAACAACAACCATGCAGCCAAATAACATCATATTTTGTGGTAGGAGGCTTAAGCCTTTTAGAATACGTGTTCTCCTTTCATCTATTGATAAAAACATTTTGGTTTTCAGCAGAGAGAGGAGACACATGAGGAAGGATGTGTTTTGGTGGGAGGTGTTTGAAGCTGAGACCCAATTTCTATTTATTTTTCAGTATAATTACATTGGATTTCTTGATTATAAAAAAGAAGCAGTTCGGAAGCTATCCATGAAAGCAAGCACCTGCTCTTTCAATCCAGGTGTCTTCGTTGCAAATCTAACTGAATGGAAACTTCAGAATATCACTAAGCAGTTGGAGAAATGGATGGCACTTAATGTTGTGTGAGTACGCCCAGTTTTGAGCTTAACACTCTGATCCTTTTAGATTAAAGCTAATGGGAGATTAGTGGGAGGAGTGAGTGTTGAATGGCCAAATGTATGGCTCAGTTCTTTCTACCATGTTGCTGATGACCCTTTTCTATACTTCAGTCATCCCTGATCCAAACCACTGCTAAAATCAGCCTTGGGTCTGCTACTGTACCCATAAAGCAATAAACCAATTGGGATAAGCAAACTGGTGAAGGTAAATATTATCCAAAGTGTCTAATAATGTTGCTTTATTTATACAGGCTACAAACATAGTCATTAGGCAATAGAAGAGAGTAAAATTTGCTATTTCTGGGCAAGCTGATTGAGCGAGTGGTGGGTGCTCAGTTGAAGGCACATTTAGATGAAGCCGATTATTTAGATCCATGCCAGTCAGGCTTCAGGCCTGGACATGGGACAGAAATGGCCTTGGTCGCCTTGGTGGATGATATGAGGAGGGCTTTGGATAGGGCCGAATGCTCTTTTCTAGTCCTCCTCGATCTCTCAGCGGCTTTTGATACCGTTGACCACGGTATCCTCCTGGACCTCCTGGAGGGGTTGGGCATGGGAGGCACTGTATTGCAGTGGTTCCGGTCCTTCCTCTCTGGAAGGTACCAGAGGGTAGTTCTTGGGGAGGAGGCTTCGGACCCTCGGCTGCTCACTTGTGGGGTGCTGCAGGGTTCCATCCTCTCCCTGATGTTAATTAACATCTACCTAAAGCCGCTGGGAGCTATCATCAGGAGGTTTGGGGTGCGCTGTCATCAATATGCGGATGACACGCAGCTCTACCTCTCCTTCAAGTCCTCACCAAGGTTGGCTGTTGAAACCCTGGAGGTTGCCTGGAGGTAGTGGGTGGCTGGATGGGAAGGGACATGCTGAAACTGAACCCTGACAAGACCGAGGTACTTCTGGTGGGAGACAAGGGAAGGTTAGGGGATGTTGACCTGGTGCTGAATGGGGTACATCTACCCCTGAAGGACCAGGTCCACAGCTTGGGAGTCATTCTAGACTCCCAGCTGTCCATGGAGGCTCAGGTGTCAGCTGTGAGCCAGGCGGCGCTGTATCAGCTCCATCTGATGCGGCAGTTGCGCCCCTACCTTCCTAATCATCTGCTCCCATCAGTGGTTCATTCCTTGGGCTCCTCTCGCCTAGACTACTGTAATGCGCTCTATGTGGGGTTACCCTGGAAGACGGTTCGGAAGTTGCAGCTGGCTCGCCTGGTTAAAGGCTGCCGCCGGCGTGATCACATCACTCCAGTGCTCAAAGAGTTGCACTGGCTACCAGTTGTTTGCCGAGCCGAATTCAAGGTGTTGGCGTTGACCTTTAAAACCCTGTGCGGCTCCGGTCCAGTTTATCTCAAGGAGCACCTCCAGCAACATCAAGTAGGCCGCTCAACAAGATCTGCCACGGACGGCCTTCTCCCTGTCCCATCAGCCAGAGAAACCAGGCTGGTGGGGACTAGGAGGAGGGCCTTTTCTGTGGCAGCCTCCCAATTTATGGAACTCTCTCCCCAGTGACCTCCGCCATGCCCCTTCCTTGATTAGCTTCCGCCGGGCATTAAAAACGTGGCTTATCAGGCGGGAATATGGGGTGGGTTAGGATTTTTAAGTTTTGTACTGTTTTCAATTGTGTTTTATACTGTGTGTGTGTGTGTGTGTGTGTGTGTGTTCCCTCGCCCCTCTTGTGTTTTATTGGACTGTACATCGCTCAAGAGTGGCCGGATGTCTGGCCAGATGGGTGATTCATAAATATAATAAATAAATAAATAAATAAAATCAAGCTGTGCAATAATATCCTTCAATACCAGAAATAACCAATACCAGAAATGACCAAACATATTTTGACCTTAGGTCTTCTTCAGTGATCTAGTATGTAAAAAGGTACATGAAAAAAAAAAAAGATTTATATTCACACACACACACACACACATATATTTCAAACCAAACTTCCCACATCTATTGACAGTATAGAACACTGCACTTCAGTGTCTATACCTGCAATTATAAAAACAAATTATTTTTAAAAACCTGCTTCCTAAACATAATAAAAGATACAGATATATTATGTTTTTTTAAAAAAAAAACCCTCACCAATTCAGGTAAATTCTTGGATCTTGCCAAACCAAAAATAATATACATAGATGCTAGTCTAGAGCATATGCATATCTGAATGCAGCATATCTGAATACTGTAAAACTTCAAGGGGGCATTAGGCTCCACTGTGAATATATAATTCTGGAAAAGGCAAGGAACTGCAATGATCCTGAAAACAAGTTCATAAAAGGGAAGTTATCATTTTCAAGCACATTAATATATAGTTTTAATATATATTATAAATATTTTCTATATATTAAAACTAACATACTCAGAAAGTTAACCTGAATACTAATGGAATCACTCAGGAGGCCTTCCCTTACAGGAAACTACAAGCTGTCCACAAAAACTGAAAAGGCTTGGATCCCTCTCTGTCTGAACGCTAGACTTGCAATCACAGGTGTGGTGAATGGAGCCTTATAGAACTGCAGTTGGTTCCTTAAAGGGCACCGACCCAGAAGAACCTATTATCAGAAAGTTGCTACAGAAACTTCGCCAGTTTTCCTAAACTACATAATACATAATGGCCAAACTTCTAAAAAATATATAGAAATATATACATAGCACTGTTAGTGGTTCGTATTAATATAAGCACTCAGTCCATCTCATTTAAGCTGACTGGAGATTTAGTCTTTAAAGTGTAGATCCAATACAGTTCCTTCATTTATGCTGCAGCTGTTGTCCTTGAGCTTCAGCCTTTTCCAAACAGCAGAATTGAAAGTCATTCAGATTATGTCCACATTCGAGGAAATGCTGAGCAAGCGAGGCTTGCATCCTCTGGTTTCTTATGCAGTTTTTATGTTCACAGATCCTGACTTTGATAGCTCTTGTTGTCATTCCCACATATACATTTTTACAAGGGCATTTGATAGCATATATAACTCCCTTGGTATTACAATTAAAGAAACCTTGATAGAAATATTGAGCATTATCTATAGGATTAACAAAACTCTGACCTCTATAGCAATTAGTACATACACTGACTGCAATGACCACAGGAAAAGTTACCTTTTACTACTTCCCCTAGGAGGGTTCTATCATTCAATTTGGGCTTAGGTCTGCAAGCATTCCTGTTACTTTTCAGGGCCCTATACATGGGCCCTTCTTAACAGTTTCAATGGGTATCCTCTCCTACTCAATTGGGTTAGAAGTATTTTCAGCTGTTTCTTGTGCTACTGCAGTTTCTTTGTAGTCTAAACATCTGTGAATAAGGCAGATTACATTTCACGTGGACAGAATGGGAACTGTCATACTTCAGAAAAGAATTTGCATCTGTATTTTTCCAATACAGATCAGTTGTGAGAGACCCATTCTTAACTGTGACTACAACATCTAGTTCAGCCTGGATTTGTTATAATTGATTTCAAATTTGATGGTTTCATGTTTGGTATTTATATATTGGAGAAACCCATGAAGAGTCTCTCAGTCCCTCTCCATAGCTGAAAGATATTGGCCAAGTACCTCTTCTAAAGTACAATATCTTGTTTGAAAAGATTACCTTCTTGCAGTATGTGGGTCTGTTCAAACCAGTCCATATAAATATTGGCCAGTTCTGGGGCAAACCTACAGCCCATTGCAGTGCCTGAAATTTGCCAAGAAAATTTTCTTGGAACTGAAATATATTTTTGAAAGAGCTAGTTCTAATGAACCTTAAAAAGCTGTAGGAAGAGCGGATACATCCTCTTTTGTTCAGAGTTGATTCAATGACCTCAATAGCCTCATGTTGTGGGATATTTGTATACAGTGAGATCATATCCATTGTTACCAACCAGGTATCTTGTAACTCCTCAGATACATTATCCAAGTTTTATATAGGACTCAATATTGTGAACAAAGGGTTTAAGAAAGGAATCTATGTATGTTGACAGAGGCTCTAATATGGATCTACAACCCGATATAACAGGTCTTCCAGGTATAGGAGATACATTTTAATGAATTTTTGGAAGAAGATAAAATCTAGGTACTCTCCCCTCACACTCTAGCAGAGTCACGTGTGGGCTTATCTATACACCCTGTAAGGAGCGCCTCATCCACTAACCTCACTACTTCTTTTTATACCTGTAAGGTTGGGTTTTGTTGATGCAGCATATAATGGGTAGTGTTATGGAAGCTGGGAACAAGCTTCCTGACGGTAATCACCTTCATCAATAACTACTGTGGCTCCCCCTTTGTCACCTGGCTTAAATATCACATGTTCGTAGCTCTGAAGGCCAACAGTGCCATATTCTCCTCTTTGGTGAAGTTGCGCCAAGTGCATACCTCCATTTTTCTGAGTCTTCTACCTCCCTCATGACCCAATTCTTCAAATGCAAGGATTCTAGGATTATTAGGAGGATTAAAAGTGGATCTTGGTTTAAACATGATGAATTTTTCTTGGAGGGGAACACTGCCTCCCTTTAAAAAATCAGAACTGTGTATATTCCTTAAGAGTAATTGCATAATTGTGTTTTTTACTTCAAAGCCTTCAGCTGTCTTGTTCCTTGTTCCTTAAATGTGCCCCTTACCTCAGACCCTCAAGCCACCTTCTCCTCCTCCTTCCAGTTCTTTCTCCTGATGAATTACTTCAAAGAATTTCATGAGCCATTGCCGTACCTGGGTGGCCCTCCTGCTTTGTCAGGCTCTTTCCGCTGCCTCTATCCTGTCTGATATACTTTGATCCCTTTGGGCAAGAAATAATACTAAATAGTTATGTTGTACTTTTGGGGCACTTTGCATACATTCTCAGTAATTCTTACCACTACCCAGTAGGATACGTATTATTGTCCTCCTATTGCAGGTGGCTGGAGAGGGATGGGGGAGCGGAGAGAGAGCACCCATCTCCCTGGGTAGCCTTCATGGCATGAATCAGTTGACTTTCTCAGCTGTGCTATGCTAGCACTCAAGATTCTTCTGTTTATTTTTCTGGCACATAGCCCAAAATGGCAGTTCTTTCTGCTCTGCTGTGCCTAATTCCATTAGCAATAAAATATTTATAAAAATAGTTGCACAAAAACATTCAGTTCATTAATAGAATGATCTTTTAAATTAAAAACAAGCTTTCCATCCCATTCATAGATAAACACTTATCTACTAAAAATGTTATCCACATTGTGTTTTCAGCTGGTTAATTTTCCTTTTTTTAATCTCTGACTAGAGAGGAGATATATAGCAGGACTCTCGCAGGCAGTATCACTACGCCCCCTCTGCTCATTGTATTTTACAAGCAGCATTCAAACATTGATCCTATGTGGAATGTGCGTCATCTTGGTAAGTATAAGGGAAAAGAACTTGACACTAATTGCACCATTACCAAACATAAGCTAGTTTAATTGACACAGTTGGGGCTGTACTTGTTTTCTCCATTACCACCACTTTCAGAGATCCTGTAATGAAACCATTGGCTTACCTCCTGAGAGGGTCTCTCTCTGATCCCTTCACTACATATTTAAAAGCTTGACCTTCATATAAAATGGCCTATTTGAAATATTGGTGTTGTACTTGATTATGCACTTTGTGGCCGTTTCTGCAGGGATGTCTAGATATACCTTAATGATAACCATTCAGGACTCTCTCATCTGGCCCAACTTTAAGGGTTGGGTGGGGACAGGAAAAATGTTCCTAATGATAAATCAAGCTTTTCCACTTGTCCAAATGATAGAAGCTGAAAATTACAGATTCAGCTATGAACTTTTATTGCGAGACGTAGAGAGCAATCTTATGGTTCCTAGACATCGTCTGGGTGGAGGCCACAGGATAGTTCAGATTCCCAGCTCCAATATCGGAAACCACTCTGACCTCGGTGCTCAGAATCCACACTCCCCCCCCCCACACACACACACACTTGCAGCTGGTGCGGAAAGAACCGCACCAGCTGCCTCTCCAAGGTCAGGAAATTGGTCTCTGAGAGGGGGAAATGAGACATTGTGGGGGGGGGGGGAGACCGGGGCTGCCAGGTTACTAGCTATCCTGATGCTTCTCCAGCCTCCTCCTCTGTCTGAAGTGCCTCAGCTAGATGGCCAAAAATGGCCATCTAGCTGAAATGCAGAGTGGGGAGGCAGAGATCACCTCCCAACATTCCTCCCGCTAGGCACTGGATGCTCGTAAGCCTCTGAGTTCGAGGGTTATGAGCACCGAGGGTGCAATTGATAGGCTTGCGCCCTTACTAGCTTTTAAGATTGTAGGTCAGCCTGAATCCTTTGAGAGAAAGCAGGATAGAAAACTAAATTCACTGATGTTTTTGTTATTGAATTCAAAGGTTCAAGCGCTGGCAAAAGATACTCGCCACAGTTTGTGAAAGCTGCCAAACTACTCCATTGGAATGGGCATTTCAAACCCTGGGGAAGGACAGCATCCTATGCAGATGTTTGGGGGAAATGGTACATTCCTGATCCTAGTGGCAAATTCAACTTGATTCGGAGGCACGCTGATATCTATGAGGCAAAATAAGATGGAGCTGACAACACCTGTCTTTTCTCAGGAAACTTATCAGACCACAAAGTGAAGTCAGTAATGCTACGTCCACCTAGTTTATATTAAAATGGAGAAACACATAAGTACTTGAAATTGCATGCTTAAGGAGGAGGCAGCTTCGTGTCTACCAGTGCGAGAAGCAGAATACCTCCATGAACTAGCATTTTGGACTAGATGGAATGTTCAAGATATCTTGCACAGCAACTTAGGCTGCAATCCTATACACACTTACCTGGCAGTAGGTCCCATTGAACTCAGTGGGGCTTACTTCTAAGTAGACACATAGGGTTGTACTGTTAATATACTAAAAATGCTGCTACCATTTCCCCCCCTTTTGCTTAATCTGTGAATATAAGCTTTTGTGTTAAACCTTTTCTATTGCTTTAAGATTTATTCACATTCTTATAGCTAATTTGTTTGGTAGATTTAATCTATATTTAAAAAAAACTAGCTATCTAGTATTTTTTGTTTGTTTGTTTACAAACTAAACAACACTAAAGCAACTTCTTTAAAAACTGTGGAGGAAACCACTAAAAATGTTATGAATTTGGTGTGTTCAGACCAATCTGTACTTAACAATTGTTCTGTGAATGATAATATGTTTCACAATGTATTCTTCCTAATAGATGACCTTAGGTACTTAACCAATTACCAGTTTAGAACCAAATGGGGCAAAAATAAGAATTTTTAACTTACAGGGCGGGGGGGGGGGGGAGATCCTAAATGCCAGAGTGGCCTACCAGGATTTACAGAATACTGATGGCAATTGAACTTATAAAGAAAATGCCACAGTAAGTCACCCTACTGCCTGTTGACAAATTTGCAGGTTCATATTGAACACCAAAGGCAGGAACTTGTCTTTAACTTTGGTGAGGGAACATGCTACTTTTCAATCACAGCTATGCAAAAACCCTAAAATTCTCCAGTTTCTCACTTCTGTTCCTGGGTGCATTTAAAAAAAAAGTCTAAAGGAACCAGAAGTCAGGTAAACTATTGAATCTACTAAGTATATTAAGATATATGTCAGGGTATTGGGTTGAAAACAAAGTAAAATGGAGGGGCAGGAGAAAGAGGAAATTAACCTGCACAAGCCCCAAACAGCTTATTGTAAAAATCTGGTGCTTGGGGATTAGGGACACAAAGTGAAACCTCCTGCACTATACAGGTATTACTTCAGCAGGGATAAAAATAAAACACTTATGTTTGAAGGTGGCAGCTAAGGAGTGAAGGTGTTTTTTATTCTTCACATGCCCTGGCCTGGGAGGCCTGAACAGCACTACAAAACTGGAACCCTGAACAGGAGCATTCCTCTTAGAACCTAAGCAGTGTAATACGATATTTTATCAAGAGAACATTCAAAAGACTTGGGCTGACTAATGTGCAACTGTGTCGGACCTCCAGAATACAGTATTGTATCCCTTAATGTACTGCAGTATCTTATATGCCAACTAAATCTTATACATGCTAATTAGGGGGGGGGGGGAGGAGGGTTATTTTAAGTTGGAGCAATTGTTTTCTTGGGTACACTGAACAGGTTAATTGGTCAGAACAAGTTATTTTGTCTATAAGCAGCCGTAGGATACAAAAAATATAGCTAATTCATTTTTATCAAACTTACCAGTGTGGCATAGTGGTTAGTGTTGAACTGGGACTCAGGAGACCTGGGTTCTAGTCCCCACTCAGCCATGAAGCCCACTGGGTGACTTTGGGCCAGTCACCGACTCTCAGCCTAACCTCCCTCACAGGCTTGTTGTGAGAACAAAATGGGAGAGGATTATGTAAGCTGCCTTGGGTTCCTCACGAGGGAAAAGGCAGGATATAAATGTAATAATTCTTTAACAGCTACATTTTGGAAAGTATGGATTAAGTTCATCAGACCTACGTTTAAATATTTTTGAGCCGACTCCTCTAGCATGTATGAAATATAGAGCACAATAAACTGCCATCACAAATGTACAAAAATGAGTCACCTACTTGAAAACTAGGTAAGGGTCTGTCAGAGCAACAAGCTGAAAACAGTCACTGAACTTCCCTTGCAATGGTTATGTATTTCTTCATTGTTCTTGGACCTCTCAATAAATTGTTTACTCTGCCTGCAGGCCTATGTTGTGAGTGTGCAGTGCAAGTGCTTGCAATTCTGTGTCAACAGAGGTCCTGAGGCAGGACTGAATGGTCAAGGCTCCTCTAGGTTGCCACTGGTTCAGTTGCACTAGGCATTACAAGCTGTGGGCAAGACAACTGCCTGCTTAGTCAGAATGGAGAAACCTTGGGAGGTTTCTGAACAGCGTCAGGTATTTACATTTTGTTGATGTAGAGCTTGAGCAATCAACTCATCTTGCTTTTGTGGCTTTAAGAGTTACAAGCATTGCTCTCAAAGTGTAAAAAGAAAAGTGGTTTACTCAGTGTAGGTAGCTTGCTGAAGCCTGAACTTAATACTTCCATATTACAGTGCACAGTTCTACATGTATCTACCAACTTTTTAATTTGCTGCCTAAGGGGGAAAGGTATCCTCTGGAAGCAGAGATAGAGGGGAGGTTTAATGAGTGTATTTTGGTCTGTCTGTGCTCTTATTGAATATCCCTGCCCCTCTGAAGACCAGCAAAAGCATGTAGTGGGTGAGATCATAACACTCCAACCAACAGACAGAAGAGGGAAGCGGCAATCTTCAGATTCCCTCTACAGCTCAAAGAACCACCTCCCCACACTCTTCTGGAGGATCTCCCAGCACTCCAGAGCAAATGCGGGAGGGGCATAGGGGACCGTAGGGGGCGGGCAGGAATAGATGATGCCATCGCCTCCATTTTGCCAGCCAGATTGCTTTGCTGGATCAGAAGCCTTCCATGGGAGGCTTATGCTAGGTCCAACCCAATGCATGCATTTTATTCCCACTATTAGTGTAGGTACAGTGTAAGAAAGATAGTGGTAGTCATACTCTCAAGCATGACTACCTGTGTGGAATTTGTCCTCAAGTAGAAGCTTTGAGGGCATACACCAGTCACTGCATTTGAATTTTCTTGCATGACGGAAACATATGGCTCAATTCTTTCTGGTTTAAAAGCAAGAGCTGCAAAACCTCTTCCTTTGGGGCACATACCTGGATCCATCCAAACAAAATAACTCCACAGGCCACAATTGGAATGGTTACCTCATTCATTAATGTAAATCAGTCAAAAACAAAAAAACCTTTGGCGGATGAAGTGTCCCTTAAGTCACTCTCCGTTTTAGTTCATTTTTACAGAACAGATGCAATTAGACAGTGCTAGGAGTATTTATTTAATGCAATTTACAAAGCTGAAAATATTTTTTTTCTAGCCAACTCTGCTGAATTCTTTGGCATCATATACAATATTCACATCGAGCTCATATTTAGCAGCTGCAAAAAACCTCCACGGGAATTCAGAGGCTCCAAAGAGTCCCAGTGTTAGTTCCAGAAAGCTACGGAACACTCAAAACCTTTTGATATTCTCTTTACATATAATCTGTGTTGAAGTCATACATATCATCCAAGTCACTAGTCTTATCTACGTTGAGTTGTTTCCCTTTAGAAGAAAAGAGAAGAAAATGTCAGAATAAAACAGCAGCTTGTTATTTAATTGTGTGCTATCCATTTGCTTTAATATGCACCTGCAGGTAACTTCCCCCCATTTGCATCCAGCTCTTCAGAGGTTATTTTGTCACTTGTTCTGTCGCTTTCCTGAAACAAAGTGACAAAGAATATAGATTCAGGATGTCAACAAGGGAATGCTGATGTATAAACATTTGGTGGTGGGGAGGTGAGAAAATCCGCCTGTTTGAGAAACACATACAAATTCAAAAATAACCCGTGATGTAGGTTATCTCCATTTTAAAGAAGAGAACCAGAAGCCGAGAGAATAACTTGACTGTCCAACACAGGTCCAAAACACCACTCTTGTCTCTTTACTGAGGATCCACAAAACATGATTTAAGACAATTAAGGTAACACGATACCTTAAAGCCCACAGATTTACCTTTTCCATATCTTCAATATCAGCTTTCTATTCCATCCCCCTCATCATCTCCTTCAGTTAATAACTCCTCTTCACTTGCTTCCATGTTTTCTTGTTCCAATACTTCCTCTGATAGTTTATCTTCTATTATGCCATCCGTGAAGCCAGGAGATTGAAAGACAATACTGCTCGCCTGATTGGGGTATTTACTAGCTGTAGAAGAAAATGTTCATCAGCACATTACGTGCCTGGGCAGAACCTTCTAGAGCATTTTCTCAAAGGAAAAAAACCACAATGCCCTGTTTCTAGACAAATCACAATAGTTTAACATTTGAAATGAATTCTGGCAGGAAACATCAAGGTACTTAGTCAATTCGTCTGCTAGTTATTCACTGATGAAAAAAGAAAAGAAAAATTACATCTATGAAGCATGAATACAATGGGGGGTCGGATCCAGGATTTGCCTTCCACAAGAGGAAGGGCTCTGCTCATGGAAAGTCCCTCTGCCCAATTTTTGGGGATCTCCCCCCCCAATCACAGCTCACTCCATTTAGCAGGGACCCTGTCTCTGTATAGCATTTTCAGGGGGCTGGAGGGGCTGCCCTGGGAAGGAGGGGGCAGGGAGGTCCACTTCTGCCAGCGCAGTTGATCCACCTTAAATGTGGATCCAGCCCAATGTCAATACACCACACACAGCAGTACTAGTTACATCTTTGTAGCAAAAGATTCCCGTGGCACCTTAAACACTAGCAAATTTAATGTGGCATGAGTTTTATAAACAAAACAAAAGCCTACTTCAGACAACAAAGATGTTGGATATACACTTACAGACAAATGCAAACTAGCTACAATTGGTCATGTGGGCAGGAAGAAAGAAGAAGGGCTAGGGGGCAAGAGACAATCACAGCTGGGACCCCAGCAGCACGTATTCTCCACTGAACCACCAGCTGTAATACGTAGGACAGCTGGGTAATGAGAACAAGGGAGACCTGCCCCCCCCCCCGAAACTTCTTACTACCAGGGAACAAAGACACCTTGTGATTCAGTAACAGCTGCGTGCCTGTATAGCTCCTGATGAATTATAAAGCTCAGGTGCAGAATCAGATATGATGGCAGAGACCTAGATTTCCAAACACAGGTCAGGACCATAGACCTGTAAAGCAGGGGAAGGTCCATGTGACTTCAAGAGGAAAAGCAGCCCTTCCCTCCACATGCTACTTTCCTCCCAGTTGAGCTCAAGAGTGTGGAAATAAGTCTGGCCAGGAGGAAAGCAGTGGGTGGAGAAAGGATTCAACACCAAATTGTTTTACGTTTTTAGTATGTTTTAATCCGTTGTAAGACACCTTGAGTCCTTTTCTGAGAAAGGCACCCAATGGATTAAATAAACAACCAACAACCCTGTGTGAAATTATCCACCACAACTTGAGGATTATACTGGGGTAGAAAATAAACATGTTCCATGTCCCTGGTGATCCCAAGTATCTGGGTGAGGCTTAGGTTTTTCTCCCTCTTTACTATGTTCAAGATGGCAGCTGGTTTTCTCTGCACCACAGAACTCAGTGGCAGCCACTGAGAATTGAACCAGCTCTCAACCACATAGCCCAACCTAGGTTCAGTTGCTTGGTCACTCATGCTAGAGTGTTAATAGGCCACAGGAATTGGCTCTTATATGTATAAAGTGTTGCTGCATGCTAGCAAAAGAACTGGCATAATATGGCAAACAATTAGCATAGCCTCTCTGTGAGCCGTGAACTTAGTACACTCATGGGTTGTTTGGTACATCAGCCTCACCTTTCATGGTGCTTTTGTTATCTTCTTCCAGATCTTGAAAGTTAAAACTCTGTTGTGCTGCTGCTACAACTTCACTGGAAAGGTGTGGTGACAGGTTCCATGCAGCAGGGGGTCGTGCATAGTAGCTAACTTTGGCACTAAGGTAAAAGAAGTCAAAAGGCTTGAAAAACTTCAATCTCAAACAGGAACATAAAACCCCCTGACTTAGATACGGTATTTTAACATAGCTCAGATACTTCCCAACGTTCCTAATCTTTGTCCTTGTTAATATTAACCACATCCACTTTCAGAATTGCGGGGAGGGGGCGGATAACCTTTATATCTTCAACATGAGCCACTTAAAACAAACTTTATATGTGTCTGCGATAAAGTCTTGACATGAAGACCTTAAGTATCAGACAATTCATTTTTTCCCTTTCAACCTACATTTTATAGAATCCAAAAGACTGTGGATCCCATGCCATAGCTTGCAACCTATCCAAACCCTAGTGCCACAACATACATTCACAATTTATGCTCATTTCAAGAAGCAACCACCCCTACAGAACCCCCACATTGCTTTGTAAGTCCTTAAGACACAACTCAACACACAACTTGCTAAACCTGCAACAGCCTCTATGCTTACGGGACAATCCATAAAGTATTTCACATTTTAAAGGCCTTTTCCCCCCGTTTTCTTTTTTAGTATCCCGTGCACGGTCACACTTTGTTCCATTCTAAATCAATACCAAATCTCTCCATTGTCACAATTTTGCTACTCCCCCACCCCTTTGCATTATTTTGCCCACATTTTTCTTTAAGCTGCACCTCAACTACCTAAAATGCTTTCAGAACCTGCAGGAGTTAAAATCAGGCTTGGCGTTTGGTTTAGGGAGCTTCTCCAAGGGACATTCTCAATTCATCTCCACTGGATGCATGGATGGCATGTGTGTACTTTATGTTATCAGAGGGAGAAGCACTATAAATGTTACAGGAACAAGTTTGCCATCACAAAATCTTACTTATTTTGAGCTGTACCTGAACTTGGCACACAGGATGTAGCTAAAGCATAAACAAGTGGCCTTGTACATGTGGAGTGTTCAGAGCTCAGTGGTAGTGCACACACTTTTCATACAGAACATCCCAGATCCAAATCCTGGCATTTCCAGCTAAATGGTTAGGAAGCAGATAATGCAAAACACCCTTCTCTGTCCAAGACAGTATTTGGCTAAATGGACAAATAATCTGATTCACAGTATAAGGCAGCTTACAAATAATCTAGTATTATGCGCCACTGAAATCCACCAATTCATTTTACATTTACAAAACAGTGCTGAACACCGTGAATTTGGCTCCCACATTTCTTCAGGCACAGCACCTATTTCTGAGTAGCAAATATCATGATTGCAGCAAAAGAGCTTATTTCAAATATTTACCCTGTCCAGTCATAAAGCAGTAATTTAGCTGCACCCTCTGAATCAGCAAGTCCTCCCTTTTTTAGCATTCCTCTTCTCTGCGCTAGCAGAGTTAAAAACTCCAGTGTGTTTCTGTAGCCTGGGACGTTGTAGTACAGCATTATCTGAAATTAAAAAAGAAAACCTCCTCAAATGTGTATCAGATTCTCAGACATCCTCTTGAATGAATCAGTTCTTACATAGTCTCAGGCCTTTCGCAGCATGTTCTTGCTCCAGTTCACATATTTGGGCCATTACCATTCTGGCATGACAAGAAACAACTGGTTTAGAACTCCTTTGGAGGTACCATAAATCACACAGCAAGATCAGAGTTGGATCTGATGTCTTCACTGTAACAGTAAGACATAGCAAATATCCTCATTTCTCACTTTGCTAATATGGTAGCAAGTACGAAGCCATTCACAATTCAATGACGGGGCAGATGAAACCTTGAATTTTATTATCTGAGTCGTCAATTTCACTTCCCTGAGATGATGGGCCAATCTGAATGAAGCTACCTGGCTGGACAAGATCCCACAGTTAGGCATGGACATAGCATTTTATTCGGACCTCTGTACAATGGCTAGTTCAGCTGGCCAGAAAGTAAAATTCAACACACCAGAGGCTAAAAAAAGGATTGGGAAACTAGACCATAGCTTTACCTGTGGTTTGCTGCAGTGCTCCAGAATAGTATCTACAGAATTAACTAAGTTTTCAGCATCAATGTCTGTAGAACCTCTCAGGGCCAGGGCAAGAGCAGAGCTGGAAGGTGCTGCAACAATACATGGACTATCTAACATCTTGATATGTTTGTCAATATGAACTGCTTGAATGCACCTTTAAGAGAACACACAATGAAAAGTAGATTTAAATAAACCAAACACCAGGATGTACTTGATAAAGCAGTAGACCATAAACAAAGTGTACGGAGGGGTTGGTTAAAAGGCGTCACAACAGAAAGTCAATCACAGTACTTCATAGACAGCACAAATCTTTTAAAACGTTAGGTGTCATTGTTGGGACATGCAAGATCTATTCTCCTCCATGTCACTGGTTTACTCTCAATTCAAGAGCTTCGATCTCTTCTCTAAATAAGAGAGTTCTGGTACAATGAAGCCTATGTTTCACAACTATCATACTTCCCTTGACACATAATTAAAAACTTTTTAGCACTCTGCTTAAAGATAAGGATGGTTATATTCTATACTTTACATTGGCAATGCAGTGGGAAAGGTGCGACTTACCGGTAAATATTACAGTTGCAATAAAAACGATTTTCACAGCATATCTACTTAATGGGATTAAGTAGATCCCATTAAGTAATCCCACTAATGTTACCATTAACATTCATCTAATTTTATCTGAATACAAAGTGAATCCAGCAGCCAGTTAGGGCTACTGTGCACGCGGTAAAGGACGGGCGGGGCAGGGGGAGAAGGTCAAAGCACAAAGGTGTCTTCAGTAAGTGGAATGACATTTACGATACATGCTTCACAAAAGCAGACTAACTTAGTAAGGCCTCTCACTGGTCCCACGTTGCAGGCACGCACCTCTTTCAGACTATTGATTACGCTGCTTTTCCCCACATTAGGAAAACCTGAAGACCAAGAGACCACAAAAAAATAAAAGAAAAAGAAAAGAGTAAGGATGCATTTAGTTAAATCTGATATGGCCTATCAAATATAGGTAGATATCTAAAGAGGAATATTTTGCATGAGTGAAGGCTTAGTAAGGTGGCATTCCGTCCAAATCACATTTGGAAGTAGGCATGGCATCTTCAAGTTACCGTACCTTACATTCCAGGAAGACTCCTTACTTTGAGGAAGATTGTGATATGAATTCAATCTCCTCTTCCTTTCCTTTCCCTGCCCTTGTAATACTACAGAGGAGACCGCATGAGAAATGTTGGTAGATACAGTGACCTGGTTCGCATGACACGACAACCCACCATGAGTGATCAGCTATGGTGGATTGTCGTGTTGTGCGAACACAACACGGTTTCTGCAGGGTGGCTTATTTCTCAGGTACAAGCCACCATGAGAACCCATGACTTGTTTTGGGGTGGTTCTTGCCCACGATGGCTTGTTGTGTTGTCCGAACCCAGCAGGGTGATTTTATTGTGGGTTGCCAGGAATGGCTAGAAAGCAGGAGGAGAGAAGGCGCTTTGCAAGCGGGTATTCTTACTTCCACATAACCTGAAGCAGCCTTTAAACAAAATGGCATCTGCTAGCAAGTCAAGCCCTGGAAATGGTGTGTGTGCGTGTGTGTGTGTGTGTGTGTGTGTGTGTGTGTGTGTGAAATTGACAAGGGCATTGACAAGAGAGGGATATCAGTATGGTAGGCTAAATATCAGAGTCAGTCTTGTGTGGCAGCGAAATTCCCTGTAAATAGTTTTTTTTTTTTAAAGCTGGCAAATGTGTTCCTGAATTAATAAGGGCTCTAAAAATTAATTCCATTTGGTGATCTGATGCGGGGGAGTTTCCCTCGGTAGCCAGCAACCCCAGCAGAGCAAATGCAGAAAGGGTACTGACTTAGGAACCAAGGCAACAAGGAGTTCTGCTGCAAAGGTGCCTGGGATATGTGCCAGAGCTGGCGGGAGGACTGAGGGGGAATGAGGAGTGGGGGGAACAACCCACAGCAAGCCCGATCATCTGTTGGGAGTACCGTGGGTTGTTCAGCGAACAACCAACCCACTGTGGCTTATTCGTAGGGTGGCTTAGCATGACATGCGACTCCACCCAATGCCATTTTCTGATTTTTGTTACATTCCAAAAACATGTTGTGTATAGGTATATCTTTGGCATATTACATCTACCATTCCAAGCTGCCTACAGAGCGAGATCAGAGTTGGATCTGAAGTCTTCAAAATAACAGTAAGACAAAAGTATATATCCTCATTTCTCACTCCAGTAACAGAACACAACAGGCATCATCATCATCACCATCACGGCATGATGTCTAGGTATTGCAACCTGGGGTTACATGCTTACACTGGGGCTTTTCAATCACCTCACGTCTACAGCAATCTCTCGAAAAGCTCCACCTGAAAGTGGGGGGGCCTTTCCGAGTGCCACTGAATATGGTACAAGGGTCTGTTAACGCCATACAATACCGCATAGCTTCTAAAACAATATTACAGGCATGTATCACAATTCAGTAAAGCCCATACAGACAAGAAATTGTACTTACCCACCACACCAACCTGTATAGCTTTGTCTTTAGTCATACTGTGCTCTCGAAGAAGTTTTAGGAGGCACTCGCTCCCAAAGCACAAGCTTGCTCTTGACAACTCAATATATGCACTACGTCTTTTAGTGTGTTTTTTCTCTTGCTGTAAATTGAGATTTCAGTTTTTAAAGAGTCAATATCAATGAAATATCAATTTCACAAGAGAATGAATTTCAACAGGAATTCATGCTGAGTCCATGCAGCAAATAAACAAATGCCTTCACAACATCAGTCTTTTAGCTGGAAGAAGAATTTGAGTGAAAGGACCAACTCCAATATATCTAGGAAATGGGTGGAAGGGCGAAAAGAATTCAGAACAGAGATTTGTCACTGAAAGTATCAAGACATAGTAGAACAGCGTTCCTCAATCTGGTGTCTTCCAAATGTTTAGACAACTACTCCCAGCATTCCTGGCCATTGACCATGCTGGCTGAGGCTTGTGGGAGTTGAAGTCAAAAACATATGGAGAGCACAAGGTTCAGTAAAGCTGCAGTAGAACTCCATTCCATTTCTGGTTATACTTGCCATACAATTCTTGCTCAAACAATGCCTCTGGTAGCCACCTGTTCGGTGGTAGTGAGAATGGAGCCCTATATGCATATACCTGTATGCACATAGGGCTCCTCCACTCAATGGAGAACCCTGACTGGTAGGGTACATGCGGGGGGCCAAAATACTAATAAAGCCTATTCGATGGGAGAAAATGGGCTTGCATAGTATGATCTTCAGGATCAAAACTTTTTTTTTAAAAGAAGTTGCTAGCGACACATCTCTCAGCACTGTAGAAGAGAGGATAGGATGCTCTTACCACAGTTTTGTCTTTGAGCTGCATTGCAGATTTAAAAGCAACAGTTGGAAGTTCATTGTTTAAATAATTTAGCCATTTCTCCAAGTTTTCTTTTGGTATGAGATCTGAAAAACAACAACAACAGAAACCCCATTGCACAGAAATTAGGCAATAATCACATATTGTTTGATGATATGTGATTTCAAAGATACTTTCTAGAGGGATAGCTGTGCTAAGTCTGTTCTATCAGATTTATTGTAGCACAAGATTTGTAGACTAGAGTGCAATACTAAGATTCTAGCCACTGGATTTAGACTTTGTATGGAACACTCCATATACTTCTGGGAAGTATTATGAAGTATGTTATTTATCTGCTGCATGAAATTGCCCAGCCGGATCCTTTTTAAGAACAGCTTTTGATAATTGGCTTTATTCTTTTTTGTGGAAGCTCATACAAAACAAAGCAAACACACAGGGTTGCCAACTGACCAGAAGAAAACAAGGCCTGGCCTGCAGCAGCTAGGTATGCAAAAATCTGCAGGTGAAGCTTTTCATAGTGTGGTTATAAGCATTATGCCTGCAATCAAGATGGTGTTAAAGAAGCTAGTAAAAAGCTGACAAGAATACTCTGTTAAAAGAACAGTGAGCTCAGAGTTGGATCTGACAGTCTTCAGAGGTTTGTCAGTATGCTTTTGTGTCTTCCTCACTGCTCACATCCTAACTGGGAAATTATTTAAGTGACTGATAATGTGATCCACGACCTAGTCAAACTTTGCTGCTTGAATATAAGCCAATCAAGTCCTATTGATGTCTGAACAAAAACACTAAACATGTTTACTTGAAGCCCAGTCTCACTGGTTGTAATGGAACTTATTTCTAAGCAAGGGATTTTCACCTAAGACTTAAAATCCTATGCACACCTACTTAGGATTCATTCAACAAAGCAGGTCTTCCTTCTAAGTAAACACACAGAGCACTGGAAAATTCAGTTATTTCTATTTCTAGGCTTCACATATTATTATGAAGTCACTAGCCAGTGTGGCGTAGTGGTGAGAGTGTTAGACTGGGACTCAGGAGATCCGGGTTCTATTCCCCGCTCAGCCATGAGACTCACTGGGTGACTTTGGGCCAGTCACTGACTCTCAGCGTAACCTACCTCACAGGGTTGTTGTGAGGATAAAATGGAGTGGAGGAGGACGATTATGTAAGCCACCTTGGGTTCCTTGCAGGAGAAAAAGCGGGGTATAAATATGATAAATTAAAAAAATAAAATAAACATTTAGACTTAATTGGCCTACAAAGGGAGGTGATCAGTATTGGCTGAGTAAAAAGTTATTTCACTTACCAATTTTATTTAAAACCAACAATAATTTTTTCTCTCCATCTGACTGACTAACAAGTTGCTCCACCTGTGGGCACCTACACCCTAGAGGGTCTCTAGCATCTAAGACTTCCAGCACTATATCAGAGGCCTCGATCACCTAAAGAGGAGAAAAGATACACATTCCAGGCCACAACTTCAAATTCACACACAAAAGCTTTTAAAGTAATAATGTCCCCACTGCCATTTTGATGTCATATTTATTTTAAGGATTAATTAAATTGCACTTACGGTACTAAAAAGACACCATCTTCAACATAAATTAATCTAATATTGCTTAGAAAGCATCACTTTCATTGTTTTCAGCACCATATAAAACTGATGACATAATTCTGTTATAGTAAAAAGAGGCAAAAATCACTATTTTCAAGTTGTTTCCAATTAAAAACGGGAATGCTGAGACCAATGAAAGGTCATGCAGCATAGCTGAAATGAAGCATGTGAAGGTTGCCTGAATGGGACACTACTGGGAGCCCCATGTAAAAAGCAGGGTGTAAGTAGAATATATATTTTTTAAATGTAGGAGAATAATGTCTTAGGGCACAATCCACTAGACGAAAGCCTCCAGTTTTGGAGGGTTCTGAGTACTACCTGTGAGGCTCTTGCCGACAAGGCAGGAGGAGGAGGAAGGCCATTTCGCCTCCTACGGGGAAAAAAACAGCAGCTAGACAGGCCTCTTGAGCCTATCTAGCTCACTTACCCACAGTGGGTGTGGATGGACAGTGGAGAGGCCAGAGGATTCTGCGGGCCCTGGCCTCTCCTCTCCCATGCCATTCCCTGCCCACTGAAATGTCCCCTTTTCGACCTCTATGAGGCTGCACAAGGTTGCTACTATGCAACCTTGGAAAGCAGCTGACGCAATGCCAGATTCCCCCTCCCAGGGTCATAGGAGTGTCTACGGCCTCCGGAGGGGGAATCCAAAATATCCAGTGGTCCCTGGGACGCTCGCCAGGGACCGTAGGTTCACGCCCTTAAACTACTTTAAATAATTAGAAGAAAAATAGTTTGGAATCTTTGTTTTTGTTCTTTATTATATTGGGTTATAGCCAATGTTAATGCTGCTTAGAGTAGACCCACTGAAATGAATGAGACTTAAGTTAGTCATGACTAACTTAAGTCTTATTCGTTTCAGTGGGTCTACCATATGATTAACTTAAGTCTCAATGGATCTTACCTATGACTAACTTAAGTCTCATTCATTTGAATAGGTCTACCCTAACTGGGATACATTGGATACAACCCACTGGCTTTTATGCTGTACACTGTTCTCAAATCTAATGTGATGAAAGGTGATATATACATGTTTTAAATTAAATATTGTCAATTCAAACAAGAAATGAATCTTCCAATAATAAATTATAAGGTGACTAAAAAATCTAGCCACTACACAAAAGCAGACAAATGCTTTAAAGAGCAATCATATGGTCCAAGGAGAGCGTCCCAGGGACCGTATGATTTGTCGGGAGTCCCCACTCCAAGGCCATAGACACCGCTACAAACTCAGAAGGGGGACCCCAGAATCCAATCCCTCCCCTCGGAGTCACTGTGGAGAACTGCAGCACCTGCATTACGGGGTCACAAAAGGGAACTCTGAGAGGTCTGAAAGGGGGCATTGCACTGGGTGGGGAGGGAAGCCAGGATAGGAGACATCCTATAGCATCTCCAGCCCCAGCTTTGCCCCCATCCCTCTGCTAGATGAACTCAGAGGCCCAGCTAAAGAAGGGAAAAAGCAACGGACAACGGAGAGGTGAAAATCACCTCCATTGCTCCTCTCGCCCTGCCCGGCCATAGCCGGGCAGGTCATTGGAGACTCAGAAGCCTCCAAGATCAGAGGCTTCCATCCAATGAGGGTGCAACACATAGGATTTTGCCCATATTCATTGTTCCACATTGCATGACTTTATACTGCAGATTTTGCTAATCCTCATTAAAATTTCCCTCCAGGCAGAACAGCTACAACGGAAGCGACAACAGGTATTAAAAGATCTGTCAGATGCATGGTTCATTTCTTTTAAAAAACCAGTGCAGCTTCCACGTATGTAAACATCATACTTTTATCAGAAAAATGTATCACATAAAAGGGAACAGAAATCTATGAAACTACTTTAAAAAAAAGCTGAAGAAACCGTACCTTTTTAAGCTCCCTGCAAAAGGATGTCTTTGAATTCTTATCTACCTGCTGGTTTGACTTGGCTTTTTGTTCAGTCACTGATTTCTAAAATAAAATAGATAGGAATATGAAAAGAAAATTTAGAAACCAAGAATTACAACTGCAGAAACTGATAGAAGTAGGACTGTAATCTTTTTACCTACAGGAACACAAAATTACATGGCAAAAAGCCAATCTATTTGTATTTTGAACTTCAGTTCTTCAAATGAAAAAAAAAAAAAAACATGCCTGCATACTGGCTATAATCCAAAGAAATCATTATGCCCAAGTAAGGAAACCACATGCCTTCAACTCTTCTCGAAGTTTTCTCTGTAACAAGTACAACACATGCTGCTAAAGAGATAAGCTGCTTTTCAAGCTGAATAATTGTCTGCCTCTTCCGTAGCAGCGGTTGCTGGCGGGAAGAAAAGTTCTGTCTGCATATGCAATTCCTTTATTTGCACACGTGACCTCTTCAGTTGGAGAGTGATGTAAAATAATTTACAGGAACCAATACATTTCACCTTGCCACTAAAACTTAATACGGAACACTAGAACTACATTAGTTTCTGACAAACCAATCCAGCTCTCTTTGGGGAATTACTGGATTTGTCACTAACAGCCTAACCCAGTGTTTCTCAACCTTGGGTCCCTAGATGTTTTTGGCCTACAACTCCCAGCATGCCCCAGCCAGCATATGCTGGCTGGGGCATGCTGGGAGTTGTAGGCAAAAACATCTGGGGACCCAAGGTTGAGAAACACTGGCCTAACCCTTGATGCAAGTTAATGGGAATCTGGGATAGATCATGCAGATTGCTCATGTCACTGCACCTTCTCTGGTACAGCAAGCAACTGCCAGCCCCAGCTCCCTTCTCCTCTTGGCACCCATTTTTTACCCTCCATCACTACCTTCCCCATCCTGATGCCCTCCAGACGTTTTGGACTACAACTGCCAGCATTCCTGACCATCAGCCATGCTGGCTGTGGCTGATGAGGGCTGAAGTCAAAAACATCTGAAAGGCACTAGGTTGGAAGGCTGCTCTATCCAGTCATACCATGCAGTGTGGAGGGGGTGTGAAAAGTCATGGATGGACTTACCAGCTGGCCACGTTCAGCAGATGTGGTCTGCTTCCAGTCCAATACTGGCCTCACTGGGAGAGAACAGTTGTTAACCTGGGAACTAAGCGAACTGCAGATACCTTGACTGGTACAGATGTACAGGCTCAGGATGTCATTATCCCAAAGGTACCAAATGGAAAATTTGTCTTGTCCTATCAACCTAGCCTCTGATTTAAGTACCTTCCCAGAATACATACTTTTTCACGATGTTTTACTTCACCCACATCCTTTTTATTAGCTTCTTGTTTACGTTTCTTTTCTTGCTCCTTCCGCCGATCAAGTTTTTGCTTTTGTTTTAGTTCTTCACGCTGTTCACAAAAAGACACACAAAGTTATACACAGAAGGTTCCCTGTTCAGAAAAGCACCATTTCCAAATGATTACTCAGAATTTTATTATTATATTATCTATTGCAGACACACCATGATGTGAACCCTGAAAAATAAAATACCTAACAGGCATTAATACGGGAAGAATCCTCCTTCCTTCTCCATCTGAAGTGCTGCAGCTGACTATGACCATCTAGAGGTCATCGCCTCCGTGCTCCTCCCACCCTCCATAGGATGCCTGTAAGTCTCCGAATCCCCTTGGATTGCACCCTTAAGACTATTAACCACAAACCTTGCTGATCTGATTAATTAAAAACAAGAAATTTAAGTAGGCCAGACTTTCTTGGTGAGCTGCTATCAAGACTGCTGATAGTAAACAATTATTCGCCCTGCAATTCCATGACACCATGCCATGGTGATCGTTTTTTACCCTTTGTTTCCTTTGTTCAGCTTCCCGAAGAACCTCCTCCTTAAAAGGTGCCATATTAGGAACTCCTGGATCTTTCTTTGGCTTTTTGTGCCCATGTTTCTTGGCTTCCTTCCGGAGTTTTTTATTGTGTTCACGTACCTGAAATCAACAATGGCCAGATTTTGCTATTAAAGATGCACAAGCTTGTACATTATAGTTTTTCACCCATCTCTACTTTTCATATCTACACAAACAACTGCAATATTGATCTGGATTTCAGGTAGTACTTATTACACATTTATATTCATAACATTTTTTTACATCATTTCCAACCGTTTGTTAGCTTCACACTTGTATCTGACAACATAAAAAGTGGGGGCATTCAGCATGAAAATATGCTGTGAAGTTAGTGGAGGAACAGGACGCAGCTATGGCAGGCAACTGGGTATGAGTGTAGCTGGCAGTGAAAATGGAGAAAGGGTACGTGACTGATATTTTAGGTTCTGAGTGTATCTCATCTTTGCTTAATTATTTAAAAATATGTATATACAACTTCCCATTAAAAAAAACTTTTGATTTAGCAAGGCAAGTGGCACTCAGGAAAAAGGAAGGCAGGGGGAGGTGGTAGGTTCCCTTTATGTGGCCGTGGAGCTGCTAGCCGGGTCCCTTCGCCAAAAATCCCATTTAAATGCTTCTTAAATTAATTGAGCTTGTTAACAGACAATATCAAAAACATAGTTCAGATTGCCATTAGCTCAGAGGCTCTCAACCTTTTTTCACTTATAATCCCTTCTGAACTTTACTCTAACTTCCCCAGCACCCCAATATAAAATTTAGAAACTATCAGCTTATCACTAATAATGAAAAATTTCCAAAATATTAAGAGCGATCCCATGGCCCCCAAACACCATCTAGAGGTCATAGGATACTTCAGGTAAAATGGGCAGGGAGGGGAGGAGACTGGGGCTGCCAGGATACGAGGTATCCTGGCAGCACTCCAGCCTCTTCCCCCCCCCCCCCCCGAAGCACCACAGCAAGACAGCCACTGAATTGCAGAGCGGAAGGAGCGGAGAGACGGAGATCGCCTCCGCCACTTTCCCCACCCTGCACTGGATGCTCGTAAGCCTCTGAGTTCGACACTCCCAGTTACCTCCTCTCTTCCTCTGAGGTGGTACTCAGAGGAAGGGCTCAGAGGTTGACTGTAGACTCAGGTTGGGAGAAGTCTTCTGTCAGGTATTGCGGTCCCAAGCCATGTAAGGCTTTATAGGTTAAAACCAGCACCTTGAATTGGGCTCAGAATACAGGCAGCCAATGCAAGTGGGCCAGAATTGTGTTATATGTTCTGACCTTCTGGTCCCAGTTATTAGCCTGCCGCATTTTGCACAAGCTGCAGCTTCTGAACAGTCTTCAAAGGCAGCCCCATGTAGAGTGCATTGCAGTAATCTAACTTGGAAGTTACCAGGGCATAGATTACTGAAACCAGGTTATCCTCAGAGAAGTAAAAAATTAACTCAGTAGTGTACGCCTACCTTTTTCTGTATTTTATAACGTTTGTGGCAGCTCATGCGTTTACTAGCTTTCTTCAACTCTGAAAAACAAAATAACGCAAGCTTAAATTGTCTGCAGATCAGTGCCTGAAATGGATTAAATGCATACCACAACCTACTCCTCCATAAATAAGATCAGAAGCCTAGCCTGTACACGCAGGACAGAGAGAGAAACACACACACACACACACACACACACACACTAGTGACTATAGCATGAATAGCACTACAGGATGCAAGCAGAGAATCACATTCTTAATGCTCCCCTACATTAAAAATTCCTTCCAAACAGAAAACTAGCATAGCAGGCAAAGGGCTGAACCATACTGTTTCTCCCTGGTGTGTTATTTCTCCAATTGCAAGGAGCTTGTGTGTCTTTAAAAAATAATAATGGAAAAGCATTCAGAAGCAGTAACCCATGCCTGCAGCCTGAAGTGGTACACTTCAGCACTCCACTACCTCATTATACTACATGTGTAGACCCAACCTTAGACTGCACTACAGGAGTAGCATTTCAAACCCAAGTATCAAATCAGTTTCTCTTCCCATTTCACGTCAGGAAACTGCCACGTGGCCTCTGTTAATGTGGCTGTATTGGTCCAACCCCAGCTCAATCTCTATGGGTTGTTTCCACTGGGCATATGGTTTCTAATGACATCAAAAGCTTCCAAAAGGAAGGGAATGTTAATAGGAGGGGAATTAGTATGTTTATATGATAAAGCTTATGTCTGTACATATGCAGAACATACCTATCTTGCATGTGAGGATGGATATGCACATATGCTTAATAGTGCAAGTGTTTGAGACAGTGTATTTTGTGTGTGTGTGTGTGTGTGTGTGTGTATATATATATATATATAAAGCCTGCAGGCCTCCATCCTGTTGAAGGTTTTGCAGACCAATCCTAAATACTTAAACATAAGCTCCCCAGAGTTCACTAGGCCTTAGCACCTGGTAGCTATGTTTAGGTCTGCAGCCTTTGCTGTGCATTTTTATTCTAAAGTCCCACTGAGTTCACTGGAGAGTTACCCATAAGTAAGGAAGTGGGCATAGGACTGCAACCGTAAAGGCACACTGAAGTTAAGAGCAGGTAAGGTGTTTGGTTGATATACATCCAAGTTTTTTTTAAAACCTTGACTGGGAACATTTTTCGCCCTTCACTATTCAACTTCTCCTAGTTGAGGCTCCACCTTTCCAGGATTACTGGAGAAACTTTTAAACAGCGAAACTCCATACCAAAAGTTAACTAACTCCTCCCCCATTTTTTAGATTAACAGCATGCTCATCTTCAGTAGGAGCCATATCTGCCATCCTTTTAGAAAAATGAGAACTGGCTCTCTGTGTGGAATTTAACAGCAATTCAGCCACAGTGGTCTACAGAGTACAACCAGCACTATTCCAATTATGTCCCATTCACAGAAACTTTTCAAATAAAGCAGACTTCCCCAACCTGGTGCCCTCCAGATGTGTTGGACTACAATTCCCAGTATCCCCAGCAGGGGGATGCTGGGAGCTGTAGTGCAACACATCTGGAGGTCCGCACCAGGTTGGGGAAAGACTCAAAATAAGTAACCCCTTCCTGCTCGACCTTGCCTCGTTCCTAGGTGTGTTGATGCTCCCATGTTGGGGAAGCTCAACAATTCTTAAGAGGATTTCGCCCAGTCTCCAATTTACCATTTCTGGGCAATGTGATTGAGCGAGTGGTGGGGGCTCAGTTGAAGGCACACTTGGATGAAGCCGATTATTTAGATCCATGCCAGTCGGGCTTCAGGCCTGGACATGGGACGGAAACGGCCTTGGTCGCCTTGATGGATGATATGAGGAGGGCCTTGGATAGAGGCGAATGCTCCTTCCTAGTCCTCCTCGATCTCTCAGCGGCTTTGATCCTCGATCACTCAGTGGACCACGGTATCCTCCTGGACCGCCTGGAGGGGTTGGGTATTGGAGGCACGGTATTGCAGTGGTTCCGGTCCTTCCTCTCTGGAAGGTACCAGAGGGTAGTTCTTGGGGAGGAGGTTTCGGACCCTCGGCTGCTCACTTGTGGGGTGCCGCAGGGTTCCATCCTCTCCCCGATGCTATTCAACATCTACCTAAAGCCGCTGGGGGCTATCATCAGGAGGTTTGGGGTGCGATGTCATCAATATGCGGATGACACACAGCTCTACCTCTCTTTCAAGTCCTCACCAAGGTTGGCTGTTGAGACCCTGTTGAGACCCTGTTCAGGCAGTGGGTGGCTGGATGGGAAGGAACATGTTGAAACTGAACCCCGACAAGACCGAGGTACTTCTGGTGGGAGACAAGGGTAGGCTAGGGGATGTTGACCTGGTGCTGAATGGGGTACATCTTCCCCTGAGGGACCAGGTCCGCAGCTTGGGGGTCATTCTAGACTCCCAGCTGTCCATGGAGGCTCAGGTGGCAGCTGTGAGCCAGGCAGCGCTATCAACTCCATCTGATACGGCAGCTGTGCCCCTACCTTCCTAATCATCTGCTCCCATCAGTGGTTCATGCCTTGGTCTCCTCTCACCTAGACTACTGTAATGAGCTCTATGTGGGGTTACCCTGGAAGACGGTTTGGAAGCTTCAGCTGGTACAGAACGCGGTGGCTCACCTGGTTAAGGGCAGTCGCCAGCATGATCACATCACGCCGGTGCTTAAGGAGTTGCACTGGCTACCAGTTGCTTGCAGAGCCGAATTCAAGGTGTTGTTTTTGACCTTTAAAACCCTGTGCGGCTCTGGCCCAGTTTATCTCAAGGAGCGCCTCCAGCAACATCAAGTAGGCCGCTCAACAAGATCTGCCACGGACAGCCTTCTCCTTATCCCATCAGCCAGAGCAGCCAGGCTGGTGGGGACAAGGAAGGGGGCCTTCTCTGTGGAGGCCTCCAAGTTATGGAACTCCCTTCCTAGTGACCTTCGCCATGCCCCTTCCGTGATGAGCTTCCGCCGTGCATTAAAAACATGGCTGTTCAGGCGGGAATATGGGGTGGGTTAGGATTTTAAAAGAATTTTTTATACTGTTTTAATTGTCATGTTTTATTGTATTGTTTTAACTGTACATCGCACGGGGTGGCCGGCCATATAGGCGATTAACAAATGTAATAAAATAAATAAATAAATAGAGCAAAGTTTAGCAGCAAGAGAGGTATTAAGAGGCAAGAAAAACATATAAAGACTGGGAGAAAGTTAGGGAAAACATCAGCTAGCCAAGAAAACAACAACAACAACAAAAACTAGCAAATGGACCAGAAGGCAAAAAAAGTAGAGCAGATTAAACGGTAAGAAGGCTACCCTTTCTGCTATTTAACACTTTTATGTATTAGCAACAGCGGGCTGGGCACTACACAGGACATCCTCACGACACGTGCCTGCCCCTAGAGAGTTCACGGCCCGGTATTCAATTGCATCAAGAGGGTCTGCTATGCCTCCAGCTGGGCCCACAGGCGCCTCTCCAACCTTTGCCCCATAGTAATCTCCCCTTGCCAAGAGATTGCTTAGCAATCTCCCCTTAAGGTGAATATTTCCACTGAAAAGCTTTCCTCCCAAAGCGTCACCGATTCTCCCTCAGAAGAGGCAGCCGCCCTCTCAGGACCCACATGGGGGGCTCCCTAGAACTAGTTCCATCAAGGCACATTTAGGCCTGGGCCTGGCCTGGCCAGCAGAGCAGCCTGCCCGGGGACAAGGCCGCGGCGGGGCGCCCGTAAATTAACCTCCCTCCCCAAAGCGCTCCAGCCCGGGACTCTTGACCGGCTGGCCGACCTCTACCCGCACCTGCCTCGAACAGTTTCCGTATCCCCACAAACTACCAATACTCCCTCTCCCATATCGGCACTTACTGGGTCGCCTCATGGCTGCCGCTCTTGCGCTTCCTGCACGCTCCGGCGCTCCTCCACGTGGAATGCAAGAAATTGCAGCCGCAGCCGGAGCGCTGTCGTAAAGCACCCACGTCTCCCGCCCTTCTGCCCGGGCTGTCGCGCTCCCGGTCTCGCTTGGCGGCGGAGGCTGGCATTGCGACAGCGGCGGGCTCGCCTGTGAGTGAGTGAGTGAGCGAGCGAGCGAAGCTGAGCGGCAACAGTGGCGGCGACGCCGACAGCGCGGGGGGCCGTGGCGGCGGCGGGGGCTGAGCGCGGCCGCGGCTGCAGGAGGCGGCGGATTAGCGGCGGCGGCGGCGGCGGCGCTGGCTGGGTAAGACGAGGGCGAGGGGCCGGGCTTGGTTTGGGTTAGGCAGACAAGCGGCACTCGCGGAAAGGGAAGGCAGGAGGCCGCGGCGGGTTCCCTTTGTGTGGATGTTGTGGGACTGCTGGCCGGGTCCCTTCTCTGAAGCGCCTCTTTTTCCCTCGCTCGCTCGGTGCCTTGGCTCCCGGGGCCGCGGCTTGCCCGCGTCCCTGCTTTTCCCACCCACCTCCGTTTCCTCTCGACCTTCTCCTCGTCCACCCCAAGGGAGAAGGGGTTGGCCCTCCGATTGCCTGAACTGCCTCTGACCTACTAACCCTCTTTTTCTTTTGGAGTTTACACACGCCAATTTACACACGTTTCTGTATCTTGTCTTGAATGCAGTTGATTCCACCACCTCTTCCATATAGTTTCCCCCTTCTTCATTATTTTCATCTTCAGCACGATTTTGAAAATTTCAAAAGCAGTGATCAACTTACGCCGTAAGTGTTGAAGTTTTCACAAGTGCTAACCGAGGCTGGCAAGTGCACTTGTCAAAAGCAATCACTTCTTCTCTGAATCCCCCCTCACCTCTTGAGTTAGGTACAGTAATACCTTGGATTGCAAGTAACTTGTTTTGAGAGCGTTTTGCAAGACAAGCAAATTTTTAAATATTTATTTTTTAAAAATTGACTTGATATACAAGCGACGTCTTGCAATACAAGTACTGTAGTACGGCTTAAATTAAAAATCTCTGTACAAATTTTTTGGGGGAATTTCGTTTTGATATAAGAGTGTTTTGGATTACAAGCACGTTTCGGGAACGAATTATGCTCTCAATCCAAGGCATGACTGTATATAGGATGGCCTTATTCACGCGTTTCCCATAGTAATACTTTCTTCTAGGAAAATAAAGTTAATATTTACAGCGGCCTCTGCCTTTTCTTCAAGATCTTGACTTAATTTGTCTGACGAAAAGAATATGGGATATTGCTCCTTTTCAAAGAGAGCTGGCTATACTGACAAAACAGTGACAAAACAGGATGAATGAAAGAAGCAGGGATTCTGTACTTTAATAAATAGAATAAAATTAGTGGTGCTATCCTGTGTAGAGTCCATTGTGTTCTTCATGTCTCATTTGCTGTATTAAAAGTATAGAAAGGCTGTACAATGATGAATTAGAACCGGTGGTTCTCAACCTTTTTTGCCCCAGGCACCCTTTTCTCCATATGTCAGAATGTCATTCCCCCCTTTCCAAGATTGTCTGACTCAAAAGTTGCATTCCAAATAATATGCATATAATATATAATAACTATAAATGGAATATTTCCACAGATAACTAGTGAAATGTGTATCTTTATTTTTAATTTAATCTGTGCCATACAATAAGGTGTGATGTCCTGTAGATTATCAAAAGCAGGACATAGAAAAGTAGAGTTGGAAGGGGCCTACAAGGCCATGGAGTCCAACCCCCTACTCAATGCAGGAATCCAGGTCAAAGCATCTCTGACAGATGGCCATCCAGCTTCACCTTGAATGCCTCCAGAGTGGGAGAGCTCACCACCTCCCTAGGTACCATAGTTGGTTCCATTGTCTTATTGCTCTAACAGTCAGGAAATTTTTCCTGATGTTTAGGTGGAATCTGGGTTCCTGTAACTTGAACCCATTATTCAGTGTCCTGCAAACTCCTGTGTGACAACCCTTCAAGTACTGGAAGAGTGTGATCATATCTCCCCTCAGTCTCCTCTTCTGAAGGCTAAACATGCCCAGTTCTTTCAGTCTCTCCTCATAGGGCCTTGTTTCCACTCCCTTTATGATCTTTGTTGCCCTCCTCTGAACCCTTTCAATTTGTCTACATCCTTCTTAAAGTGTGGTGCCCAGAACTGGATGCAGTATTCACGATGAGGCCTAACCTCATAATCTGTAGAATTGTAATTTGTAGAAAGATCAGTATTCCAACAGTTTGAGTCTCTGGTCCCAATCTCACCCCTGAAACCCTAAAATCCAAGGAATTCCCCCCTGGTTGAGAACCCCTGAATTAGAACATATACGTATTTAGAAAGATATCCAGTACCGGTGTCTGGAATATTCAGTGTTAAATATATTTTCCTACATAAGGAGTGCTATAACTAGGGAAAGCATGCCTTACTGTTAAATTTGTCTGTATTGTATGCCTGCTGTAACAAATTGTAAAAGCTTGGAGGCCTAAAGAAGCCACCTATCAGATATATCTCCATATGTTCTCTAACATACAGAAAAGATCCAAAATAGAACAGATACCTTTTAGACGAAACTGGGCTGGTCTAACAAGGTTCCAAGTTGTACAGAACTCATCTTCAGAGTGGATAAACACATCTTTCCTTATCTGAAAGGACTATGAGAGTCCTTTCCATAAGTGATGGAGCTGCCGATCACCTTTCCTTATAACATACGCAATTGTAGCTATAGTAAAACAGAGTGTCAGACCAGTGTCAACTGTTGTGGCTTACCAAGAAATGATTTCACTTGGAATTACTTCCTGTGAGCCCAAAAGCGATTTGAAAATACTTTTTGGGCAGTTTATTTCTAGGAGTGGTGATGGGATAGTTGTTTTTCAGTTAATAGAAATGGATAATAATCTACAGCAAGTGTTTCAGTGGAATAGTGTAGATGCTGTTGTCAGGTTTCTGATGAGTGTTATAGCTCCTTGCATCCCCCTCTGCTATACCCAAAGATTTCAGGGAGTAATAAAACAGAGAAATCCAGCACATCCAGATTATTTGGACCTTCAGCCATTAGTTCTTCTGTCTTTTGGGGGTTTACTTTCAATGTGTTTGTCATTACCCTGTCAATAACTGTATCTTAGCACTGGCTCAGCAAACTTACTGTCATGCCTGGCACTCTGAAGTAAAATACAAACAGAATTGGCTGTTATCAACTTATTGATTGCCCCTTATTTCAAAGACATGTACAGTGTCTCTCAGCAGCTGTGTATAGATGCTAAGTATTAGTGCATGTATGTTTGCATAGTTAACATGCAGTTTTTATAAATAAAAACTGTTGACCTTATAATTAAACATAAATGTATGTTCCTTGACAATGTGAACAGTGACTAGCCTTTGCTATTTTTGAAAACTCTGAACTCTTCTTTGCCACTATACTTTAGTTACTCATAATAGATTCTTTGTAATATTAAGATATATTTAAAGTACTGATTTGTGAACGGTTTATACTAAATGGGCAGTGAATTCTGTGGTATTATAGTCTCTTGGTGTCCAAAATTATGCATGGTATGGAGAAAGTGGATAGGGAGATATTTTTCTCCATCTTTCATAATATTAGAACCCGGGTTCATTCAATGAAGCTGAATGGTAGGAGATTCAGAACAGATAAAAGGAAGTACGGTACTTTTTCATACACCATGTAATTAAACTATGGAATTTACTGCCAAAGTTGTAGTGATGGCCACCAACTTAGGTGACTTTAAAAGGAAATTAGGCTTATCCCATGGATTTTTCTATCAATGGCTACTAGTCATGATGGCTATATATTACCTCCACTATCAGAGGCAGTATGCCTCTGTTTACCAGTTGCTGCGGGAAGGGTGCTATTGCATTCCTGTCCTGTTGTGGGCTTCTCATACGCATCTGGTTGGCCACTGTGCAAACAGGACTAGGTAGGCCTTTGATCTCATCCTGCATTAAATGAATATTATAGCTGCAGTGCTGTCTTATGAAAATCAGGAGCTTTGCCATTGAGTTACGGTAAATAGGAGTAGAATTGCACCCTTTGTTTACACATTCTAAGAATCCCCTTTTTGTTCCGAGTTTTAAACATGATGTAGAAGGTGGTTTTTCTGAAATGCCAATAACCTAGTATATATGTTTTTCGCTATTTTTTGCTGTTTTTCGCTATTTTGCAGTATATCTTTCCTTAACCATTCTTCTTGATTCCTTGATTTACCTGTTCTTCCCTTTATTTCCTCTGTGTTTTTCTTTCCTTTTGTTGTCTTCTCTTTCAGTTTTGGCTGCACTAATACTACTGCTGAATTGGTGCTTTAAGGATTTGCCTTTTCTCAGTTTCTTTACTTGCCTATCAGACATTATGAGGAGACTGGCTTTTCGTGGTGCTGGTTGTACTCTGGTAAATCTGGTAATTTACTGATAATGTGTGTGCTGTTTTGTCCCTCTCTTCCACACATCTCAGCCATTTTTGGTTTACTGTATAATGGCGTGATAGATCATGCTTGTTCATTTATCTCATTCATGAGTTTGTAATTAATCCAGTCCTCAAATATGAAATGCAAACATTTTTACACAATCATGCTAGCCTAATTATACTTTTAAAAAATAGTTGTGTAAACAAGATAGTTGGGGTGACATGGTAGGTCTAAATGTGGCATCTAACACTAATAAACTGCACATCAGAAATCAGTTACAATTTATTTTCATCTAGTGAATCGCTTTGCAAACTGAGAGAGCTATCATTTGTTTTCTAATATATTAATAGGAATTACAGTTTTAGGATGCCTTGTGGATCATGTATTTAAGGTAAGGTTTGGGGCTTTACAGAGGATCGAATAAGTACATATGTGTTGCAGACATGTATAGGCATTGGTTTAAGTTCACTGTGCTAAGTTCATACCTTTTAGTCTGCATGTATTGAGTGAATTCCATATTCTTTGTTCTTCAGCCTTTGTGAATAGCTCAGGTCCATTAGTTCCATATGCATCATGACCTCAGTGTCATTAGATGACAATAAAAATGTTATTTAATAACAGCTTGTGTTTTGTTTAAACTTGGAGGTGGTTCCTTCAGTCTCAACTGCAATGGCCTCATATTTACCATTCATGTGTGTCTCCAATTTATAAATAGCTTTTTTAGCATTTGGAGGAAACTTAAGAAGTCAAATTTACATTGCCCTTTCAGACATTTTTTTCAACATAAAACCACAGTGTTTCTATTTTAAAATGCATGTTTTAAAACTGTTGTGTAATACTGGTACACTCCTCAGAAAATTCCCATGGCTTCGCGTGTCCCTATATGGGAAAATGCATGTTTCCTGAGATAATGGTCCCAATCCAGAGAAAGTTAGTCATTCTTAAGTCCTATCAGTAGTATGAGGTACTACCGCTTGATTTGAAAGGAACTTAAAAGCAACTCACTTTTTCTAGATCAAAGCTAATGTGTGAATTAGTCTTTAGAGATGGGTTACGTGTTTTTTGGACTTCCCTTGGTGAGTCCTCCTTCGTGCAGTCACATTTGAGAGTACTTACTGTGTGACACAGCATTCTCATGTTATGCAATTTCTCCATCCCAAGTCCATATATAATTGGGCATCTCTGGTGGACCTGGGAAACTTGCATTGTGATTAAAATACAGTATGGGCAGGTTCACATGATCACAGAGGGAAGATAAGCCACGGTAGCTTATTTTCCCTCCTTGCACATACCGGTTGCGAACCGGCTAAATAGCATAGCATATCCTCACTGGGCACGGGTTGTTGTGATGTCTGAACCTGGTGAGGGTGGGCGACTGGGGTGGTTTACAAATCACCCAGCAACCCTAGAACAAGCCATGGGTTTCAGGGTGGTTTGCAAACTACCACTCCAGCCACCAACCCTTGCCAGGTTTGGACGTCATGACAACCTGTACCCGGCGAGAGTAATTATACTAATTAGGCATATAATGTGTAATACCACCAATCCATTAGCTAGAGTAATCAAATCTCCCAAAAAATTCTTCTCAAAATATTAAGATAGTTTTCTGCAAGCATTGGGGTGAAGTTTAACGTTGCATGAGTGGGCTTCTGCTTATACAGTGGGACTTTCTCCTCCTCTTCCCTGCACCCCCCCATCTGTTCCATAGGGTCCCCCAAACCTCTGGAACAGATTTTGAGAGTGTTTAGGGGTCTGTAGGGTGGAGGGTGAATTGCCCCCCCCCGCCCCATTCTGCAGACAGAAATAGTTCTACTGGTGGGAGGAGTTAATGGGGTACCACTCATGGTTAGCTAGAAAACAATTATTTCCAAACAATTTTTGAATTCATTTTAATTTTTCTGGTGTTTTGACACTTTACAGAGGGTTTGCACAAGTTGTTGTTCTCTAAGCTGTACAGTCTTCCATTCATGTACGTGGCCTTGAACAATCTCTCCCCCCCCCCCCAATTTTTGCTGCCTGGGCCTTCAAAAATAGGTGGGTCATCAAACGCTTGACAGACTGAAATATACCATAATCAAAAACTTTTTTTAAATGTCCTGAACAAAAGTGCATTGGTGCCACTTTGTGCAAATGGTAGTTGTTTAGAAATAGGCTGTTTGCACCAATAATTAAGATTGTTTAGGGTTATCAACTTTTTCTTGGATCATTTATAATTGGGTTAGTAATTGGGGTAATCTTTTAGTCAGAACTGATGTTAATGAGATCAGATCACTGACCAAGAAAAGAGAAGTTTGGTTGTGGCTACTTTAAATATTTTGTATTTATATTTTTGCATATCAGTTTGTTCACCATTTCGGGCCAAAAGGTGATGAATAAATATTTAAATAAAGAAATAAAATGAGCTATTGGGACCATGCTCATCCTTAGCCTTCCCAGGTGCTTGAGGCCAGACCAAAAACAATAATTGACTTTATAGCCTTGTCTGAACTACGAATGGATGTTAAATTAAAAAGTAAGTAAAATAGATTAAAAGTAATCTATGCTGCTATTTAGGTATACCAGCCATGTGTGATACATTTTCTTCTAGAAATAGGAACACTGTAAGTACATCAGGATAGGAGCTTTCACATTTGTCTTAACTGTAATGCTCATTTCATTGTTGCGTTTTTGTCATTCATGTGCTTGGATAGTACAGTGATGGCTTTGCATTAACAACAACAACAACAACACCCTAATATAGATTGCTTTATCAGGGGACTGTGCAGAATGTTGGGCAAGATTTCAGCTATGTACTATCAAAACATTCTGGTAAAACAGAGGTGGGGAACTTGTGGCCCTCCAGATGTTTTAGCCTACAACTCCAATCAGTCCTAGCCAGCATAGCCAATGGTGAGGGATCATGGGAGTTGTAGGCCAAAACATCTGGAGGGTTACAACAAATTGCCCACCCCTGCTGTAAACTATTCTGACTATATAGAATTCAGAAGAACTGCAGGTTTAATATCTTGTCATCCTCTGAGATCTTGGATAGAGAGCCTCAAGTTTAAGAGCATTTTTCTTTATTATAGAAGAAGTTGGATTCCATGGGCTCCAAGCGGCGAAGGGCTACCTCTCCTTCCAGCAGTGCCAGCGGGGGAGATTTTGATGATGGTCACCATGCCACAAATACACCAGGCCCAAGTCGGAAGAGGAGAAGACTCTCCAACCTCCCAACAGTTGATCCTGTAAGTACTTTTTAAGGTCTTAGCGCCCTATGCTGCTGTCCAGTGTACCAGCCTTTTGAGTAATCTAACTTGCAAGGGAGGAAAAGTGAGGCTGTAGCTCAGTGTTCTAAGAAGAAGTTCTTGAGGTTGTTAAACTTGCTTCTAGAATGTTCACACTAGGGTGTAATATGCTACATACCTGCTGGGGAATACTGAAGCAGTGTTGGAATTGCTACAGGTATGTTTTGTATTACAATTTGCCTGAGGAAGGGTGAATTTTCAGCTCTCTCAGAACTTGCAGAACTGGCTGCCTATAGGGTAAGGATTAGAGATGTGCACCAACTACAAGATTCGGTGCTTCAGAAAATGGACTGATTCAGCTCAGACCGATTCAGAGGCCGTCTGCTTTGACTTGGAAAGCCAAGTCTTCATGCCTCCCATTGACTATCATGAGAAATTTAAAAAATGGCTATAACTTTTGTCTCTGTCAGAATTGGGTGACATTTGCAGGCATGATAGCCTCTTAGGAGGGGATTATGCCTGCCAAACTTCAGAAAAATAAGTACAGGAGGTTTTGTGCTACATGCCTTAATATTTTCACTTTTGAAAATAGGGAACTGCCAGTAACCTTTTTATTTCTTGGCAGAATTGGATGAAATTTGCAGGGATAGTTACCTCTTCAGAAGAGAGCAAGTGTGCCATGTTTGAAATGAATAGGTACAGGGATTTTTTTGCAAGAGCAGCCTTTACATTTTGAGGGTATCTAAAACAGAATGTGTTTATCGCCCTATGTTCCATGTGGACCAGTGTTCTGAAAATGACAAACAGTCTAGAGGTGGCCCTAAATAAGAATCCTGCAACATTTCAGAGGTATAGGTGCAGCGGGAGTCTTTAATTTGGGGGTGGGGGAGATGAGTGATTCACTTCCCTTTGCCTGTGGTTTTTTGGGCAATTTAGGATGAAAATGGCTCGCATCATAGAGGTGTCCCTGGGCAAGAAGGCTACATGGAAGGAGTGAGTTAGGATATTACAAACCAATTTGAGGCTTTAAAAAATAGTGAAACAGGGTAGGTTTGGAAAGAGAGATTTTTCACTGTTAGAAAAATCAGGAGAGTGATTGATTTAATAATTGAGAAAGGGAAAGAAAGGGATTTTAAAATCACGAACAAACAGAATTTGAGGTCACCACACCCCCAACCTAACACAGAACCACTGACTTCCTTCTTGGCTGGCTTGCTACAGAACAAGTAAGCAACTGAGAAATGGAAGAGCAGACACACAATTTTATGTAACTCGGACACCTCCCTGAAAGCACAGTGATTGGAAAGCCCACTTAGAAAGTGTGTTCTAGATTAGAAAGCTGTGTTCTAAGATTAGAAGGTGGATCCATCAGTCCCTCACTGCACTCCCTTGCTCCCCACTCATCAGCATTTAGAGAAACTAAAATAAAATACACTATTTTTGGAGACAGAATGTCTGCATTTCCAAAGCCTGAACCACACCAAGACACATGTGGGTCTAGCTTCAGTTCGGGGCACTTTGGAGGGAAGCCCACTTAGCCTCAGGAAGCACCAGAAACAGTCCAAAGAGGCCCAGTTCTGCTTGGGCTTTAGCCAAATCCGATGCACATCCCAAGGATTGTCTGATAACTTGGGTGTTCCTTTAGTGAAGAAATTGTGTTTATATATAAACTGGAATAATTAATTTGAGAGTTAACATATCCGGGGATGAACAAAACTTCATTGGTTTCTTTTTTGGATGTCATCAAATTCATGGAGAAAGAGGTTATGGTGTAAGTCTATGCACTTCTGCTTTCTTATCAGCACGACCACTGCTGAAAGCTAGAATAGTGAGGTGGCTAAGAGCATGTGCTATAATCCGGGAAGTCCCTAGTTGAAATATCAGCTCAGGTATGAATTCACCAGGTAGCTTTAATCCAAGCTGTTGTTCTTCATCCTCATCTTCTCATCTGTAATATGAGGAATGTAATGCTTCGTTTCCATACAGGGCTATTGTGAGGAATACTGAACATATATATGAAACATGTTGAGCAATAAGGAAAAAGCATTGTATAAATACTATTGCTACAATTAGAGACCGTCTCACTCCTTATGTCCCTGCCCAATCTCTGCGATCATTAGAAGGAGCATTTCTGATGATGCCACATGCTGCGGAGGTTTTCCTCAGGAGCATTGTAGTAGAGCATTTAGTGTTGCAGTACCCACCCTCTGGAACACTTCACCAGTTGATATTAGGCAGGCCCCCACAGTTCTCATGCTCAGACGTCTTCTTAAAATTCTTTACAGACACTTTCCCTGAAGTGTGACCCAGCCAGCTATGGTTTGTAGGACACAATAGAATGTGTGGTTTTATTGCTGATTAATTGTATTGTGTTGTTTTTATTGTTACAATAATACCTTGGATTGCAAGTAACTTGGTCTGAGAGCGCTTTGCAAGACAAGCAAATTTTTAAAATAAATTTTGACTTGATAAACAAGCGACGTCTTGCAATACAAGTCGTAGGGATGTAACCGCTCACCTCGAGCGGGCGTAGCAGGCCGAAATCGGCCCTGCTCACGCCTGCCAAAGACTCGCTTTGATATAAGAGTGTTTTGGATTACAAGCACGGTTCCGGAACGAATTATGCTTGCAATCCAAGGTATTACTGTATATTGTTGTTTTTATGCCATTGTATTTTATGTTCACCACTTTGATACTTTTGTGGAAAGCGGTATATAAATCTGAATAATAAATAAATAAAATAAAATAATTGAATAGTATATTTTTTTCCTGATTTTGCATTTTAGATTGCTGTATGCCATGAATTATACAATACAATCAGAGATTATAAAGATGAACAAGGGAGGCTACTGTGTGAGCTTTTCATTAGGGCCCCCAAGCGAAGGTAAGTGTAGCATTAATAAGAAAACTAAGGTAAAGCTGCTATTGCTGTAATTAATGTGATGTATCCAATGCAGTGCAAGAATGCCCACACAAGGGAAATTCTCTACCCCGACCTCCTACTGCAATCCACTACTTCACGTTCTAGGCCTTCTCTGAGGGTTCCCTCAACCCTCAGGAAAAGATTTGGGAGGTGACAGGAATCTGCAGTGGAGGAGCGGTGGGGAATTTCCCTTATGCAAGCATTTTTGTGTTTGTGCTGCACTTCGTACTGACCCAATGTCCCAGTTCACACATAACGCCGGCAAATCATGTGTTAATTAACCACAGTTTGCCATGGAATATACCACCATCATTTTGTCTGATCAGAGGTTGCTCCATGACTTGTGCACCCGGATACAATGGGTTTATTGTGGGTTAAACCACTCACAGTTAACCTAACAACTAATTGTAGGTTAACTTTGGGTTGTTTAACCCATGATTAGCCCATTGACCTGGCTCGCACGTAACGGCAAACCATTGGGGACGAACAGTGCACTGCCTGCAGCATGCCCACCTCTTCCACTTTCACTGCACAACCCACGATCGGCTCCTTGATAGGTGGTTGAGCGTGATGTGCGAACCCAGACCACTGTCCTGTTTAGGGGTTCATGGGGTAAAAGTGCAAGAGGTGGGTGTGCTGCATGCAGTGCACCCACTCATACATCACAACCCATCAGTTTTTAAACCCATGTGTTGTTGTTATGTGCAAACAAGGCCTATAATGTCTGGGGTTGCATGTCACCGAGCAACCTCCAATAGGAGGTTGCATATTTAGAATGGCGGCAGCATGCAACTGTTGGGGCCCCAGTTCTACAATCACACATTCTAGCACTGTGACACTGGAGACTCCAAATCAGTGAGATCCTTTTATTACAGCCAATCCCAAGGCATAAGCTTAATGGTTACAGTCTTCAGAAATCATATAGCTGAGGGCATTTTGCTACAGGCTCTTGAAATTGTTCCACATCAAGGTAGGGGACTGGAATGTCTCTTAAGGACCAAATTCTCCGACATTCCACCCCAAGGGAAGAATCGGAGGCAATCCCTAATGCTCCTCAGACAAGGGAAGGATTGGAGCTAATTCCAGATGCTCCTGCGACAAGGGAAGGGATCCTAGAAACAGGCCTGACCTATCCACACACACCCATAGAGAGCTGAACCAACCTTGCCACTGTGTTGGAACCTCTGAGTGCCGTACGTCTTGGCCTTAGGACCTGAGCAACTCTTAGCTGCTCCTCCGACAGGGGAAGGATCAGAGCCCTATTGCTCCTGTGACAAGGGAAGGAATCTAGAAGAGGACCTGAACCAGCATGCACACCTCCACAAAGGTGAAAACCAACCCTGCCACTTAGGTTGGCCCCTCTGGGTACTGTGCGTCCAGGCCTCTCAACAATCGGGGTCCAGAACAAGATCAGACTTGAGTCCAAGGTACTTCCCCACATGCAGAGATTCCAACATCCAAAGTTGGAATCTCTATGCCACATGGGTCGAAGCATAGGAAAGTCCAGAAGCATAGGAAAGTCCAGAAGTCGGGAAATAGCCCCAAGCCAGCTGGGCTCTGGGCTCCTCCACGAAGACACATCCATTGCCATGAGAATGCAGAGTCTATGAAAAGTATGACAGTCCTTTTCGTGGCAGGTTCTTGACAGTAAAAGTCCAAAGAGAAGAAAGTCCGGATTAGGTAGAGTCCAGGCACAGAGTGCTCCCAATAGCTCAGTTGGTGATAGATCCGAACAGAAGGATGCAGACAGGGAAGACGAGAGAGATGTTCCTAGCAAAGGCTCTGGATACTAAGAACCAACTTAAAAGCGCAGGTGTGGCCATCTTAATCCTCCTACCAAACCACTAATTGACAAGGGAACTGCCCATCCACGAGGCTCCTATCCCACATGGGTGTTTCCCTTCTACCCTGCAGGGGTGAGGCTTCAACCAGAGGGACACCTCTGCAAACCACCCCTCCCCTCTCCTGAAGTTCCCAGAGAAGGCTGCCAGCTCCTATCTCAGCAAGGTCGAACTTGCAGCTGGATGGGGGAGACAAGTCGACTCCTGCCTGCTTTCTCCTGAGAATGCTGACAGTAATAAGTTCACACTGGTCTTGACATTCCACAGACTGACTAGGCTCCAAACCCTTCCAAACTATTACTGACCAGTTTCTGGTTATGAACTAGAAGGCCCCTCTGTCTGTATTACTGACACTGAATCCCCACAGCAACCCTGAAAAATGTGGGTTAATTCACCCACAACTTGCTGCTATTATGTGAGAACTGGGTCAGGTGTGTTTTCAGATAATCACTCTTTTCAAAGCGTGGAATGGTTTTATTTACGGTAACATAAAGTTATTTGTAATGTTTTAGCACATGATACAGCAAAATGCTTAAATCTTTGTACTGTGTATTTCAAACTTCCCATTTAAAGGGATTTACATCCCCCCCCCCCCGACATTATAATATTTTCTTAAGGGTTGAGACATAACAAAAATGGCAATATCGCGCTAGTGGGCTTCCACTAGTGCAACAGGATTTTTGCTCTTTCTCCTTCCCCCTGCAGCCCTCTGTGCTGCCCGAAAATCTGCTCCAGAGGGTTTCCCAGCAGATTTTGAGGACATGTGGGGGGCTGCAGGGGGTTGGGGTAATTGCCCCCTCACAGTTCCCTCTGCCAGCAGAATGACACCATTGGATACAACATATAGTGAACCATGTTACCCTCAAGAATCTGTTAGATAAAAAGGTTCTTGTGACCACATCGTGTGAATGTTGATAAACTTGCAAGTTATAGTATATACTATAATCTTGCGTATTGTTAGGTACTGTAAGTTTTGCTTACATCCGTTGCCTGTTCGATACCTTTGTTATTATAACAGAAATCAGCCAGATTACTATGAAGTTGTTTCTCAGCCGATTGATTTAATGAAAATCCAACAGAAGCTAAAAATGGAGGAATATGATGATGTGAACGTGCTAACTGCTGACTTCCAGCTGCTATTTAATAATGCAAAATCCTATTATAAGGTGACAAAATCTTTTGTTTTAAAAGCCATCATTTGCATATTCTGTCAGTGGATTATGTTTGAATTAAGTACAAAAGCGAGGAGGACCTCATCCATCTACATTGTTTGCAGTATTGCTGATTCTCTAAAGCTTATTCACAGTGTGCACTGTCGTATTCTTGCAGGGAGCAGTTGTTTTATATACTGCCTTTAATTGTCATTTGTAGTGTAACTTTAATTGAATTGTCCTTTCATTTACAACTAGTACAACCATTTATTTCTGGGCAAATTAAACCTCAATCAGTTTTGTTTCTAAGTGGCTAGATGTTAAAAATGATTGATCAAAAAAAATATTTATTGATAACCGCATCCTTTGGCTCTTTTACACAGCCAGACTCTCCTGAATTTAAGGCTGCCTGCAAACTGTGGGATTTATATATACGCACAAAAAATGAGTTTGTTCAGAAGGGAGATGCAGACGATGATGACGACGATGATGAGGGCCATGACAATCAAGGGACAATTTCTGAAATAGTAAGTGTACGCTTTGCCAATCACTTATAAACGTTTCAAGTACCTACTTGTAGCTCATGCCCTACTTGCAGCTAAGCCTGTAACCAACCCTAATAAAGGCCTGGTTTGCATGCAAACCCTACACTATGGTTTAACTATGGATTCTTAACCATGAACAACCCAGGAAGATGACCCATGGTTTGTTGTTGGGTTATGAACTCTGGGGTGTTCCTGGTTAACAACCCATAGTTAAATCATAGTGCAGGGTTCACACATAACGAAAAAACCCACAGTTCAACAACAACTAATACTCGTTATGTGCAAACCAGGTCAATGCGCAACAGAAGGAATCGCTGGTTCTTTCTCTGTTTGCCCCTGCCTCTGCTACCCTCCCCTTCTGTTGTTTCCACTATGGTATTTTTTTTTAGATTGTAAGCTCCTTGGGATAGGGACCTTTCCTCTTATATTCATTAAAGTGTTGAGCACACTGATGGCACTATATAAATAATAATAATAGAGCCATGCTAAAGTAGCACATTGTGTTTCCTTAGTTAAGTTGTCTACAAAAGCGACAGATGGAATATGTTATTTTTATTTCTGAAATTTATACCACTCTTCAAATGACAATCATACATTCCCAGGGCAGATGAATGATATTAAAATATATTGCCAAGCAGTTGTTATGTGAGCACACAGCAGAACTAAAAACATCAGAAGTAATTTCTTTGTAAATCTTTGTATTAACACATTCCTAATCCTGATAGCATATGTTGTAAACCTATTTTATTCATTCCAAAATGTATATGCCCCCAGACTAGGTAACAACAGATTAGTTACTGTTTTTCCTTACTTTGTAAAACAGGAAAATTTATATTTTAACAGCCAATTCTAGAAAACCCAACAACATCCCGGTTCCTCAAAATCACTTTACGTTATCATTTTTGTGCCAGTCTTCTCCAGGTTATTTAAAAGAAATTCTTGAACAGCTTCTCGAAGCAGTAGCTGTAGCCACAAACCCAACAGGCCGCCTCATTAGTGAGCTTTTTCAGAAGCTTCCCTCTAAAGTGGTGAGTAACAATGCTGATCGTTGAATGTAAACCAAAGATTTTCCTCATAAACGTCCCATTGAAATTAATAGAAGTTGTACAGCAGAAGTCTTTGGACTTCACAATCAAGTCCATGAGGCTTATATACTTTGTAGTCCAAAACATCAGGAGGGCACCAGGTTGTCTGTCCCTGCTTTAGAGTTAAAAAGTTAAAAAAAAATGTTGCATGTAAAGTGTGCTGAGTGAACAAAACTAGTGTAATACACAAGTATGATAAATTGAAAGAAAGTTTCATTGGGACCTCCAAATATTGAGGACTGAGATTAAAAGCATATACAGATAACTAGTTGTTTTTAAATACTGCATGCTGTCCAGGAACTGTTATCTACTCATGTAGTAGCTTCAGATTGACTGAGTTCACACAACATGACAACCCATACTGAAGGCTGAACCATTTGTTGTGTGTTGTGTGAACACAGCCATGCTAACGAACCATGGTTTGTTAATCATGAACAACCCATGAAGAAAACTCATGGACTGGGTTTATACAAGCCTCAGTGTTCTTGGGTGACATCTTGAATATTCAACTCCTGACCATGGGTTATCGTGTCGTGTGAACCCAGCCAGCGGGGGTTGTGCAAGGGTTAACCCTAGAATGGCCTGTTCTAGAGTTATGTGAGAGTTGTTTAACCCTCAAGTAACCCCTCCAGCCAGGTTCGCACAACACAACAACCCTCGGTCGGGTTGATTCAGGATGGTGCCTGCAGGTGCCGCAGCTCATCGTGACTTGAATAAGCCATGAAGAGCTACAGCATGTCACACAAACAGCCCCATAGTTTGTTTTTGGCTTGTGAACTGTGGGTTGTTTGTGGTTAACAAACCATGGTTTGTTAGCGTGGTTGGGTTCACACAACAGAACAACCCACAGTTCAACAATAACTCACAGTTCAACGACAACCCACACTCAACCCATAGGGTGAATTCCCATGACACAGCAACCCACCCTGCAAATAAGCTACGCACTGTGGGTTGTTCATGGAACAACCCACAGTGCGCCCGACAGAGGATCAGGCTGTCCGTGGGTTGTCCCCCCCCCCACTTCCCCCTTGGTCCTCCGTTCAGTATCCCAGGGGACTTGGCAGCTAAAGTTGCCTTGGCTCTTCTTCCCGCTGCGGTTGTGAGTCCCTTTGCTCTTGCTGCAGCTTTTTTCCCTCTTTTCCCCTTTCTTTTTCAGAGATTGCTTTTCACAGTCTCTACGGTGACAGCCCCTCCAAAGTGCTTAAGCGGCACTCTGGATGGGCTGTCACTGGTTCACCCCCCCTTCCTCCTCCCCCCAATTTTTTTTTAACCCTTTCTAAATCCCACTTGAAAAATGGAGCTTTTCCATGGACATCTGTCAAAGGTAACTACTCCAGTAAGATGGGTTGGCTTGCGCTTTTGCATGTTCTTAAGGTGGTAGAATCTTGGGAACAAGTGTAAAAGGGAGGGCACCCTTGGGACACATGAACACCCCCCCAAAAAAAAACAAGGATCTTGCTGCAAAGGGAGTGAATGATACGCCACCCTCTTTTTGCGAGCTAAGATCACTCATGCCTTTGGTTACATTTGACAGCTCGGCTTTTGACAGCTGTCAGATGTAACCAAATGGAAAAATAAACCTACGTGCTGCCTCTCCAGGGTGCTGCTACGACACTTGGAAGGGATTGTCCGTAGCTGTCAAAACGGGGATTGTGAGAGCTGGCATCACAGTGCCAGTGGCAATAATCATTTTATTATCGCCACTGTACCTCTGGATTGAATTTATTTTGACTGCTTGGTTTTATCATGTTACATTTTAATATGTCTGTGTTTTTTGTTGATGTTTTTGTTTTAGTGTTACTTTGTTTTGTAAACCGTCCAGGGAACTTTTTGGCTGATAGGCAGTGAATAAATATATTAATTAATTAATTAATTAATTAAATGATCTGAAGGGGGGGAGATAAGGGGGGGGAAGCTGTGGTGAGCCCAAAACGGCTCACGATCGCAGTGGGAATGGGGGAAGCCAGTGCCAGCTGCCCCCAAGTGTCGCTTCAGCACTTTTGGGGCGGCTGGCACTGGCGGTCTCCCAGGAACCACTTGGGAAGAGCAGTAAGGTTTTTTGCCTCTGTTGCCAAGCAGCTTAGTAGCCTATTCCCTGTACCCATGATGGGGTCGGTCACCTGGGTTCAGACAACATAATGACCCATTGTGGGTACAACAACCCCTACAACAACCCATGGGTTGTTGGGGTGGCTTGTTGCCCACGAACAAGCCACCCTGGGGAAATTTGTCTGGGTTCGCATGACACGAACCCACGATAGGCTGTCATGTCGTGCAACAACCGTGTTGTATCGTGCGAACCCAGTCAGTGTAAATTCTAAGCATGTTTCCCCAAAGTAAGTTCCCACTAAGTTCAGTTGAGTGTACTTTTTAGTAAGTGTCTTTAGGATGCAGCCTTAGTTGGGAAACTTCTGTTCCAACTGGCAATAGGAGAGTTGATAGATCATGGTTACACTTACTTCAAATGGAATGAATCACTTAGGTACATTATCTTTGTTTTTCAGCAATATCCTGACTATTATGCAATAATTAAAGAGCCCATAGATCTGAAGACTATTGCCCAGCGAATACAGGTGCAGTATAACTTTTGGGGGCATCGCCTTGAATACAACTTTAATACATGTATGGGCCATGAATACAGCTTGTCTAAAACTGGTTAAGAGAACCAAATATTTATGGTAATGTGACCTTTACAGCAAAGCTGTGCTTTTCAAGAGGCAAATGTCTGCTTACGTTAATGATAGCACTGCAGCATGTTGCTTTACATGTGCATTTAGGGATTTTTTGAAATTGTTGGTTTGTATTTGCAATGGTGATTAATGGTGATCAGATGGGTTGGCATAGACTTAACAGGGCTAAATAAACTATGGCTTATTTAAGCTGAGAACAAGTGTTGTGCCTGTGTGCGTCTCTCTGTTCTCTCTGATTAGATGTGACTTATTCACAGTTCTCATACTTCAGTAGTTGCTACACAAAATTATCACACACCAAATATGAGAACAGACCTTACGTTTTTATTTTACTTGTTTTGTTTACAGAATGGAAATTATAAAAGTATTCATGCAATGGCCAAGGACATAGATTTGTTAGTTAAGAATGCCAAAACCTACAATGAACCTGGATCTCAAGTATTTAAGGTTAGTAAAAGATTTTTATTTTTTTTAAATATAATTCAGTTTCTTGTATCACTACCACATCAAGCAATAATGGCCAGGGAAGGTAACTTAAAAAACTAGATTCTTCATTGCAGCCTTGTTGTCCTTCTCATTCAGGGGATTTAGAGATTTGTAATGCATGTCTTATTGTATTGCAATCTCTATCTGGATATTAGTGGAGAACTGATTGTGCCTTTATTATCTAACTTTCCTGGCAGAGACAATCTGTTTTATGTATCTTACTGTTTAGCTGACCCCGTTCCTGAAGTTACTGGAAAAGTTGCTTCTCTCTCTCTCTTTCTCTCTCTCTCTCTCTCTCTCTCGCAATTAATTAAATTGATAGCTCAATTTACATGTTTTTGATTTGGTTGGCGTGGATGGTTCACTATATGTCCTTGTATATATATTTGGTTGATCAATGTGTGTGTGTGTGTGTGTGTATACTATATATATATATATATATATATATAGTATACAGTACCTTGCTTTTTCAATCTGTTCATGGACAGTGAAAAACAGATTTGGATTTGAATTTTTATCCATTTAAAATGGAATGTTTTTTAAAATCTCAGTTATTGTAACAGTGTAATCCTAAATAGGATGGTGGGGCAAGTGGAGTGATGGATCCTCCATCATTTCTAAATCTATGCTGGTTTATGCGGGCCGGAGGGGGCAGACATGCCTTTTGTTTTTTCTCCAGTGTTTCTTTTTCTTCTAAAGTCCGGGGGGGGCCGGGGGAGATTAAGTATGCCAACTCCAGGCTGGCATACTTGAGATCCTTGCTTCTGGGGCCTGCAGGGGATTGGACAGGCTTTGGATCCAGTGGATTGAAAGCCGCCTCTGTGATGCCCCCCAAACTCCCCATACTGGGGCCTAATGCCAGTTACCACCAGCAGTAGCTTTCTGCCTGCAGAGCTTTCTCTGGGCCTCTGGGGTGGGTGTGGCCCCACCTGCTGATGGAGCTCCGGCAGTGGAAGGGTGCCTACTATGCTCCATCCTAACCCACCACTTGTTCTTGGGTTCTTTCTCTGGCTTGTCAGGGGAGAGACAAGCCAGAGTTCCTGGTTTGCACATAATGCTAAACAAAGCACAGATAGAAGCTTTGAAGTGGGAGCAGTTGGGCAGCTGGTGGGGCCACGTCCACCCTGGAGACCCATGTATCATTCAGATTCACATAGATCATCATGTAAATTGGGCCTATATGTGCGTTTGAATTGTCTACATTGGTTGGTTGATTTAGAAATGATCAATTTATTAATGGCAGCAAAGTTATTTCCTATCATTTGGGACATTGCCATTATGTCTAAAGTAATATTACCTATAGGCTCAATAAGGACACACTAATGAGTTCATATTTATACATATTTATACATAAGTTGGAATAATTTCTGTAATTGTATTAGGTTCAATTCTATATTTACCGTAGCATAATATTGTGGGTTTTCCCATTACTTTTCCTTTACATATTAATGATTTTGCTAAATGTACATTTGCAAAATATATTTTATATATTGCATATATTTAAATATATTTTATGTTATATATAAGGTATGAGCTTTTAAGTAGTATTTGTTTATGAATACTGATTACGCCATCTTTAGCTTTTAAAAATTAATAAATTACATTTTCAATTCAGGATTCTTATTTGCTTTAACAGGATGCAAATGCAATTAAAAAAATATTTAATATGAAAAAGGCAGAAATTGAGCGTTCGGAATTGACTAAATCAAGTCTCCGAGTCAGGTACTGTAAGCAGAATAAAAGTATATAAAGTTAATGATATTTTCTGTTTAGTTAAGAAAAATCTACTGAGAAATAGTAGTTCATGTTAACTATTTGTTATTGTAAATAATTGTTAAATCTTTGGGATTGAGTTGTGGAGAAGCAATTGGATCTCCAAAGTCAAGCAGCCAGTTTCTTTATGTGTGCTGGAGAGTACAGGTTTTCACAACAGTCTGATCCATTGGAAAGATTCAAATTAGGACTCTGTTAGGCAGACATGGCAGCATCTGTCCCTTAATACCAGATCTTGACCTATCACTTGTAGCAGTGGAGGACATTGCTCCTTCTACTTAGAACAGAAGACCCTTATTGGGGATCATTAGATGTTAAGTGCACCTATACCTCCTCTTCTCATAGGCTTCAACTTTCCCTAGGACAGCCTTCCCCAACCTGGTGCACTCCAGATGTGTTGGACTAGGAATGATGAGAGTTGCATTTCATCACATCTCAAGGGTACCATGTTGGAGAAGGCATGCCTAGGCACTTATGCCTGCCCCGCCCTGTCTAGGAGCATAGGAGTTCAGCCTGTGTCACCTAAACCTAGTTTAGCTTGACCTGCCTCTCTCTCTGACATTAGATCAGTTCATCTAGTCTTAGAAGCTTCATCAGCACCATCACAAAAAATCCCATGGCATAGTGCATTAATAGCAGATGGATTTGTAGCCACATTTTCACAAAATAAAGGTGCAGTCTTAGGTGTCATAGGCTTGAGAGAAAATTTATTGACACAAAGGTGGTGACTGAGTTCGCATGACACTACAACTCATGTTGAGTTGCTACCATGATGGGTTGTTGTGTCATGCGAACCTGAACCGATTCCTGCAGGGTGGCTTGTTTGAGGGCCACAAGCCACCCTGACAACCCATAGCTTGTTCTATGGGTTGTTGTACCCGTGATGGGCTGTCTTGTCATCCGGACCTGGGAGACTGACCTCATCATGGGTACTGGGAATCAGCTACCAAGCTGCTTGACAAGAGTGGCAAAAAAAACCTGCCACTCTTTCCAAGCGTCCTTGGGTACCTGCCAGTGCCACCCCACAAGTGCCCAAGCAGTTTGCAGTTGCGCAAGTGCAGAAATGTGAAGCCTCAGCTGGGGCAATGTCCTGGGAGGTACCTGCTGCCAGGGTGCAACAGGTACCAACCTTGGACATTGCCCAAAGAGCCTCTAAATAGGTTTCCCCCCCCGCTTTGCTTTCTCTTGACAGCTGTCAACAGGCGAGCTGTCAAGGGAAAGCAAAGCTTCGAATGATCTTTGTTTGCGAAAAGGGTGTGGTGTGCTTTACACCCCCTTTGCAGTGAGATCCTCATTTTTTTGCCCCTCAGGGTGATGCAAAGTTTGCAGTTCTTTCCAAGACTCTGGCTGCTTGGAAACACAAAAGTGCATCTCACCCCCCTTTTCTGGGGGAAAGGAGTTTTGACAGCTAGCTAGCTAGCTAGTCAAAACTGCTGGACCTCCTTTTAAAAGGGTTTTTGACAGGGCAATGGGTGGTTTTTGACTGGGACAGGATGGCTGTATAGGCCATGTATATACAGCCACATGTCCCAGTCAAAAACCACCCATTGTCCTGTCAAAACTTCTGTTTAAAGGGGACCCAGAAAAAGGGGGTGGGTGCAGTTTTGCACTTTCCCAAACAGCTAGAGTCTTGGGGAAAAGTGCAAAATGTGCATCACCCTGAGCACTGTTGGAGGGGGGAGATGAGGATCTTGCCGCAAAGGGGCTGTAAATTGTACCATCCCCTTTTCGTGAACAGAGATCACTTGTGCCTTTGCTTTCCCTTGACAGCTCTCTCTTTGACAGCTGGCAAGGGAAAGCAAAGGAAGAAAAACCTATTTGGAGCCTCTTTGGGACAATGTCCAGGATTGGTTCCTGCTGCACCTTAGCAGTAGGTACCCCACAGGACATTGCCCCAGCCGAGGCTTCAAATTTCCACACTTTTGCAACTCTGAACCTCTGCAGTTGCGCAAGTGCAGTTAAATTAAAAAAGAAGAAGAACCTAGTTCCACACATTGTGTGGGCAATTTTTTTTAAAAAGTCTGCTAGCCACTGACAGCCCCTCTGAGGTGCTGCTTGGGCACTTTGAAGGGGCTGTCAGTAGCTGTCAAAACGGGATTGCAAAAGCCTGCTGTCAAGCTGGCTTTCACGATCTCCCCAAAAGCAGGGTAAATGGGGGGGGGAAAGCCATGGGTTCTGCCACGGTGTCCCTTGGGATACCTGTGGGAGGACCAAGTGGGAAGGAGGGGGTGGGAGGGGACAAACAACCCACGGTGAGCCCAATCATCTGTTGGGTGCACCGTGGGTTGTTCGTAGAACAACTAACCCACCGTGGCTTATTGCCAGGGTGGTGTCGTAAGTCAGTCCGGTTCACAGATAAGCCGTCATCGTTAACACAGTCCAAGGTTGAAAGCCAATAGATCTGTCCAAAACCAAATTAGAACGAAGCAGTGTAGGAGCAGGCTGAAGCGTGGTCAGGGGTGTTCTGAAGTCAAGGAAGCATGAGTCTCGGTCCGGGGACTGGCAGGAGTAGCTGGCTCCGGTCGAGTTGCAATGACAATTGCTTCCAGCGCCCGAAGTGTGTTTGGGGCCTGTCTTTTAAACAGGCGCTGATTGGCAAGGCAGCACAGCTGGGCCAGGCTGCAGAGGACACGTGCCTGGCCCCACCCCAAACACACTCTGGCTCGGCTGCCCCATGTCTTCCAAACGGAGGCACAACAGGTGGGTTGGCGTGACATGCAAACGCAGCCAGTATAACTGGGAAAAACATATTGAGCTTTAAAGCTGTTGGTGCAAAAGTCCTGGCACTGCTTACTTCTGTTAGAGAAATTTCTCTCTGTTTATACTGCCAATTTTTATACTTGGAATTTTATTGTATACATTTTCTTTCATCAGTTCTCATTGTGAAATTTAAATGAGATTATGAAGGCCCAAACACTCACGTAGCCCTTTATGTGTAAAATGGTTCCGTTAACAAGTAGAATCTGTGGTTTAACATCCATTTAGATTAATAGTATGCTGCTGCCTGGCGTTTGATTGTATGGTGATGGCTGCGATTTACTGAAAATCCCCCCCCCCCATTTTTTCTTGTATATTTTTCTTATGAGTGCCTCCTTATTTAATGGATTTCCATGCTTAAAATGTCATTTTTAACTATTGCAGCAACTTTTTTTTGAACTGTGAAATAGCAACCTGCTTTTGTTACTTCTCTGCTACACAATTCGCTTGAAAATTGACCCTGATATGGCTTTTAACTGTGTCTTTTGCCTCTAACAACACAGCCAAAAGCATCCCTAGTGCAGGTTAACAGTACTTTTATTTGATAGTAGATTGCACTTGGGTGTGTAATGCCTTCCAATTTAAAAATAGCAAAGTTTTAGACATCTTTGCTGCTGCTATATGTTGGACTAAAACATGAGGCTGCAGTTTTCCATATATCTGCTTTGAGTGTGAAATCAATGGGATTTACTCCAGAGCATATGTGAAGAAGCATTAAATGTTGGTGCTGTCTTTATGCCTACAATGCATTACCCTGGCCTCGATATAAAATCAGTAACATTTAGCAAACCACTTTTCACTACGATGGAATGGCAGAGCCCCTTTTAACTGGCCTTTCAACACTTACTCTGTAAAAGAGCTGCATCCTAACTGTATATTGTCTTGGCTCTCTGGTGGATTTCTATTTCTCACTTTCTGTGGCTTGTTCACGCTTCATAAAGGACTCCAAATTTGGCTGCTTCCAAGCTGACAGGTCCTTCCTCACAGGGTAAAGGCAGTGTTGTCGATGAGAGAAATTCTGCTAATAAATATTACCGGTGAGTCCTTAATCTCTGGATGTCATTCAGTCCATTCATTTTATCATAGGCTGCTTCTGTTCTTTACTTCTCGCATCCAAATCTGTCGGCTTCGTTTGCATATGAAAGAAAGTAACACATCCATTTTAAAAGATAAGAATGAACTTGTTGGTTGTTGGGAAATATTATAGTACCCTCTTTGTTTTTCTGAAACTGAATTATTGAGTTATTTTACATGGAAATATTTGAGTTGCCAAAATACACCTCCATAAGAGGAGCGTAAAGAAAAGAAGTGTCCAGGAGTCAAGAAAACAATTGTTTAGCCCAGTGATGGGCAACTTGTGGCCCTCTGGATATTTTGGCCTACAACTCCCATCAGACAGACAGTGGTGCAAGATAATGAGAGTTGTAGGGCAAACCATCTGGAGGGCCAGAAGTTGCCCACCCCTGGTTTAGCTTCGCCAGGTGAAAGGCAGGACTACTTTGTGCATGATAGCTTTCATACATAGATGTCACTTCTTTCAAGGGAGAAATGCAGATGCTGTCACATGTGACAATTGCACAAGCATCTGTTTTGGGCAGCATATTCTTTTTTACGCCTTTGAGGACCAGGATTCCTGTCAAGCAACCCAAAGGGGAAGGCACGTTTCCTCTTACACTGGTGTTATTAGGAGGAGGCTGCCTCTGCTTTCTGAGCCACCAAAAACGTGAGAAGTCAAAAAAAGAGCCTGTGCCTTTCCTGGCAAGAGTCTACTTCTCCCCAAGATATTTCTGTTTGATTATATAAGGTATTATTTTCCCTTGTCTAGCAATGCAGTTCTAGTCCTAATACATGAAGCAAAGCTGAATGCATTTGCTTATGATATAGGTGCATGCCATTCCTCCGTCTATTGATTCCTGAGGATTCAGGTCCACTTCCGTACCAAAATGATTTCTTGTGCTCTGTTACATGTAAATCCCTTCGCATGCATTGGGCATAGAGTAGCCTAAGTCTTAGTTTTCGTATTTTTTTGGAATTTAAGAAGAAACCGGTGATAACCTCTCCCCCTCCCCCCGAATAATCTTTTTGACAGTGAAGGGCTAATTCCTGTTCACTTCCAAAAGAATCTTTCCTGGTGAGGGGGAGGAATGCATCCTCAGAGCCCCCCAATTCTTCTCCTGGGTCATAATCCCTTTGGTGGTGGAGGGCTGAACCCCTCTTCACCACAAAAAGGAGCCCTCTCATTCTGCAGGTGAAAGGACTCCGGGAATGCCATCCACGGCTTCCTCGGATTGGCCCATCCACAGGCTCCTTGTTTTGGCAATGCTCCCTGTAGGCCCAGGGCCAGTAGTACATGTACAGTACATTCCCTGGCAACATGAGAGAGAAACACATTTGCAGCTCTAATCTATGGAGAGCTATTAATGGCTACAAGTCATGATTACTATATTTTACCTATATCAGGGGCAATATGCCTCTATATGCCGGTTGCTAACAGTATGAGCAGGAGGGTACTGTTGCACTCATATCCTGCTTGTGGGTGTCCCATCTGGTTGGCAACTGTGGGAACAGAATGCTGGATTAGATAGGCCTTTAATCTGATCCAGCAGGGCTCTTCTTATGTACTTGTCTAGGATAATTGGGAGGGGGGTCATGGGGGGGGTGTTACATAATTTTTAAACATTGTTTTCCCTGCAGAGGGTTGGCATAATTGTGTTGCCTGAGCATGCAGGGAGCTGAGCTCACATCTGGCTCAGTCAACACGAATCCTCAGTTAGTGGAGGCAATTGTTGCAGCAGGCATCTCTAAGGTTGTCTCATCTACCAGATTCTTGATGCTGTGTGGCCGGAGGGCTATTCTGCAAAGATCTGGGGTATCTATCATAATTTGAGATTGGGGTTGCAGTGTTTAGTCAAGTGGTTAGATTAACCAATAAAGGGTGCAATCCTATGCATGTTAAGACAGAAAAAGGTCCTACAGTTCTCAACCATGCTGGCTGGGAAATCCTGGGAGTTGTAGGATCTCTTTGCTGTCTAAATATGCATAGGATTGCACCTGCGCATGTTTTAAGAGGGCAACACATTCTTTAATATAATTACTTATAAAATTTAAAATGGCAGGAACCATCTCAGAAAAGGCATCCCCCCCCCATTCTCTTTCACATTAGGATGGATATCTCTTCTAAGATGATGCGTGTTGTGACACCTACATACATCATCTAAAACAAAGAGCATGCTTTCTTCTTAAAAACTTCTTTTTTATTCATATGCAAATTTAATTAAATCAATTAAACAAGTAATATTTCTTTGGGTAAGTATCATAATAGAGAACCTCACCAATCCTGCAGAAGCTCATAGTTTTCTGCTCTGAGTTTGCATGGTCGTCAACTATAATCAGAATGCACGCCTGTGTGCGCGCACACACACACACTTATGTATGTATCTTGTAGAATGGAAATATTGATTGGTTAAGCATCAGTCAACTCTAACAATGAAGTCATATAGATGTCTACTCAGAAGTAAGCCCCATAAATTCAGTGGGACTTACTCCCAAGTACATGTGAATAGGATTGCCACCTAATCCATTCTATTTTAAATGTGGGCTTTATATCTGATTTTTGGGGAGCTTCGCCTTCTTAGAAGTGCATTTAATATTGATAGCATTGTTGTAAAACATCACATCTCAAACATTGCATATCTCAAACACTGAATTTAACAATATTTTCCATATGTTAAGTAACTCATCTGTCATAGTATGCTGAGTATATAATGAATAAATATCACCTGTCTTGAGAATACAACTGATCAGCTAGAAGCAAGACAGTTCTTCACAGGTGAAGCCTTCTACTAGGTTGGCACCCTAATTCAGCTCAGAGGAACTCACAAACCTACTATAGTAATCTTTCTGCCATCTGCTGTTGATCCTATAGATTGCCAACAGTTTTGTTGATCTACTGTATTTTTCATCACAGTTAAGATTTATTTAGTTTTCAGAAGAATCCATGAAATATAAAATAAACATTAGCTGCTTTTGTAATGTTTGGAAGAAAAGCATTATTGTTGTTGTCTTTCTCTATTGGTGTGGGAGGGTCTGCCAGAAGGGTTTTATCACTTCCTACTAGCTCAATAGGCAGGGATCATGTTACTTGATAATTTAGCTTCCCCAGGAAAAGCCCCTTCCAGCTCCTTTCCTGCCTAGCTCAAGATCCAGACATCTCTCTCTCTCTCTCTCTCTCTCTCTGAAAAAAGTCAAAGGGGTTGTTGTTGTTGTTGTCGTCGTCATCATCATCATCATCATCATCATCATCATCATCATCATATTATTATTTACATTTATATCCCACCTTTTTTTCTCTTGTGAGGAACCCAAGGCGGCTTACATAGTCCTCTCCATTTTAACCTCACAACAACCCTGTGTGGCAGGTTAGGCTGAGAGTCAGTGACTGGCCCAAAGTCACCCAGTGAGCTTCATGACTGAGTGGGGACTAGAACCTGGATCTCCCGAGTCCCAGTCCAACAATGGGAATATGTTGTTCCCATGGCTGTTCAGGCGGGAATATGGGGTGGGCTAAGATTTTAAAATTTTATACTGTTTTAAATGTATTTTATCCTGTATTTTATCTTGTGTACATCACCCAGGGTGGCCGGTTTGCCAGCCAGATGGGCGATAAATAAATGTAGAAAATAAATAAACACTAACCACTACACCGCACTGGTGTCCCTCCCCTCAAAGCAAGTCACATACCTCTTATCTTGTTCTTGATCCTTTCTCTGAGCATCAATTTCCCCACCCACCCACCCACCCCCGCATTCTTTTTTCTAAAATGGTGCTTATTTTCTCTCTCTCTTGTCCTTCCTTGTCTTCAACTCCAATGGCATGGTCAGGGAAGCACCTTGGGCTGAAGCTTACAAAAAGAGAAGAGCATGTACCCCAACAATTTTGTGCTCCAGGTGCCAGTCTTCTCTTTCTCACCAAGCCACAGGGGAAACTTAAGGGACTTGATGATCACTCCACTGCAAAAAAAGAAAAAAGGCAGCTAGAAAAGAAGGGCCAGTATCCCCTCTCATTGTAGCAGCTGTACAAATCCTACAGAGACAGGATCAGGCAGACAGCCCCAACACACAGCAGTCCAGTTCCTCCTCTGCTCTCCACATAACTGGATAGGGCAACACTCCCCCCTCCCACACCTATGTTCTTTTACATGCTCTAATAGTCAGGGGTGGGCAGAATGTAGATCTCCAGATGTTTTGGACTTCAACTCCCAGCCTTCTTGACCATTTGCCATGCAAGCAGGGGCTTCTGGGAGTTGAGGTCCAAAATATCTGGAAATCTATCTTCTGCCCACCCCTGTTCTAGGCTTTCTGTCCAATACACAGCCTTTATGTTATTCTCTTGGGACACCAGAGTAACAGAAGACAGTTCAGTGCACAATCTCACAAGCCCCCACACCACATGGCAGCAGAGATCATTGCAACTGATCATGGCTCCTCAGCCTTCCAGCTGACAGCACAGTGTTTCCTCCCATCAGTTAAGGATTGCATCTGAGTCCTTATCATATCTAAATAGAGCCTTTACCATCCCTTCAGCACCCAGTCCGAATGTCCAATGTACAGTCATGCCTTGGATTGAGAGCATAATTCGTTCCGGAAACGTGCTTGTAATCCAAAACACTCTTATATCAAAACGAAATTCCCCCCAAAAAATTTGTACAGAGATTTTTAATTTAAGCCGTACTACAGTACTTGTATTGCAAGATGTCGCTTGTATATCAAGTCAAAAAAATTTAAATAAATATTTAAAAATTTGCTTGTCTTGCAAAACGCTCTCAAACCAAGTTACTTGTAATCCAAGGTATTACTGTATTCTAAAGGTTAAAGCAACTTCTATAAAGGGTATCTCCACACAATTACAAAGTAGAGGAAGACAGTACAACCTCTTTGGGCCAGTTTGCAGCCCAGTTTGGGCCATGGTGGCTTGTTTTGATCGTGTGAACCAGGTAGCTTGGTGGATTAAAGCCTGGATTGCCCTAGCATATGAGGCACAGCACATTCCTGTCCCACTAAACATCATGGCACATTCCACCAGGGCAGCAGCCACTTCAGCCCTGTCAACAAGTTTCTGAGATCTGCCGGGCCACCACCTGTTCCTCAGCAAATACATTCATATAACTCTACAGTTTAAACACCTGTGCCTCTACAGTCGCAGCTTCAAAACATATCCATAATGAAACAGCCTATAATAGTATTGCCAGATAGGTTATCTTACTCCAGCAACAACAAAGAAAGCAACGTTGGTGTTTACTTCGAAAGTTTCTTCTTGTTGGTGTGTGAAGGGTCTCCACCAGGCCCCCTTCTTCCCGCCACCCCACCGCTTACATTCCACGGTGGTTCTTCTCTCTTCATTTCCTGAACTTCACATAAACATTCTGCAACATAGTCTGCTGATACCACTCCCTAAGCAGCCTCTCCTTTCTTTTTCCTTATCTAATCATTGTTAGTTTTTGGGCTGTCCCGTCTTCTGCCATAAGCCTGGCCGCTTTCTGGAACTGTGAAGGTCTTCTCGGGAGGAAAAAATATAAAACTTAAGTAACATGATCCCTGTCTCTTGAACTAGTATGATGGGGAATAAAGCCCATCATAGAGACCCTCTGCACACCAACCATATTTTAAACGTGGATTCATTTTTCCCCTTCCCCAAGGATTTTTCATTGATGAGCTGTTTTCCCTAAATTTTACAGTAACAAAAGAGCTGTCCAAGGGGATCGTTTATCAGCAATAACTATGGCATTGCAATATGGATCTGAAAGTGATGAAGATGCTGTTCTGGCTGGTAGGAATTAAAAGAGTATTGCCAATATCTGCAAAGAAATTGTTCATTGAATTCCTAACTTACCTCTCCTTTGGGGTTTGAACAGGGTAGCAACCATTTAAAACGTAAGAACCAACTAAAAGTGCAAATAAGTAGCTGAAATAGTCCTGTATCTATCTTGAGCAATATAGCGCATACCAAAATAAATTCGTACATCATTTTAGAGAAATATCTATGCTCAGGCTTTGGTATCTGAAGAATGAGAGAGCAATTAACTCACCATGCATCTGGATTTCTTTAGTCAGTTTGGAATATATAACTGGGAATCCTGCACAATCAGCTGGGCTCGTGCTGGCTCAGCTTGTCTGAGCATGGAAAGTTAAGCAGGATCAGGCCTGGTTATGACTTGGATGGGAGACCCCTCCTCTAGTTTCCTGCATTGAGCAGGGGGTTGGACTCGATGGCCTTGTAGGCCCCTCCCAACTCTATAATCTATGAATGCATTTACATGTCTCTGCACCTTCTCAGTCAAAAGGTAGGAAGGGGGCATGGAGCGCGCACACACACACACACACACACACACACACGTCTCCTCTATGGTTACGTTTTTTTAATGCCTGTATAGGGATATAGTCTCTTTGGGCTTAAGTTTAATGGAAACAGAGACACTGTCAAGGAGCCTAGAAGTAAGGAACTGAAGGTTTATATAAGAGAATGTTCCCCTCAGTGGAGGGACTGAGCGGTAGAAGTTTTTGCATCTTTGTCATAGCATAACTTTAACTTAAAAGTGTGATTTCTGAAAACCACTCAAAGCTGTTTTTCTGCAACAGCCAATTTTGCTGAATTTTGGAGGTGTAGAGTTTTTTTTTAGTCATGTCATTTTAATGTGGTGATATAATATTCATTTAGATCTATATAACAGAAAATCTACAAAGAAGTGGAGTCACCCAGACTACTGTTTTGGGGCTTTGGGCTGGTTAAAGACACTGCAAAATAATCCACTTGGAGCAAACTCGTGGATGCCACACCTTTTAATCTGCTCTGTTTGTGTTTATTATGTGCATGCATGCGTGCGTGCGTGCGCGCACACACACACACAAGCAGTGCCAGGTCAGAGGTCATTTCTTCCACACAGCTGCATCCATATATGTGCGCCATGTGGAAGATTTTTCAGCACCTGAACCAACATGGAGTGGTTTTTTCCCCAGGATCTGAACAATCCCTTGGTTGTAACATTCCAGTATTCCTTAAGTGCTCTTTAATATACTTCTTTTCATTTAATAACCAAATAAGTACTTTGTACTAGGATAAGAAAAATGTAACTACAGTGTAATATTGGCATTCTTATATTGTTGATCAACAGCTGTTTATTTTTTGACACCAGCCTTTACTTCCATGGGGGTTTAAATTGTGTATGCCCATTCCAAGCATGCTTAGGGCCAATACAGACAAACACTGTGTTAAATTTCTTTCATGGTGGTTTCTAGCTTGCTGCAGGCTTGAAGCTTCCACATAAGTAGACTTAAAGTGGTTTCTACATGCCCTGGATTTGTCTGTATTTGTTCTTTAAGGTACAGCCCTAGCTGTAGATAGTGAATGAATATCTGTACCTGAGCCATGTAGCCAAGTGCAGATAAAACCTTTTGCCCGCTCTGTAACAAGACAACCAGTAACATCTAGAAAACCTGTAAAGAATCTGCCTCTGTTAGATCTGGTACCAGTCAAGTACCAGAAAGTGTTCATAGTCTCTTTTGGATGATCCAATATTATGACCTCTCCTGTTACAAACAGGAAAAAAAATATAAACATTATATGATTGTTGTTCCCTCGTTTCTAGCTGCTGCCCGTTACGAAGAAGGGGAGTCAGAAGCCGAGAGCATTACTTCCTTTATGGACGCATCCAATCCTCTCTATCAGCTTTATGATATAGTTAGGAATTGTCGGAACAACCAGGGTCAGCTCATATCGGAACCCTTTTTTCACTTGCCCTCAAAGAAAAAATATCCTGATTATTATCAGCAAATCAAAATGCCTATTTCATTGCAGCAAATCAGGTAAAACTGGTGTGACATACTCTCACATTTTGAATGGTTTCAAGAATAATTTGTTTTTCAATCTTAAACCATGAGTCAGCTCTTCTGATGACTGTATCTGATAGATTTCATGGTTTCAATTTACATTTGTATGTGTATATATACATGCTCTTAGATTATTTTAGCATAGCATGATACGCTTTAACGTGATCCAAATAAAGGTAGATGACTAATTCCTTTCTCTGAAGTAACTACATGACTGTCACCTCCTTTCATTACTTGCCCCATTTATGTTATAATAAACATGTGAAATACTGAGACAATTGATAACCAAAACACTTCTAGAAGAATAAATCAGGTAGTAGCTTGTTTTTCTAATGGGTTTATTTCATGCTTGATCACAATAAAGATCTGTCAACTATTTTCAAGTGAAGCACTGGCATCCATACATTTAGGAATTAAAGTATCCCCTTCGTTCATTAAGACTTCTTTGTTGAAAGTGTGTTTCAAACTTACTAGACCCAGATGAGAGATGTTCATGTATTGATTTCATATTGTGGTTGGGAAACAGAATTAATTTGAGAAAGACTCCTATATCTATTGGGTTGGATCCAGGATCTGCCTTCTATGGACAGAAGGGCTCCACTCACAGAAGCTGTCTCTGCCTAATTTTCAGGGGTCTCTCTCTCCCCTCCTGCACCACAGCTCATCCCCTTCAACCGGATCCCATGACCCTCTGTGTAGCATTTTCAGAGGGATCAAGGGGCTGCCATGGGGAGGAGGGAGAAGAGAAATCAACCTGGTTCGCACAGTCAAAATAAACCATCACAGCTTGTCATGTCATCTAAACTTGAGCAGCATGGCTTGTTGGAAGGGGAAACAACCCTCCAATAATCCATGGGCTGTTGTAGGGGTTATTCAAATTGCAACCCCGCATGCATGCACGCACGCATCACATGCCATGATTTAAATAAGCAACCTTATTTTATTTTGATCATGCAAACCAGCCCATTCACTTCCGCCAGCCCAGTTGCATGTGTCTAAATCTGGATCCAACCCATTGTGTGCACATTTTCTTTTCTAATTCCTCAAGCACCGGTTAGGGAGTTGGAGGGGTGGGGGTTGTCCTCCTCTGCAGCAAACTGGTAAGTAGTAAATTCTGCTTTACAAAACGTAACTGATGGTTGCAGCAGTGAAAAGAGATTCTCTTCTACAGAACGAAATTGAAGAACCATGAATATGAAACACTCGACCATTTGGAATGTGATCTAAACCTGATGTTTGAAAATGCCAAACGTTATAATGTTCCAAATTCGGCCATTTATAAGAGAGTATTGAAAATGCAGCAGGTTATGCAGGTAAAACCTCATACTCAATAACTCTTGCTTCTGAGCTTATTATTGTAGGAGCTAGTATTTGGTGCATTTATATCTGCATTGGCACACTGCTGCCTTGTGTTATTAACTATTCTCAGTAAATGCAACAGTGCTACATTTTAACTCAGCATTATCCCACGTACTATCCAAATGAGAGTTATTGTGATAGTCCTATGCTGGGAATGAACTTCAAAAAATAATATTCTGGATAAGGAATGAATCATGCTAAGTTAATTTTGTTTTCTATACTGTTGTTCTGAAATCAGGCTTCTAAAGAAGAGATTGTATGTTGGCTTTGAAGATGTACAAATAAAATACAGCTTAGCTACATCAACATTAACTGGAAGTTAATAAGACATTTTTAATGGAGGTTTAGATGGAAGGATTCAGATAAGATTAGTATTCTATAATATATTTGATTATTTAGATATTTCATCTCCTGTATTTAATATTCTCTTTTATGCAAGTAACTTGAATGGCTGAAAATGTTTTAATTGGAGCTTACTATTGATGGATGCTACTGCTGTTTTTGTGCCTTTCAGAGTGAACCTGATCTATGCAGCTGTTTAATATTCATGCATTCTGGGGACATTTAGTGGAGTGAATTTGACTCTAGGGATTTGTTCTCTTTCAGGCAAAGAAGAAGGAACTAGCTAGAAGAGACGATATTGAGGACGGAGACAGTATGATCTCTTCTGCCACGTCTGATGCTGGAAGTTCAAAAAGAAAAAGGTATGCACTTGCATACTGCTATGTCTGGCTTGCTGCTAATAATAATCAGTAATGATTTAATTTAATTTTCACTTATTCTGAGCAAATAATCAGCTATCAGTAATTGATCTATGAACTATGTAAATCTACAGTTGGCAGAAATATTTATACTCTGGTCCAGTTGCTGAGATGGTATGAACTTTTAATGTGATACTAGTTATCAAATATATTTTATCTTTGGTTCACTATTTTTTTACTTTAAACAGTGCTATCCCGTATAGACTAATAAGGCTGCAATAGTGTATACCGGGGAGTACACCCCATTGAATTAATTCCCACCTGCACTCACTTTTTAAAGTTAGTAATTTCATCTAATATTAAAAATAAGTTTCAAAATTTGAACTTTTCTTTAATATTATAAAGATTCCAGGGCATAAGCATGTGTTTTTCCTTATAAGTTTGAACTAGTTCAAGTTTGAAAAATATGTGTTATTTCAAAATCAACTGGAAAAAGCTTAAAATGTTGTGCAATCATCAATAATCACTTGTATACATCAGATTTGAAGCATATTTTTAAAAACATACTCTTCTTGGCAGGAATTGTGTAACTTCTATTAAAAAGCATCTGGCACATACTTGTAATGCTACAGTTTTAAATAGCTGTATCTCTTGATGGGCAACTTGTTTAACCTGTTTGGAGGGGTGAGGAAAGCAAATTTCCCTTTCCACAGACTCCATGGCCAAGAAGTATAACTGCAATGATCCCTATTATTATTATTATTATCATCATCATCATCATCATCATCATCATCATCATCATCATCATCTCTATACCGCCCCACAGCCAAAGCTCTCTGGGCAGTTCACAACAATTCATACAATAATAATCCACATAAAAACCAACAATGAAAACATACAGTGTAGTTAAAAAGTTTAAAACCGAATTTAAAAGCGCAGTTTAAAATGATAATACTAAAAGTTAATAAAACTAAGCCTACAGGTGACAGTTACCCCCCCGCCAAGTGCTATTTTGTACAGTTAAATATTGAATGCCTTGGCATAGAGGGAAGTCTTAACCTGGCGTCGAAAAGATAGTAAGGTTGGCGCCAGGTGGGCCTCAGTGGGGAGCTTATTCCACAATTGGGAGCTACCACTGAGAAGGCCCTCCTCCTTGTTGCCACAACCGAGCCTCTCTTGGAGGTGGCGGTTGGAGGAGAGCCCCAGATGTTGAGCATAGTGTCCGGGTACATTCTACATGTGACATTGCATAATAGTGGAGTCTGCAGCAACGAGTGTTGACAACTTTGCATGGTGCATTGAACTCTGAGAGGGCAGTGGGTTAGTGTGAGCTCCACCTACCGTTGATGAGACATTCATGTTACACACTGCAAGGCGCAGGGCTCCCCAAGAATTATTGTGGTTATGGAAGCAAACCCCCCCCCCCTTGGGCTATGAACACACACAAATAAATTGCTAATCTATTTCTTCTTTAATTCACATAGTCCCTCAAAGGTGCAGGGTTTTTTCATGGGATATTCTTGTTTCCTAGCACTCAAATAGCAACTATATTTGAAAAAAATTGAGAAGGAAAGTCTTCTCAATACAGGCATGTGGCTTACGCTGGCTCAGCTTGTCTGAGCGTGGAAAGCTAAGCAGGGTCAGGCCTGGTTATTACTTGGATAGGAGACCCCTCCTCTAGTTTCCTGCATTGAGCAGGGGGTTGGACTCGATGGCCTTGTAGGCTCCTTCCAACTCTATGATCTATGAAATCTATGAACATAGCATATTCAGTTTTGTGATTTCTTTGTAGACTGTGTCTGTGTTAGTACAGTAATACCTTGGATTGAGAGCATAATTCGTTCCGGAAATGTGATTGTAATCCAAAACACTGATATCAAAGTGAGTCTCTGGCGGGCGTGAGCAGGGCTGATTTCGGCCCGCTACGCCCGCTCGAGGTGAGCGGACTTGTCTTGCAAGACCTTGCTCATTTATCAAGTCAATTTTTTTAAAAAAAATTGTTACTTGTTATCCAAGGTATTACTGTATTGTGAGCCTCTATTGCTTATTGAGTGGGATATAGCTAGTGACAAACAAGTCTTAAGTCCGTCTTGAGACGCTTCTAATGTCACTGTACTCTAACAGTTGTGGACCAGTCTCTAACTTCCTCTTTTGACGGAGGAGCATTAAGCATGTGGTGTCCTAGCCCTTCATGAATTTCTGGTAGGGCCAACTCCAGGATTTTATGGGCCCTTGAACAAGAAATTGAGTGGGCCCACTTTTAGCTCCACTCCTTTAATACTACTTCTTTGCCTGCTTCCCCATAAAAGCATAAAACTAGCCTATCCAATTTGCCCAGGAATTCTTCCCAGATCTTGGCGTACCACAAGCAGGGAAAACGCTTTTCAGTTTTGATTTCACTGCGTCCAATTCCAAGAAAAGTTGAAAAACACACAACAGAAAACAGTTCACCCCTTTCTGCTTTCTTTGCCCCCAACCACACACTCCTCTTAAGACAAGCTTGTAGATGGGATTTCAGAGAAATCTTGTTATAGTTACTTGTCATGTCTACAGAAGGTTAGCCCAGAACCTGTTCTGGCCATTTCTTGTGAGATAGGTATGTAGAGAGTGAGAAAAAGATGATTTTTTTGTTGTATTTTCACAATAGACAAATTACTTACTACCACAGATGGTATCAGGTTGGGTTTATTAATCAAACCGGAGATTTTGCATGCAGTAATATATGGGAAATGTTTGCGTTCTGGATTTTAAAAAAAATATTTCCTGATCCCCTATTAATTTGTAGTATTATGGATTTTGTGTTCCCCTTCTCATCATAGTTCTCTACTAGATCATACCCCCTCCCTTCCAATCAAGTTCTGTTTGTAGGTCTAGTTTGTAATCCACATGGGCTGGAATCCTGTCATGTCTTCCCTTCTACACCTCTTAGCATTCAGTTTATGCTTAATGAATTGGCTGTCGACTAACCTAATTACTTGCTTGTGAAATTCAGTTTTTCAGCACAAAAATTTTCAGCACAATTTTTCAGCATGGTTTGGGGGTGTTTTTTTTAAATAGCAGGTGCTTTTGAATCCGTGTCTAGCTTGTCATTTTTTTTAGCCTTTTGACATGGATATGTATGGTATAGCTGGTATATTATAGTGTCTGGTGAAGTCAATATTTTGGTTGCATGTATCCAAAAGTGAAGTAATAATTTTCCTGCTTCAAATCTAACAGCAAAAAGAACATAAAGAAACAGCGAATGAAAATTTTATACAATGTTGTTCTTGAGGCACGAGAGCCTGGAACTGGCCGAAGGCTCTGTGAACTGTTCATGGTGAAACCGTCCAAAAAAGATTACCCAGATTATTACAAAATCATCTTGGAGCCAATGGATTTAAAAATAATAGAGCATAACATCCGCAGTGACAAGTACTCTGCGGAGGAGGCTATGATAGAAGATATGAGGTTAATGTTTCGAAATGCAAGACATTATAATGAAGAAGGCTCACAGGTACATCTGTAAGAAAGATTGAGCTAGATGTGTATAGCTGTCACTCATGCTTTCCTTTGCTTATTCTGGCATTTCATTAAATGAACTTTGCAGTATTTTTTCTAAGAGTGTGAGCTATGCAGTTTCTTTATGGCACTTTGGGTTGGATCCGGGATCTGCCTTCCGTGAGAGGAAGGACTACGCTCGAGGAAGGTCCCTCCTGATTTTGGTGGATCCCCTCACACACACCACAGCTCACCCAGTTCAACAAGGTGTCCTGATTCTGTGTAGCATTTTCAGGGGACTGCCCTGGGTAGGAAGGGCAGGGAAGCCCACTTCCACCAGCACAGTTTATTACAATAAGTTCTTATTATCACTTACGAATAGGATATGTTAGAAAATATATTGTTACCCACCTGAGCCCCTGGAATGGAGTACAGTCATCATGCCTTGGATTGAGAGCAGAATTCGTTCCGGAAACGTGCTTGTAATCCAAAACACCCTTATATCAAAACAAAATTCCCCCCAAAAAAATTGTACAGAGATTTTTAATTTAAGACGTACTACAGTACTTGTATTGCAAGACGTCGCTTGTATATCAAGTAAAAAAAATTAATAAATATTTTAAAATTTGCTTGTCTTGCAAAACGCTCTCAAACCAAGTTACTTGCAATCCAAGGTATTACTGTATATATTTGCAAACTATAAATTAGTGATTTCCAAATAATGGTTTGCAAACATTCTGTGTGTGGAAAACAACTGATATTGTGAAAATGGTGCATCAGGAGTGAATAAAGTCATGTTTTATGCTGTTGACTAGTGATGCTACACTTTTACAGGCTGTTTGCACTTAGTGATGGCAAATCGTGGGCTAATTAACCACACAGTTTGCCGCAGCATGTGCCAGGCAAGTTCTGCAGGCTTTTGGAATATTCAGCCCCCGATCTGGCCAATTAACCTATAGTGTCCAGGTTTAGATGCCACGTGGCAACCCCTAATTGTAGGTTAACTGTGTGTTGTTTAACCCACAATTAACCTAGAGTGTCCCAGTTCAGACATCACGTAGCAACCCCCTCTCAGCCTGATCAGGGGTTGAATATACAAAATGGCCGTGGAATGCACCCAGCATGTACCACAGTAAATCATGAGTTAATTAACCCACAGTTTGCCGCCATTACGTGCAAACCGGGTCATTGTCTCACTTAAGAGAAGGCACTTTGTATTTAAGCATGCCAGAAATTGTCTCTCCTTACTTTGCATGTAGCTCTGTGGTTATTCCATGGAGATGTCTTTGCATTCAAAAGGGAAGGGAGGGAGAAAGAGAGGAACATTTCCCACAGGGTGGGATGGTCCAGATTGAGCCTGCAGGCTGCCAGTTGCTTAACCCTAATATAAGGAGTAATTTCATAGAGTCATAAGCCTGATCCAAAGACTGATTACCAGTCAGTAGTTCCAGTGCACTTATGGAGTCCCTATGCAGGAGCAGAGATGGCTCTTCTCCCATATCTTTGTACATATATTAAACTTCCCTTGCCATTGCTATAAATGTGATAGTCCAAGCTAGCTATGAACTCAGGCTAACAAGGTTAGATATGCTGAGCTATGATCTAGGATCATGAGCTATGATCAAGCTAACAAGGGAAACTTCTTCAGTCTGTAGTGGAATAAAAGTAAAGGCCTAATAGCCTGTTGTTGTTGTTGTTTAAAAAAATATTTTGATGATGGATAGGTATACAATGATGCTCATATCTTGGAGAAGATTCTTAAAGAAAAGAGGAAAGAGCTGGGACCTCTGCTTGAAGACGAAGAGGTTGCTTCCCCTAAACTGAAATTAAGTAAGGAACTTTTGTAAATTTCCATGCCTGATAAATGCTCATTTGGAATATAAAATGTTGATAGATGGCCGTCTGATTAAATCTACTACTAAAATACAAACTGGATTTAGCAAAAGAATAGCTTAGCTTTTAAAATATAATTAATGAAGATCCTGAACAAATGTGTGTCAGAGCAGTTATGCTGAGTGAGAAAAGAAATCTTTCAGAACACCAGGAGCCAGATAATCTGATTTGAATAGGGTAAGTGTTAAACCAGTGCGCTAGACTTTTGGTACATGGAAAATGGTACCTGATGTGCTGTTAGGCTAAGGGAATAGCAAGACTTCCTAAAATCCATTTCCCACAATTCTGCTCTTGCATCTTAGGGTGCAATCATACGCATGTTTAGACAGAAAAAAGTCCTACAACCCTACATGATGCTGGGGGTTGTTGGACTTTTTTCTGTCTAAACATGCATAGGATTGTGCCCTTAACTGTCTTCTTTTCTCTCCATCTGAGTTTCTTGTTCAGAACTGAGGCTTCTGGCATCAATAGACGGCTTTGTGACCCTTTATTTATTTATTTATTTATTATATTTATACCCTGCCTTTTTTCCTGCAAGGAACCCAAGGCGGCTTACATAATCCTCTTCCTCCTCTCCACTTTATCCTCACAACAACTTGGTTTTATAAAAAATTATAAATAGTAATAGAGCAAGGGCTCTTACCAGGTGAGGCAGGCCTACCTAGGGATGCCATGCCTGCACAATACCACCCCCGAACCCTTATTTTCTATTGTTCCAGTGCTGCCTTTCCCCCCTTTATTGGTAAGTTTTTTGCTTCATTGATCACTTTCACATTATAACATGTTATTTGTAGCTTTTATTTGAAGAGAGAGATTTTATTTCAAAGAGAAAAGAACTGAAAATGCTTGATGTAGTGTATATTGCTGAATATAAAATTGCAACAACAATAATAACCAGCATAGTGCAAAAATGATGAAGTATGCCTTTTGATTTTGACACGAGGAATATGTTGCATTGTAACCCTTGCAATAGGCTGATCCCATTGCTTTAGATCAGGGCTCTCCAACCTTGGGTCCCCAGATGTTGCTGGACTACAGCTCCCAGTATCCCTTGCCATTAGTCATGCTGGCTGGATATGCTGGGAGCTGTAGGCCAGCAACATCTGGGGACCCAAGGTTGGAGAGCCCTGCTTTAGATGCTCATTTGTCACACAGTGAAAGAACATACGGATCATGCACAAATGTCACGAGGAGTTACGACGTGAACGATCTCACCAAATTGCATGTGTCCAATGTTGCATCTCTCTGTGTGTATCTCTGATGCATCTGATTAATATTTGAGTTACTTAATTCACACATTGAAAAACGTTTGCCTCTTGGAATCTAACTTTCAGTTTTGTCTGTCTAGGTAGAAAAACTGGCATCTCCCCTAAAAAATCAAAATACATGACTCCAATGCAACAGAAGCTCAATGAGGTATATGAAGCAGTAAAGAACTACACAGATAAGCGAGGAAGAAGGCTCAGTGCTATTTTCTTGCGACTTCCATCCCGTTCAGAGCTCCCTGATTACTATTTGACCATTAAAAAGCCTGTCGATATGGAGAAAATCAGAAGTCACATGATGGCCAACAAATACCAGGACATTGATGCCATGGTGGAAGATTTTGTAATGATGTTCAATAATGCCTGCACTTACAATGAACCAGAATCTTTGATTTACAAAGATGCTCTGGTGCTACATAAAGTTTTGCTGGAGACTAGAAGAGACATAGAAGGAGATGAAGATTCTCATGTCCCAAATGTAACACTGCTGATCCAGGAACTTATACATAATCTTTTTGTCTCTGTAATGAGTCATCAAGATGATGAGGGCAGGTGCTATAGTGACTCCTTAGCTGAAATTCCTGCTGTTGATCCCAACTTCCCAAACAAACCACCCCTGACTTTTGATATCATACGAAAGAATGTAGAAAGTAACCGCTACAGGAGGTTGGACTTGTTCCAAGAGCATATGTTTGAAGTGCTAGAGCGGGCAAGGAGAATGAACCGGTAAGTAAAACCTTACCTTTATCAACCTCTGGCTTGGTCATTTTCCTTGCAAAAGCTGAGCTAATGTTGCTGTATCTTGCTGTGATTAGGACTGATAAAGATGAGGCCTTTGCATTCAAAAACTAAGCATTTCTAAAGGAAATGTTTTTTTTAAATCTATAACAGTTCTGATGAGAACTCTAATTTGGGATTCTTAAAGGACCCGAAAGGTTAATAGACTGCCTCCTTTCTGTGCAAGAATTGTTGAAAAGTAGATGTTTAACTTTCTGGGTGAAAATATAATAGCTTTCCTCTTAACAGTAAGAATTATAAATACCTGCAACAGTGCTTAACTTAAAATAACTTTAGTTCTGGAACTTCTTCAGTACTGATGTACCTTAAGCACGCTTATTTTTAAAAACTGTTTGGACTGTTAGAATTACAGTAATGCCTTGGATTGCAAGTAACTTGGTTTGAGAGCGTTTTGCAAGACAAGCACATTTTTAAATATTTATTTATTTATTTATTTTACTTGATATACAAGCGACGTCTTGCAATACAAGTACTGTAGTACGGCTTAAATTAAAAATCTCTTTACGAATTTTTTTGGGGGGGATTTTGTTTTGATATAGGAGTGTTTTGGATTACAAGCATGCTTCCGGAACGAATTCTGCTCTCAATCCAAGGCATGACTGTATAAGGAATATTTCATATTCCCAAACTTGATGAAGAATAATATCTCAAAGGTGCCCTTCCCTTTTTGGCGATGAGTGATAGCTTTAGGGCGCAATCCTCAATGCTCGTAAGCTCTCGAACTCAGAGGCTTATGAGCATCCTATGCAGGGCAGAAGGAGTGGTGGAGGCGATCTTTGCCTCTCTGTCCTGCCGCCCTGCATTTTTGCTAGATGGGCTTTTTTGCCCATCTAGCGAAAGCATTTCGGAGGGAGAGGGACGGATGCTGGAGAGGCCTCAGGATACCTCATATCCTGGCCTCTCCAGTCTCCTGTCCTCCCCGCCCACTGAAACACCCTTACAGCTCTCTGAGGTTGCAGTTCCTGACCTAGGAGAAGCAGCCAGCATGGTTCTCTCTGTGCTGGCTGCGGAGGGGAAGGGGGTCGGTGTTCTGATTCCCAGCTCCTGCTTCAGAGCTGGGGATCCAAAATGTCCTATGACCCCTCAGACGCTGTCTAGGGGCCGTAGGATTGCTCCCTCCATTTGTTATCTTTCACTTCAGGTAAATTGTTGCATATTCAGTATCCTCTAAAAGGCATCTTCATTGAGATTTTGCAAAATGTAAAAAGTTTTACAACGTTGTAGAACGTTTTTCTGTCTAAACATGCATAGGACTGTGCCCTTAATCAGTTAACACCTAAATAATTGTCTGAAAATATTAATCGATAGCACTATTTGTTTTAGAAAAATATAAAAAGGGAAATTTTTACAACTGCATTTATAAGAGAATTGCAGGTTTTGAGATGGTTTTTCCAATACTTTGCCCAGTTCAGATGTCACAATCTCGGGCTGATTAAAGCCATGGTTTATCATCCCCAGAATGAGTCATGTGCTGATCCTCTCCTCATATGCCTGGCTTCAGGATGCCTACCTGTGACATCTGAACCAGGATAAAGGAAAAAAATCAGTTGCAAACAATGAAATTTCAGATTTGTCATGATGCATTCATGCTTAGACTACTGTTGCCTTGTGTATGCGGTCATTTTACACAGTTGCTTTTCCCCCTAAAGGACAGATTCAGAGATTTATGAGGATGCAGTAGAACTTCAACAGTTCTTTATCAAAATCCGTGACGAACTCTGCAAGAATGGCGAAATCCTATTATCACCAGCCCTCAGCTACACTACCAAACATCTCCACAATGATGTAGAAAAAGAAAAGAAGGAAAAACTCCCAAAGGAAATGGAGGAGGACAAACTTAAAAGAGAAGAGGAGAAGAGAGGTAACTGCATTTACTGTAAACAGCTTATGTTGTCGCTTTTCTTTTGGCATATATTTACTCAAAGATGGAGATGAAAGTGAACCTTTAGTGTTACCAGTCTTGCTTAAGAGGATGGCCACTGTGAGAATGAAGAGCAACAGATTTGTAGTTGTGTGACATATGGAAGTCTTGAAAATACCACCTTTGCCATTCAACCCTCTGGACTGCCTTCACATAGTCCAGGATTCAAAGAAAATAATTTTAAGTGTGGGGCAAACAACAACATATTTTTCTGTGGCATCATCCCAGTACCGTATAGTAACTAGTCAGGGAGTTGACAGCAATATTTCTATTTTTGAGCAGCTACTGAATGGTGCCAGATTTAAGGCTGTTTGTTTTTCAGCCTCCTTCCCTGAAGGTAGCCGTAGATAACTCTGCTTCTCCAACTAGTTTTGATGAACTAGGAATGGGCATTGTATCAACTTTAATTGGTTGTCTACTTACTCCAGACAACTTCTTCATATTACTGATCTAAATGTCAGTAAGACCAAGTCTTCCTGAATTAAGCTCAGACTCTGTTGCCCCACTAGCTTTCCCACACTGAATTAATTGATTAACAGCAGACTCTGGCTTCATCCATCGATCAGAGAACTAAGAGCCACTGGGAGGCTGCACCCCATGCCTCCCAGGATTAACATCATGGCAAGGGGGAGACCAGCCTGGCCCCATACTTCGGCCAAAGAAGGAACAGCTGCAGGGAGCTTGTTTTGCCCTTCCCTGCCAGAAAAAAGGGAAAAAATCTATAAGAACGTTGTAACTAAGAACTGGTGCCTGAGTTTTGCTTTCTTCTTCTTCCTCCTTCCCAATCCCTTTTCCTTTTATGTCATGTCTTTAGATTGTAAGCCTGAGGGCTGGGGCTGTCTTAATATTAATCTTTGTAAGCCACTCTGGGAGTCTTTTCTGGCTGAAGCGCGGGGTATAAATGCTGTAAATAAATAAATAAATAAATGCCTATGCAAAGAAGAGGGAGTATGGAGGATAGAAGATAAATGAGACTGCTGGTGGACGACAGACAAATTTAGCAGGTCATTGATTCTTGGGAACATCTCTGTTGGCTAGCATGCTGTGGTGCTGATTAGCTAGGTTCTTGTGACATCAGTACTCATGATTCATTATTGAACCTGAATCCAAGAGACCGGTGCACACATGGAGTGGACTCACATGCTATCCCCCACCACACATAGATAGAAAGTTCAGTGTGAATTGAAGCCTACACATAAACTGTAAGCACTTATGGGAGCAGGTCCTACCCCATGCAATCTGTCTCTTTTTGCAACCGATGGTCTAATTCCTGCTGCAGGTTTTATACATGGGGGTGGGGAGAGCATGTGATCTCAATGCTCTCTCATATAAAGCTTAGCTGCTGGGGCCATGTGTGAACCAGACCCAAGAGCCTATTGAAAAGTTCATAGGACAGATAGTACAGTTTTCATGGGACTGTACCACCTCAGGATGCGTGTTGGGGATTGATTATTTAGAAGTCTTCATATCAGGGACACAGCCGAGCTTAAAAGACTTCTGACATATAAACTTTCCATATGTGTAATGACTTGATGTGAGACCTGCTTTCAAACAAGATTCCACACATGCATTCTGAGCAGGTGGGGTCTCCCGAGACAGCTGACCAAGTATTAAAGTGGGAATAATAATAGACTCATAATCTTCCTAACAAGAATATATGCAGTGTGCCTTAGAGACTGCTTTAAAGGCTTCTCCAAATATTGTGGTCGGTTGCACAGCCTTCACTGAACCACTCAGATGATTTCCACCCCTGCATGTAACTCATTTGTGAGGGAATTGCTGTTTACTAAAACTGCAAACTCGAGTTGATGAAAAACTGCAATTCTTACACACAGTAAATGTTGTATTGTGGATGTGGTGATTGTGCCAATGTCACAGGTAACTGTAATCCCTGCCAGGGATGTCCTGTGGCAAGACCCAGTGCCATTTGAATGCACTGCCAAGTGTAAAGTGCTTTCCCTTCTGCTCTTTCTTCCCCCACTCCGCCAAAAGAACTTTGCAGGCTGTGTGTTCACCCGTTTCAGTGCTCAGCACATGCTTCTTACAGGTGTGTGGGGGGGAGATGTTCCCCTTTTACTTCATGGTGCAGCAAGACTAGCCCCATTTCCCTTGCACCACATGGGGATGGGGATACTGCTTGATATGGCGAGTGCCAGTAAAACTCTAGGAGGAAACAGTCACCGTGCACAGAAAAGGCTTTTAGTATACTAAACGTTACAAGGGCAAAGGGTCTTGGGTCTTTAAACTGACTGTATATCATTTGCAATGTTTTCTTTTATGTTGAATAAGAAGCTGAAAAGAGTGAAGATTCTTCTGGAGGATCAGGACTGTCTAGCTTACACAGGACATATAGCCAAGATTGTAGCTTTAAGAACAGCATGTATCATGTTGGAGATTATGTATATGTTGAGCCTGCAGAAGCCAATTTGCAACCTCATATAGTCTGCATTGAACGACTCTGGGAAGATTCAGCTGGTAAGGAAGATCCCTATAGGAATGTATAATATGTGCGTAGTTGGCAAGTGTGTGGCCAACTGCCCTATACCCTGATACACCCCACTGTTAACACAATATGTATTTCTTTAGGTGGCAAACACTACTGTGATGTTTCCCTAATAGGCTGATAGATTTTGGAAATCATTCAGTACACGGCAAGCACTTGGCTGGTCTTGGGTTGGCCCCTCCTCTTCTATTTCCTTGGGAGTGGATCAGAGAGGAGAAATCTGCATTCATAGATTTCATAGATTTCATAGATCATAGAGTTGGAAGGAGCCTACAAGGCTATCGAGTCCAACCCCCTGCTCAATGCAGGAACCTAGAGGAGGGGTCTCCCATCCAAGTAATAACCAGGCCTGACCCTGCTTAGCTTTCCACGCTCAGACAAGCTGAGCCAGCGTAAGCCACAGGCCTGCCTGACTCCACCCGCATGGCAACCAGTGCAAGGGAGCTGATCGGCCTGGGGGCGTGGGTGGGGCACAAGAAGTGGTGTGGCTGAGCCACAAGCACAGAGTCACATCATGCTAATGCCCAACTACCCTGAAGCCTCCCTTCTCTTGGCACCCCTCTAAGTCAGGGGGTCAGGTCTCTCTCTCTCTCTCTCTCTCTCACACACACACACACACACACACACCTACACCTGTTGTGACTGTCATGTTGAGTGGTGTTGCATTAATGCAGTGTTTCTCAACCTTGGGTCCCCAGATGTTTTTGGCCTACAACTCCCAGCATGCCCCAGCCAGCTGTGCTGGCTGGGGCATGCTGGGAGTTGTAGGCCAAAAACATCTGGGGACCCAAGGTTGAGAAACACTGCATTAATGGCATGGGCACCCGTTGCCTCTTCCCTGTAGCATCATTAATGACAACAGATATCTCTTCCCTCCCCCTACCCCCATATGTACTCTGAACTCACATTTTTTACTCAACAGTCATGTTTTTTCTTTGGTGGTATGTGCAGTCCCAGTGCTTGAGCAACTCATTTAACTCATAAAGAAAGTTGCAAAGAGAAACATGGCCATTCTCCTCCAGTTTCCTCCCAACTGCTCCAGTATTTTGTGTGTCTTGACTCTGAAAATAAATAAAAATGCAAAAGGTCTTCCTCAGTGTCTATGCACTGCTCCCATGCAAAGCTTCAGACACCAACCAGAATTACTTCAGATGTTTGACATAAGAAATTCGTAAAATTAGTTTATACCGAGTTATAATTGTTTTGTATCATACAATAATAACATAGAAAAACTAAACTGTCTTTTGTTTTTAGGGGAAAAATGGTTGTATGGCTGTTGGTTTTATCGACCAAATGAAACATTCCATCTTGCTACCAGGAAGTTTTTGGAGAAGGAAGTGTTTAAAAGTGATTATTACAACAAAATTCCCGTGAACAAAATCCTAGGCAAATGTGTGGTCATGTTTGTTAAGGTGAGAAGAAGCTAAGTGTTTCGTTGAAACTGATTTTATGCTGAATCTAACATTTCAAAAGGTATCTGGGTGAAAAGACCACTGAACAATTAGTCTTTTGTTGTGGTAAAGCTTATTTTATATTTCGCTACATTTCTCCCAACATTCCCTATAATAGTGAACTCAGTGGTGAAATGCTTCTCAATTTGGAAGTGAAGCAAGGCCACCCAAAATAAGGGAATGGCTTCTAGTTAGCAGATTCCCTAGGTATGCAATTATATACAGTAATACCTTGGATTGCAAGTAACTTGGTTTGAGAGCGTTTTGCAAGACAAGCAAATGTTTAAATATTTATTTATATATATTTTTACTTGATATACAAGCGACGTCTTGCAATACAAGTACTGTAGTATGGCTTAAATTAAAAATCTCTGTACAAATTTTTTTGGGGGGATTTTGTTTTGATATAAGAGTGTTTTGGATTACAAACACGTTTCTGGAACGAATTATGCTCTCAATCCAAGGCATGACTGTAGAAGTTTGTAAATTAAAAGAAAAATAGATTTTCAAAATCTTCAGAGTAGCATGGTTGGGATCTATGGGCTTCCAGACTTACAGAATGTCTGTGGCAGTTGAGCATATAAGAGATAGGAAAATGTCCCCCTGCCCACGCCAATAGGCCTCAACAGCACTACCAAACTATTCCAAGTTGCCTGGAGCTTTGAACATGAACACTCCCCTTGGGGGCTGATAGATACATTGCAACATTGTGTTGCTAGTCCCACTTGTAGGAAGTACAATTACATAATGATATAAGACAGCAAATGCATGCATGCTTCCAAGAATATTGTTCATTAATGGTGTCTCTAAAAAGCTCTTATAGGCAACTAAACTGATATTTTATTTCTTGAATTATTTCTGCCATTAATGTTTGTAGTTCAAGAGTAATAATGAGAGAAAGATTTTCACCTCTGAAGCACAGTTTGATCTCTGCCTTGGTTCCTGATTACTGGTTGTAGAAATCTCATGCTACAAATAAACCTAAATATTAAAATGAAGTTTGTCTCCCTAGATATTCCAAAGAGTTAGGTAAACTTTGCATTAAAATGCTTTTGTCAGGCGCTAAAGTGGCCCATGGGTGTATGCATGGGAGAATTGCTGGTTTCCCTTTCCAGCCACTCTTTGCATTTCATAGGATGCTATTTCAGAAGTTCCCCTGACCTTTTGGAGCCACATTGGGCTGTTGCTAGAAGAGAAAGGCTCTCTGGATCTTGGTCTGTGCATCCTTCAAAAGATGACTTATGAGATGCTAAGAATAGTTAGCAGAATTTAATCACCGTGATTAGATACTGACTGGGCTTGCATGACACGGGAGTAGTTAATAAGCCATGGTGACTCGTTAACCACCCCCTCATGTTCCAACTGATTTCCCTAATTACCTTTGATGGGCATGGGTTACCATGATGTCTGAACCCGGTACAACAGACTGTGGGTTCTGGGTTCTGAGTGGGTTGTTAACCACCCCAGCCAGCCACCCACCCACCCACCCTCTCTGGATTCGGATGTCACAACAATCCGCACCCGGTGAGGGTAATTAGGGAAATCACCCGGCACATAACCGGCATGCGCAGGGGTGGTTAAGAAGCCACCATAGCTTGTTAATCACATTTGTGTCATGTAAACCAGTTCACTGTTTCAGCAAATGCGAAAGGCTGCCTTATGTGGTTCTTTAACTATCATCCAAATGATTATTTCTTTCCGTTGAATAGGAGTATTTTAAGCTATGTCCAGAAAACTTCAGAGATGAAGACGTCTATGTTTGTGAATCACGTTATTCTGCAAAAACGAAGTCCTTTAAGAAGATTAAATTGTGGACCATGCCAATTAGTTCTGTACGATTTGTGCCTCGAGAAGTGCCCTTGCCTGTGGTTCGTGTTGCATCTGTGTTTGCTAATACAGACAAAGTTGATGAAGACAAACATATTGAAACATCTGAGGAAAACAAAGTGGGAGACAATATCCTTAGCCTTGAAAAGGTATATAAGAAAGAACTGCCCATTAAAATGAAAGTGTCATGCTTTGACTTTTGTGCTCATGTTTAGATATGTGTGTAGGTCTCAAAAACTTTTTATCAGTTTAGAAATCAATAGTTTCTGCTTCTGTCTTTTCAAACATAGTCATCTCTGATTTGTACCTGGATCTCCCATATGCTTAGGTTATCTCGTTAATTTCAATGGCAGGAGCACCTATGTGTGCAGAAGGATAAGAGTACTAAGGTCTCTCCCACCAAGAAATAAAGGAGGAAGTCTTTACATGCACTGGAGCTCTGTATGGACATCAGAGTTCCTGCATATGCAAGTAGCCTCTGCATGGGGCTGAGTAAACTCCAGATGTATCATTTTCTTTAATATTACTTGCATAACATTTCCCAATTCTTAAATCTGTATTTTTTTTACAGGATAAGAAGATGTTCCAGTAGAAATGTCAAATGGAGAGCCTGGCTGTCACTACTATGAACAGCTTTGTTATAATGATATGTGGCTGAAGGTTGGGGATTGTGTCTTTATAAAATCACATGGCTTAGTCCGACCACGAGTTGGCAGGTATAGTGTGTGTGTGTGTGTGTGTGTGTGTCTATAAATATAGTTGCATACCTTAAATCTGTCTCAAGACTTATGTGTACAAAAGCAAAAGGTGAATAAAAGCATCATGGAGTAAAATAATTGAGGGGAACTGTTAAAATTTGGATGGAGCACGTCTTGGGATACTTTGAAGCAATGACTTGTCTGTGTTTTTCAGAATAGAAAAAATGTGGGTAAGAGATGGAGCTGCCTATTTCTTTGGTCCAATCTTTATACATCCAGAGGAAACTGAACATGAACCAACTAAAATGTTCTACAAGAAGGAAGTATTTTTGAGTAACCTAGAAGAGACCTGCCCCATGACATGCATTCTGGGTAACTGAACAGTATTGATCACATTTGCAAAATTCTGTGTTTTGAACTGCACATTTAAAATGTCACTACAATTCTGACATTTCCTTGGCCTTTTAATGCTTTTGCTATGTTTTATATCAGAGTTTGGTGTACATGACTAGGGCATGGGGTACATGATTAATAAGCCTGAGTGTCTGCTGCAAGATGAATACTTTTATAATAACAACAATTCTGGGGCGGGGGGCGGGGTTTAAGTCATTTTCATTTTTCTAGAACTGGTCAGAGGAGAGAAGGAATGCTGTGAAATCCTGTAGGTTCTTTGCTAGAAAAGTACTTTTTCATAGTACTCGCTGGGTATAGCACTTACCTTGGATAATACCTTGGCAGGAGTAGCTGGAGTCCGCCTTACCAGCTGCTGCTGACTCAAACTACCTGTATCACAGTATTGCCAATTTTACAAGAAGCAAAAATGTTGCATACGTCTTTTTAATTGTTTTGAATTGTTTTTGTGAATTGATTCTCTTGTTTATTTGAAATGAAGTCGGCTGTGAAAGGTGGAGGAGAGCCCTGTTTTTCTCATAGAGTGATCATTGCCCCAACCCCACAAGTGAGATGAATGGCTCAGTTCGCACGTCACGACAACCCACCATTTAAAAAAAATTGTGGGTTATCATGAACGAGGCAGAGTGCTGTTGTACGCTGTCTGATCGCTCCTGTCTGCAGTGGGAGCAGCTAACCAAACGAAACAAGGAACTCTGGCTTGTCTCTTCCCTGACAAACCAAAGAAAGAACTGAAGAACAAACTGAACTGGGCCAGTGTGTGCAGCCGATGCAGATTTGTAGCTGCATCAGGATGCTCATTTGGTATCCCTGGTGTCTGTTGATGGACATGGTGGATGCATGTTCCCATCATGAACCACTGGTTCCCATCATGAACCATTCAACACACATGACTAGAGTGGGGTGGGATTTATATGTGCCACTGTAGGCTGTGTGCAGTGAGTCAGTATCTTGCCATGGACCTTTTGATGTTTTAAAATCTGCAGGCCAGTTACAGAATTTCATGTTAGAGCTATTAGTAAGGAAAACATTGCTACTTATTCTTCTCTCTTGCAGGAAAGTGTGCTGTGTTGTCTTTCAAAGACTTCCTCTCCTGTAGGCCAACTGAGATTACTGAAAATGATGTTCTCCTCTGTGAAAGTCGCTATAATGAAAGTGACAAACAGATGAAGAAATTTAAGGGGCTGAAAAGATTTTCTCTTTCTGCAAAAGTAGTAGATGATGAAATTTACTATTTCAGGTAAATTATGTTTTGGTTTTTTAATCGAAGATCACAGATGTGGGGATGCTCATTTGGTTAAATAAGGGGGGGGACCTTTGGTAAAATTTGATATTAACTGAAACATCTTATCTGTTTTTTATTTTTTATTTATTACATTTTTAAATCGCCCATCTGGCCGGCCACCCGGCCACCCTGGGCGATGTACAATCAAGATAAAACACCATTAAAACACCATTAAGACACCTTTAAACACAATTAAAACAATATAAGAGTTTTTTTAAAAATCCTAACCCACCCCATATTCCCATCTGAAAAGCCAAGTTTTTAAAGCCTGGCGGAAATTCATCAGAGAGGGGGCATGGCGAAGGTCAATAGGAAGGGACTTCCATAACTTGGGGGCTGCCACAGAAAAGGCCCTCTTCCTAGTCCCCACCAGCCTGGCTGCTCTGGTGATGGGACAAGGAGAAGGCCGTCTGTGGCAGCTCTTGTTGAGCGGCCTACTTGATGTTGCTGGAGGCGCTCCTTGAGATAAACTGGACTGGAGCCGTATAGGGTTTTAAAGGACAAAACCAACACCTTGAATACGGCCCGGCATGCAACTGGTAGCCAGTGCAGCTCTTTGAGCACTGGTGTGATGTGATCTCGCTGGCGGCTGCCTTTAACCAGGTGAGCTGCCGCGTTCTGTACCAGCTGTAGCTTCCGAACCGTCTTCCAGGGTAACCCCACGTAGAGCGCATTACAGTAGTCCAGGCGAGAGGAGACCAAGGCATGAACCACTGATGGGAGCAGATGATTAGGAAGGTAGGGGCGCAGCTGCCGTATCAGATGGAGTGATACAGTGCTGCCCGGCTCACAGCTGACACTTGAGCTTCCATGGACAGCTGGGAGTCTAGAATGACTCCCAAGCTGTGGACCTGGTCCTTCAGGGGAAGATGTACCCCATTCAGCACCAGGTCAACATCCCCTAACCTCCCCTTGTCTCCCACCAGAAGTACCTCGGTCTTGTCGGGGTTCAGTTTCAACATGTTCCTTCCCATCCAGCCACCCACTGCCTCCAGGCGCTTGGACAGGGTCTCAACAGCCAACCTTGGTGAGGACTTGAAAGAGAGGTAGAGCTGCGTGTCATCACATATTGACGACACTGCACCCCAAACCTCCTGATGATAGCTCCCAGCGGCTTTAGGTAGATTTTAAATAACATCGGGGAGAGGATGGAATCGTGCAGCACCCCACAAGTGAGCGGCTGAGGGTCCGAGGCCTCCTCCCCGAGAACCACCCTCTGGTACCTTCCAGAGAGGAAGGACCGGAACCACTGCAATACAGTGCCTCCCATGCCCAACCCCTCCAGGCGGTCCAGGAGGATACTGTGGTCAACAGTATCAAAAGCCGCTGAGAGATCGAGATTATCCTCCATTGAACCCTGATTTTGAGCCTGCACTTAGTAAGATCCTAAAACAGTAATCAGAGTCATCCTGAACATACAGAAATACAGGGTTATCTTCTGTGCATTGGGTTTTGGGACAATAGCCAAGATCATTTTATAGATATAGGCCCTGTTCCCACATAATGGTGGCACATTGTGGGTTAATTAACCGTGCGCAAGCCACTTCTGCTTTGCATAATCAATAAAAGTTAACCTAAGAACTAATAATAGATTAACTTTGGGTTGTTTAAACCACAAACAATCCATAGTGTCTGGGTTTACACATCGCACAACAGCCTACAATCGGGCCAGTTGGAGGTTGATTGTGCAAAGTGGAAGCTGCTCACAACCCAGCAAATTGTAGGTTAATTAACCCACAATCTGCTGCCGTTACATGTGAGCCAGGTCATAGTTAGGTGCCTTGTAACAATTCTGACCATTAGTCCACCTATGGCAGTATGTGTTCTCGGATTGGCAGCAACTTTCCAGGAGTTCAGGCAGAGGTATTTCCCAGCTCTCTGTGTCGGAGATCCTTTAACATAAAATGCCATGGATTAAACGTGGGACTTCATACATATGTAATGCAAGTGCTGATTCACAATTTTATATTTTATGTAGGCAATGGTGAAGATGAATATAGCTATTTAACTTCTAGCAAGATGTTTTCTTTTTAAAAACATTACCACACTAAACCATAAGTTTTGGTAACTGAGATTAACTGTTCAAAGGAACACGCAAGTGAAAGAATTGTGTAACAAGAATAGGTGGGGGGTGGCTTTTGTGGAAAGACCTATGTGTGTCTTACCATTAGATAAATTAATTCCACTGCTAGTTATGTTTAGCATAAGCAGACATCTTAGAGCTACCAAAGCCATTCTGTTCTATGTGGTCTGTAACTACAGTATGGCCATCTTCTAAATAAGTATTCTGGTGCAGAAACAACCAAAAGTCTTGTGGCACCCAAAAGATTAACAGATTTATTATGGCATAAGCTTTCATGGACTACAGTCCACTATCAGAGGCATGAAGTGTTATTCTTAGCTATATACATGGTGGGGGTTGTGGATTGTAACAGTGAGGTCAGAGGAAAATGAAATGCAGAAATTATAGGCAAGTGACAATTGCTTTATTAAGCTTCATTGTTTATAGACCCCACTACCATGTGTGTGTGTGTGTGTGTATATAAACTCAGGATAACACTTCATGCATATAATGAAGAGGACTGTAGTCCATGAAAGCTTATGTCATGATAAATGTGTCCGTCTTTAATGTGTCGCAAGCCCCTCTGTTGTGTTTTGCTGCAACAGACAAATGGAGCTATCCCTCTGGAAATTATTCTGGTGCAGTTTCAGAACTGAATTATAAAACAACATGAGCTTACCTTTTCTATTTCTTTTTTTTTTTTTAATTCCATTTCCACTTGATACAACACTTATTGTAAAAGAAGCAGAATTTAGGAACAATATGTTGTGAAGAGAGGAGTTCTATTCTTATGGTATTTGTTTTTTAAGGAAACCCATAGTTCCTCAGAAGGAGCCATCTCCACTTCTGGAAAAAAAGATTCAGCAGCTTGAAGCAAAATTTGCTGAACTGGAAGGAGGTGATGAAGAGATTGAAGAGATCGGGGAAGAGGAAGGTGAAGTGACAGAAGCACCAACGATGCCTCAGCTTCAGACTCCACTCTCTAATGAATTGGATATAATGCCATATACTCCACCACAGGTAACATTATTTACTGGTGAAATGTTTTATCTTCTCTTCCTCCTCCTTTGCTTAAATGACAATTGATTTTGGCTGCAGTGAGCTCTGTATGCAACTCCACATGCTGTAAACTTGCTTTTCTCAATTATTTTGTCAATATAGAGGGGGAAATGTTTTCGTAACCCATGTAATTTCAGATTCCACATGTAGGCGCAAGAGATGTCATACATTCAGTTATACGTTTTCATTCACTTTCATGACAATAGCCAGTATTTAACCACACACTGTCATTTAAACTTGGGGAAATTGGGAGTTGTGTTTCGGCACAAGAACAGTACTATGAGGCATGTGAATGAAAGCCCTTGATTGCATAAGTTACTTTGCTGGACTGTTGCTATGTCTAGGAAGTCCTAAAGATCAGTTTGGAATAATTTTAACTAACACCAGATACACTCAAGTCCTGCAAAGGTTTTGTAAATCCTAGAGACCAACAACTCCTAACTATGTCAGCCAGATACCTGTGTCTCCCCCCCCCCAGCCCAGCCATATGCTTTTTCCTCATTGAAAACTATCCTCATCAGTTTAAAACTATGACTGTGCAGAAGCAAAGCTCAGAAATTGAGGAAGAGATTCTCTAGTCTTCACTTATTAATGTCCTATTCATTTATGACTATAACTATTTTTCTCCATAGTCTACTCCCAAGTCTGCCAAGGGCAGTGTAAAGAAGGAAGGATCAAAAAGAAAGATCAATATGAGTGGCTACATCCTATTCAGTAGTGAGATGAGAGCTGTCATTAAAGCTCAACACCCAGACTATTCCTTTGGAGAGCTCAGTAGACTTGTTGGAACAGAGTGGAGAAACTTGGAAGCAACCAAGAAAGCAGAGTATGAAGGTAAATTAAAACGGTTAATGGTGTGCAAAGCTTTCTGCCTTTTCCTTTCAGAAAAGATGCAGTGGCCTTTGAGAACAGGCAAGTCATATTTCCATCTTTGAAGCTTTAAGTCAGCCTTCTTCAACCTCATGCCCTCCAGATGTGTTGGGCAGCAACTCCCATAATTCCCTGCCAGCATGGCCAGTGCTGTCTAGAAATTATGGGAGTTGGAGTCCAACACATCTGGAGGGCACCAGGCTGGGGAAGTCTGCTTTAAGTCATCATGTCATCAATTCTATGTACTAAGGAAATTGGTGGCAGTGGTGAAAACTTGGTACTGATTGGCTGATCTGATCTACTGTCACAGAGGGGCAGGACAGGTGGAAGTGTAGATGTAAGGCCCTAGGAAAGGAGGAGACAAGGACCTTAGAAGTAAGTAAGCCAAGAGAAACAAGTGGGCTTTAAAGCAGGAGGGTTAGGGGAGGATTGAGGTGAAAATAAGGCCAAAAGAAAGTGTAAAAGAAGAGAAGGAAAACTGGAAAGGAGAAGTAACAGAGAGAATATGTGAACCTAGCCAGAAGCTGCAGAGAGGAAGAAATCTGAAGTTCACATATTGATTTAAAATAACCAGCCCAAACCTTCAGTAACAGGTTTCAAGTATCTGGAGAAAGGATAAGTTAATTCAGCATTATTAATGCTGATATGTAGGCAATGACGGTAGACTGCAAAAAGGAGGCAGTTCAAAGCACTGAAAGAAGATTAAAGCAGAGAAGAGAAATAAGTGGACTATGCTTATTTTTATTCATTTTACTACATTGATACCCTGCCTTTCCATTAAATATGCCCAAGATAGCTAACAATAAAATCTAGATTTGGCTAAATAATCAGCTGAAATACATTTCTTCAGAGTAATTATATATGTCTATTTACTACCTAAAACAGTGGACTGCAACTTGATGAAATTCAGCATTAACTTTAGTGAACAATTGATTTCTTGAATCACCTTGTGTTTCAACTTGGACTACTGCGTTTGGCTACTGAACCCTCACAGATTTCCTTTTATTTCCTTATCTCGTAATTACAATTCTGCTTTTTGATTAGCATAACAGTACAGTTTATTTTTAACAATTGATCTCTTTCATTTGAGCACCGATGAATTTTCATTAAAACCTATTGCTACTGTATGCTAGAATATTTTTCCTAAACCTGTATGCTAGAATATTTTAAGGTATTTATTGCAGCATTAAAGAATAAGTATCAAGATCTCAAGATGATACCAAGTAATTTTAAAGCAACTTTGATAATCAGACTGAACTCTGTCATCGGGAGTCTCACCCTTTCTCTTGTGTTTGTTTGCTTGTGTGTTTTAAACTATGGACTTACTGTGTTATTTCTTTGCATACTGGAATTGTAGACAGTTCATTTAGTTTTCTTTTTCAAACTGTTGTTCCTTTGTAGAACTAAAACTAAGAAATATGTCTTTGAAATATTTCAAAGCAAAAATGATGTGCCCCCTTCTGAATTTTACCTTTTGAATCATTCCCATATCCAATTTGATTATGGCCCTTTTTTTTTTTATTTCCCTTGGGAATACATTATGATATTGTAATAAATAATTGGTCATAAAAAAATATTTCCACCTACTTCCTGTTTTAACTTGATTGCAATTTTCCAGTCTCTGGGTTGTATCCAGACTTAGGGGGCAATCCTATGCACGTTTAGGCTGAAAAAAGTCCTACAATACGTAGCATTCCCGGGCCAGGCATGCTGGCTTGGGAAAGCTGGGAGTTGTAGGACTTTTTTCTGTCTAAACACACATAGGATTGCACCTTTAGTCATACTTTGAGTAGAGCCATTGAAATAGTTGGGACTTAGCTTAGTAATGACTAACTTTGGTCCCACTGATTTCAGTGGCTCTACTCAAAGTATGACTAAGTCTGGATTGAACCTCTGTTCTCAGACTGATATTTTATCTGCAATTTTTGTCAATAGCAGAATTTTCTTTCTAGATGAGGGTGTGGATGAAGATGGCAGGCAAAACAAAATCATTTATTCTGTTTTGTACCTTTTTGTGTGAATAGATTTGTGGACGCAAGGAAAGCTGAATGTGCGTTAAAGTTCAAAACATTTTCTTTCCTCCTTAAATGGCTTTTATAAAAACTTAGGATACAATCCTATAGGATATATGCATCAATAAGTGTTTTTAGTAAGTGATGAACATGGATTTTGATATGCCCTTGAGTTTTAAACCATTGAAAATCCAGTACTGTAAGAACATTGTGTAAAAGTGCCATTCAACCAAAAGCAATGCATGTCAGATTTTGCTGCTAAACAGAATAATTATTAAATATATCAGAACAAAAGTTTGTTAATATGAGAAATTAATACTCCAAGGAAGAGCCTTTTCACTATATTCGAGTGTTTGCAAGCCCTGGTCAAGGATTTGGGATTAGGTTTGCTGAATTTGACAGTGAAATTCCTAAGGTTATCTCCTATGTCTGCTCACGGTTGTTGGATTGCTCTGTTAATATTGCAAGTTTTTGTTCTCTTGTTTGCTGACATCTAGCACAAACCTTTTAGGACAAAGCCATTGCTGAAATGTTCGCTGTTACTTTGCTGGTTCTAATTCAAGAATTAACATGATAAAAGTAATGTTTATCCAGTGAGAATATCTTAAGAATTACTTCAGTGTGGTGTTTTCCTTTAAACCTAAACAAAATTCTAATCTTCCAGATTCCTCCTTTTTCATAGATAAAACAGAAGAGGATAAATCGCCTTCTTGCCTTCTGATCTCCTTTTAGAGGGATTTTGTGTTCTAACATAAATCATACATTGTGTATTTAAACTTAATACATGCGTAGGAAACTTTCATGTATAATCTAGATTATTTCTTATTCTGAACATGATTTATTTCTACTAAAGCTTCATAGCTGTGTGTTCATCTTAATTGGATGGCTTGCAGCTTCCATTCCTATCCCAAATCAAAAGAAATGCAGGGGGGGTGGGGGGAACAGGGTGTTCATGTTTGTCAATAATACAGAAACACTCAAATGACTGAGTCATTTGAAATGCTTTACTAGGAAACAAGTCTTCTGGTAGGACATATTATATAAAATTGTCTATTGTTTTTTAGTAAATTTCTTATCTTTTATCATGGAAGCAACAGAAATAAATGCTATATTTGTTCAGTAGTTTCCCCCATGAGTTTAGGATGAGCCATGGCAACATAAAACATTGCAGTGCAAACATTTGGAATGGACATTGAGAACAACTCCTTTACATGTGTAAAAGTTGCCATCTGATCAGATTTTGTTCTTTTAGCAAACATCTAATTCTTGTAGTAGTACTAAGAAGCTTGTTTAGGATCTTAGAAATTATCAGATGCATGTACCGGTAATTTAAGTTACCAAATATCTGACATCTAGTGCAGTATGAGTAAAATCTAAAAATAAAACTGCTGAAGGACCAACATAGGTTTTTCCACCAAATTGCTGGGGGTTTTTGTCAAACACAGAGAGCTTATTTACAACATGGGGGAAATGTAAAGATAGCTTGCTTGTGTTTCTTTTGACAGTCCCTCCAATTATGGCAATGTTAGCAGTTTTAGTGTAGGCAAATAACTGAGTTCTACTATATTTTGATCACTTTTCATCATGTTCAGCCCCAGTACTATTTATATGGATACTGCTCCCACTAAGATCAAACTGGGTGCTTGTTTTGGTTCAGAGCAAGACTGTTGAAAAAGGCCTTACAGCTTGCTTACACTTGAACTCTACACACTCAATTGTGTAGAATTAATCTAGAGCTAATGGGCTGTGTTTTGCAGCTGCAGTGCTTAGTATCATTTACACTAGAGCAGGGCTCTCCAACCTTGGATCCCCAGATGTTGCTGGACTACAGCTCCCAGAATCCCTTGCCATTAGCCATGCTGGCTGGGTATGCTGGGAGCTGTAGGCCAGCAACATCTGAGGACCCAAGGTTGGAGAGCCCTGGGCTAGAGTGTCTTGTGTTCCTGCTATAAATTTAGTAGACAACAAAGATAAGGAACAACCTGGTACACATATTGATTCAGTGCTGAGCTGCTGCTATTCTATTGGTAATGGTGGTGGTGTGAGCTAAGAAAAGTTAATAAACTATATACTCCATGGCTTGGATTCTGAGAACCACAAGTTGATGGAAGCTTGCGGAAAGAGACTTTCCCATCCCATACTATTCAGGAGGGTCCTCCAACCCTCAGGAGAAGCTTTTGGAGGAAGCTAGGTGCTGCAGGTGGGAGGAAGGGACAGGTAAGTCTCCTTCTGTGGATTCTTTCCACTCATGGTTTTCTGGAACCAAGCCCGCTCTTTTAAACTTTTGTGGATATTTTTTTTAAAGGATAGGTTCTTTAAACACATTTTGTTGGCAGCCAAATAAAATCAAAATGATATGCTGTATTACTAAAAATTGACTGGGTTCTTTTTTTTCCCACATAAGCTAAATTTGTTTCAGTGCCAATGTTGTGCCAATGTTTCACTAGTCCTTTTTCAATTATCAGAGAATATTTTTAAAATTCTGAATTGCGAAACAGAACTGAAAATCTAAAATACTTTTGCAGAGCGGGCAGCTAAGGTTGCTGAGCAGCAGGAGAGAGAACGAGCAGCACAGCAACAGCAGCAGAATTCTTCCCCCCGGGCAGGCACTCCTGTCGGGGCACTTATGGGGGTGGTGCCGCCACCAACACCAATGGGGATGCTCAATCCGCAGTTGACACCTGTTGCAGGTAAAAACAAACAGGGGCTCTGACCATTTTTTCCCTTCATCCACTTTACCAAACTCCTCCATAACTCTGAACACTATTCTTGGGTCACTTTATTCTTACCGAAGAAAAAAAAATAACCAATCTCTTAAACCTTTTTTCCTTAAAACCTTAACTTTAAAAATCCTGATTTGGAGCTCAGATTTTGCCCTCACCAGTAGAGATAAGACCCCTTACTCAAAAGCATGCACTCTTATCCTGACCAAGCCTGTGCCAGCTCCTTCCAGTCAGCAGACCTGTTCCTACTTTGTATTTTATCGTATCTGTTAACTCTATTTATGTTTCTTTTGAATGCTGCAGAGTCAGCCTACCTTGGAAAGAGTGAATGATCATGTATTTGATGAAGTAGTCTCTAGTCCACAAATGTTTGTGCTATAATAAAATTAGTCTTTAAGGTGCCACAAGACACTTCGTTGATTTTTTCTCATATGGCACATCAGCAAAGTTGACAGACTCCCATAGCTAACATCCTCTTGTATTATTGGTGCCATGTTGGGACTAAGAAATTGTAATTTAACTCCTTGATTTGAGGCTAACTTGGAGAAGTAGCAGTTAGGAAAATTGATTTGATCTGTCTGTTAAACTGATTAGGGATCTTGGCAGCAGTGTCCAGAATCAGAAGAATTTTGCAACTAGTTTTCCTAGCCCAAGGGGACTTTGGACTTGTGCTTGTTGAACAGCAACCCCTTCATACCACATTGCAAGCCACTTCTGTAACTGTATGGTGTTTCAAAAGGAATGACCCTAGTAAGAACAGAAATACATTCTTTCAATGATGGTGTTTGTAGATTTGGATGTCCCTGAATTTTCTTGATCTGTTATTTATTTATTTAGTTAGTTATTGTATTTCTAGATCGCCCATCTAGCTGGTAGCCCGGCTACTCTGGGCGATGTACAATGTAAAATAAAACAAAACAGAATAAATTAAAATACACTTAAAACAGTGAATGCACCCCATTCAGCACCAGGTCCACATCCCCATACCTCCTCTTGTCTCCCACCAGTAGTACCTCAGTTTTGTCCGGGTTCAGTTTCAGCATGTTTCTTCCCATCCAGCCACCCACTGCCTCCAGCCACTTGGACAGGGTTTCAACAGCCAACCTCGGTGAGGACTTGAAGGAGAGGTAGAGCTGCGTGTCATCCACATATTGATGACACTGCACCCCAAACCTCCTGATGATAGCTCCCAGTGGCTTGAGGTAGATGTTAAATAACACAGGGGAGAGGATGGATCCTTCTGGCACCTCTCAAGTGAGCAGCTGAGGGTCCGAAGTCTTCTCCCCAAGAACTACCCTCTGGTACCTTCCAGAGAGGAAGGACTGGAACCACCGCAGTATGGTGTCTCTCATGTCCAACCCCTCCAGGCGGTCCAGGAGGATACCGTGGTCAATGGTATCAAAAGCTGCTGAGAGATCAAGGAGGACTAGAAAGGAGCATTTGCCCCTATCCAAAGCCCTTCTCATATCATCCACCAAGGTGACCAAGACCATTTCCATCCCATGTCCAGGCCTGAAGCCTGACTGGCATGGATCAAAATAATTGGCTTCATCCAAGTGCGCTTTCAACTGAGCCCCCACCACCCACTTGATCACCTTGCCCAGAAATGGTAAATTAGAGACTGGGCAAAAGTTGTTTAAGTCTTGGGGATCCAAGGAGGGCTTCTTTAGAAGCGATCTTATTACTGCCTCCTTAAAGGCTGATGGCATCACTCCCTCCTCGAGGGAGGCATTCACCACTGCCCTGATCCCTTCCCCCTTCTCTCCCTGCAGCTCATAATGAGCCAGGGCTGGCAAGGATCAAGCAAGCAGGTGGTCGGCCTCACAGATGAGAGCACCTTGTCCACTTCATCAGAAGGAAGAGGCTGGAACTGATCCCACAAAACCGGTCTGCCATTGGCCGCCTCCTGCTCACTCACTGTGTCCACGATGCATGGAATCCCACTCCTAATCTGATCGGTTTTATCTGCAAAGTGCTTTGCAAAAGCCTCACAGTTAAAGATTAGATTAATCATGATCTGAATAAGTGTTTTCTGAGCAATTGTATGTCAATATGTGGTTCTTAATCTGCCACATTGATGCTTTGTATTTATTTACATTAAATTGCTTTTTCAGTATTCCCGTCTCCTAAAAGAAATCCAATATACCATTTTGTATTGTTTTTCTCAACACAAATTTTGCTGTCTTAGCTTTTCATGCTCTCATCAAATTAACTTAAGAGAGCACTCCTCTGGCCCCTAGACAGCATCTGGGGGGGCCATAGGATATTTTGGATTCCCAGATCCAGGGTCAGAGATGGCGCTCCAACCTCAGAGCTAGGAATCAGAGTTTGGCCCCTCGCAGCCGGCGTGGAAAGAACCGTGCCGGCTGCTCTCTGAGGTCAGGAAAGTGATCTCGGGACTGGAGGAAAGGGGATGTCTCGGGTGGGAAGGGGAGAAGACTGGAGAGGCCAAGATACGAGGTATCCTGAAGCTTCTCCATCCTCCTTCCTTCGCTGTCCAAAACACTCCAGCTAGATGGACAAAAAAAGCCCATCTAGTGAAATATGCAATGCAAGGCAGGAGGACACAGAGGTGAAGAATGCCTCTCCACTGCTCCTCCCGCTCTGCATAGGATGATAGTAAGCTCCAAGTTCAGGAGCTTACAAGCATAGTTGTACCGTAAAATGTTCTTTTCAAAACACCTCTTTAACATGAGGAATATCTTCTTTCAAGGAGAAAAAAAAATGTTTCTGGGAATTCATTTACTTTGGGCAGTATCTAATGCAACAGTACTGCTAATGTAAATTACATTGCACTATCATAAGCAACAGGTTTCCCGAGAAAACCTGCAGTGCCAACAAACAATATTGCCATTGCACTACAGGTTACTTTTGCTAGTGCGACGTAATTTACATCAGCGGTAGTGTAGCATTGGATACTGCAGCTTTATGCTTACTATTGATTTTCTGCTTTTCTAACTGTTTTCCTAATGCCTAGATCTATACAGTAAAAACTTTCTGAATGCACTTTGAAATGCACTTTGGAGCACTCTGTATTTTGGGAGGGAACCTTTTTTTGACCATGAACCTTTACAGACTTAACTAAAATGTACATCTTATGGTTTTGTTTTGTTTTGTTTTGTTTTTGTCATACACTGTTAGAAGGTAGAAGTCTCCACAACTCTTACACAGATTCTTCTTGCCTGGAAATGTCTAAAATACAACGAAGAGTTCACTTGCTGTAACTTTGAAGTAAAAGTCAGCAACTAGTATAATCCTCCAGGAGTAATCATGATATTTCTGAAGTGTATGATGTCAAGTTAGTGCAGCAGAAAAATTTGTTGTGCTGCATCCTGAGTTCTGACGAGTGGCATTCTGCCCCTGGAGCAGGACACTCAGATTTTGGCTCCACCTTCAGTGTGTGTGTGTACACATGCGCGCGCACACGCACACCTTTTGCAGAGGGCTCGGGGGACCCTTCAGAACAGCATGAGAGGGAGGGGGAATCAGTGAAAAATACTTCCCACCCCCACTTCCGTTTGTAGCTTCTGCTGTGTCCAAGCTGCTTCCACAAATGGAAGGATGCCTTAGGATCCAACCCTTCATCTTTAAGTTTGATGGAAATTTATTTTACTGATCTGCATGATGCATTCAGTTGTTTGCTAAACTCGAATGCTGAGAGTTGGAGCAGTATTTTGGCTGAGAGAGTGAACTATGAGCCAGGAAATCTGCAGTTCAACTCTTCCATCAGCCATAAACTCAGAGGAGGGTGGACTTGGGCAAGCCGCTCATCTCTCTCAGCCCCAGCCTGTATATGGGGATAATAATTCTAGCCTCCCTTACAGGGCTTCTTTAAAGATCACTGACATAATGTTTGTGATATGCTTTGAACACTTGAAATGCACTATGGATAGATACTAAGAATAGTTATTAGTATTATTGGGATTAAATGGCAGCCAATGTTATTTCTGATGGTTCAACATGAATTTAAAGTAGAATATTCCAGATAGATGCCTTTAAAACAACCTGGTGTTTTGTTTTTTAATTTGTTGTTGAGAATTTCTTTTTAATTAGACCAATGTGGGCTTGTCATGGCTGTTGAGAATCTAGTCCATGAACATTTCATTTTATAATAGCTTCATTAGTAAGGATTTTCCCTTTTCAGAGGAGTTCATTTTTGTTGTCCTTACATGTAATGTGTTCATATTGAATATTAAGATCTTTCAAAAAGCAAATTTATAGTTCTCTTAGAGCCCAGACTTCTGCTTTGCTGTCTAGAAGATTCTCACCGCCAGTGCTTGAGGAAACCTGCCCCATTTGTTCAGAGAGGTGGCCCTGTGTCCTGCACCAGGGCAGCAGCATTCACACATTTGTAGCTTTTACAGCATACACCTGTGCTTGTGTCACAACATTGAGTAGAGAATCAGTCTGCTAGTTTAGGTACATTTATTTTAACTATTCTTCAAGTGAGTTCACACAGCCAACTTAAAGTAATAGCAGGCACACAATAGATCTCTCAGTTCCAGATTTGTTTCCTTTCAGTTGATAGGTCTAAATATGTAAAAATAATTTCCAGAAGTGATCCATGACTGTCTGAAGTGAAGCAGTCATGCAGGTAATCAAGTGATAGTTGTGATTATTATGTCATTTGGTCAACGAATATTATCCCCAGAGCAGCTCACATACATAATCCCTCCCCAATATTTATCTTAAGACACCCCCATTAATGCTCTGTAATTCTGCTCCAACACCCACACACCCACCCACCCCCCCACACACCAGCTTCCATTTTGCAGGTCAGTGATCCCCCTATTCTCAGGAAATCCTTTCCACCAATCCCCATTTTCTTCTCCCATTATATCTCCCAATACTTCCCTCAGGACACTCTCATTATTCTCCCCTTCAAAGGCCCCTGGTTATTCCTGTCATGAACCCCACCCATTCCTGTTCTGCTTTCACACACACACCCAGTCAACACCCCCTATTACATTTCCATTATTCCCTTCAGGGTATGTTTAGCCTAGAGAAGAGAAAATTGAGGAGACATGATAGTGGTTTTCAAATAACTGAAAGGCTGTAATGCAGAAAATGGAGCAAAATTGTTGTCTGTTTTGTCTAGAGCAGGGCTCTCCAATCCTTGGGTCCCCAGATGTTGCTGGCCTACAGCTCCCAGCATACCCAGCCAGCATGGCTAATGGCAAGGGATTCTGGGAGCTGTAGTCCAGCAACATCTGGGGACCCAAGATTGGAGAGCCCTGGTCTAGAGGGTAGGACTAGAACCTCTGGGTGGAAATTGAAGGGAAGCGAAACATTACAAGAAACTTCCTAACAGTGAGAGCTGTTGGGCAGTGGAACAGACTACCTCAGGAGGTGGTGGGTTCTCTTCACTGGAGGTATTTAAGCAGAGGTTGGACACCCATCCATCAGGGATGCTTTAGCTGCAACCTGCATTGCAGAGCCTACATTATTTATTTATTTGTTATATTTACATCCCACCTTTTTTCCTGCAAGGAACCCAAGGCAGCTTACATAATCCTCCTCCTATTTTATCCTCACAACAACTCTGTGAGGTAGGTTAGGCTGAGAGTCAGTGACCAGGCAGGCCTATGATGAAGATCAGAGCATCCAGGCAGATCTATTTGGGAGATAGATACCCCCTCTCCCCCTCTATTATTTCTTTCAGGACACTCTCCCATATCTCCCCCCACACCAGTCCCTATTTTCTTTTCAGACGTACCTTCCTTCCATGCCCACTCTACCTCCACCCCATACAATGCATGATTTCTTGTTTAGTTACTATAGTATGTGAAAATTAACATGTGTTGAAGACAAAGGATTGCACTGTGCAAAACATAGCTTTTCAGTATTGCTTTCTAATAGCATAGTAAGTTACACTACTGGTAACTTTAAAAAGCTATGCGAGAAAATATGACTCTGCAGTCCATTTTCTATAATGAAAACTTCCATGAAGTTTCTTCTGTGTCATCAGGCATGAAAGATACAATTTATTTTTAAAACTACTTTTCATAGACTATTGACCTTGAGATGTGAGGCAGAACAGCCCAGTCTATGCAATATTGTTGAATTAATTTCCCATTTCTCAAAGTGGTTACATTGTAAGTGAAATAGTTAAACTGGGTGCTTGTTTGTTTAAATTCTGTTAGGCTACAGTGCTATCCCCAAAACTTTGAATGTGCATGTAACGATGTTGTGTAAGTTCATATGACTGACAGAACATTTTGCATTTGCTTGCAGTAATAACCATTTATTGATGCCAAATATTCAGTTTGTTTTCTCCTGAAGAATATGTCAATAGGCTAAATACTAATTTGTTCCAAATGCAGTATTTGGTATTGTAACAGTGTTCGTTTTGCAAGGTACTAATTGTAGTATGGTATGGCAGTACTGAAGTACTGCTTATGTGTGGGTAGTGCATGTCATTATTATTTTGATCATTTTGCATGTCATTGATGCATGTTTGAAATTTGTTGTGTCCTTCAAGGCATGCTAGGTGGCTATCCACCAGTGCTGCCACCTTTACAGGGCCCAGTTGATGGCATGGTTAGCATGGGCAGCATGCCGCCACTTCACCCTGGGGTGCCTTCACCCCACCAACTTCCACCAGGCATGCCAGGCATCCCACCACCGGGTAAGAATGACCTCCTCATTCCCTCATTATCTCGACTTTCTGTTCTCACCCTATTTAACCAGCTATTATGAGAAAGGTTTGCAGCTTGTGCATTTATAGCTTAACTCCTGCTGAATGCCCCAGGTATGTCTAGCTATGTTAATTCACAAAGTGCATTGAGAACTATATGAACTGTATTTACAGAACATACTGGCATATTATACATGTTGACAAATCAACATATGTGACCTATTCAGCAGCAAGGTGTTGACCAGTGAAATGTAAGAACACTAGGTAAAAATGTGTCAAATGGCCTAGTGATGTGTAATATCGAAGGCACATGCTTTCCAATTCTTGTGAACATGTAGAAAGTCTTGTTATTTGTTTAAATTGGACTTCTAAAAGCAACTCACTCCTGCAGCCAGATATGAATCTCTACATCAGTATTTTCTTCCTTCCTTTCTTCTTTAAACACAGTTAGGTCAGATATACACATCCTGATTACAGTGGCTTTGTTTAATAGCAGATCATTTAAAAATGTACACCGAAGCACAGGGTTAGAAAATGACATCAGTACATTGTTTTAAACAAACTAAACTAAAGCTTCAGCCAAGTGAATATCAGCGCCTGGGATAACTGAATGTGCTTTCAGGCTTTCCCTTCAACATGGAGATGCAATTTTCAGTTACCTTCCAGGCTTGATACATACTTAAAATTAAACTTTCCTCTTGTGATGTGAATCAGCATTTATCCACCACAGTGAGCAAAACAATAACCAGGAGCAATGGATTATTTCACTTTCCTTTTTCTCACCAATTCTCCCCCCCCCTTTTTTTTTTAATGAGGCTCCTCATTAAAAAAAAAGTTGTGAAAACTTGTGAAAACTTCAATTACTGCCCTCTTTTTGTTGTTGTTGCTGCTGCTTGTTTTTCTTTCACTTTCACATAAAATACTCCTTTTCTGCATGCATTGGATAAGTTCAACTGTGGGAAGAAACTTAATTTAGTTTGCCTGCTTTATTTCAAAGTATACATTTAAGAACAAGATTTCCCTAAATTCAGACTAAACATGAGTAATTCTATGCAAGATCACTTTTTAAAAGCCAGTTAGAGAACAATCCTAGACAGCATCTGAGGGGCCATAGGATAGTTTGGATTCCCAGATCTGAGGTCAGAGACAGAGTTCCAACCTCGGAACTGAGAATTGGAGCTCCAACCCCCCTTCCCCTGCCCCCTCACAGCCAGTGCGGAAAGAACCACGCCAGATGCTCTCTGAGGTCGGGAAAGCAAGCTCGGAGAGGGGCAAAAGGGGGCATTTGAGGGGGAGGGGAGGATACTGGAGAGGCCAGGATAGGAGGTATCCTGCAGCCGCTCCAGCCTCCTTCCCTCCCCCTCCGAGACGCTCCAACTAGCGGGGCGGGGAGGGGAAGCCCATCTAGCAGAAAATGCAGGGTGGGAGGACGGGGAGATGAGGATTGCCTCCGTCATTCCTCCAGCTCTGCATTGGATGCCCATAAGCCTCTTGAGTTCAGAAGCTTACGGGCATTGCCATAGGATTGTGCCCTTAGGGTATATGACTGCATCCTAGCTTCTGAACAAGAATCAAGAATTTGATTGAGCATTTACAGGAGGATATGAGCTTTGAAGCATAGATAGTGCCATAGTTTCTTTATACCATATTGTGCTGCTGAATTTGAACCACCACAAAGTGTGCGTAGATATATATCATATCTTTGATGGTTTATCTATTTTGAAAGAAAGTGGAAAAATCTCAAACACCTTAGGTAGTTGTCATTCTCGGAGTATGGCCGAGAGACCGGAAGCTTATTGAATGCATGTTGCTTGGTATTAAAAGGAAAGCCTTAAAACAGGAAATCTCATGAAAGCACCTGCATTAGTGCTAAATAAAATGTGGTAAAAGTGAAGAAATGGGCACCATCAGGTCCAGGAAGAAGGGCTGTTTCACAGCTCCATTGATTTCAAAAGAAAGGGTACTTGCTCAAGTTCTGTTGCAGTTGTGGCATTTGCAAATTATTTTCACAGCCTGTAGAAGAGATGTTGATTATTACTAGATGAATTAATATCCAATGAAACCAAAAAAGTCAGCAAACCTGACAGCCAGGCAATAGCATCTTTATTACCTTAAATAATGCTACTTGACAATGTACCTAATCATACATCATTTCAACAAATAACAGTAGTTTCAGATAGCACAGGAACATATTGATTTGATGATAGACTTTTATCAGAGGTAAAATGGCTTTTTTGAAATAAGACTCTAATTTTGTTGACATTTTGAAATACAGGTGTTATGGGACAAAATGTTTCCTCCATGGTAGGAGCACCAGCACCAGGAAGTCCATTTGGACAGCAGGTAAGTGATTTAGATAAGAAAATCCTATAAATTATATTCTAAGAGTTTGCTTTTTGAAAATGTTGTCCTCCCAGTGTCCCAGTGAGTGTATTGTATTTCTAATTTGCTGACACTGCTCCTGTATCACCTCTTGTCTGGCCTGAGATTTAATGATATAGGAGTTAGAGTACGTATATATAAGTTGCATCCAAAGCTCTTCCTTGGCAGGCACTGTCAAATGAATTATCAGAAGAGCTGAGCAGGGCAAATGTTACTGAGGGAGAAAGGCGGGGAAGAACAGCAATACTCTGACCAACTCCTTGGCTTTTCTCCCTGACTATAGATTTCTGGCCCTGGTCCTTACTCCCAAGCTCTACAGTTTTTTGTAATCTGTACAGATGATGATGATGATGATGATGATGATGATGATGATAAAATACAGCTTCTTTTAAAATGTGAATCTCCAGATAGGAAAACAGTTAAAATGTATGATATACAGTCATGCCTTGGATTGAGAGCATAATTCATTCCAGAAGCGTGCTTGTAATCCAAAACACTCTTATATCAAAACGAAATTCCCCCCCAAAAAAATTGTACAGAGATGTTTAATTTAAGCCGTACTACAGTACTTGTATTGCAAGACGTCGCTTGTATATCAAGTAAAAAAAAAATTAAATATTTTTAAATTTGCTTGTCTTGCAAAACTGCTCTCAAACCAAGTTACTTGCAATCCAAGGTATTACTGTATACAGATGTAGTTTCCTGTGTATACATCTGTTGATTTCTTTTTTACAAACTTTGGGTTATTTTGGTATAGGATTTGAAATGGATTTGTTTTGGCATTAAGCATAATCCAATTGACTCTCATGGGCCATGCTTCATACACCACCAGAAAGTAGCCACCATTCCCTTAAGGAGCTTTCATACACATATGCTATTATACCCTTTCCAGTTGTTCATCATATTCCAGTGAACCATATTTAGAAATTGAATATTCACTAGCTCATTTCAGCTATCCCTTTGTTGAATGTGATATTAAAAGCTTCAGGGTTTTTTTTTAACCTAACTTTTAAAATGCTCTCTCAGTATTATCCTTTACTATTCCAGATGGGTATCCTGGGTCCACCAGGCCAACAAGCACCACCACCCTATCCTGGCCAAAATCCAGCAGCTCAGCAGGTCATGCAGCAGCCTACAACTCCTATGTTTGTCTCCCCTCCACCAAAGACGCAGAGGCTTCTTCACTCAGAGGCTTATCTGAAATATATTGAGGGTCTTAGTGCTGATTCAAATAGTATTAGCAAGTGGGACCATACCCTTTCAGGTAAGACTACTTGCATTAAGCAGAAAAACTCTAGGAAAAAATGTTTTTCAGACCTTTTGACTCCACCACTACTTCACTGTGGCCCTGAGCACAAGTTGCATATGCAACGTGGCACCTGTGGGCACTGCAGGCTAAATGAGCCACAGCGTACTGTCCGAACCCGGTCTATGTCTGTTCAATGGAATATGCAGAAAGAGATTTTCAGTGACTGCTCCACAGTAATAGAACTCCCTTCCCAGAGCAGAGGTGCACAAACTGTCCTGTCCCACATGTCCTGTGCAGCATCCATGAGCCGCCCTCTACTGATTGAGGTCTCTGTTGAAGGACCCTAATGAACAGGGTGAGAAGTGGTGCTTGGGGGTGCCAAGGAGGCGCCGTCCCACAATGACAAATGCCCTCCGTGATGCTCAGAGAACAGAAATTCACGCTAAGAAAATTTCGGTTTTTCAAGTTCTGTGGCGAATGTGGACTGCACTCGATCACTGACTTACATCAGTGTAAAGTGTAGCTTTTACTTGTGAAGTAAAACTTTATTTCAGTCATATTTGCAAGTTGCACAGAAACTAAAGAATTTAACCAAGGCACCATGTAACTATGTCTTTTTACTATTTCAGCACGAAGACGCGATGTACATCTTTCAAAAGAACAAGAGAGCCGTCTTCCTACACACTGGTTGAAAAGCAAAGGGGCCCATACCACAATGGCAGATGCATTATGGCGCCTTCGAGACTTGATGCTGAGAGATACTCTTAACATCCGTCAAGCATACAACATAGAAAATGTTTAAACTTCTTTTGATACCAACATATAAAATTTTCGTGGAACAATAGCTGTTTTAGTTATTGGTGAGGGGGGGCAAACTGTTTTTATTGCATCTTACTGTACATTGCAAGATTGTTTTTTATATAAGGACACTTTTAATAAGCATATTTCACTTTTTGTTATATTATGTTGACTTTTCTTAAATATACAGACTTGTGCATATAGTTCTTTGACTTGGAAGATGATCTCGTACTTGGTTATAAATGCAAAACAAGCTTACACCCTTCTTCACACTGAGATTCTGATGCCATCTTTTTTTTTTAAAAAAAAAGCAAGTGTGTTTACAATTTAGCTAAGAGAAATTAGTCCTAGTTTACATCTTAGCAGCATTAGCATCCATGTGTTTGTGTGGTAGTGACTTCTAGCAGTCCCCCCCCCCCAACCTGGTGCCCTCCAAATGTTTCAGACTTCATCTCCCATCAGCCCCAACCAGCATGGCCAATGGTCAGGAATGCTGGGAGTTGTAGTCCAAAGCATCTGAAGGGAACCAGATTGGGGGAAGTTGGCTTAAAGGCTTCTTTAAATGAAGCACCTGGGGTAGGAAGTGGATGGAATCAACCTGTGAAATCTTAATGTGTGGTCATTAAGATGGTCGCAGTACTTGAGATAAAAGGGAAAATAAGCAAGGCAGTACTTTCAATTAGTCCAACATCTGTTGGCACATACAAGTTCCAAGTGTAGTTTGTATTGATGAGTCTGCCCTATGTGAAGAGCTCTACAACCATGAAAGCTTGAATGTACTGCCAGGAGACATTGGCTAATGAGAGTGCATTATCTACTCTATTTCTCTAGAATGAGACTTGAACTCATTACCACAGCAGTTTGTCTTAGGGAGATACTTGAGGAAGCATAAATATGAATGGGTACAAATATTCCTTTCTACTTTGCTGTCTATCATGATTCAGTTTTTGACAGGATACATAATGCCTTTGAATTCTCAAATCAGTAGCAAAGCATTTATTTTTTTTAATGGGGTTTTTAAAAGTGCCAAGACCTATATTTAGGATTCTTTGACATTACTATAAACTGAAGAAAAAATGGACATTTTATTATCTGTATAGTTTTAAGTTGCTATTGCAAATTTACTGCAGATCTTAAATGTGATCTTAGAAGGTAAGTAACAGGGCATGCAGAAGGGACACTGCTGCATTTAACATCCTAAAATGTTTTATTGATAGTTTGGCATTGACATTTGTATGGTTTATTTAAAAAAAAATGTTACTCTGATTAAAGCATTGTAGTCCAGCTGTCGAGAATTTTAACATGCATAAGCTGTATAGCAATGCTTATAATCTCAACACAGCAGATAAGGTTTATTGGTAGAAGGGAACTTGTGCCCTGATCCTGCATATATTTATTTAGAAAGTAAGTAACCTAAATTTTAAAATAACTTACTTCCAAATAATTAGCTGGGGATCACAATTTTACGGTCTCTCTATAACAGCAGTTATAATCTAGATCGCTCCTGGGCAGCCCCATCCTATGTGGGTACCCTCCGAACTCAAGAGGATTATGGGTATCCAATGGAAGGCAGGAGGAGCAGCTAGGATTACCACCACGCTCCCCTCGCTCTCCATAACATTTAGACATCTGATTTTGGCCATCTAAATATTTTTCATCTCCTCATGACCAGGAGAAGCTGAAGCACTGCCTGGATTTGTCAGATGACAGCGGTGCCTTGTTCCTCCCCTCTCCACCCCCAGGTACGCCCCCCCCCCATGCCAGTACTGAAAACAGTCTTCCATCTTCGTTCCCAGCCAGTGTGGAAAGAACCATGCCAGGTGCAAGGGGGAGGGCGCTCTGTGGGTGGAGTCCCCACTGCAACCTTGGAAGGGATGTCTGAGGTCGCAGCAGGGAGTCCAACCTATCCTATCCCCCCCCCCCCCAGCAAGGTTGGAGGGGCATAGGATTATGTCTTCAGACATGTAAAAAGCCCCAAGTAAGGCCAATTGGACTTTTTGTTCATGTATTTTGAACAAACTCCACCCCCACCCCCTGAAGTTAATTGGTTAGTTCTCTGGTTTGTTGCCTAGGTACAAAGTAAGATTTCAGAGTGTTACAGCCTTCTTCTAGTCAGGACCTGTCTGGTGGTTACAAATGAAAAGTATGGGTTGACTCCCATGTTTGTCCTACTTAGAGTAGACCCATTGAAATGAATGGTACTTGCATTAGTCATGACTAACATAAGTCCCATTCATTTCAATGGATTTACTCTAAACAGGACAAACATGGGACGGGAGTCAACCCTATGTTTGTAAAAAGTTGAATATAATTTTAGAAAAACAGAAGCTTTGAACTGAAATAAATGTTGGAAAGGCTTATGAATACAATGCAGTTTAAAAAACAAATGTGGATTTAAAGAAACGATTTAGAGAATTTTGCACCAACCAACAAGATAAAACTTGTATAAATGAGTCAGGAAGCATTATCTTTTTAGAAGCCTTGCTTGATTACAAAATAATTTAATGAACTGTTGCCATGTTGGCTTCAGAGAATGAGCAGTTTACCAGGAAAGCAACTTCTAGTGTTCAAATGTTTAGTTGATCTGGTCAAAGTTGTATTCCATTACCTATTTTAAAACAAATCCAGAAAAAGTAATGTAGTTGATGGTTCTGGAACTGTTTCAGTGGTAAAATGTAAAATGATGGCAGCAAGTAGCTTGTGAAACATATACGCCAAACATTTAAAGATTCAGCTGTTCAAATGAGGTACTAATGTAAAAAAACCAACTTGATTAACATTACGGAGGGGAAATGTTTTATATCCTTAACATTTTATAAACTGTAGTACACACATCCTTAGTTTATGGCCCTTTGCAATATTTAAAAACCTGGTGAGAGACGTAGAAGTGCTGCTACCCCCAGGTCTATGCACGCAACCAGGGTTGGTGTTCTTTTTTTAAATTGACTTGGCAGAAACTCCCAACACCAAACCAGCTTAGTGCTGGGAGCTGCTGAGTTGAGTGCATGGGTGCTCTTCTGGATCGTGGCCAGTGTGTTTGAAATTACCTCCGATATTGCCGTTTACAAGAAGCAGGCAGCAAGTCCTAGTTCTTTAGTACTTAGAACCGCCATAGACTTTTACTAATACAATCAACCTGTGTTTTTTTTTTAGGTATTGCAAAAACTACACCAAAGAACCTGGAATTTATTTATTTTTATTTATTTTATTTTTAAAAAAATATTTCTGAAGAACAGGATGAGGCACCCTTTGGATGCTTTGTAATTCAGAAGGATCAGTGTTGAATAATCTGCAGCATTGACTTTCCCAAACATTTAAGCCAAAGGCAGCTTCACCACTCCTAATAGCCCAGGAGTAAACAATTAGAACGGTAAATGAGGCCTTTTATATGGCAGTGCAGAGCACTCCTCCTAGACCATTAGGCTGGCCCTAATTATTTTAAATTTAATTTATTCCAAAATCATGTCTCTGTGTACTGGGGGCATTTCAATAACATGTAGGATTTAAGTTTTGATGGCTACAATCCAGTATTGCACAACCAGCTGACTGAACTGTTTTCTAACTCTTAAGTGGTTGAACAGGAGAACAAACCATGTCTTATTTGTGGCCATTTGAACCCATTATTTGTTTTCCACAGCCACATACTGTATTAGAATAAAAGGACTTTGGATATTCAAATAAAAGTATGGGAAATGGCTGGCTTGAGTAAGTGGAAAAAATACATCTATTACAGTAAACCAGTTCGAAAATGATTAGCAGTTCATCTCATATTCCTTATTCCCCACTCTTTTCTTAAAGAGCAAATGTGTGTAATAATTCAAGTTGATGTTTATAACTTTTCACCAGTATATGATTTTGGACCTGGTTAATCCATGCCTCATTTTTACTTCTGGTTGTATACTCCAGTGAGTAAAGTGATAACTAGTAAATGTGCATGTACTATCAGTTTGTCCTTCTGAGGCTTTTTTAATTTGAATAAAAATAGTTTGAAATTTGGATTAGCCAGGTTTGATTGTTCCATTGAGATGTCTTATTTTCAGTTTCAGGTAGCTTCTCTGCAAACCTCAACATGCTTTGAAAAGAAATCACAGTGACAAGTTAGCTGTACATGTCTGGTACATGGTTTATCATGACAGAAACAAGCCATAGCAAGCCTCAGTTCTGTATGCTCTCCCCACCCCCTTCTGGTGTGGCCATGAAGAGGATATCAGAAGCTTTCACTTCCGTTTTTGATTAACCACAGTTCAGCATTATGTCAAAACCTGATAAACTGTGGTTAACATTTACTATGGTTTAGGAAAAGAGGTGAGCTTCATAACCTATGGTTTGAAGTTGGCTTGTTTCAAATTAACCATAGTTAAGATTAACCACAGTTTGTTGGGTTCACACAAAACAAGCTGCTGTTAATAAAAAAAAAAATTGAAGCAAAGGCTTCCCATCTACTCACAGCTGCCCTGGAGGAGAGGGAGAATTCTGAGGCTTGTACACACTTGTTCCTGTTGCAATAAACAATGATTTATTGTGATGCCCAGACTGGCACACTATTTATATGATAAAGCAACAAAATTCTTATACAAGAACTATTACTTTTTTCATCCCTTTGAAAAGTCTTAGCTCAGTACTGGAAGATTTACAACATGCCTGAAGTGGCAAATTCTAATCACTCTTCTTGAAAAAACACCTTTCTTGAGTTCACTAAATCTTGAATTCCTACTAATAGATCTTATGTGATGTCCAGTTGTGATATCACCAACTATAAGAAGATGCATGCTACATCCCCAAAATTATTTTTACTGATTAGATCTGGGTGAGCACAAGACAAGTTTTCAGCATTTTTCTCATTTTGTGAGACCTTAGAAGTATAACTTTCCTCTTAGGCTGAATCACATGTGTATGCTAGGATTTAGGGGTGAGTAGCTTCTAAATTATATAGGTCTGGCCAAAAATTAAAAGTTAAGTAATTTCTAATAATTAAGAGCACAATACAATTTCATGCCCTTAGGGCACAATCCTATGGCCGCTAGGCAGAGTCTAGATGGCCATAGGAAAATTTGGAGTCCCAGCTCTGACCTCAGAAACACGCTCCAAGGTCAGAGCTGGGACTCCAAATTCGGAGTGCCTTTGCAGCTGGCACAGAAAGAACCGTGCCGGCTGTAGCACTCCAACCTCAGAGGCGGTGGGTATTCCAGGGAGGGGAGGAGACGGGCTCTGCCAGGATATTATGTGCCTCTTACGAGCAGGGGCAAAATACTTAGGTCTTTTGCAGGGCAGAAGCGCAATCTACCTTCGCCTCTGCACTCCTCCCACCCTCGATAGGATACCCGTAATCCTCCGAGTTCAGATGGTTATGGGCAGCCGCACTGGATTGCACTGACTAAGACTAACAGCTTAAGTACTTTCTGCTTGCCTTGAGATGCACCTGTTTAGAACAACTGGAAAAATGGGCTGAAAGGAAAATAGAATAGGAAGAGACACAGGAAACTACTTTATACTGAGTCATTGGTCCATCTAGCTCAGTATTGTCTATTGTCAAGCAGCAGCTCACTAGGATTACTGACCTACCTGAAGATAGTGGGGACTGAACCTGGGACCTTCTGCATTCAAAACGTACTCTACCACTGAGCCACAGCCTCTCCTTTAAAAGGTCAGTTAACTTGTAATGTCTGTGTTAGACATAGGAAAATATAACTGAATGAGCTGTTAAAGACTTGGGCAGTAACAATATATTTGTCATATTGTGGAAAGCAAGAACACAATAGTAAAAGAGCCTTTGAAATAGTTTGCCGACCTGAATGACAAAAGGTCAGTGCTAATCTCCATGTATATTTTTCTCTTCTGGAGCGGAGAACACTACTGCAAATCACACAGTGCACCTAGAAACTATTCTAAACAGTGCCCTGTTACTTGATGTCTCAAGTCCCTTCTGTAGACAATGTGATCCACATTACAGCATATTTGGGCTGTGTTCTTTAAATAGTTTTCTTTGTTACAGAGCCCCACACATGTCCATGTGCAATAGGAAGCTGCAGTCAATCACAGCATGAATGTGTATCTTATACATATTTCCATGTTTGTCCTGTACTTTGTTGTGTGTATGAATATGTGTGAAAATTAGCTATAATCTTTTCTGAGAATGGTTTTCCATTATGAGAATAAGCTGTAGCAAGCTTCAGGGTCACGTGCTCCCCACCATCACCACCACCACCACCGCCTTTCGCATTACATCCAAACCAGCCCAATGTCATGGCAAAGGTACTCCCTTAAATTAATAATAGAAGCAGTATAACAAGCTATGTTTGTGTAAGAGTTTATAAAAACCAATGATGAATAAATAAACCCATGATAAAATGGGTCAATCAAGAATTACTGCTTCTGAAATAACAGTATAAATAACTAGCCTTCCTCTTACTTAGCTCCTTGGTAGCTCTGGTTACACTTCGAGGCAGAAAATGCTATTTCTGTGTCTTAAGCTGGGTAGCAAAAAAATACATTCCATTGGACTAGACACAGTCAGTGCTCAATGTGAAGGATTTAGAAGTTCAGAATTCATTTCATACAAGCTATTCAGGGTGAAATTCATCTTCCTTTCATGCTTTGCTCATGCTGCCTCTCAGACTGCTTTCTACGGTAAACATCATCTGTAAAACATTTGTGATTATTTCTGAGGATATTGTGGAGAAGCTTCCTTTAAATACATCGTATATCTAATAGCTGACTAAGGAAAAGACAGCTTCCACCTATAGATGGTTCAAGTTTAAGGATGAACTAAATGTGCTAATTCATGCAAAAGCAGCACAGTTCATATTTAGAAGAATATACTGTAGCAGTGGGTGAATGATCTGTTGAAGCCAGGCTCTCTCCACCTAAAGAAGTTGACAGAGTCTGCCAACTCCTAAGTTTGCCATCTATTTCACAGATTGATTGGATTCTCGTCAACCTGAGGCCTGTCACTTGTGTTTGAGGCCATTTGGACTGGTTTCAACCTCTCTCACCTGCTGATTCAGAGGATATATTTGGCTTCAGGAGGACAACCACCTGAGAGTTGTACCCAACGCTTATCAATGCTGGTGAAACCTAGGTGAGAAAAACTTGACTCCCCTACTGGCTGGAGTTGATAATTTGTACACAGTGAACAGGAGGAGACACAGCCTTAAAACTTTGATGGTTCATCCCTGCTCAAAAAAATACTTGGATGTGGATTTCTTAGCCAGCCACCACTCCGTTTATAATGTTCCCAACAGCTAGGGATGAACATTGAGCTAATAGGTGCCCATAAATGCTTACTTCTTGCATGTCATTAGCTTCCAAGATGCCCATCTGGATTACAACATAAGAAGAGCCCTATTGGATCAGACCAAGGGTCCATGTAGTCCAGCATTCTGTTTACACAGTGACCAACCAGCTGCCCACGGGAAACTCACAAGCAGGACATGAGTGCAATAGCACCCTCCCACCCAAGTTCCCCAGCAACTGGTGTACATAGGCATACTGCCTCTATTATTGGAAGTAGCATGTAGCCATCAGGACTAGTAGCCATTGATAGCGTTATCCTCAATAAATTTGTCCAATCCCCTTTTAAAGCCATACAGACTGTTGGCCATCACTACATCGTGTGGAAGTGAATTCCAGAATTTAACTATGTGCTGTATGAAGTAGTACTTCCTTTTATCTGTCCTGAATCTTTGGGCACTGCCCTGAAACAGTCTGTGAGCTTTGCCAATTATCTGTCTAAAGATCAGTAAGGGCAATTGTATCCTATTAATGCTGTTAGAGGGTTCTGAGGCCTTTGATACCATTAACCATAAGTTCTTTAGTGAACCATAGATTTAAGATGGTTGTCCATCACCTGTTTAAGATCATATTAAGCTCCGCTGTTTAGTAATAGTTCAACATGAAGCAGCAGCAAGTCAAATCTTCAAGTGTAATTATTCAGGCAATTTTGAAGCAGTAATACATTATACAAACTAGAAAACATCAGTAACTCTGGCCTTTTAGCAATGACCATATAAAAATATCTGCCAGGATACAAGATAATCAATCTTAAAACTTTCTGACAATACTTACAAAAAGTCTCTTTGCCAATTCGGGCGTTTATCATAAACCATTCCATAGCACCTCCAAGGATGAAGAAGAAAGGGAGAAATCTGTACACACCAAAGTGCTGCTTTCCAGGCACCATGTGCAATAGTTTCCTTATTTTATGCTTGCCAGGCATTTTATGGAGGTCTTTACAATCCTTGCAAGGGAGTGGAGCTGATCCTGCAAAACGTAAAATGGGTAAGATTGGCTAACCAACCTGTATGAAGTGTAGCTAGTAAAACCAGTTAGGATTCATCACTGTATCTTGTACACATGACTATGCTCTGTACAATAAAGGCTCAAAGTCATGCTATGCCTGATCCTATGCATGTTTACCCATTAATAAATTTCACTTAATTGGGGATTATTTCCAAATCAGTGCACATAGGTCTGCTGGGTTAATTTATTTTTATTCATTCCATCATTTTAACATCAATTTCTAAAATCTTGATTCATAATTTTTGAGGAACTCAAGGTTCATGGTTACCCTGTGCAACAGAGAACAGATGTGATGTGTAGGCTCTGCTCTTCTCCCATTTGGCAACTAACTACCTATGTGACACAACAGGAAAGCTTGGCTCAAGCTTATCCTGTCCTCTGTCTTTTGCTTCCTATTATGGGGATCCACAACTTACTGCAAAATCTGAAAATCTTTTCTAACCAATGTGTTTCTGGTAAGCATTTATTTAGTATTAACTGTGAGTTAGGTATGTATTAGCTTGAAATGCAAGGAATCTCAGAAGTAATCAACTAAATAACTAGCACACTGACCTGCTTTATGTGTTTGTGTCTGGAATGCAGCCTTATCAGGGACACTTCACCTAGTGAGCAATACAGGTACTAGTGCAATATCAAATACGTTCTGCAGTATTCAGCTTAAAAACAAAATCTGCAGACACCAACATGAACAAAGGAGAGCTGACAAAAAAAGGCACCAAAACAAACACCAAGCATAAGCATCACACTTGTGAGATTCACACAATTACAATTACAAATTTGACAGAAGTTAAACATGAATATTTAGCACAATTTGTTCAACTGAGCGATAACAACAAATGTTCTTCAGCCGGTAAATGCCATCTTTCTTTACAGCTTTGGTAATATGCAATATTACATGAGGAGGGGTTGTAGCTCAGTGGTAGAGCACATGCTGAGCGTGCACACAAGGTCCCAGGTTCAATCCCTGGTACCTCCATTTAGGGCTAGACGGAAACCATGGAGAGTCGCTGCCAGGCAGCGTTGACAATACTGGGCTAGATGGGCCAATGGTATTATGGTATTTACATAATACATGAAGTCAGACAGGTACGAAATATACTGTCCAATAGTTCACAGATGGAAATAGGCACACAAACCAAGATACAGAACTAGAGCACATAAATACCCCATTGCCTTTGGCAATGAAGTGGGATAGAACATTTTAAAAGAAATAAAAATAGGTCCGCCTCTGAAAAGGGTTCAGAAACTTCAAATAGGTACAGAATACCGTATCTGCATCCCAATAACTTGAAGGACCGCTTTCTCCTATATGAGATTACCCATATATTAAGATTTTTCTCAGAAGCCCTGCTCCACTTACCTCATTTGAAATACCCTGGGATGGCCACACAGAGTAAGGTACCACTATGGAACTTCTTCCCTAAGGATGCGTGTCTTGCTTCCTCCTTTTTGTCCTTTAGGCCAGGGGTGGGCAGACTTTAGGCTTGCAGGAACGAACTACTTTGTGTTTTGTTTTATCTACCAACTGGAGTCTGGTGCAAAAGACATACACTTAGAATTAAAGAATTCTAAACTCAGGAATTTGTTCTAAGTACCAGAACATAATGGAGCTCACAGTCCTTCCGCACAAAACTCTACTCCTGAATTATCCACCCATCCTGCTTTCTTCATTCCTGACTTACGGACAACTCATACTTAAGAACGGAACGCCAGCCATATATGTAAAAATCTGAGTTAAATACAATGGTTCGTACTTATGAACAAACGCACGCAGTATTACTTTGCAACACTTTGAAAACATTGTGCGGCTTCTGTTCCGACTTACGTACACATTCAACTTAAAGACAGACTTACGAACGAATCTTGTTCATAACCCGGGGACTGCCTGTATAATTTTGGGTGGTGGGAGGGGAAGAGTCATCTTGCCATTGCTTATTACAGTGATGGCAAACCTTTTTGAGCCCGAGTGCCCAAACTGCAACACAAAACCAACTTATTTATTTCAAAGTGCCAACACTGCAATTAAACCTGAATACCGAGGTTTTAGTTTTAGAAAAACAACTCATACAGTTGTCCTAACTAACTAACATCTTTTGTCTTTAAAGAAAAACACAATAACAGAGCTTTCAATGATACAGTTTTTTGTTGGGAAAAAAAAATCAACTCAAAAAATTATTATAGTACTACATTGTACACATAGCCTGAAGGGAATTTATACAAACTTTTTAAATAATTAGGCACGTGTATTTTTGGATAAGGGATTCTCAACTTGTAATATGATTATATGCCAGACTGAAATTGTATGGGGCAAGCTTTACCTCGGGTCCTTTCCCTGCTTCTACAGGTGTCGGATTAGTAAAAGTCAACCTGTACTAGGATGAGCAAGATAAACAAGAAAACTAAATGTGCGTAACACATTTTAAACATTTTATGTCTTGGACTGCAAACACTGCATTAGGTAAAAGTTTGCATTGGGCATGCTTTTGCACAATTAATGTGATTTTTGCTATTGCATGCATGCTGATAATTTGTCAAACCTTGGCTCATACTCAGTTTGAGAGCAACACATGCAGCACTCAGGTCAACTGTTAGGGCTTTACATCCAAGCCATGCTCTGTGCATCATTCTTCAAAATCTTTTTAATGTGATAACAATGTAGAAAGGAATTCTGTAACAGGAATTCTAGAATAAAATCATTCTGTTCCACACTGTGAGAAAGAACAAGATCATTAGTGTTTTGCAGAAGGGTGACGGTCTTTTCGCGATCTGGTGACCAATGGCTCGAGTGCCCACAGAGAGGTCCCTGCATGCCAGCTGTGGCACCCATGCCATAGATTCACCATCACTGGCTTATTAGATACAGTAATTGGGAGTCAGAAATCCTTGATCTCCTGCAAATTATCCAGGGATGCACCAGCAGATCCAGATCTGTCCATTCATAGATCATAAGAGTTGGAAGGGGCCTACAGGCCACGAGTACATCCCCCTGCTCAATGCAGGAAACTAGAGGAGGGGTCTCCCATCCAAGTAATAACCAGGCCTGTCCCTGCTTAGCTTTCCACACTCAGACAAGCTGAGCCAGCGTGAGCCACAGGCCTGTGCTCACCCCTTCTCTAGGCAGCAGGCTAAGACTGTATTGTCCTACTGTACTTTAAGGATTTATTATGGTTCCAGTGTGAATTTGTCTTAGTTGCTGCCCCTGTTCTAGTTTCTACCGACCGCTGCTATTATTTAGTTTATGTTGTAGTTTTTTATACCTTGTACTGGATTTCAACTGATGGCTAGTCATTTTGCAGATTTAATAGAAAGGCGGGATACACGTATTTGAATAAATAAGTTGGGTAGCACAGAATAGGTTCAGGAACAATAGCCCTCCGGATGCTGTTAGACTGCAACTCCCATCATCCTTGACCATTGGCCATGCTAGCTGGGGATGATGGAAGATGATTAGTCCAACGACACCTGGAAGGCCCCAGGTTTCCCACCCTTGAGCTAGCTCACGTCTAAAATGCGCCTCGTTCTCAGTCCCAGAGGGGTGGCCGTCTTAGCATGCAGCAGAAACAAGGAAGGGTCCAGCGGAACCTGCTCAAAGGCTAACAAGAATACTGTAGGCCAAAGGACACGCCGTGCACTATTGCAGGCAGCCCTCCCCGACGCAGACACGCACGCTCAACGGCCACAAAAAAAACGCTCCCCCCCCCACCACCCCGCTTTCCCGCTACGTATTCGAATACAGCCAGTCAGGGAGGACGGCTTGCAGGCTGTCTGGCGCGCGCGCACGGGCCCATGACCCCCTCACCTTGGATGCTAAAGGAGACCCACGCGCGAGGAAAACCGAACCCGACAAGAGGCGACGGAAGAAGCCGTCATGTCACCACCTGATTTAAAGGCGCTAGGGAAATCAGGGGATCTGATTGGCTACTGTGTTGAGGGGCGTGGCCCTGGGCTCAGTGTGGTCGGGATTTGTGTTGTGGAACGGACGGGAGGCCTCTTCCGCGGAACTTCTTCTCGCTGCGATTCTCAAACTCCGCTGACGATAACGGCGCTTCTAGAGCTCCAGGGAGCAAGTTCACAGCCCCAGTGTGCCATGGGAGGGCCTCCCAAGTAAGGTGCATAAGATTTCAGGCCAACAGCCCCATCCAATACATGTCTACTCAGAAGTAAGACCCATTGAGTTCAATGGTTATTCCCAACGAAGTGTGTAAAGGATTGCAGTTTAAGTGGTTTTGAAGTCTAATTCCCCCCAAATGTTGCTGCCTGCTAACATTAAATATCTTGGAATAAATAAATCCGTGTTTCTTTTAACAAAAAAGTCTAGTGCTAGAGATTGGGTCTATCACCAACATATTAAGCTTGAACTCAAAAGAAGAGAAACTGCAGATGAGAAGAGGAGAGGACTGTCTTCTGGCAAACCTGAGTGCAACTGGTGCCAGATTAGGTATATTCCCCTCCATCTGGACAACTGAATCAACTATCACCATCATGCTTTTTTCTTCTCCTCCCAATCCCTTTCCTTGTATCTCCTGTCTTCTTAGATTGTAAGCCTGAAGACAGGGACTGTCTAGTAATGCTCTGAATACATACATGTTTATTACCCTTCAAGATACAGTACTGTAATTCAAATGCGGTTACTGAGTAGGCTAATCACTGAAATCAACGCATTCCAATGACCATTCGCTATCGTTCTCTTTAGGGCGTCCCCTTAAATAGCCTGGGGCTTCGAGTGGCCACCTTTACCTTTCTCCATTCTGTAACCCACAGCCGCCTTTTAAAGCCCGCAGAATATTTAGCCATCCTATATCCATCCAGTACACTTTACTAACGGTTGCATTTCGTACCCTCGCGGAGGCATTGGCTACAGAAAATGCATTGTACGTTGCGCAATCCTATGCACGTTTACTCAGAGAAGTCAGTCCAATGGGGCTTCCTTCCTGGCAAGCGTCCATAGAATTCAGCGTCCACTCTTAGGAATAAGCCCTGTTATGATATAGAACAGGATAAGTCTGAATTTGAAATACAATTGTGTACAGGTGATGACTATGAAATTGCAAAAATGTATAAATTTCTGTTGAAGTTTGGGACAGAAGAAGAACAAGTTAAGGATTGTATGATTAAATGGGCAAGGAATTTTGGATATAATATAATGATGGAACAATGGGAACGTATGTGGAATAAAGGTATAAAATTTACATTGTGTTCTGATCTTAGAGAGAATTTTTACAAGATGATGTATCGTTGGTACCTAACCCCTGTGAAATTGGCTAAGATGTATAAAAATGTGTCAAACGTATGTTGGAAATGTCAAAATCATGAAGGAACATTTTATCATGTTTGGTGGACATGTAAAAAAGTGAAAACATACTGGGTACAAATATACACATGGATACAAAAGATTTTAAAAGTGAATATTAAACTGAAACCAGAAATGTTCTTATTAGGTATAATGGATTTACAACTTGAGAAAGACTATGGAACATTATTACAATATATGATGACAGCAGCAAGAATAATCTATGCCCAAAAATGGAAAGAAGCAGCAATACCAACTATAGAAGATTGGCTGTTGAAAATGTTGGACTTAGCAGAGATGGCGAAATTGACTCGTTTAATTAGAGAAAAAAATCTATCTTCATTCAAGAAAGACTGGAAACCTCTGGTGGACTTCTTGGGGACTTCTTGGGGAAAGTGACTTAATAATTTTGGGTTATGATTTTTGAATATTGGTAAGGTGATAGAGATTCTTTTTGTGAAAATAGAGGGAACTTCGATTGGATAAGGATTGGTAATGTTTGTCAGACAATGAGGCGGAAGCCAAATATGATTTGTTGTTGTTTTGGAAAATTCAATTAAAAAATTATTTTTTAAAAAAAGGAATAAGCCCTGTTGAACACAGTGGAACTCACTTCCGACTGGATATGCATAGCATGGAGTTTGCCATTCCTTTTCCTCCTACAGTATTTGTCAATTCTACTTATCGAACGGACATCCTTTCTTCTACTAACAGCTTTTTCTTGAGACAGATGGAAACAACAACCCGTCCTAGAAGAGGACAAGCATGGGCAAAACCATTGGGATTACAAGCTTTGGGTAGAAAATATCGCCGCAGTAAACATTTAAATACCCTCCAGCTAGGGGGACGAAAGGGTTCTTGGGAGTGGTAGTCCTTATCTCCTCGAATAGTCAGATGCAAGTCCATCAGGTAGCCGTCTAGATAAAACTCCAAATCCCAGGTCGCCACGCGGTGCCCGCGACGGCACGTAGTTCGGAGACCCGCCTCCTCGAAGAGCTCAGCTGGGGCACTGTAGGGATTGGTTAGCTTTGCTGCGCTTTCACTGGCTGGCGGTTCGTGCGCGGTGCTGGCGGCTAGAGAGGTTAATGCGTGTTCCGTCTCTAGCGCTGATGACAGCGTTGCTGCTGCTGCTGCTGCTGCTGAGGGAGCTTCTCACAGGAGATAGTCTTGTAAACCTCGCCTAGCAAGAGGCGCCCGCCGCCTAGTGAGGCCATGGCGGTCGTCGGGCTCAAGGCTGCGAGCAGCGGCGTATGGAAGGGCGGCGGAGCTGCCGCCCTTCAGCTGGTGGCCGCGGTTTCCACTCACGGCTGCTGCTCAAGAGGCAGCGACAGCAGAGACGGGCGCGTTGGCTGCGGCCAGCAAAGGGCCCATCAGCACCAGTCCGCGGGGCATTCCCAGCCACCGTCGTCTTCTCTCAGTGGCAGAGGCAAGAGAGCGGGAGACTCTAGCCCTGCGGCGGCGGCGGCGGCGGCTCCCCTCGGCAACCAGCCCGGCCCCATCGAAGGGATAGACACGAAGTCCTACCTCTGGGCCAGATACCACGAGATGAAAAAGCTGGTTTACGGTAAAAGCAAAACAAACCCAACACATTGCCTGGGAAGTGGGGTTCTTTGGCGCTGTGTCTGGTGCATTTGCTGGGAGACCGAGTCGTAGAGTCTGATGGTCATGAATTAAAATGCTTCCCTCTCACCTGCCCTACCTCAAATCTAGGGAGGGAGGTCGAGTAAAATTAAGCCATTCACAGCCCATCAGGCTGGTGTCACGAAGAAACGTGCAGCACCTGCTGTCAGTTCACGAGAGAGGCGTGTGGCGTCCCACCTTGTCTTGATCAGATATTCATTTGTTATGGTAGAGAACAAACGGGATGTGATCATGCCACAGGCTTCGGAGGTAACTTGCAACCGATGGCGAAATCCTAGCTGTTAATGTGTGCACTCGAAATGAAGTAGTGCTTTTAGTAAGCAAATGTTCACTTTGCAAAGCTATAATCAACACCAATTAGATGTGGCCTTTGCAAAGTATGCTAAAAGTAATGCACTGGAAAGTAGCAGACACAGCAAGGTTAAGATAAAAGACATTGTAGGCTGGATTCCTTGAATCTATAACCATGCGATTAGGGTGTTAAATTTTCCACTGCCATATGTTTCCATGGAAAATTCTCCATTCTTAAAATACATTTCATAAAATTATTTCATCTATTTCATAAAATTAATAACATAATGAAATGAATAGATACATCAGTACAGTTAAGCAGTTTCAAACCTGTAATTAACTTTCTCAGGTGACTGTCCCTAAGAAGCACATTTATATTATATAATTGCTAAAATGAGTACATTATCAGTTCTTTAGGTTTTTTTGTTAAAAAGTAAATAGTGCGTATGCTATTGAGTTGTCATGACTCAAAATATTTACAAATATTGTAAATATAAATATATCAATAGAAAAATAATTTCCAAGAATGGGATTCAACTTATTTGAATATATCATTTATATCACACTGAGTCTACAATCCTGTATCCACTTACCTGGGAGTAAACCTCATTGTAATCAATAGGATTTCCTTCTGAACAGACATTTATAGGGTTGTGCCGTAAGTGTGCTTTACTGTGTGTTTTTACCTAGTCAAATATTTCAGTTCAACAACTTTTGACTGTTAGAAAAATGTCTTAAGCTATATGGCACTGAAAGGTTTTCCAATCCAAATTTTGCTGGAAACCCACAAAATTGCTAAAACTCCAAATATAAAGAGGATCTTGCAACCCTGTCAGATTCATCGTTCTACTTCACTGTTCTTAAATTGTGTTTTGTGTTTGTGGATTATGCTAATATTTGAAAGAACTCTTGCTATTAGGTAAGGTAATAAACCTGCTGATTCCATGACGTAAATCTTATTTTTCTTGGTATTAAATTCATCACTGCCTCTTTGATTAGAAGTATTCCGGAACTGTAGATGTCATCATCTAACTACATCATAGGGGTTCAGAAATAGACACGACTTCTGGTCATACAGTTCTACAGAAACAGTGATAGGGGGCACAGAGTAGGAGCGCAAACCCCCGGGCCCAGGGGTCAGTTTGGCCCTTCAGGATTCCCCATATGGCCATGCCCCCTTCCCCTGGCCCCAATCCTTTCCCCCCAACCACCAATGATTTGGTGGTTTCCTGGCTTTTGTGCAGTTTTCCCATTCTAAAAGGTTGAAATGCCTCTCCTAAAGCTCTAGGAATTCAGCCCTCAGACTGGAAAAGGTTCTGCACCTGAAGCATAGAGATACAGCCTAGCAACATAGTAGAAATTCTTGCTAATGCTACTGGAAAAGCACCAATAGGCCCTCTGTGCTGGTATTCTTAGAAGCATAATGGGCTCTATTTTTCCTTTTTCAGCTAAACTGAGGCAGGCAGTGGATTCCTTGAACTTCGTGTTTAGAGCAGGGATAGGCAATATGGTGCCCTCCTAGATGTTTTGGACTACAATTTCCATAAACCCATCCAGCATGGCTAATGGTTGGGGATTATGTGAGTTGTAATCTAAAACATCTAAAGGAGACCAGGTTGCTTACCCCTGGTCTAGAATTTGTAATGAGGGCAAAATAAGCTAAACTCTGGATGAGGGAAAAATAAGCTGAAACTCTGTGTTGATCATAGGTATTCTGACTTCTCATGGGAAGCGCAGGATATGTTCCCTCTTCTGAATGAGGTTACACATCTCCTTATGGCACAGGTATGCAGTTTGGGGACCAGGTGCAAGTGGCAGCTGTATCCATGAGCGCTTTTTACCAGCTTTAGTTCGTTTCCAAGTTGCAGGACCTCTAGGAAATTATGCATGCTTTATAACTTCTAGATTAGATTTCTGAAACATGCTCTTTGTTAGGTTGCTCTTGAAGAGCTTTTGAAACCTTCAGTTTTGCTGAGCTCCGAATACTGTCACCAGGTTACTGACTAGTGTCAGTTGCAGGGAGCATGTATTTTGAATCAGTTCTCCTGGCTCCCAGTTGATTCTGGGTTCAGTTCAAAGCATTGGCATCCATCTTTACCTGGCCTGCCTTCTCCCATAAGAATTCCTTGTGTGCACAGCACAGGTCTTCAGATGAGACTCTGCTATGAGCTCCTCTGCTATTGAAAGTAAGACAGGTTGTTGTAAGGAATAAGGCTTTCTCGGTTGCAGTGCCCTCTGTGAAATTATCTCTTTAAAATGGCATCAGAATAGCAACCCACCTTGCTTTTAAACAATAGAAAAGTTACATCAATTGCCTTTACCGCCATCTTTAAGTCCAAGATGAAGGACCAGTAGCAAGAGCTGTGCAAAGACCAGACCATAATAAGCTTCTTGAATTGAAACCAGTACTTTGTCTATGGTCAAATGTGTCACTTAAGAACCGAAGGAAGTGGTTAAAGAACAGGCATAGAGTCCTTACCCTACTGAGCAGCTATTGAGGAAGGGGAGGCCCCACTTGTGCAATCATCATCATCATCATCATCATCATCATCATCATCATCATCCCGCCACTCCACATCAAGCAGATTCTGGAGTGGTGAACAATAAAAAGACAAAAACATGAAACAAAAACAATACTTTGAAAACAAACTAAAATTACACTGGTGGTGGAAGAGCAGAGAAGGCTTCCTGGAACAAGAAGGTCTTCAGCAGGTACCGAAAGCAGCACAATGTCAGAGCCTGCCTGACCTCCAGAGGCAGGGAGTTCCACAGAAATGGAGCCGCCACACTGAAGGCCTTTCTCCTGGTAGACTCCAGTTGGGCCAAAGGTCCATGAGGAACCACCAGGAGCATGCCATCTGATGACCTCAGCAACCGGGCAGGTTGGTATGGGAGGAGGCTCTCTCACAGGTTACCTGCCTGGTCCCAAGTTGTTTCGGGCTTTCTACACAACTACCAGGACCTTAAACTTGGCCCGGTAGCAAATAGGTAGCCAGTGCAGTTCCATCAGCAAAGGAGTTGCATGCTGAAAAGGGGTAGCTCCCAACAAAAGGTGAGCTGCTGCATTCTGCACTAGCTCCAGCTTCCGGAGCAGCCTTAAGCAGCTTCCGGAGTACCCTGTGGAACCCCATAGCACAATTGCCAAGGGTCCGAGGAATAGTCACCTAATCTTACTCTCTGAAATTGACCCCACAGGTAGGACCGAAACCACTGTAATACAGTGCCTGCAATGCCCAATCTGCAGAGTCGATCCAGAAAGATACCATGGTCAATGGTATCGAAAGCCACTGAGAGATTGAGTAGAATTAACAGGGTCACATTCCCACTATCCTTCACACAATAAAGGTCATCCATCAAGGTGACCAAGGCTGATTCAGTCCCATAACCAGGTCGAAACCCAGACTGGAATGGGTCTAGATAATCAGTATCCTCCAAGAGTGCCTGCAGTTGCTTCGCCAAGACCCTCACAAGAACCTTCGCTAAGAAAGGGGTATTTGCAACTGGGCGATAGTTATCAAATACCATTGGGTCCAGAATGGGTTTTTTCAGGACCGGTTGCACTACTGCCACCTTAAGGACAGCAGGAACCACCCCTTCATATAGATATGCATTTACCACTTCCTGGACCCACCCAGCCAAACCCCCCTGCCCCTGGCTAGCTTTATAAGCCAGGAGGATCAAGGATCAAGAGGGCACGTGGTCGGTCACATTGCTGCAAGCACCTTGTCCACATCATCAAGCCATAGCAACTGAAATTGATCCCAGAAAATTGGCCAGATGGTGGCATCAGATACCTCAACTAGAGCTATACTAACGATAGTGTCAAGTCCACTGCAGAGATGAGCAATTTTGTCCTCAAAGTGCGACGCAAAAAGGTCACAGCGGGACTTTGAGGGGGCCAGGGGCCCATTCACTGGGGAGAGTGTTAACAGCCTCTGGACCATCCAAAAGAGCTCCGCTGGACAGTTACTCGAGGACGCAATGAAGGCAGCAAAGGAATGCTTCTTTGCTGCCCGCACTGCCGCGCAATAGGCACGATTATGCGCTCTAGAGCGTGCTTGGTCATCTTGGCTTCGAGTCTTATACCATTTGCGCTCTAGCCGATGTCCAGCCTGTTTCATCGACCGCAGTCCCCCAGGTTAGCAGAGCTGAGTCAGGTCTGGTCCACCCAGTTCACCCACCCAAGTCTCAGTAATACACGCCAGATTGGCCTTCTCATCCACAATTAAATTGTGAATGAGTGCGGTCATATTGTGGAGCGATCTGGCGTTAAATAGCAGCACCACAAGACAGGAGGGCTCAGTGGATGAGCTACCAGGTACATGAGAGCTAGAGGACCGGGGGTAGAAGGGGAACAGTAGTCTTTGTAGTCTTCTCCTCACTATTAAACAGGTCTTGCTGGAGAGTCAATAATGCTCAAGTGCATGATGGGCCTTTCTGCATACCCCAATTCCCTGCTCTAAGCTTAGCCTCCGTTCTAGGTGACAAAGTTGATCTATCAGTTTTATTTAGGGTTCTGAGCAATACTGGCTGCCTATCCTCTTCTTAGGTCTGTTTGAATTATTGGGACCAAATCATTGACAAAAGAATTCTCTTCTATTTGCAATAAGACTAGTGTGTGGCATAATATGGTCTACCTACTGTTATGCCATAAACTTTAATACCTACCAGACTTGCCTACTCTAAAAAAGCCTACCTGCTTGCTCTCTTCTGGTTTTAGGAGAGTTATCAAGACTTACTGTAAAAACAAAAAAACCTTGACGCATGTGTTGAATGAGTTGCTACTGTTTTTCCTATCTAAAGATGCAAGGGTGATTTTATAAGACTTGTTGTTGTTTTAATTAATATTGGTATTGTGTTGACACTGGTGTCCCAGGGTTCCCTATAGTCCCTGGTTTCTAATACGGCTATAAAGTGGGTTATAAATTTAATAAATAATATTAAACTAGAATTCAGTAGATAACATGAATGTTTTTGTCTGTTTGTCCCTGAAAGTCTGTACATGACTTATGAACAAGATTACTTATTGGCAGATTTTAAGTAAATATTAGGAACATGCCTTGATGGTAAGCCTTCTGTTTATAAATGGAAATATTTGCACTAGAAGACATGTGACTTTATGGATTACCTAAGTCATTGGATAGGAGAAAGAAAAATACCATGTGACAAAAACAAGAGTTTTCTGCCGCCTTAAGTCCAATATAGTTTAAATTAGGCTGCAATCCTAAACACACTTACTAGGGAGTAAGCCCCATTGGGCACAATGGGAATTATGCCTGTATGAATATGCACAGGATTGCAGTGATAGTCTTTCACCTTTAGTCCTTCAGATGCCACAATATGCTGATTTTCTTGTAGCAAAATTACCCTTCAGGAATACGATGCAACTTACTGTTGCTAATGGCTTACATAAGCTAGAAGTCTGGAAATACAGGCTGCTAATAACTAAAAATATGGTTAATTGACAGGCTATCATCAGTCTGTTCCATAATAGAAATATGGAAAATAATCTTCCGTGAGTGATTCACGTAAAGCAACACTATGCCAATACAGAGGTCCCTTTATAAATAAACATTTTAAAAATTGTCAGGCCTTCGGATACAATCAAAATTACTTTTATAATGTTTAACACCTAATTCCAAACCTTCTAACTATATCCTGACTCTTGTGACCATTCATTAGAGTTCATAACTGGCAATTAATTTCATTCAGGAGTTGTTATGAATGAATGAATATTTATTACGGTCATTGACCAGAACCGACAATAACATTAAAAACGAGGAATCAATGAAACATGCATTACTACTATACACCAGCATACATCTCAGGTTCACAACAAAATTTTATATCAAAATTAAACAGACAAGCAAGGCCAGAGTCAGAGGTTAAAAAGGTGCGGCATGTTATGGCAGTTGCACAAAATTTAGCCACTTTATTAGTGATATAAGGAACCGTATCAGCGAGTAGCAGGGAAATATATAAGATAGGAAGAATGAGCTCTTCACGAAGATCCCGGTAGAAGGGGCAATATAAAAGTACATACCCCACAGATTCAACCTCCCCATTATTACGTGGACAAAGACGATCCTTAAATGGTATTCCCTGATATCTTCCCTCCAAAACCATAGAAGGCAGAGCATCGAATCTGGCTAACGTAAAAGCTTTCCTATACTTCAGGAAAAGTCAAATCAGCCAAATAAGCATGGGGCTCAAAGATCTTATTTCCCAAAGGGCTAATTTACACAGTAAGCTTATATGTTCTTGCAATACAATGTCCCAGATTCTCTGCTTAACGGCTATCTTAGCGTTAGAGTAACCCAGTGCTATTAAGGCATTGGGAGAAAATCCCAAACGTATAGTTGGTTACACAAATGCTTTTTCCATTTCGATTGGAAAGGATCCAGCAGTATCAATGGAGCCAGCCCTGACTGGTAAGAATATAAGTTTTAACCAGTAATTTATCATATACAGATTGCTGCAGGGCAGCAATGGGAACTAAACCAGCCTCTAGCTGTAGAGCTGCATTAGGAACACAGTGAGGTACAGAAAATATAACTCTTAGAAATTTGGTCTGGATAATTTCTAAGGGACGGAGATTGTGATAAGCACACAATTGGGACCCATATAACATTTGGGCAATAATTTTGGCCACAAACACCTGGATCGCAGAGGGGATATACTGCCCACCTTTAGTAAAGAAAAATCTTATCAGTGCTGCGGCACTCCTCCTTCAGGTGTTGTTATAAACCTTATTTGGTTTATGTTTGCTCTGACTTTTTTTATCTGTTGTTATCCCGAGGGTTAATGCTTTTAGGGTGCAATTCTATACATGGTTAGATAGAAAAAAAGTCCTACAACTCCCAGCATTCCCCAGCCATGCTGCCAAACGTTGGGAATTGTAGGACTTTTTCTCTCTCTAAATATGCATAGGATTGCACCCTAAATTCAAACTGCCTCAAGTCATTGCAGAGAAAAACAAACCCTTGGTTTGTAAAAAGTGTATATAAGATACTGTGTAACTTAAAGATTGACTACAAATATGTAGCAATGTGTCTGGGGGGTTAGTTGTCTGGTGTTTCCATTTCCATTTTGCTCTGCTTTGAGAACTGATTTTCATATTAGATACCTGCACTCTTGGGAAATGAAGTAGTGTTACTAAAAAAAAGAAAGAAAATTGTTTCCAAGCCTCAGGGAAACTCAGGGAAAGTGAAGCTGTTGCAATCTGCTAAATCCAGAAGTTCTTGTGCCATGAAGCATAACTTTCTTTGGTAGCCAATGTTGCTTAGGGCTACTTACTTTTACAGCATTTTATAAGGTAAATGCTGCATTTAATGTTGTGCTTTTTGGAAATAGCTAACTGCCATCAGATAATATATAGGTCTTTTTCTGGCCTTCCTTACTGTTAGAATGCTATAAGTATTCAGCATCTTGAACAATTCTGTCCTCTTAACTTTGTAAATGCAACACATTATCCATCCATGAGCGGGCTGTCTAGAACAGAAAAGGACACATGGTTTTGGGGGTGGGGGTGGTAAAGCACTTGCAGAATAATAAGGGATTGAGATTTATTTATTTTTTTGCTATATTTGTTATTTAAACAACATTTACCTTTACACATGTGAAACCTGAAATCACCCAAAAGGTTTCTTACATGTTGCATACATGTTTAAGGCTGCTGCAAATCAAGATATTCATTCCTTCAAATTTGGGCAAGATACTCCACATTTTATTCTGGAAAAATGAGACCGCGGAAAGTGTAAATGTGATGGCTTCCACTAAAGCTAAACTAATAGATGAAGGGTGCAATCCTTCAGAGTGTAATGGGCAGCCTCATTGGACTGTGTTGCCCATTCAATTGTTGTTAAGTTGTCAAAGTTTTCATTGTGTGAAGATTTTGTAGTTCTTTCCTTTAAAAAGGATCTAGTTATTACATAAAATATATCCATCCAATCTTAGAGTATTGCAACATATATTCTAATATGAGATTAAAGGAGCCTGTTTCTCAAACAATTCAGCAACCTCACTGTTTTTCCAACAAAACCCCCTTTGATAGCCATTTCGTGCCATAGAGAATAAAGCAGATTTCTAGCATTGTGATGTTAAGACAATTGTTGCAGCCACAAAAGATTTTGTAGCCATAGTTTAATAGAACTATATACACAGTCTTCAAGAGTTCAAAGTCCATGTTAAGACATCAAATCTCAGTCTAATTTCCATCATCTAATAAATAGTGTCAACCATTTGAGACCAACATGTTTGTACTAAAGGGCATCTCCACCAAATATGGTGCCAATTGAGCATTATGTTTCCATAGCTCAGGACTGGTTCAGACATTTGGGAACTTCACCCTTGGAAGCCTTCTAGAGTCCCTGGGAGCAATGGAGCTATATGGAAACAGTAGCATCTGACCCAGCCTGCCCCTTACAGCCATCACTTCCCAGTAATGGTTCACATGAGTGAAGCAGCACACTTCAGCTATGGCATTTGTGCTATTTTTGCTGATTGCTGCTGGGAAGCGGAGCTATAATGTGGATGGGCTGAGTTAGGCATTATTTGCTCCACATAGGCTATGTCTCTGGAAGCATTTGGGCCACTCCTCATGAATACTTTTTCAAAGGTTAACTGTGTGAAGTCCAGATTCTTCTCTCCATGCTGCTTCTGCTTTCATAACTTTGCAATTACAATTCACGGGCAAAGGGTTGACCTAACTGACCAGAATAATGGACAGTTGGTGGCTCACAGGTAAGAGTGCCAGGCAGGGGGTTGTCTCCTTTGGTGAAGCTTGTTTCCCACTTAGAGAACCAGCTCCTGAAAAAAACTGTGTAAAGTGATCTTACCTTTCTCAAGGTCAAGCTACATTGTAATACCCAGTAGTTGCCTCCTACAGCTTAGACAAGAAGGACATAATTATCTAGATCTATAGTCTGTGCTGAATTTAAGAATGTGGGAGCATCCCTGAAAAGGGGAGTGACAAGAAATTCATGATTCAGGATAGAACAGCTTGGATACTACCTAGGCTTCTGCAAACAGAAGGGCTTCTTCCATTCACAGACAAGGGTGAGATCCAGCAGAGGAAAGACATTTTTTGCTGATTCCCCTGCTCTCCTCAACACTGTTCCAGAGAGTCTCCCAACACTCCAGAGCAGATTTGGGGGGACTGGATGACAGAAGGAGTTATAGGAGAAAGGGGGAACCAGTGAAAGCTGCCTCCGCACCCCCTTTTTCTAGCTGCAGCATCCCATATGGGGAACTCCACTCAGGGCACGCTCCTACCAGTGGGAGCAAACTTGGGATCCAAGCCTGTGTGTGTGGGTCACAGCAGAAATTGTTCCTTGCTCCAGTTTTTCTTTTTGACAGTGGAGATTGAGATGCTGGTATTGGGTTAAAGATTTATCAAGCATAAGTGCAAATTTCACACAAATATGTAATAATAGTATTCCCTTCTATACGGCTTCCATTGAAGTGGAAAGTGAATACTGGGGGGGAGGGGGGTTTGCAAATTAGCAGCATCCCCACTCCACATGGTATAGGATCAAAAGCCAAAAAGCTTGATTGTATTTTTGTTGCTGTGTTCCAGATCTCCTCCCACCAGGGGTCTGCAATCTTCTTAACCCAGCAGCCATCTACGCAAATAATGAGATCAGCCTGAGAGATGTGGAGATCTATGGCTTTGATTATGATTACACATTAGCACAGTATTCAAACTTACTTCATTCTATGATATTCAACACTGCCAGAGACATCCTAATTGAACAGTATAAGGTAATGTACCTACCTTAATGTTATGTTTTTCATCTCCTGGTTATGAAACACTGCTTTTATCCTTGTGCAATACTTGATCTTAGCAGGTCAGGGTGGTGCAGTATCGAGATGATACTGTAGTAACTGCACACATCTCCAACTCATGTGCTTGGGCTTATAGAATGTCTTGTAAGTAAGGAGCATATAACATCCTTTGCATGATAATAGACTGCTTCATACATAACGCTAAACCTTAGTTTCATCATTCATTTCATTCATTCATTTCATTTCTATACTGCCCACTAGCCAAAGCTTTCTGGGCCGTTCACAGGAATTACAATGTAAAATACATAATATGAAATCTTTAACGTACAAAGATGTTATGGGCATGAGCTTTGAGTTCATGCAATCCTCCCTCTTCTCTCTCCTCTGGTGTGGCTCCTTGTATTGCCCAAACCTGATGAGGGTGGTTTGTTAGGGTGGTTTGTCAAACCACCCAGAACCCATGGCCTGTTGTAGCGTTGTGGGGTGGTTTATTATTTTATGTATTATTTATTTTTATTAACCACCCCAACAAGCCACTCTCGGCAGGTTTGGATGACAAGAGAAGCCACGGCAGCAAGGGCTTGGATTAGCACCCTGGGGCCCACAGGCACCACAACCCACCATGGCTAATAAGCTAAGGTGGGCTGCGGTGATTGTGCGAACTTGGTAATTGAAACAGTCAAATATCATGAGTCTTCCAAATGACTTTTTCTAGTGTCTTGAACCTGAATTCAGTATGATTAGGTACATGTTATTTCTGAAAGCATGACCCAGACCACAAACAATATTGCATTAGTGTCTTGTACACCCATATATTCACTGATGGAATTGCCATAATTGACTGCTAGGATTTTATTTATTACATTTTTAAATCATATATTTACAAGGAGGAAGTCAAGGGTGGCATACATGATTGTGGCTGCCTCTTACCATGCAAAAATCCCTGTGGGGTAGGTTAGGTTAAGAGAGCTTGAGGTCATCCAATGAGTTTTATGACGGATCACAGTCCAAGTCTGTCACACTATCCAATACACCCACCACCACACTAGTTTGCTAGTCTTCTAGGATTCTTTGAATAAACTAAATTAATGGAGCACGCACCAGTACATGTGACAAGATGCACTGATACTTTCTAGTGGAATGTTTTGCAGTACCCAGAGGGACTCAGGAAATATGAATACATTCCTGGATTTGCCATAAGAGGGCTTCACTATGATGTGCACAAGGTAAGTGATAAAGATTCAATCTTTGTTAATGTGTTCTTTCACCATATTTATGGAGCTGGGTAATGCAGCTTGTGTGTTGTGTGCCAATATTTATTTGCCTGATTAGTCTCTCAGAAATTATGGCTATTCCTGGAGGAAGAAATGTAATTAATAGGGACGTTGAGTGTATGATACAATTCACATAATGAAACAACCCACAGTTCATTAGCCTTGGGTTGTTCAGGAGTGAGCAAGCATGCTGGCTCCCAACTGCTCACCTGCTTCTGGTGTGCTAAACAACCCAGGGATGCCTCATCCCTGGACTCTTCTCTGTGACATCTGAACCTGGAGCTCTGCATTGTTGGGGGAGAAACAACCCACAGTGATAAACCAAGAGCAAACCATGGGTTATAAGTCTAGGTTGTTTTCCCCTCAATGACACAGAGTTCCGGGCTTGGACTTAATGTTTGTTTAGCGTGCCTCTTGCTCCTGAACAACCAATGGTTAACTAACGGTTCTTTCATCATGCGAACTGGGTCATTATGTACTGGATATTTACATAGCATTTTCTTACTATCTGGAGCTTCTTGTCTACTAGCCCAATTGAAAGGCAGTGGAGACATTTATACAGTATTGTTGTTTGTTTGTTCATGTCTTAGCATTTTCTGAATCTAGGAACAATATTTGCTGTGCACTGTGTGGTGGTTGTGGGAGGAGAAGAGAAAGAGGGACATGATGCAAAAGGTCAAAGGCAACTTGAAGAAAACATGGGAGCTGTGGCATATGAAGTAGGAAAGTCATTTTTCAGCATTCATTTGTGTTCAACAGTGATGACCTATGCAAGCAGTACTAAGATGCTAGAAAGTCTTTTTTGCTATTCAGCATTGTTTGTCAGTAGTATGTAGGACAATATTGTAGTGAATTAAGAACTGCTCAACCTTTGTCTGTTCAGCAGCTTTCTCAAAGTAAGGTTCTCTTGAAGTTAGAAACAGGATGGGGAGAATATCTGAAATGCAGATAACTGAGGGCCAGTGCATATGTTACATTTGCACTCACTTTGGGGAAGTGATACTGCCAAATAAGTTGGTGGTGGGCAACTGTTTGCATAGTAAGAAGCTGTATATTACACCACAACATTTCTGTTGGGGAGTGTGAGCTGACTTCCTTTCTAGGGCAGTGTTCTCCAACCTTGGGCCCCCAGATGTAGGCCAAAAACATCTGGGGACCCAAGGTTGGAGAACACTGCTCTAGGGCATCTAATAATAACGGATGGTGAGTCTCACATACATACACCAAAAAAAGAAACTCAGCCAGTTTTGTGAGGTCAAGTATGAGAGGTCAATGGCTTGGATCTAGGGTCTTCCTCCTGTGGATGGAAGGACTCCTTCCATCTGCAGAAAGCTTACAATCTGGTGGAGCATTTCTACTGACAGCAGCAAGGAAATTAAAGGTAACGCAGCATCCCCACATCATCTTTAGCAACTCTGCCATCCCCCATCAGTCACCCCCAGCTGATGCTGCTGCACATTACCCAGGTAGGGAAGGCACCAATCAATAAATGGTGACAGTGGAATGCATGATGCAAGAATAGACAACAGTGCCTCCCTGTGGCCTAGTGGTCAGGAAGCATGTGTGCTGCAGAACCCTGAAACTTCCCAGGAGAACAGTTTGAGTCCCAGTGCAGTACTAATGATTCCACACAGACAATGCTAATAACATTGCACAGAACACTTTTGTATTGTTGTCTGTGTGAGGTAAAAGAGTATTTACAAGGGAGAGGGAAGGAGCTACGTATATGAACAAGGAAGTTGTTAGCGGTGGTGGGAATTTCATAAGAGGCAACACAGTGAGCTTGCTTGGTAGTTCAGTGAGAAAGAGCAATGGCAGATGAAGAACTGGCAGATGTGGGTTTTGAGTTATACTTTGCGGAGATACAAATGTAGCAAAACTCAGCTGTTAGGGTCCTGCTAATAATTTTATACAGAGAAGGGGAACGTAGTCTGACTTGGTGTAATGTAGCTTCTTATCTATTGATCTAGCCCAGTATTCTGGCAGCAGGTCCTTGGGGTTTCGGCATCACCTTCTACTTTGATCCTTTTAACTGGAGATGCCAAGGATTGAGCCAGGGACCTTCTGCATGCAAACCATGTGCTCTACCATCAGTCTATAGCTCAATCCCCAATGATGGCACAGCTAGAACCCTGAGCAACACCACACAGTAATAGGAATAGAGAGAAGAGAAACCCATGATAGGGCCTCCGTAATCTCCAGGGGAATGTCACCAGCTTGGGTCCTACATGTTTACCTTTAGGAGCTCACCTGTTGGGGAAGATAATGTAGTCATTGTGGCAATACTCACCCATCCAATGCAGGCAGTGGAACTCTGTCTGTTCTGCTGCCATGTGCTACCTCTCATGCTGCAAGGAAAAATGAGTCATGAGTGTTTGGTCTGTAGTGTGTGTGTGTGTGTGTGTGTGTGTGTGGGAGAGGGAGAGGGAGAGAGAGAGAGAGAGAGAGAGAGAACTGTGTTCCCTGGTTAGGGGTTAGGTTGATTCTTAAATTGGTCAGAATCCTACCATCTGAGGCTTTGGGCAGGGGATTGGGTAGTCATTCAGGACACTCCACTGGTAGTGTTTTTACTTGCCACACCAGCAAAGGATGTGGTGCATTACATGGTTAGGAATGGGCCTTCTCCAAGTGAGAATAGGATTCTTTCGATAAACCTCTGCCATACCCACAAAGACACCTTCTTTTTTTCCATCTTGCCAGAAGTAGCTGACTACCAGTGCAAGTCTATTGCTATGCTGGCATGATTTTTCTTTTTTCTTTTTGGGTGCTTTGCAGGTACGGGGGTGGGGAGAGTTAGTTACATTTCTGTTGTGCTCAATGGGTCTAACTTGTGGAGAGTGGTCTCTAAATGTAATTTTAAAATGCATTATAATGTGAGGCTTAGTTAGACTGTATTCTTTTATTGTTAGGTTCTTCAGTCTGAGGGCAAATCTACACTTGATCCCCTTTCATTAATCAGGGAGCTCTGTAGCGGTATTTATGCTGTTGGGGCACAAGCATAGATTTCATAGATCATAGAGTTGGAAGGAGCCTACAAGGCCATCGAGTCCAACCCCCTGCTCAATGCAGGAAACTAGAGGAGGGGTCTCCCATCCAAGTCATAACCAGGCTTGACCCTGCTTAGCTTTCCACACTCAGACAAGCTGAGCCAGCATAAGCCACAGGAGATCTGGCTAATGAATACACCCTTTTGAAAACGTGATCTTGTGTCACACACAAATGCAATTGCAAGAGAAGAGTTTGAAAGGTGATGTGTGAAGGGGAAATGGTCCTTTAAGAAATTGTTGTTGTTGTTGTTCTTTTGTTCATCTATACTGTAAGCAGGAGCGAAGGAGTTAAAAAAAAAAAAAAGACAGCTCCTTCTGCCCCCTTACAAAAAAAAGCGTGGAGAAGGGGATGGGAAGAGATGGAGGCTGTGCTGCCGCTGCCATCCTCCCACCTCCCATGGGGTGGAGCCAGCAGGATCAGAACCCCCATTCCTGTGCACCCAAAAGCAATGGCGAGGCCACTGAAATCAATGTGTTTTACTTCAGCATAAGGCCACTGAAGATAATGTGATTTACTTCTCAGTAGACATGCATTTCTGCTGTTTTCATCTGGTCTTTGAGCCAAGTTACTCGGAGAAGTGGGGGGGGGGAGAGGCGGGGAAATCAAGAGTTGCTGCTGTTTTCTGTGTAGGAGGTGTGAACAAGCGAACTCCTCCTGCCCCCTCACCAAAAAATCATGGAGAAGGGGATGGGAAGAGATGAGGGGGAAGCCGTGCTGCTGTTGCCATCCTCCCACCTTCCATGGGGTGAAGCCAGCAGAATCGGTACCCCCATTCCCATCCACCCAAAAGCAAAAGCAGTGGCAAGGCAGTGGCCATTGAAATCAATATGATTTACTTCTGAGTAGACATGCATTTCAGCTCCTTTTCAGCTAGTTGTTCTTTGAGCCAAGGGGATGAAAGGGGCATTCCAAACTTTATTTTTTCAAAGGGGAGGGGGAAGCATTTACTCAGAGAAGCTATGGGTGGGAGGTGGGAAAGTAAGAGTTGCTGCTGTTTTGCAAAGCCCCCAATAGGACTGCAATAAACCTAAGGTGTAGATCCCCCCCCCCCAGTAAGTAAATGAAGTATTTTCATAGTAAAGTTTTGCTTATCTTTCAGAGCCTTCTGATGAAGATCGATGCTTTCCACTATGTTCAGTTGGGCACTGCATACCAGTGAGTTAAATCTTATCTTTTAAAAATAAACACATAAAAATACAAACCCTTCCCGTTCTGGATCTCTTGCCCTTTAGATTGTTGCTTTTATGCAGCATTTAATGGCCAACGGTGGGAATGCAAATCCACCCCCTTCATGGCAAGAACCTCTCCGGTTTTTTTGGGTTGGACCTGACTCTGGTCAGCGTCCTCACACTTTTCCATCACATTTTTTTTGATAGAGACATATGTATGTCCCGTTCAAAAAAACCCTGGGTGGCCCTGTCAAAACCCCATTTTAAAAGGAAGCCTGAGTTTTGACAGCTGTCAAAACTCCATGCTCCCGTAAATAGGGTGGCTCGTACTTTCCCACCTTCCTGAACACCTAGAGTCTCGGGAAAGGGTGGAAAACTGTGAGGACTCTGACCGGAGTCAGGTCCAACCCCCCAAAAATGAGAGGATCTCACCGTGAAGGGGGTGATCTACTGGCCACCCCCTTTCATGAGCAAAGATCATTTAAGCTTTGTTTTCCCTTGACTGTCACCTTTTGACAGCTGTCAAGAGAGCGCAAAGCAGCATCTCTGGTTCAGTGTCCATGGTTGCTGCCTGCACATTCACAGCAGACACCTCCCAGGACATTGCCCAGGCAAGGCTTCACTTTTCGGACCCCCACAAGTGCACACCTTCGCACTTTTGCAAGTCCAACTAATTTTTTTAACTGATGAAAAAAATTGTGCCCATTTCTTGCTCTTAATTTTTTATTTTAAGGGGTTGTGAACCAGTGAAAGCCTCTCCAATGTGCTGCTTAGTGCTTTGGAAGGGATATCGCTGGCTGTCAACTCGGAGATCACAAAAGGCGATCTCCGGGGAAAAAACAGGGGGAACGGGAAAAGGGCTCAGGATCGTGGTGGGGAGAGGAGACAAGGTGGCTTTAGCCACCAAGTCCCCTGGGATACTGGCTGGAGAAAGAGGGGGAAGGAGGTGGAGGGACAACGCACAGTGAGCCTGATCGTCTGTCAGGCTCAATGTGGATTTATTTATTTATTTATTTATTTATTTATTTATTACATTTATCAATCGCCCATCTGGCCGGTCACCCGGCCACCCTACCGTTGGTTATTCGTAGGGTGCGTTAGCGTGACATGCAAACCCGCTCACTGAAGTCGGCTGTCCTGGGAATTGCATTGTCCCTCACTGAACTAAAGAGGGAAAAATTAAGTGTTTTTTAGTGGTTGAAACATACACAAGCTGCATCAAGAAGGTTAACAAGTTTAGCTATAGTTACCAGAACACTATAAAGAAAGAAGCTGATATCCTGCTCTAATACATATACATAGCTGCCGTATTTGTAACTGGAGTTGTATGAAAACATCCTTTCTGAGAATAAAAACAAAATCTACTAGCAGTAGCAGTCAATTAAAACTCTTGTCGAAAGTTCAGAACATTATGTTTGAAGAGAGTCTTCAAAGTGAATGTTTATTATTTGAAAAAGTTGTGTTTGGTGAACAGTTTCCAAAATTATTTAAGTTTCCTGTTATGCTGCTTGTTAATGTTAATAGCTTTTAATTCCTGAACATTATGAATAATATTACAGTCAAATATTAAACCTATAGCTTTAGGTAACTGTAATACATGTCATAATAATAAACTGGGCACGGAGTCAGGCGGGGGTGGCACCAGCTATGCAGTCTTTGAACTAGAGTCTAGTAGAAAATTCTGCTCTGGAGAAGTAGCTCTTGCTACTGCACCTTTGATGCCCAGATGTTCACGTTCTCCTTTTGCTACAACTATGTGGTATCCTATTAATTAACCTAGCTGTTTCAGCCACATACCAGTCCAATCTAGTTCTATAACTTCTTAAATGCCAATATCAAGAACACGGGCTCAGCAGAGGGAAGTTTTTGTTTCTCTTATCCTATAATGTTACTGTTTTTAAAGGCACTTGTAGTTTTAGGCAAGTTACTTTTTCTTGCCTAATTTTGGAGTGTAGAACTTCTCTGGCTCCACAATGTTCACAGTTCTCTTTGTTCCAGATACCTTGTGTTTATCAATGTCAGTTTGGATAGGATGTAATAAAATATTTCCTCTTGAACATTGTGGTACATGACGTTCTCTTGTACTACTTTTTTTTCCTGCTTGATAATATTCAAAAGCTAGTTAGAAAAGTATGCAGCTAGTTGGCTAATAAAAGGAGCTTAGGTCGGTGGAGCTATACTGAACCACCATACATTTAAACAAAAAAGAATACCTTGAGCTTTATGAACATTCTGATAAAATCACGTTATGTCTATTCACTTGCACAATCTCTTCCAAAATGTAATGGTACATAGCCATTATATAACTCTCTTTAAAAGTTTCACAGAATAACCAGCCAGATATTATTCTTAGTGAAGTGAACACAGCTGGCTACCAGTTTACAAATGAAAAGTTTAATCTCTGCTTTAATGATTAAGGGAACAAGTAAAAGGCCATACTGCATTAGAAATGGACTTGGTGTGAAGGTCAATTCCTGTTTGATTTTTCAGCTATGTAAAGAGCTGTCACTCCATTGGTTTTGTTTTCTGTTATCTCAATTAAGTTTTATCTACTGAAAAGTCTTGTACCTTATTTATAGAGGCCTGAAACCAGTGCCCGATGAAGAGGTTATTGAGATGTATGGTGGAACCCAGCATATCCCATTATACCAGATGAGTGATTTTTATGGCAAGGTACAGTAAGGACCCTTATTGAGCATTTAATAATATGCAGTATTGGCTCTTCTTACCAGCCATGAAATTTAATATATGGGGATTAAGTGAAAATGTCAGTAACTTCTTCCAAATTTGAAAAAAGCAGCACTTGCCAGTTTAAACATACTGTTTCTCTAGGAGTTTAAGAAGAGTTTATCAAACAGACAGAGAGTCTGGATAATTTCTGTGAAATACTCTTGTTGACTGACTGGATGACTCTGGAGATGATGTCCTAACCAGCAGTTTAAATGACACATCTCATCTGAAGTGCTGAATAATTCTCCATATTGTTGCATAGTACATATACGGTCAACTCATTTCTTACTCACGTGTGGCCAACTTCTGAATCCACAGGGACCATGCTGTTCCAAGCAGTAGTTTGGGAGCCAAAAGTCTATTTTGCTGTACAATCTAACCCCCACATGGGCGTGCAAGCTCTATAATAGAGTGTTGGGGTGGCTGTCAGCATGTTGATGCAAAATTGCAAGAGCCATTATGATAATCATTTAGAATATTTCTCTTGCATCACTTTACAGCAATTTTCTTTTCCTTCCAAGTTAAACTATATGCAAGTTTGCTGGTGTCTTTTTAAATATTATTGCCATTTCATTGAGCACCCACGGACCAGATAAAATTGCTTCATTGGCCAGATCTGACCTGAAAGAACCAGGTGGCTATCCCTACTCACTATAATGCATTCTTTATTGGAGCCTTTAATAGTCATTTGGTAAAAGGAAGTAGCCCTCTCTAGATTAGCCTTTTGAGGCCCTTCCACCTAAATCAGGAAACATAGAAATATTGTTCTTCTTGGGGTCTGTTGAGATACTATGTTTTGCCCTGAATCTCTATGCACAGCCAAATGATTAGCAGGTCCTGAGCTCATACACTCCCTTCTCAGAGTTGAGGAGATTGTGCATTCACGTACACATTGAATCTCTTGATGCAGTCATTGTCTTCTCCACATAGTCAGAAGGGTGCGACCATGTGAACATCCTGATCCCCTCACACACAGTGTGACTCTGCTTTGCTCCTTCGTATACTGGGGAACTGTGGTCAATGAAACAGGCTGGACATCGGCTAGAGCGCAAATGGCGCATAAGACTCAAAGCGAAGATGACCAAGCACACTCTAGAGCGCATAATCGTGCCTATTGCGCGGCAGTGCGGGCAGCAAAGAAGCATTATTTTACTTTGCTGCCTTCATTGCGTCCTCGAGTAGAGCTCTTTTGGGAGTTCCAGAGGCTGTTAACCCTCTCACCAGCGAATGGGGCCCTGGCCCCCTCAAAGTCCCACTGTGACCTTTTTGCATCACACTTTGAGGGCAAAATCGCTAACGACAGACTTGATGCTGTCGTTAGCGCAGCTCCAGTCGAGGTATCTGATGCCACCATCTGCCCAGTTTTCTGGGATCAATTTCAGTTGCTGTGGCCTGATTATGTGGACAAGGTGCTTGCAGCAATGCAAGTATGCGACCAACCACGCGCCCTCTTGATCCTTGCCCCTCCTGGCTTATAAAAGCTAGCTGAGGGGGTTTGGCTGGGTGGGTCCAGGGAGTGGTAAATGTATCTCTATATGAAGGGATGGTTCTTGCTGTCCTTAAGGAGGCAGTAGTGTGACCACTTCTGAAAATACTCACTCTGGACCCAACAGGTATGTGATAACTATCGCCCAGTTGCAAAAAACCCTTTCTTAGGGAAGGTTCTTGAGAGGGTCGTGGCGAAGCGACTACAGGCACTCTTGGAGGATACTGATTATCTAGACCCATTCCAGTCTGGGTTTAGACCTGGTTATGTGACTGAATCAGCCTTGGTCACCCTGATGGATGACCTTTATCGAGTGAAGGATAGTGAGAGTGTGACCCTGTTAATTCTACTTCATCTCTCAGCGGCTTTCGATACCATTGACCATGGTATCCTTCCAGATCGACTCCACGGGTTGGGCATTGGAGGCACTGTGTTACAGTGATTTCAGTCCTACCTGTGGGGTCAATTTCAGAGAGTAAGATTGGGTGACTATTCCTCGGACCCTTGGCAATTGCGCTATGGGGTTCCACAGAGTACCATCTTGTCCCCAATGTTGTTTAACATCTATATGAAGCCACTGGGAGCAGTCATTAGGGGATTTGGAGCCATGGGGCCATCAGTATGCTGATGACACACAGCTCTATATCCCTGTGACAACTGAATCAGGATAGGCTGTGCAAGTCCTGGATCAGTGCCTGAACTCAGTGATGGGCTGGATGAGGGCCAATAAACTGAGGCTGAATCCTGGCAAGATGGAAGCCCTGTGGCTGAGTGGATCCCGAGTCCGGAAGATAGGCTCTTTGTCTGTTCTGGATGGGGTTGCACTCCCTTTGAAAGATCAGGTTCGTAGTCTGGGGGTACTCCTAGATCCATCATTGTTACTGGAGCCCCAAGTCACTGCGGTAGCTTGGTGTGCTTTTTACCATCTTCGATTAGTTCGCCAGCTACGGCCTCTCCTGGACAGGGATAGCTTGGCCACAGTGATACAGGTGCTAGTAACCTCAAGACTGGATTACTGCAATGCGCTCTATGTGGGGCTGCCCTTAAGGCTGCTCCGGAAGCTGGAGCTAGTGCAGAATGCAGCAGCTCACCTTTTGTTGGGAGCTGCCCCTTTTCAGCATGCAACTCCTTTGCTGAAGGAACTGCACTGGTTACCTATTCGCTACCAGGTCAGGTTTAAGGTTCTGGTAGTTGTGTACAAAGCCCGAAACAACTTGGGACCAGGTTACCTGAGAGAGAGCCTCCTCCTATACCAACCTGCCTGGTCACTGAGGTCATCAGATGGCATGCTCCTGGTGGTTCCTCATGGATCTTTGGCCTCGTTGGAGTCCACCAGGAGAAAGGCCTTCAGTGTGGCGGCTCCATTTCGGTGGAACTCCCTGCCTCTGGAGGTCAGGCAGGCTCTGACACTGTGCTGCTTTCGGTGCCTGCTGAAGACCACCTTGTTCCAGGAAGCCTTCTTTGCTCTTCAACCACCAATGTAATTTTAGTTTGTTTCCAATGTATTGTTTTTGTTTCTTTTATCTGTTTTTGACTTTTCATTGTTCACTGCCCCGGAATCTGCTTGATGTGGAGCAGTATACAAATACTGATGATGACGATGATGATGTTACAAACCCTTCTTTTTGTTTTTAATCTCAGTGTATATTGCTAAAATGTAAGAGAGGAGAGAAAAAAGGTGATTTCAGCTTTCTCTGCTTCTCTCCATGCTTTTTCTTTCTTTCCCAGATCTTTTGCCCCCTAGGGAGACATAGCAGACATACCCATACTGTGTTATATTTCTAAGTAACTTCCAAGTCTGCAGCTCGTTTTATATATTTAAGTCCATGTACTTATCTGCAACTTAGTATCCCACCACCTAGTATTACTGGTTAGTAATGCCAGGTCTCTTTACTTTCTTCTGCTGTTGAAACCTATACCACTGATTAGTTTAATATGGTTTTCTGGTAGGATTTTTCTGCCTTTGGTTTGTTTTTAAGTTCTCTATTTTCCCCTTCCTGTTGACACTAGAGTGCTTCCCTTGTGTGAGGGAGAAGCAAGACAGAACTGTCAGCACCATCTAATAAAAATTAACCTTCCCAGTCTTGTCAAGCAGGCCTCAATAAGCTCTTCTTGAATAGTCCCTGGAAGAAACAGAAAGTTGTGGCAGAAATAGCAGAAGAATAATGGGTCAGGGAATGCACTGTGTGTTGCGTGAGTGAGCCAGGAGTTGCAATACCAGAGTAAAAGCCTAGTGTAGATCCAGTCTCAGTACAGACCTGCATCTGGGGAAGATTGCAGGAGAAGACTGGTAGCGGTGGAAAAGCTGTCATTCAGGGAAGCCTGGCTGCCATTACAGATCTCATGGAGGAGCCATGATAAGCTTTCAAGGAACCCGTGTTTTCATAGAATAAAATGTGAAAACAGTGGTGCTATTTCTATAGAACAAATTTAACAATAATCTATTAGGGGTGGGTTTTTAATCAAAATAGACAGAACTAGATTTTTCCCAGTTTCATGTATTATGAGTTGTCAAATGGTCCACCTGTTTTCTCCTATTTTCTTTAAAGTGCCTACTCAATTTTGGGAAGAAGCAAATAAAACGTTTTCCTTGTTCACATGCCATGTTCTGTTGCAGCTTTCCCCAATGTGGTGGCCTCCATATGTTTTAGACTGCAACCCCCATCATCCTTGACCACTGACCATGCTGTCTGGGGCTGATGTGAGTTGTAGTCCAAAACATATGGAGGGTACCACATTGGGGCTCCATGTTTTGGTCTGATGTTCCTGGCCAGAATGCTTGAATGTTAGGGGAGCAGTTGACAAGGTAAGAGCATCAAGAAGGACCTACTGAGCTTTGCCACACCAGTGATGCTCTTAAGCCAATCAGGCCCAGCCCTACCATTAGGCAGAGTGAGGCAACTGGCTCAGGTGGCAGATGCTTGGAATTAGCAGCAGCAACTCTTTGACCATTCCACCTGAGCTCCCCAGCCATTCCCCTCTCTTGGAGAACAGAGCACTATGTACCACACAGCCTGTCCTGCACCCTCTAACCTAGCCTGCTGTCCTCGAGTGTGGCAGAGGATGCTATCCCATTGCCAGTGTTGAAGTAAGGTTCAACTGCCAGTCCAGGTGGCTTCTGTCTGTATATGGAATGGAGCGGGAGTGGGGGTTATCTTGTCCTTTGCCTTAGGAAGCAAAATATCTCAGGCTGGCCCCAAAGTCAATGGCAGTCTCTCTCGTGTGTAATTTGTTCCTTTAATAATTTTTTTTAGTTCTAATTCCAAACTGGTACTTGGTAAGAACCAGAGACTCTGCTAGATCCCCTCCTCATAGCAGATGTATCCTAAAGATTTCAAATTCCCTTTGTACTGCTTAGAACAAGAGTGTGTTCTTCACACACTCACTTTTTCTTTGAAACATGTGAAGTCGGTCTAGTGAGTTGCTTTTTAGTTTTCTGCTGTTTGTTAGAGTAACACATGATCCTGATGTCCTTGAGCCTCTTGTAGATGCTTATGATCACTTGGTCTGTGACCCTGAGCTTGGATAGTGCCCAATATCATCAAAACGCCTCCATAGCTCCATTGAATCTCTCATTTATAAATAACTTTCTAACTTGCCAAGGTTTGGGTAGTGTGTGTGTGTGTGTACACACACACAGATATTACAGAGCCAAAAGAGTATTTTTATACTGAAGCTGTCTAGCTGCTTAAATATTTTATCATTATACAACCTAAAGATTCAGTTTGTTATAAATTAAATATTATTTGTCTGATTAGTATGAAATTTCACATGGACTATACCTTGTAAGAAGTACAATAATATAAAATGCCTGACTTATAGTATTTAAAAAGTTTTGCATTAAACTACATGTATCCCACTGATGTCTACACACCCCAACCATTCCTCCTTTTACTTGCTAAAATAGTGTCAAATTCAAGGATGTTGTGTATTTCTAAAGTTAGGAAGTTTCAAAACCCACCTTTTAATTTGGAAATGGTACCCTGGCAAATACTCTAATACATCTATATATTATAGATTTCATAGATCATAGGAGCCTACAAGGCTATCGAGTCCAACCCCCTGCTGAATGTAGGAAACTAGAGGAGGGGTCTCCCATCCAAGTAATAACCAGGCATGACCCTGCTTAGCTTTCCACGCTCAGACAAGCTGAGCCAGTGTAAGCCACAGGCCTGTATAGAATACTTGTATCCCACCTTTCTGGTTGTTTTGTTGTTATTTAATGCTCAAGGCAGCTTACAGCATTTTTTAAAACAAAGATCAGAATTTCAAAGATGGAACATCACAGATAAACGTAAAAGTTCAAGGTATCGATAGAATTTCTTTAGCCTGCTAAAAAAAGAGGTTCCGCACCCCTGTATTACAGCAATTTCCTTGGAGAGCTACTACATTTTGTTGTCTTAGCTTTTAAGCTACTGATGTTGTTGAGCTCTGCCTAGACAGGTAAGAAAGATGAGGTACATGTGTTTTACTAGATATCTTTTTCTAGATATTTTACCAGCATAGTGCAAGTTGGCCATATAGAATAATTTTTAATCTGAGTGTGAGTGTTAACAAGGGAGGAATAGCCAAACCCTGTTTATATCTGATTAATCTGTCTTATGGAAGTAAATTAAATTAAATTACTTGAGTCAGTGCAATACTGTATATCAGGGGTAAGCAACTTGTCGCCCTGCACTGACTCACAGTAATTGGTTAACTTCTGTCAGACGGGGTTGTCATCTGTCAGACTTGAACGGATTGGTAAAATGGCAAATCCTGTGGTATTGACAAATTTTCTGCTGCAGTATATGCAACTGGCAGTACAAATAAATCCCTTCCAACTGGCTGATCAGAAATAATTTGTTTATGCAATTATAATTGAAAAGTGTGTTCTGTTGAATGTGTCTTCACTGCTTAATGTCACTTATGATCATCTGGCTGTTCTACTCCACCTGTGAATGAAGATACCAGCCTGCTCCCATGACCACATGGCAATCTGTAGCTGCTTTCTGTTAATAAAAACATTGCTTGCCATAATTTTTGTTAAAACAGATTGTTCCTTTACTCAGATGGAAGGAAATAGAATATTTCAGTAACTCCCATCTGTTACAGACTGCTACATCTGACCCTAATTTGCAGGCCAGGCTTGACTGGTGGTTGTTGTTTCCTGCTGCTTAGCTGTTAAAAAAAACAAAACCCCACTCCTAACTTTTCTATGCAATTGATCCCTTTCCTAAGCCATTTCTGGAGACTCCTATTTCTTTAAATTATATACATTAAAAGTGTGAAAAATATTGGGATACATTTACTTCCTGGGGTTACTCCATTCTTTCCCCTTTTTCCTTCAAGGGTACAGCTGCCTTGAATCATTTCATCATACCAGGATACTGGCTGCATCTGTACAGAATCTTCATAGCCTCCTCTTATTTTTAGACTTACCAAGTGTCAGGGGAGGACCAGGACAGTTTGGATATATGCAGTTCTAGTAGCCAAAAACTTTTGTTGGGCCAGAATCTGCATTAGAGTTTAGTGACGAAGTTACTAGCATTGATTGACTTTGTAACCACCAAAATTCTGTCATCTTCTAAACCTTTGACAGATGGATTCTCAATACAGTTAAATCAAAGTACTTGGATTTGTTTTAGTTTCATTCAGTTTGTTTTAGTAGAACTAAATCAAAATTCTACATATGGTGTTCAGCTATAGGTTAACAGATGATTTTAGTGAAGGCTGAATTACACTGTTTGGTTTTTGTGCCATACAGGCTCACACAACTTCTTGACCATTTCTAAGTTTTTCCCAACGTGTACTTCCATCAGCAAATCTAGTTGGTTCCCACACAGATGAAAAGCTAAATGACTATTCATGCAGCTGGAGTTTCCCAGAGGGATGTAGTAAGTTCCTTCCATGTCTGACATTTGAAAAAGATGCAGTCATGCATATCCTTTTGCATTTTGTCAAAGATTTGCTATGCTGACGAATGTGGGAGCTGTTTATAAACCAAGTCTGTGTTCTGTCACTATGTTAATGATGGTGAGTGCAATCTGTCCAGTAGCCTTCCTATATGAAAGTGTTGAACTTAGTGGCTAATCTGTTTTAGCAAAGTTAATATAGTAAACATATATAGCAATCCAAACCCAATCTTGAATATAATTTGTAGAGTGCAATTTAATGTAAGTGAAGTTCCTTTAAAGAGATGGATTAATATCAAATAATAAATTTGTATAAATCATTGTTTTACAAAGATGCATTTTCCCCAGTTGAAATTTTGTGTATTTTCAAATAGTTTTTGGCTAGAATTTGGTAAATTTATTTGAATTGGTATTGGCTATATCGAGGATGCCTTGGAGCAGTTTAATTATGTATTTTTCACTATTTTATATCCCATCTTTTGAGATCCTCAGGTGAACCAAGTCAGCTCAGAAATAAAATCAAATACAACAGTAAAACATTAAAAACACAATACTAACCTAAAACCAAGTATTGGCAGATGGACACTTTCTTTCCATCAATCCCTTTAGAGTTTTACCCTTAAAGGCAGTCTAAAAATAATTTTAAATAAATTTTAATAAAAACCAAAGACTCAGTGTTAAAAAGAGGGGGTTTGCTAATCTTTTGCCAATCATTTACAAATCTCAATAGAAATCCATGTATTCGGTTTACATGTTTCCGCTATTGTATTTGTAGAGTGCAATTCATACTTCCATACTGAGTTCCAGACTGCTTTACAAGCATGACATGTTTGAATCCTTATTTAGGGGACTGACATTATAGCTGCTGATTCAAAATTTACAACAGATCATAGATTTCATAGATCATAGAGTTGGAAGGAGCCTACAAGGCTATCAAGTCCAACTCCCTGCTCAATGCAGGAAATTAGAAGAGGGGGTCTCCCATCCAAGTACGTAATAACCAGGCCTGACCCTGCTTAGCTTTCCACGCTCAGACAAGCTGAGCCAGTGTAAGCCACAAGCCTGTATGTCACTAGTACATTGGGGCAGGCTATGCTGTGTTCAGGTGAATGGGATACTGGGTCCAGTCTCTCAGTTCACACAGAATTGCATTATTTTTAATAGTAACTATTTCCTCCACGCAGACTGCCCCACCAAGATTCTACACACATTTGTTGTTATAATAATACGTATAATAATATGTTTCTTTTTCTGGGCAGGGTCCATCAATTAAACAGTTTATGGACATCTTCTCCCTTCCTGAAATGACTCTGCTTTCATCAGTGACTGACTATTTTATGACTCACAATATTGAGTATGACCAAGTTCATCTTTACAAGGATATAAGTGTGAGTATAACAGTTTTAGGAAATAGGTGCAAACTAACCCTTTCAAACTTTTGTCTGTGTCCTATAGTGAGGTTCGCAGTATCCATACATAAGGTATCATTGTTCATGAAACAAATCTAGAAATCATTTTTTTGTTTCTTAATTGACACAAAATATAATGAATCACATATTTGTGTTTTAACATCTAGATTCTAGAAGTGCTAGCAGGAACCACATTTGACAACAGTTTATTTTCAGAATCCAATGTACCTCTGGAGAGAATTTTTTTTGTCCTTCTCTCATAATACTAGACCCCATGGTCATCCAGTGGAGCTGAATGGTGGGAGATTCAAAACACAGAGAAGAAAGTACTACTTCACACAGTGTATAGTTAAACTATGGAATTCACTTTTGCCAGATCTGCTGATGGCTACCAACTTTAAAAAGAGATTAACCAAATTCATGGAGAATAAAGCTATCAATGGTTAGTCATCATAATGGCTGCATGCCTCCTCCCGGATCAAAGGGACCATGCCTCTGCCCCTGAGTACCAGTCATTGGGAAATGACAGCAGGAGAGGGCTGTTGTCCTTGCAGGTTTCCAGTAGGCATCTTGTTGGCCACTGGGGGGGAACAGAATGCTGGACTAGGCAGGCCATTTTCCCATTCCAGCAGGGCCGCTCTTATGTTTTATCTAGCACAGTTTTTTATATCCCTGTCCAGCTCTTTTATCTGCGCCTTCAAAGGCAGCAAGCTAGAGGTCTGCACTAGATATGCAAATATCTAGCTTACCGATTGACCCTGGTAAATCTCACTGTTTATCCTGAATATTGAGGTAACCCATGCCAGGTTGTTGTTGCAAGAATGCCAAAGGATTAAATAACTATAGCTTGTGTCCAAAGTGGTCTTGCACAAACATTCTCCCCATGCAAGGTGCCCTCCACTTTCTCCTCCTTACTTTCTCCACACCCCATCCTACATCATTCCAGAGGGTCACCCCACACACAGGTGACTTGCTGGGAAAGGATGCAGCAGGAAAGCCTGATTGCACAAGCAGAGTACCCTTTGTACATCTTTAGAATTCAAGCCATTTAGTTTTCATTTGGTTTGTCCTATAATTATCTAAATAAATACCTGTGTATCCATGTCTTTACTGGCTTTTTGGAAAGAGAGCTCATTATTTGGATTTTCTATCTCCGTACCACCACCACCCCAATAAAGTTCACAAACATACTGAACTGTGTTAGTGATCCTGGTTAAAAAGATAGGTACAATGCAGGAACAAGACCTAATCACAAACCTCCTGCATCACGTGTCAAGCTCCTGACGGACGTTTTTTGGTGATTACTCTGTAAAGTGCCATACACATAGATGGTGCTGTATAAACATGCAGTACCAGGTTTAAGACTGATACATAACTACTCTTTCCTATTTTAGGATGCCATTAAAGATGTCCATGTGAAAGGAATGATGTACAAATGGATTGAAAAAGACATGGGTCAGTTAAGGTCTAAACTTTGCTTAAGAATTTTGAATAGTAATGAGCACTGTCTGGAATCTAATGACTTTAGAACAAGGGTGGGGCTGCATGCTAAAACATCCCCCATCCACACACAATGATGCCTCCCCTGCGCAGCAGTTGGACTTGAAAAAGCCTCCCATTGGCTTCAGTGGGAGGCTTTCTTTAATGTCTAATTGCTATGCAGAGGGGGTGATTGCCCTTTCCAGTTGCCGTCCCCCATAACTGCTCCCCATGCTGCAGTTAAACATGACAAAAGCCGCCTCCTGTTGGCTCCAGTGGGAGGTGGCTATCAATCCTAAGTGCTGCAGGGGGTGGGACCGAGGAGGGGGACTGCGGGCTGGCCCTGTGGGATGCCGGTTTCCCACCTGTGCTTTAGCTTAATCGTTTTGTATCACCAGGCTAAAGCTTACCTACTGTAGATGCTGCCTTTTGCATTGCAGTGTTGTACATGCTTCTGCATTATGCTTCATCTGTGTTCTTGCAGAAAAATATATTCTTCGTGGTGATGAAACTTACGCTGTCCTAAATCGACTGGTTAACCACAACAAAAAACTCTTTCTCATCACAAACAGTCCCTTTAGCTTTGTGTGAGTATCCTCTCCTATACATACATCTTGACAAAATGATTACTTAAGTGACAATTAATGTAAGGATAGTAAACACTTGATGAAGAGAGTTAATTTTTATAGCATCTTTCTTGGGTAAACAGTTTTTATTAGTGTGTTTTGGTAAAGAATGGTATTGTACTACTATGCAACTGGAGGGGCTGCATTGTTTGGTCTGCTGCTGAAGCCTAGTTCTCACAGTTGCAAAAATGCATTTGAAAAGTGATAGCAATCCTGCCTAAGTGCACATTCTTTCCCTTCCCAAGGGTGGGTGGTGAGAAAAACATATAGCTTGAAACGACAGGCAGGGTCTTTGTCCATGATGTCACACTGACTGGGTTCACGATCACAGCAAGGGGAATAAACCACAGGGAAATAAGCTACAGTGGCTTATTTTCCCCTCCGCATGTGCCGGTACAGGTTGCCGTGTTGTGCGAACCCGGGCAGCATGGCTTGTTGGAGTGGGCAGCAACCCTCGGATAACCCATGGGCTGATGTTCACATGACATGATAAGCCACAGTAAGCTGGGCACCATGTAAAAAGGGTGCCCGCAGGCGCCCCTACACAATGCAACGTCCTCCGCGGCTAAATTTGGGCATGGTGGACTGTCACGTTGTGCAAACTCAGAAGCCATGAGCAGGCGCTCTGCTTTCTGGGTGCTTCTGAAGCCCAGCACAGTATCAGGGCTGAGACCCCAGCCTTCTCCTGAGCCTGGAGAAAGGTGTGGGCTCCTCCTTGACCTTGGCCAGAACATTGGAGGCATCTGGGAAGAAGGCCTACTGCTTTCAAGTGCCTCTAAAGCTAAGCATGATATGGGGGATGAGACCCCACTCCTCCTCTGATCTGCACCTCTCCAGGTTTGTAAGAAGCCATAAACTTTCGCTGGCTACCAAAGCTAGCCAGAATTTGTGGGTAGCTGCCCCTTGTTCTGTGTACCTGTATGACCCATACAACTAGAAACATGCATTTTCTTGCTGTGTGTTTACATTTTTACTGATAAAAAGGTGATGCATGCAGCATCCGTGAGAGCAACTGGTTTTGCTTTCTTTGAGCCTTAATGGCTTATTTGTACTGGCCAGTATCGTGTGACTCCCATTGTTGCCACCAAGCTTGCAGATCTGTCTGCAGTGGTATAACTATCTTGACTGCTTCTAGAAATCAAAATAAAGGGAGGCTGAACTATTTAGAGGACCCTACTGTTTGAGTTTGGTGCAGACTAACAGCAGTCTCTCCTGTTGTGCTGTTAGAAAATGGGATGGAAGTTGTTTTCAAATTTCTGCAAAAAACTGCTTGTCTTTCATGAGACCAAAATGAAATCTTTCTTTAGAGTATCATACACTGAATTTCTTAAAACATTAGGACTGTCCTCCTGCATTCCTTAAAGAAAATGGGAATGTTAAACTTGCCATAAATTCCTGCGCTTCAGAAATGTAGGAGGAACATCTCCCTGCGTTTGACTGGTTAACCACAACAAAGAAAACTCTTTCTTATTATAAACATTTTCTTCTAGATGATAGGCTACATGTGCGGAGGTAGGTAGGGTATAATCCTCCTTCCTACCTTCTGTCTGTAAATAGTAACTTACCTCAACAAAGCTGGTGTATTGCTATATGCAGACACACTGGTTCCCAGTATCAGAGGCAGTATGCCTATGTACACCAGCAGTTGCTAGGGAACATGAGCGGGAGGGTGCTGTTGCACTCATGTCCTGCCTGTGGGATCCTGTGGGCAGCTGGTTGGCCACTGTGTGAACAGGAATGCTGGGCTAGATGGACCTTTGGTCTGATCCAGCAGGGCTCTTCTTATGTTCAGTATGAGCATTTTTAGTTTTTGAGTATGGCTAAGAGTTAGCATTCCGGAGGCTTTTCCAGTCCAGTCTGTGGGAATGGTTCACCCTCCAGAGGAGGAGCACATTCATCAGCTGGGCCTGCCTCCTGAGCTCCAGGGGCAGGATAGTCCAGAGGTTAAGGACTGTCCTCCTGCAATCCTCAAGAACAGGAATTAACAGTAAGTATAAAATTCCCATATTTTTCCTGTTTTGCCCACAGTGATAAAGGAATGAAGCACATGGTTGGCAAGAACTGGCGAGACCTTTTTGACATGGTCATTGTGCAAGCAGATAAGCCTAATTTCTTCACAGATAGACGCAAGTATGTATTTTTTTTTTATTGCATCGTATTCCTTACAGCAGATCTACACATTACATTTAAACAGCTATCGCCAAACTGGCAATTGTACATTCTACCCCACGTAATTAGTTGCTGTTAAAGTGGGTCAGGGCTAGAAATGCAAATCTGATGGGGACCATTTTTAGATTATGTTTTAGTAAAGGGAAAAGGGAGTAAGCCATGTCAAGATATGATGTATTTTTGGAATATAGATTAATAATGGATTATGTGGATAGAATTGTTTTTTTTGGCCTGTGGTGACGGGTGCACTTTGTAGTTATATGGATTTGTGGGTTTATTTTCTTTTTGTATGTGTGTTCATTTAAAAAATAAAAAATATTAAATAAAAAAAAGAAAAGAAATGCAAATCTGAAACTTCATGAGCTTCAGCTATTGGGTGGTATAGAAATGATGATGATGATGATGATGATGATGATGATGATGATGATGATGATGATGATGATGATATGATACCTGTCTTAAGTATCCTGACAATTGAGGGGACAGGAATTAAATGTGCAGTTGACATGTTTTGACAGCAGCCAGCTGTGCATTTAAAGTAGCATATAATTGTGGTCTTACTGCAGTGTGTTGAACCTCATGTCTGCAGGCCAAACCCAGCCCTCTGAGTTTCCCTTGATAACCTTGCCCCTTCCCTTGACCATGGATGGATTGGTGGTTTCTCAGCCTTCGTGCAGTCTTTTTCCCATTCTAAAAGGCTGAAGTCTACCCTAAGGCTTAGTTACTGGCAGTAAGAGCTTAAGTTAAAATATGTTTGTATTTTGGTCCCACCCGCCACTGGAAGGTGACCCTGAAGAGCTTCTCTGAAATTGAATTCAGCCCTCTGGCTGAAAGAGATTCAGCACCCCTGCCTTGGTGTAGTTCTAAACATGCTGATGTAGGAGTAGGTTCCCTTAAGTTCAGTGGACTTACTTTTAAGATGCCACTCTTTTCATTATCAAAATTTGGCCAGCTAAAGCTATTTGCCCTTCAAACTGTATGTAGACATATTAGGTTAATTCCAAACCTAGTGTGTAGGCTTGGAATTAAATACTTTGTGTAATGCCAGACATTGAAGCTGAGCCTCCATCTACAAAAATTCAAAAAGGAGTGGGAAAGTGCTTTAAAACTGGCTATCCTGGCTGCCATTTGTGTGTGTTTTGTTGGTGTAGTTATGTGGGTTGAGTCCTTAACATCCTCAAAATAGAAAGAAGCACATAGCGCATTACCTATTTTATGTAAAAACAGACTGTACCCTGGCAGCATATGAACTGTTATGAATAAACAGGGCCATTTCTTTCTTCCTGCTGCATTATTAACAAGCTTTTGAACAACTCACATAATAACTTCACTACAGGATGTTTCTGACATTTCTTTCGTTGGCACTCTGTTCATCAGCTAAGGCCATTCACATAAAATTTTCTTAGGTTTTTCTGTCCAGATTCACTAAAGAGTTGCAGGTCTGTAATATTAGTTGTTTGACTTTTTGTAGACCTTTCAGAAAAATGGATGAAGAAGGTTCACTTCATTGGGACAAAATAAATAAATTGGAAAAAGGGAAGATCTACAAACAGGTAAAACCACTTAGCAGTAGCTTATCATTTCATGGGTTGAATCCAGATTTACGCTGGATCATCTGCACTGGCAGAAGTGGACCTCCCCGCCCCTTCTTCCCATGGCAGCCCTTAATGCTATGTGCCAATTCCCCCCTCCCTCTGCACCCCAGCGCTATCTCCCCCACTGTTCCAGTGGGTCCCCCAACCCTTCAGAGCGGATCTTTGGGGGGCATAGGGGACTGTAGGGCAAGGGGGGGGGAAATCTCTGAATATTGCCCTCCCTACTTCTGCCAACAGGATTTCCCCACTGGATCAGATGCCTCCCATGGATAGAAGGAGCCCTTCTGTCCACCGGAGACTTATGCTGGATCCAACCCAATGGCTGTAACGTCATCCAGTATATAAAATAGGCAAAATATGAATAAGTGCCTCCGGGGTTTGCTAATGGAATGCTGTGGGAATGAGGCTAGGGAAAGGCTTTGTCATACCACATACGATTTGATACACGTGCAACATGTGCAGAAGATTCCCAGTTGGGGAATTATTTTGGCCTGCAGACCCCTAATTATGTTGCTCCTAACTGTCTTTATTGCAGGACTTTGACTTGGAAGTTGGCTAACTCAAATCTTCCCAATTTCAGCATAAGCATTGAATTATCGGCATAGTGAGATGAGTTGTGTGACTAACATCAAATTTCCATTGAAATTGACACAATCTTTTTCTCTTCTTACCAGTCATGCCAGTGTTGGGGAAATGTTTCCTATGGTGAAATTTTATGCATGTTCAGACAGAAAAAAGTCCTACAACTCCCAGCATTCCCCAGTCAGCTGGCTGGAGAATGCTGGGAGTTGTAGGGCTTTTTCTGCCTGAACATGCATAGGATTACGCCCCTAAAGTAGGAGTCTTCTTTTAAACCACAAAAAAAGATGAAGTATCCATCTTGCATGGGTTTGAGTGTGCTCTGTATGTGCTGAGTTTGGAGTTATGTCAATGACAATGTAACTCTAGTTCTGGTCTTGTCATGATTCATTAGGAAGCAAAAAGCAAACTTAATTGGTTCCCAGCCTTATTACTAAACTAAGTAATAGTGAAGGATAACCAGCAGCCTGTGTTATGCTGTTAGGACAGGGTTCTCCAACCTTGGGTCCCCAGATGTTGCTGCCTTCAGCCCCCAGCATACCCAGCTGCCATGGCTAATGGCAAGGGATTCTGGGAGCTGTAGGCCAGCAACATCTGTGGACCCAAGGTTAGAGAGCCCTGTGTTAGGATATCTGAGGACAGGTCTGACCCAATCAAAACATACACAAAAGTTAGACCAAGTGAGAGGAGCTGTAGGAGCAGTCCATGTCTTCTGTAGAAAATACCTGTACCATCGTAAGGACACTTGTGTCTTACTTTGAGAATCCTGGGCATAGCATATTGGTATTAGATCTAGAGTATCAGGGTTAAAATTATAGTTCAGCGCAAATTCAGTCTATGACAAATCACTATTATTGTAGTTCTTCAACTATAGTGTGCAAATAGCAGTGGTTATAGTGAAGGTGAATGAGATAAGAACTCTACCCACTCTGATCCTGGGATAAATCCAACAGTAGTTATTAGTATATGTAAGATGTGAATTTGTATAAATGGTGGGATTATAAATCTGGCTTTCAAAAGTCCCCATTTTCTCTAATTTGACAAAGTTCCCGTGAGAACTCTTTAAGCCTCTAGCCATGGAATTTTTTAAAATAAGCAGCTTAATATGAACAAGCATGTTTCCTTTGTTTCTTTAGCTCTTTAGAAAAATCAAAGTGCAGAGAGACTTATTTTTTTGACCTTTTCAAAACCAGGCGTGCAGTGTTTTTTCTTGCAAAAAGAAATCTGATATTTGGTTTATTCTCACATTCTTTTGTTCTTCCCACATTTCAGGGCAATCTGTTTGATTTTCTGCGGCTAACAGGTTGGCGTGGGTCCAAGGTCCTTTATTTTGGTGACCATTTGTACAGTGACCTTGCAGTAAGTACTGCAGTCCCATATGGATTTATGTGCTTCTCTTTATCTCAGTACCACTTAATGCTCTCTGTCTGCTACCAAAATCTAAGAAGGGCTTTGCTGCTGCTTCCTTTGAATTAATCAATATTGTATGCTAGAGCAAATATTTGTGGAAAACATCCTGGTCTTATGGCTTTGATACTGCAATCTTCAGTGTGATAATATTCCATTAAATTGCTGGTTCCCTTTTATCCTAACCTGATTTAAACCAAGACTAGCATCAAGTTTACTGCAAAAGTTCACAGATTTTCCCCATGACCTGTGGTTTTGAGCACTTTTCCAAGTATCTCTGCAACAACTTTGCAAAAACCTATCAATAAAAGTGGTTTCAATTATCTGGATTTTTTTTTTTATCATGCAGCTTCAAGATGAAAAATATTTGTCCACAGGTTAGACGATACAGATGAATCACCTGCTTGTATTTTGGAACAAGCTAAAGATTCCCCTGCAATACTTGCCTTGGGCATACCAGAAGTATTTTAAGGAAATTAATGATTTCCTGAAATCCAATTCTACTATATGAGCTGTCTTGCAAATTTGGGATAAATATAGGAGTATGTTGTCTTATAATATCTCTTTGTTGCAATCTTTTGAATATAATAATAAATTCAAACTGGTTTGTGACACATCAGATTGGTTTAGGTATAAAATTATGACATTTGCTGACATGATAAAGAATGGAAAATTAATAACTTTGATCTAGTAAATAAAATGGGAACAAGAAGGTCTTTGCAGCTTCAGTATCTTCTGTTATAGAGTTTTTTGTTCAAACACTGTAAGAAACGGAAATGTAGGTAAAGAAGTAACCATAAAGTTACTACCCAAGGGTATAAAACTAAGAAATTGTTCTCATAGTCATCATATAATCATTGCAGCAGATGAGGATAAAGAAAATTGTTTTAACTTAAAGTGGGAAAAGATATTAGGGTATACAGAAATGTTGGATCAGTGAAAATTCATTTTTTAAAATACGTATATATAACAGATCTAAAATCTCCCCATATGTTAATTTTAAAAAAATTTCTATAAAGTACAAGACTGTTGGTGTATGACACCACAAAAACTGGCAAAGATATACCCTAATGTTAGTAGTGCTTTTTGGAAATGTGGGGAAACACATGCAGTCTTCCTTCATGGATGGAAGACTTGTAAAAAATGTTTTTTAAAAATCAGACGTTTCTGGGGAAATGTTATAATGCATTTGAAGAGAATGACTGGATATTTTATACCTATAAACCCTATATTGATCTTGCTTGGGTATCTTAATGGTTGTGTAAGAAACAAGCATGTGGAATGGGCAGGAAATCTTTTAATAGCTGCCAAATAGACGTTAGTCAGCACTACTTCTTTAACATAATGGATTAATAAAATAAAATATGGTACATTGCCTCAGTGGTTAAATTAAATTAACAGAATTTGTTCACCTATGTAAACATAAACATCATAAACAAAAATGTTAACTTTGGATGCTATTTATTTCTTACATGAAACAATATGTTTCATGTAAGTATGGTGTAGTGATTAGAGTGTTGGACTGGGACTTGGGAGATCCGGGTTCTAGTCCCTGCTCGACTTTGGGTGACTTTGGGCCAGTCACTGACTCTCAGCCTAACCTACCTCACAGGGTTGTTGTGAGGATAAAATGGAGAGGTAAGCCGCCTTGGGTTCCTTGCAGGAAAAAAGGTGGGGTATAAATATAAGAAAGAAATAAATATAATTTGTACATTAATAAATACAGAGTTTTTGCATTATTAATATACTTTTTTATTTGGACACTGGATAGTTATATATGATGAAAGTTAGGAAAATTAGGAAGACTTAGAATACTTGATGATTGGTCATTGTTAAGAATTACTTGAACATCAATGTCTATGTGTTTTAATTTGCATTTGTGATTTTTTTTTGTAAGGCATGTGATGTTTTTATATATTTGTATATTTATAATCAGTTTTTAAAAGGGGGGGATATAGCAACCCACTATGCTCCAAAAGGTATAAAAAATATCTGCTTTGGGATGAGCACAATGCTAACAATGATCATTTAGGAATGTATTGTATTTTTATTATTATACATGGTTTCAGTACAATAGGGTATACATTTGTGAAATTAAAGGAGAAAAAGTATAGGTCTACTTGAGTTGTTGGACACTTGACATGTCAGACTTGTGCATGATCTGTTTACCTGCAGTTGCACACTCTCTTATCCACAAACTTTTTTCATGAACTTATCTCACTGTCATGTCTTTATTAACAAATGTTCCTGTTATTTTGTTTTATAATTGGTACAATAAAACATAACCATCCGATATTTCTGTAGTACATTCTGTTCACCTCAGTGATGACTACCCACTCTCATTACCTCATTCCCCACTCCTACTGGTCCTCAAGGACTAATAAACCTTTAAAAGAATATATTCATTCATTATTCATTTTTGAAAAATGAAAATGGCAGGGGTGGAAAGGATAATGTGAAAAGAACGGAGTGAAAAGAAGCTATCTCATTTTTGCCAATTTACATGGAGTAGATGTAATTCCTTCATGTTGTTAAGAAAGTGCCTGTCAGAGGACCATTGTGTTCCTTGCCTGGAGGGTGATGGATTCATTCCAAATTAGAGCCAAAACTTTCCATATGATTATCATTCTAATTCAGGCCAGTGACTTTAAAAATTTTGCCAGTGCTTCTGTTCTTCAGAATCCCAATCACATCAGAGAAGGCTTATAAACAGTCACTTTCCTGCTCGCCATTGGCTAGTAAGAAGTGTCCCAAGTGAGCAGGCAGGGGGATTTTTGTCAATTGGATGAAAATGTTGACTTGCGTCAGTATGTAAGTAAAGTGGGATATTAATTTTAATATCATAGGCTTTTTTTCCAAAGCTGCATCACAGTGTCCTATGAAATTAAGCCACTTTGCATTTCCTACCATTTCTTAGGATCTCATGCTACGTCATGGCTGGAGGACAGGAGCCATTGTTCCAGAATTAGAAACAGAAATCCGGATCATTAATACAGAACAATACATGCACTCTTTGACTTGGCAGCAGGCTCTTACAGGACTTCTGGAGAGAATGCAGGTAAAATGGACCAGATGATAGGGTAGATTTACTAATGGAATATGTAGTAACACATGTATCACCTGACATAGTTATGATTATACTTTCCATCATCCTAAGCTAAGCAAACATCCTGGCTGCAATTTCTTGTTTGTACTTACCGGTATTTCTCTGGGGATGGAAAGAGATGTGAAACTGTAACTGATATAAACAAGTATCAGAACTTGAGTTTATCCTGATAGAAAACTGATCTTTAGAGTAGTCATGTTCAAAATGCAATAATTGTGTTTTTAATTTTTTTTAGATGTATCACGATGCAGAATCTAAGCAAGTGCTCCTAGAATGGATGAAAGAGCGACAGGAAATTAGGTGATTCTCGATCATGGTTTTGTTTTGTTTTTCCTTTGTGTAATAATGCAAATCCAAATTTGGGTCTTGGTTAAATAGCACACTAATACCAATACTTAATTTGGAACTGATTGTGACTGGCAAAATACTTTCACATTGCAGAAATTCCCTTGCCCCCAATATTGGATTCTTCCTCTTTAAACCTACCACAGTTTGTTTTGTCACTTCTGGATAGGGTTGGAGGGGTACAGGTGGCTTCTTAGGGGTTGATGAAGCTGCTAAACAGTGTTGGGCATGTCTCATCTGTCCCTCGGTTATCCTACCCCTCCAAAGAACTTAAAGGGTGCTGGACAAACTCTAACTGGTTTAAAAGAGGATGTTGGGTGCTCTTTTAAATATACAAACTTACTCTCCAAAGCACAGGAGTTCTGAATGGGTAACACCAGTGTGAATTTTCTTCTCTTTTCCCCAGGGTTTCATTGATCCTTCCATAATGCCAAATTCTTTCCTTTCAGGTCCCTTACAAAGAACCTGTTTAACCCCCAGTTTGGAAGCATCTTTCGAACCTTCCACAATCCAACCTACTTTTCTCGAAGACTGATTCGCTTCTCTGACATCTACATGGCATCCATCAGTTGCCTGCTGAACTATGATGTGAATTTCACCTTTTACCCTCGCCGAACGCCTCTACAGCACGAAGCTCCTCTCTGGATGGATCAGCTCTGTACTGGTTGCATGAAGACTCCATTCTTAGAGGAAATGGTGCATATCCGGTGAAAGGGGTCAGAATGTGTATGTTAAAGACATAGCTGTGATATGATGGTTGTGTTTGAAGGGCCCAGCTGCTAAGTAATGGATTGCAACTTGGCCTCTGTGTGACCATTGCTGTACTTTGCCTCCCAGCACATCCTAATAGAAGATATCCAAGATGAATTAATGATGAAAAGGCTATACAAATTATGTCTTTGAAATGTTTCACTGATAAAGAATAATCAAGGCTGGATTAGAATTTTTTTTGAAGTAAGCTTTGTATTTTGTCCTAAAATAGTTCTTTCTATATGGAGAGTCTGTTCAAAATGTTCAAATCTAGGCTCTTGAGAAACATGAATATAAGCATCTGGTATTTTCAGAACTTGTTACACAGCCCTATTTGGCCATATCTGCACAGGGACTGTATGTTTTAGATGTACTTTAGCTGTGATAATACCAGCAAATGGAATGGATCCAGAACCACTGTCTTCCCTGCCCTCTCCTCCCTCCTACTTGCCTTCCAAATCTGCTCCGGAGGGGGCAGGTGACATGGGAAAGTTCCATTCTGCAAGTGGTATCCTTCCATTGGCAGGACAACTGTTCTGGATCCAACCTAATATAAATTTGTTCACTTTTTAGTAGGAATACCTCCGAAGCTATGTGTGGCAACCAGGATCAGCCTTCCTACATTAACTAGAACTGTTGTAAATGTAATAGCAACTATTTTTTAATCAACTCACAATGATAAACAATTAGATTATATATTTGAAGGTGCTAACTTATGCACTTTCAAAGAACTGAGCATGGTACGATAAAGAGCAAACAACAATAGCTGTGTATGTAAAACTGATTTATGCGCAGCGCAATCCAATGTGGCTGCCCATAACCCTCCGAACTCGGAGGATTACAGGCATCCTATGGTGGGCGGGAGGATTGCAGAGGTGAAGGCCTCTCCGTGCTTCTCCCATCCTGCAAGACTTAGACGGCTGATTTGGGCTGTCTAACTCTTTTGCCCCAGAGCGCGAGGAGGAGAGGCTGAGGCACGGCAAGGATACTTCATATGCTGGCGGAGCCTCTCCTCCCCTCCCTGCCGGAACGCCCACAGACCTCCAGCTCTGAGGTTGGTCGTCTGACCTCGGAGCTGCAGCCAGCGCGGTTCTTTCTGCACTGGCTGTGAAGATGGAGGGAAGGCACTTCAGGGTCAGCGTCCCAGCTCTGAATGTCAGAGCTCATTTCCGAGGTCGGAACTGGGACTTTGACCTCTGCTATGGCTGTCTAGAGTCTGTCTAGCGGCCACAGGATTGTGCCCTAAGTTGATCTTATTCTCAGCTCACTTGGCCTCTGTGTGCCATGCTGAGTCTCTCACTTCATAGATTTATGGCTGCTTCTCAGAATCTACTGACATTTCTAACTAAGCAGCATGCATTTCTGCTTGAGTGTGGGCTGATTCTGATTCTGTCACTTGATTATATTAGACTCCTAGCAGAATGTATGGACTGATTTCATTGAAAAGCACTGTCTGATGTGGTGTTAGCTTCGCAGTGGTTTATTTACAAATGCGAGCCATCACTTGATGCTGCACTTATCAAGTGATGTGCATACATGTGTAAATCGGCCTTGTCAATACACAATGGTAAGAAGTAGATTTTAGAAATATATGGAGTGGTGTAAGTGTTGCTTTAGCTGAAATTTCTTAAGTTGCATTTCCATATTTATCTTAAATAGATAAAAGAACAAATAGATAAATGTTACTTTTTAACCTGATATATTAATGTACACAATCCATCCCCCAGCCCTTGTGTGTAGGAAGCAATTAGCATAGGTTGCAATGGAGCCCTTGTCCTTCCTGCAGCTGTAGCCCTGGCACATTTTCCTTTCTATCAGTCGTAGAGTTGGGCTCATTCAGCAGTAGGTGGAGCTGCCATTAAAAGACTGTCCAGAGGCTTCAGCTAGTACAAAAACAGTAGCCTCCCAGCAATGGTGAATCTTCAAGACCACATTAACCAGTGCTCCAGTGTTTGTACTGACTTATTGTCTTCTAAGCTCAGTTCAAGATGCTAGTTCTTACTATATAAGGTTTGCATCATAGACCTAACCTAGCTTTGGTACTGCCCTCTTCTTTCTGTGCTTGATAACTGTGGGTATCCTATTAATACCATCTTTGCACTTTGTTCAAACATCAAGAACACACTAAAGATTGTTGGGTCATGCACACTAGTTATGGAATTCCCTTCACTTGAAGACTTAACAAACTCCATTTGGGCTGCCTTTAGGGAGCTCCTCATGTTTATAAGCTGGGGGAGGTTTCCAAGCTGATTGCATTCTATAATGGTTTTTAATGCTGCTTTAGTCACTTATACAATTCAAGATATACCGTATTTTTCGCTCCATAAGACGCACCGGACCATAAGACGCACTTACTGTATGGTACAAAAAAAAATTTAAAAAAAAAATCAGCTGAGAGGCGGGGGCTTCCCCCGCCCCACCCAGGAGTCCTCCGCTCTTCCAGACCAGCAGAGGTGGTTTTTTTTTTTTTTTTTTTTACTGTATTCACTCGATAGGACGCACAGACATTTCCCCCTCCTTTTTTGGGGGGAAAAGTGCGTCTTATGGTCCGAAAAATACAACTAGAAATTAAATGAGTAAATAATGCTGCTCCAACTGATTCCATTAAAAATCTTATCAAGAACCTTTCCCTCATGAATGGCAGTATAAAACTGTTCAAAAAATGAACAGTGCATCTATTTGGGACTTGGTAAATAAGTTGAAGTAAGCTTGAACATGCAGATATGATGCCAAAGAAGCCTTACTGCCAGATTATATAATTTACTGTAGTTTGAGATTTATGACAGGGTCACGTTAACTGCTGCTTCTGTAAAATCCATGACATGTTTAAGACTAGGAAACCATCTTTTGTGTACTGTATCTTTTATTGTGGGGGGGTGGGGCTAGAGACTTATTCTATGGTTCTACCTATTAGTCAAAACCACTGAATTTTATTTTAAAATGTGTTCCGGCAAGTGGAATTGTACCAAGTTGAAGCAACACCATATTTCTGAAGAAGTGTCAGTTGACTATTCATTAGCCATAATAAGCAAGAACTTTAGATGTGACAAAACAATCACTTTATCATAGTAGAGTTGGAAGGGGCCTATAAGGCCATCGAGTCCAACCCCCTGCTCAATGCAGGAGAATAGATGTGGGGCAGTCCTAGGGCTGTATACCTAAAGCACCTATGGTCATTTAAAGTTTTCTGTTAAGTTATCAATCGTATCCACCTTGTAGGGCACATGCAGTCCATACTGTATGGGGCTGACAGTTGGATTGCCTAAGGATGTTGTCAGTTGTTTGTCTGGTCACTCACTCTCCCTTCCCCTCCCATTAGAGGCTTCTGAGGCCCTGTTCAAGTAGGAAGATTTTTTGACTCAGATTATCACTTTGTAGAAAAGCACAAGTCTACACAAACACACATGCCTATTTTCAATGCACTGGAAGCTAGAGCCAAGTGTGAAAGAGAGGTGTGTGCTCATCAGACATGAGTCTATACAAGTGGCTTTCTTGAAGAGAAGTGATATTATTCATGTAGAGGAAAGTCATATGAAATCGCTTGGCAAGATTGTGGGCCTCTGGAACCATCTATGAAGATGCCCCGCTCCCTGGGAATAGTTTCTTGTGTTTGCCCATTTACATGAGGTGCTTCACTGTCATTTTTAAATCCAGCTCTTTCCCAAAGTGGACACTGAGGACAGAGGGTGCACATGCCTATAAAGATGTGGAGCCAAAACCATAAAAGGGGCATATGAGGCAACTGTGTAAGCAGGGAGACAAGTGTGGGCAGTCCTGTAGTGGACTACAGGACACTGCCTATCGGACTCCATGAGACAATGGAACTGTGTATTGTGCAAGGCATTTGTACAATGTACAGTTATTTCTTGGCAACTGTCAAATTCCTTTGCGATAATGTGGTCCTAAGCCTGCATCTGCCAAGGAAAGGTGAAGGCAGGGAACACTCAGGGAAGAATGCTGGGTAGCAGACTCTGCTTAACTTTCCCCCTGCCAGCTGCTGCTCACCTGTAAGCCTCTTCAGGCAGTTTTCTCCCCCTGCCCCATAAGCTGGGCTTATTTTCAGAGCCTGGCTAGGATGAAATAGGTTTGGGGGGTGCACTTGCTCAGGACAATCTGTGGGCAGGGAAAGTGTTGGGCAAATACCCTGCCCCACTCTTACATTGGCATTATAAGGCAAACATGGAGTGGGGAAGCCCATGTTTGCCCATAATATAGAGTTCTACCTTAAGAGAAAGTAGATGTCTCATAATTTGAACTAAAGAATATGTGTTTGTTTTTTAAATTATTCCTTAAAGTTATCATTCCAGAAATTCTAAGTGCACTTAGAGTGAACAAGACTTAATGTCACCTAATTTCCTTCAAAAGTTATCTGTTTTAAATGTGCCAAGTTTATGATGGACAGACAGAAGTGACCAAATAAAATGATTGCACATTATGATTATTCCGGTCATGTAAAACCATCTTTGGCCTAGCTTTCAAACATCAGATAAAATGTTACATTGCTAAAAATATAGAAGAAGTAGCTGGGCTTAAGCAGCCAGTTTTGCTATCAGTTTTGGCTAGACATAATAAACTAATGTGTTATTAAATAGCTGTAAGGTTGAGTATGTCAATTGTGTTTTCAGTTTGAAATTACGAAGATGCCAATTAGCACCTGACCTCCATATGTTTTGGACTACAACCCCTATCAGCCAATAGTCAGGTGTGATGGGAGTTGTAGTCCAAAACTTCTGGAGGACACCAGGTTGCCACCCATGTGCTAAACCATGTCCATTACATTTACTATATTTTACAGTTAATAGATATGTTGGATTACTGTGGCAAACCTTGTTTAAACTGTACTTTCCTTCATAAATCAACACTCTGAATACTCTAACAGTTCCCTTGCATCATCTTTGAACCCAAACTGAGGTTTTATATCATAAGGTGCACATATAGCATTACCCTTTTTTCCCTTCATAAGTAGCCTGCTTGATATAAAACAGATGGCTTAGGAAGTGACAGTTTTGGAGAACTGGAATAACGATTTGATAAGAATTTCTCAGAATTTGGCACAATAGTTAATTATGGTTCACAAGTCTGTTCACAAAAGAAATTCTTGTCCTATGTATGCCTGCTCCATCACAGTGTGCAGCCATTCATGCTTGGACAACTATGGGCTGTTTAACAAACACATTACACAAGATTTGTGATGTTTGTGCTAAGTGTCACTGAAACTGTAGAATGTTGGTTACTGTGTAGAACACCATTTACTAATTTTACAAGAATAATAAAGTATTTCACTATGGAATAATGCTTTCCTCTTAAGATTAATGTCTTGCAGTCTTTCATTATTGGGGGTGGGAAGAGGACTACAAATCACAGAATAAATGCTTAATCATAAGGTAGAACACAGTTTATCAGTGTTAAGTATTCTTACTGACTGATAGTCTGTTGAATTAAGAATACTTACCTACTGGTTCAGAATAACCAGAAGCTTAATTAAGGTTGACAAGACTTACTTGTTCTTTATCTTTTACAAACATTTGCAGTTCTCAAAACAGTACATATAACTCAGTAGGATTATAAACCACAATCCACCTATGGTTTACAGGTAGTAGTAGTACTATTTCAAACTGTATTTTGAGTAACACTGTTTAAAGTATCAGTAGAAGGCTCAATACTGCAGTTTGAGTAAAACCCAACTGTCCATCTCTGAACTAACATTTTATTATCCCACAGAAAATTCCCCACAGTATCCACTGACCAGACACATTCATGAGTCATGATATTCCCTAAGTATAAGCTTGAACTTTCATGGGCAGGGCCCAAAGGAGCCTATGCATGCAACATGAGTTTTCAAGCCCCTTTCCTTCCTCTTGCAGCAGCACCCTAAAAGCCACTCCTGATGACCAGAGAATTCTTCAAAGGGGCATCCAACACAGCATGAGGTGTATTCAGAATAAAATTGGCCAAGTCCCCATGTGCATGCTAGTGCAAAGGGCTCTTTGGGTCCTGATTCCCTGCCCATGACTTTAAGAGGAGCAATGGAACTGAGGTATCTTTAAGCTTTTATAATTAACCCAAAAGTCCCTTGCTAATTTGTCCCCATTGCACAGACGGGCAAGACATCTTAAGAGGTCCATAACAATCAACTTGACATTCTGTTTGTTCTGAACAGCAAAGCTTCTGGAAAAATGTTTCCTGCTTAAGTTGTAGTATATAGATCTGCTTTAATGCCCAAGAATTCCATGAGTATCTGAAAAATCTTCTCCACAAAGAGGGTCCTGAAACCAAGGTACAAACATACATCAGGCCAGTTAATCTAAAAGAGTTCTTTAATTAAGGAGCCATCGTACTGCACTACATGCAAGCCAATCATTACAATGAGTTAGATCCAATGCTGGCCATACAGCAGTAGAACAGATTTCCCCTCCCCGCTGCAACACCCCCCAAATCTGCTCCAGAGGGTTGGAGGACCCTCTGAAGCAGATTTGGGGGGCATGTGAGGGCTTCAACAGGAGGGAGCAAGGGGAAGTCCTGTTGTGTGAGTGGATGTCTGCTCATATGACATCGGATTTAATCCATAGTACTAATTGTGCAAATTCTGCACACTAGCAGAGATGCCACATGGAATATGCAATGCCTATGTGTAGATGCAATACCTATGTGTAGATGCTGCATACATATCAACCGGTTTATCAGTAAGAATCTTTTAAACATTTCTGTGTGGAGCTGCAATGCAAGCAAGCCCTTTTGAGGGCCTTCTACTTGCGGGCAGCCTTAACTGAACCATCTTAGATTGCTATTGGACAATCTTCAATAAAAGTTGTGCCAAGACACTAACTGTTGCCAGTCCAGTTTAGTAACCTTCTGTAGGGTTAATGGAAAAGGAACATTAAGCATGTGTTTATCATTTGTTAAATGTAAAGGGAGGGTGTTTGCAGTTGTTACTAAAGTTTGTTTCTCCCCTTTAAAAAATAAAATAAAAAAACCCTTTGAAATACTACTAAACAAACGTTTAGAATTTTGAGTTAAAGGAAGCAATTAGTCATTTATGTTTCAAGTCAGTTGAAAACTGCTGTAATTCTGAGTCAATGGGAAAAAAGCGACTCTGACCTCTTCCAATAGCCTGAAAGTTGAAGCTAATAAATGGACTGGATTAAAAGAAGAGACTAACAAAGAATAACTTATTAAAACAGATTAACAAGGTGAGACAATGTGGTGCAGTGGTTAGAGGGTTGGACTGGGACTCTGGAGATCCGGGTTCCAGTCCCCACACAGCCATGGAGCTCACTGGGTAGCCATGGGCTACTCACTGACTCTCAGCCTAACCTACCTCACAGGGCTGTTGTGAGGATGAAATGGAGGAGGAGGACCATGTAAACTGCATTGCAAGAGGGGAAAAGGTGGGATATAAATGTAATAATAAATAATAAAATTAATTAACTAGTTTTAATTACATAATAACAAAGATATAATAGACTGACATTTGACAAATCCCTCGTTTCCTAAATTTTAATAGAACTCAACTCTGCTTTGCACAAATGTTTCAACGAATTATGAAGATCAGCTCTCTTACCTCAAATGGCTCATAGAGTGAAGCGTCTGCTCCATAGATGGGATTGGGAATGGACACCGAGTGGGGGTCCCTCTCCTCCCAAGGAGAAGGCTCCTCGTCCTCCAGCTCAGCCTACAGGCAAACAGAGCTTAAGCATGTCTTTGCCCTTCAAATGGCACTGCTGATTAATCAATCAAAACTGGGCAAAAATTACTGACAACAATGCTTTCTATAACTTTAGTCATTGGTATTTACACAGTGCATTTCCCTACAAATACTTATCTCAGCAACCCTGAGGTTATTCCCCTATAATAGATGGAGGGCTGAGAGCAGGTGGCTTGCCTAAGTGAGTTCACGGCCACGCTGAGATTTCGGCTGAGGACTTTCAACTCGTACAGTTGACCACTACACTATTATGTGTGTATTAAGCTAAAATGCGAGTTGGACAAAAGGATGAAACTTTTAAGCTGGGGTGGGGAATGTGCGGTCCTCCAGATGCTGTTGGATTACACTTCTCATCATTCCTGATCATTGGCCATGCTGCCTTGGGCTGATGGGACTCGGATTAAATTCAATGCACCATTTTCCTGGGGCGGGGGGGGGGGGAATCTGGTTGCCTAAAGTAGTTTCTAAACTATTCTAAGATAAATTTCCTAACTCTGATTAGCACTTCTCTTGACTACTCTCTCGTTAATTACACAGCAGTGGAAATGCAAATTTCTCAGTGTTCTGTCTTCCATAGGCCTTCCTGTCTGGGGTCCATGATTTTCATATAATTACCCAGATTAACCAGACTTTGGGGAGCAGAAGTATCATGCCCTCTTTTTCTCCCCACCCCACGGACTTGGTGACATTTTGACTGGCATTACCATACGGGCTGGGTTTGCACAATCAGGGAAAGAAAAGAAGCCATGGTGGCTTCTTGCCCCTGCCCTGTGCATGCTGGTTGCACGCCGCCTCATTTCCATCATGATTACCCTCACCATGCGTGGGGTTCCTGTCTTTTCCAAACCTGGCGAGGGTGGGTGGTGGCGGGGGTGGTTTCCAAGCCACCCCAAAAGCCTAGAACAAGCCATGGGTTACGGGGTGGTTTGGAAGACACCCTCTGCGATGACCACCCCTCACCCTATACACAGGTAGGGTGTTGCCACCTCACCTAGTGACCAAGGACACCTTTCTCACCTCAGGATCTGCCCTGCCACCCAGGTGCACCTCCCGAATAGCCAGTGCCTATCACCACGCCACTATTGGGATGACTACCACTGCCGGGGTTTTCCTGCCACCCAGCCTGGTAAACTCAATAGATGCTGCTCTTTCCCTCTTATTTTCCCCACCTATTGTGGGTTGTAATATGTTGCCACCTATCTGAATACTGTTTTCCGCTGCCACCAAGCCCCTAAGTAGTGTGTGACCCTTGTGGGGCACACGGGGTTAACTAAAGCCTTATCTATGGAAAACAGGCTGCTTGAACAAAAAAGCCCACAAGGTTTATTTTGGGAACACAGGTAGGATATCAGAGTCAGCGAACATAAGGAATTCAGGGATCAAGTACAGGTCTCAGGGAATAACTGGTAAGTAAATATTTTTCTTTTTATAGCACTCTTTCACTCTTCTAACAGACCCATCTCTGATACTTTCCTATTCCCTTACCCCCCTCCTTCCAAATCCAGCCCCTCTTTCTCTCTCTAACTGCCCTCTCCCCCTTTTAACCCTTTTTTCCTTTTCAAAAATCCAGCCACTCCTCCCCCAGCCAATCACACGCAAGCTCTATCTGAACCGTCCATTTACTCCAGCTGTCAATCATACACCCCAGGCACACTATATACCAACCTCAGCATGTATTTCCACTTTAAATAGAACCAAAATCGTCACATCCCCGCCAGGTTCGGACAACATGGCAATCCACGCCCAGCGAGGGTAATTATGGAAATGAGGCAGCGCGTGACTGGCATGCACAGGACAGAGAAAAGAAGCCACTGGCTATTTTTCCTTCCCGGATTGTGCGAACCCAGCCTCTGTGTTGTTGTTTTTCTTATGGTCCAAAATGGCTACCTACAATTAGACTGCAAAATTAGTCGAATATTCTACTCCCACAACCTGGTGCCCTCCAGATGTGTTGAATTAGAACTGCCACTATCCCCAGCCAGACGTGATGGGTTACAACTCCCATCATTCCCACCAGCATAGCCAATAGCCGTGCCAGCTGGGGTGATGGGAGCTGTAGTCCAACACATCTGGCAGGGGAAGGCTGTATTGGTGTAATCGTTTCAAATGTGATGTTTGCTATGGATGCAACGTGGCACATTCCTGTGGCCAGAAATCACACTGCAGCAGTGGCAGATTTCCACTCCCCATATGACCTATATTGAAGGGGGGAAATATGCCAGGGGGTTGAGAGTAATGAATGAAATGATTTGACACTTTACAGAAACCTTTCCCTGTAACTATATAATGAAAATACCTTAAAATAGCGAAACTGGAATCTTTGGTTCTTTCTTCTGAGGTAGAAGTAGGACACTCCAGCAATAGCTACACATAGCAGCACTATGGCAACAACAGCACTCACACTGATGGTTGCAGCAGCAGGTGATTTTACAGCATCCACAACCTGCAAAAAGCGATGTTCTTGCATTCATATCATGAAACGTTAGATCAGAGAGCTGCCTTAAAGTGTTTTAACCGGCCCTGATCCAGACCCATTAAAAACTACTTTAAAAAATATTTGGGGGAATATTTTTCTACCCCAAACTAAGTTCTAACGTAACTTGGAGTAGTAAAGTATCCCCAAACCAAAGCAAGGGGTTGGTGTTAGAAGAGGCCTGCTTCCCTCTGGTGGTTTGTTTTGAAAATTGCAATGGAACATTTTTATCCCACAAGGTTATTCATTTATTTATTTATTCATTATATTTATACCCCGCCTTCTTTCCTGCAAGGAACCCAAGGCAGCTTACATAATCATCCTCCTCCTCCTCTCCATTTTATCCTCACAACAACCCTGTGAGGTAGGTTAGGCTGAGAGTCAGTGACTGGCCCAAAGTCACCCAGTGAGTTTCATGGCCGAGTGGGGACTAGAACCCGGATCTCCAGAGTCCCCGTCCAGCACTCTCACCACTACGCCACACTGGCTCTACTGGTGTAAAGGAGTTCTCTGCTGCTACTCCCCCCCTTCTTCTCTGGAATGTGTTATGATGCAGAAACACTTCCCCCCTCAACTGTACCCCACTGCTGCTTCTCTGTACTTGAAATCAAAGCTGTAGAGACACCTCATTGCTCTTCAGAACCGCCCCAGAGTCAGGTTAGAGATTGTCGGGAAGACCAAAGCAAGATTGTCGGGAAGACCAAAGCAAGACCCAGGTTAACATTGTCTGGGACAAAAAAGCATCCCAATTGCAAAAATCAATAGATTTCTTGGTGCATTTTTTTGTTTTTGTTTTTGCCCCAGTCTCTTTTTGGTCTTCACACCCCAAAATATCTCTCAATAAGCACTTAAAACTGCACCACTGCATCTGTTTCTGTTGGACAATTTTGAGCCCAACATGCCACATTGGCTGAGACAAAAAAGCATCCCAAAGCAAGGATTCCATTGGATTGGGAGGAAGATACTTTCTTGTCCCAGGTGCTTTTTGTGTACAGACAGAAAATTATAAATGGTACATGGCTGAAATTTGGAAATATACTTGACTACTGTGCAGGTATGTCCTAGAAGTACTACAGTGTAGATCTATGCCTGTGTAGATCCTGCAGTGATATGTGCACCTGGGGTGTCAGTTTAACTCTGAAGATCCGGATCATAGGAGGACCGTTTTCAAATGTGTAGTGCTGTTTTTATAGGAAATCTGTGGTCTATATCATAAGTATCATGACTATGCCTGTGCTAGGCCACTTGCTGGTTCTCCACCCCTGAAAACAGCGACCTGAGAGCAAGAGGCGAGATGGTGTGCTCTCTGCCCCAAAGCTGCAGGAAAGAGCAAGAGATGAACAAGAAGCAGCATCAACCATGGGGAAATACTCTTGACTCACTCTGACCCATCCCCCAGTAACCTTCCTTTCCTTCCTCTTCAGTCAAAATCGTGTTGCATCTTAAACATTCATACTGATAGGGCAAGGGATAGGCTTCGGCCAGGATTCGATTGTATCATCATCTCTGAGTATTTACTTTCACATTGTTTTTGCTCACATAGGTTTGGATCCAAAGGTGCACTGTGCTACTGGAAGGGCACTTCTGCCCGTGCAAGCCAAGGCCACCCAATTCTGCCAATTCTCCAACACCCCCGCCCCTGCAGTTCCCCATGCCCCACCCCATTTGAGAGCATCTCTTGATCCCCATGGGCAGCTTTTTGGGGAGAAGGAGCCAGGAAGGCCCTGTGGCACAAGCGGCATTCCACTCACTCTTCTCTGGATCCAGCCCAAGGTGCTTAATGCTCTGGACTGATAGCATTGACTGAAAACCATAAAATCTGAATAGCTTATTTGCAAAGCACAAACCCACAGTTTTGGATTCAAATCTTAAATAGTAAAACAAAGCAGATTCTTTCAGAGCAGGACACTTAAGAGAGGAATTAAACCAGCAACCAACCTGATCAAGCTGGCCATGCTGAAGAGGTACCATCAAAGGTCTCTCAATAGCATGAATGATCCCATTGGAGGCCAGAATATCCCATTCAACTATCAGTGTATTATTAATCATCTTAGAACCCTGGTGCAGGAAAAAGCAAAGAAAACTACATTAAGAAATACAATTGAAAGAGTTTAAGAATTATGAAGCAAATTTGTCGCAGAAAAGCACATTGTCCAAAGAGGATTTCATGGACAATCGAATGCATAAATATAAGCCTGCTCCTGTCCAGTTATACAGAGATACTTACAGGGAGCTGGGTGTCGTTCACGGAATCTGCAATGGAAAGGTTGTATCCTGCTTGGGAAGGTATGATTGTATCAGATGTGAGATTGACGCTCAGGAGGAGCACATCACTTGCAGATACGTGAAGCTTCAGGTTATTCAGTGTTAAAGACTGGTAAAACAAATAGACATTTCAGTTCCATACAAAGTTGTCTTACTGATGAGAAAAGGGGAGAGAAAAGTCATAGCCAGCTGCATTACAGCCTTCACTGAACTCCTCTGCACCACAACGCGGATCCCTTCACCGCAGGGGTGGGCAATTTGTGGCCCTGAAGGTAGATGTTGCTTGGACTGCAACTCCCATCAATCCTCACTATTGGCTATGCTGGCTAGGGCTGATGGGAGTTCCAGTCCAGCCACATCTGGAGGGCCACAAGTTGCCCACCCCTGATCTACATGCATAACTGGGTCAGAGCAGAGGTTAGGGACTGAACAGATACAATGTTGGGCCATGTAGATACATCTAACCCACCCTTTCTACAGGTGGCATGTGTATGAGCACAGACTTATGGGGCAGTAGCCAGTAGGCCACATAAAAGGTTAAAGGTCTAAATAAAGTTGCCACCACTCCTATAGGGAAAACTGGCCAGCTCAATATGAATATTAATATTGTTCGTTGCAAAAGTAAGCTTGATAAAGAAAAGAGAACAGAAGGTTGGTAAGCCCAGGGCTTGTCAGTGGACTGAATAGATGATAAGGCGATAAGAGAGCCAGTGTGGCGTAGTGGTTAGAGTGCTGGACTGGGACTCGGGCGATCCGGATTCTAGTCCCCACTCAGCCATGAAACTCACTGGGTGACTTTGGGTCAGTCACTGACTCTCAGCCTAACCTACCTCACAGGGTTGTTGTGAGGATAAAGTGAAGAGGAGGATGATTATGTAAGCTGCATTGGGTTCCTTGTAGGAAAAAAGGCGGGGTATAAATATAATAAATAAATAAAATAAATAAGGCAAGGCCTGCTTTAAATTTTGCATCCCTCCATCGGGTGAGTGTGTTGCTTTCCACTTGTGGGAAGCCCACATAGTGGCATAAAGCAGGCTACAAGTTCTTCAATCTTGGGGCAAAGTCAGGGGGCGGTATCCAGCACTATCTGAGTGCTAGCAGGACCTACTGCTAGCACAACAGGAAGCGAGCGGTTCCTGAAACAAGAGGAGAGCCAGTGTGGCGTAGTGGTGAGAGTGTTGGACTGGGACCCGGGAGATCCGGGTTCTACTCCCCGCTCGGCCATGAAACTCACTGGGTGACTTTGAGCCAGTCACTGACTCTCAGCCTAACCTACCTCACAGGGTTGTTGTGAGGATAAAATGAAGAGGAGGATTATGTAAGCCGCCTTGGGTTCCTTGCAGGAAAAAAGGCGGGGTATAAATCTAATAAATAAATAAAATAAAATTTCTGGAAAGGGGCAGGTCAGCGGAGCTTGCAGAAGGGAGCTCCGCTGACTCATCCCATTCCTGAAACAAGCGTTTCCGCTCATTTGTGGGGTTGCTGTATGAAGTGCTATTCTTGTTGTGCTTGTGGTGGATCCTGCGGGCACAATAAGACTAACAGAGGATCAGCGGTAGTACTGGATGCTGCCCAGCCTCTCCTTGCACTCGCTCATTGCCTGGATTGGGCTCTCAGGCTCCCTCCTCTCTCACACTGCCTTCCTTTGGCAATCAGATGGAATCACATTCTGAAACTTAAAAAAAAAAAACTTTTTCAATGTCTCCTGGAAAATACCTTCCACCATCAGATCAAAGGATTTATTTTAAACACAAAAGCCTATTTTTAAGTAAATGTCCACAGTGAAACCTCAGTGAAACGCCCACCAGTAAGACCAGGTGTACTTCTGGTGACACTCTTCCAAGCTATTCAGTGGCAAAGCTATCACTGACATTGAAATGATGTGTGGGCAAGAATGAGATGTCCAAGTGATGTCACAGGCTTTGCTTGGGCATGGAATAGAAGGAAGCCTACCCTAAAACTGAAACTCACTTTGGAACTCTAACATCAACACAACAGACATATCTGATTTGTAGTTTAACTGGCTTCCCCCAAAGAATCCTAGGAATAATTTCATGAAAATGATTAGAATTCTCTGCTACATATCTCTACTTCCCCACAAAACTACAGTTCCCAGGATTCCATGGGGAAAGGAATAAATATCAAATCCACTCTGTTCTTCTGGGGTTCAATTGTCTTAAGAGAATCAGATTCTACCCTTTAGTGTCTTTTGACAATCAATTGTTTAATTTGACTGAACTTATACTTAAGGATCTCTTGTTCTATATAGCGATGGTAGCTGGTTATAAGCCATGAAATTGTGCATTCATTCATTCACCCATTCGTTCATCCATCCAACCAAGATTAAGCTGGTTTAAGGCTGTAATGCAGATACACTACAGTTCAGTGTCCATTCTGTAGTCCTTACTGTATTGTCTCCGAAGCCAGAGTTCAGGGGCGCAAAAAGGGTTTTGTAAGTGGTGTCTGCGGAGAGGAAATAATAAAAATCCAGTCCTTCTTGGGTTGCATTGGCATAATCCAGTATCATCTGAAAGACAGAAATGAACTCCACGATTAGCCTAAGGGTGTGTGTGGCTGTGTCCAACCAAAACTAAATCCATCAAAGCGAGTATCTTGGGCAGAGAAATCCTACCTGCCTGTCCAAGCCTCTGGCAAACCCAAAGTGCTTCCGGCACAAGTCCGGCAAGGCAGAAGTGATGGAGGAGCAGTATTTTTGCTCCTCTCTCCCTCTGCAGAGCAATTTTTAAAACCCTTTTACTGGCAAAATTCCCTCCCATTGACCTGGTTCATACATAACACTAAGCTACATTTGCGGTTTGTTGAAATGTGGTTTGTTGCTGTGTCTTGAACCCATCCCCACAAACAAACCATGGTTTGTTAACCAGCTACAAACTACAAACAGAAGCCATGGTTTGCTGTTGACTTACAAAGTCTGGCTTGCTTAAACCATGGCTTTTAATGATGTCTGAACCCAGAACCGTGGCTTATCTGTGGCTTGTTTGTGCTGCTGCCCACCCTGAAACAGAGGCACTCAGCAAGAACAGCCAAAAAATGAAACAGTTCTGAAGGTTGGTGAAATGCGTGGGAGAGAAACAAACCAGAAATAGGGAAAACAAACCATGGTTTGTTTGCTGGTCCACAAGGCAATTCATGACTAAAGCACCAAACCATGGTTTACATAAACCACGGATTAGCATTGTGTGTGAATCAGGTCACAGAAACAATGAGAGGGAATTGATCCATACGGGCTCTAGGGCTGGCGCAGATCAGCATCTGTTTTGGGGGGGGCATGTCCAGGGGACCAGGAGAGCTGTAGATTGCCCAGCATGCACCCTGGTCCATCCCCGGCATGCTTCCTTTATCCCCTTTCTAACTTCAGAGTTCTGACATCAGGAATGGACTGCCATGGAAGTCTCCACAGTGGCTGGGGGGGTGAGAATCTGAGGTCAGATCTCCCCCTTCGAGGGCAGACCTCTCTCTCTGCCTTGGGGTGCCCCAACAAATCCAGTGGCCCCTGGGAGACACTCCCTGGGGACCATAGGATTGCAGTCTAAGTTGCTCCTACAAAGAAGAATAAACATGCAAGATATTTTTTCACCTGTTAAAACTTTTAAAGCAGTCATCTCGCAGAAATGAAAAAAGATGCTGCTAGTCCTTACATATTTTAATAAATTAATAGGCTATTAAAGTACTAAATATTTCAATACTACTAAGTATTAAAATTATATTAATATACTATATACTATTGCTTAGTACTGAGCTCTGAAACACTGCAAACCAGAAAAGCCTCAAAGAATAGTGTGTAAAGAAAGTAACTTTACATAACCTTTAGGGAATGTAAATCGTTCTCCCTTAATCTTATATTGGAGGGAAGTGTCCTGTCTCTAAGCAGTAGGAGGCATATATCTGCAGTTCTGACAGACCAGAGCTAGGAACCATCTCTTGCTTTTCAGTTCAGAATAGTTTCTGCTTTTGAAAAGGTACAAGGCAGTAGAAAAGAGTTGGTTTAACTCTGGAACCTGGTTTGAGTGCTGGGACACTGTCCTGGAGTATGCAAAGTGGTGGTAGAGAACCACAACAAGATTGGCCATGCTACACATCACCATGTCTGTAGCGGCATGGAGAAAGCAGCTTGTGGAGGCCATTTCCAGCTTCCTCTGCATGAGATACAGATGAGGCATACATTGGCCCAAAGTCAGTTGGAAGGATGCATTATGGGTTGCAATAAAATATTCTGCCCAGAGGAAGTTTCATGAGTTGCTTAGTTGCTAGACTTAGAGGACTTAGTTGCTAGATGCTAATTTAAAAACCCAGCTCTGGAAATGATGAACTGGATATAATGAGAAGGAGCAAATGCAGTTCCCAGAACAGGGCTGTCAGAATTCTGATGCCTGCCATCTACTTCCACCTCTTCCATTTCAGTAGTCTTCTCCAGGATACACATAGCGACATACATGCAGAAAGTCACATGCCAGTCTTTCTCCTTGCTCCAGACCAGCCTTAGGGAAGCATGGATGTGAGTGACGCTGACACTTACAGAATAGTAGACAGAGAAGTTTGCATGTTGGGCAAGCACTGCCAAGAGACTCCCTGTGCACATATAGCCATCTCCGATAAACCCATTCCTACAGTAACACCAGTACATCTGAAATGGCAAAAAAACACCAAGGATGAGTCTTGGCAGCATTTGGATATGAAGCATTTGGATCTACTATTCTATTAGGGTTTTTATGGGCTTGGAAGGTACAAATGGAATGGAATTCGGGCAACAGAGCATCCGTGTGGCTTGGTTTCACTTCTCTGATCCTTCCGATTCAGCTTGGGCAGGTTATTAGATATAACATTCCCATCTACCAAGAACTGAGGTTTCAGTATTAACTCATTCTTATTGAGGCATAATAACTATTACCGTAACTCTTATTTACTCTCTCACCTTGAGCTCTGTAGCAGTAGGCATCCCACTTCTCACTGGAATTAGTTCGAAAGCCATAATTCACAATCCCAACATGGTGAATGCCACAGTTCTTACTTGGGTACACGGTTGGGTAACCTGCTGTCCTGTTATACAGCCAACCTACTATGCACAGGTGGAAACCCATCTGGAGAAAGCAAGTAAGAAAGGATTCTATTAACTTCCTATATTTTAGTCTGAGTCATGATGATGATGATGATGATGATGATGATGATGATCAGGTTCTCTCACTGTGATTCAACTTGCTCTTATACAGTATTATGCCCTGTCTGGCCTGGTGGTGGCAATATTTCATTTCATTTGCATGTCATCGGCACATCACCACTCATGCGCCAAATGTTGCTGTCAGGACCTCCTAGTGTGAAAACAAGTACCATTGCTCCCACATGCTGGTTCATTCACATAAGAAGAGAGCCCTGCTGTATCAGACCAAAGGCTCATCTGCTCCTGAATTTTGTTCTCACAGCAGCCAACCAGATGCCCCAAAGGGAAAGCCACAAGCAAGACATGAATGCAATAGCACCCTGCTGCTTGTGTTCCCCAGCAACTGTTATAACAAGACATACTGCCTCTGATCCTGGAGGTAAGCCCTTGTGACTAGTAGCCATGGACAGCCTTATTCCCATGGATTGGTCTAATACCCTTTTAAAGCTGTCCCAAGTTAGTAGACATCACTACATCTAGTGGAAGAAAATCCCATAGCTTGTGCATTGTATGAAGAAGTGCCTCCTTTTGTCTGACCTGAATTTCCCACCATTCACTTTCATGGGATGATCCCACTGGGTTCCAGCATTATGGGAGTGGAAGGGAAACTTCTCTCGGTCTTCTTTCTCCACGGCACGCCATGCATCATTTTATATACAGTAAAACCTTGGATTGCGAGTAACTTGGTCTGAGAGTGTTTTGCAAGACAAGCAAATTTTTAAAATAAATTTTAACTTGATAAACAAGCGACGTCTTGCAATACAAGTACTGTAGTACGGTCAAGAAAAATGAAGACTTTACGCTATCATTCTTTATTGCAGCTTAAATTAAAAGTATGTGTACAAATTTCTTATGGGGAATTTCGCTTTGATATGCAAGTGCTTTGGATTACAAGCACGTTTCCGGAATGAATTATGCTCGGAATCCAAGGTTTTACTGTACTGCCATCATGCGTCGCCCCCATTCCCTGACTCACTTGCCTTCATGGTCCATACACAACTCTCATTACAAAAAGTGCAGGCTAAGATCCATAGTGCAGCAGCCACATTTCAAAATAGTTTTAAATCGGGGTCCCCCAAGTGAGGCACCTGACTTTGAGGAGTTGGGGCATCACCCAGTAGGAATATCTAGGCCTTCTTGAGGCCACGGAGCCAAATGGAGCCGTGTGTGTGTTTCTTAGCAGAGGTCAAAGACAAGCAGCAGGAGTTTTGATGGAAGATGAGCTGACTTCCTGAGGCCAACAATGAGCCACTGGACGAGGCACTGGCCGCCCTGTTACCTGCTGCGCGGCAGAGAGCTGCTGCAGAGTGGCCACGGTAGCTCCCTCGGCGGCACAGCCGGCTTCAGCCTCTTGATAAGTAAAGCTGTACTTTCCCCCAGGAGACTGCAGGTGGAAGACACCAGCGGTTTTGTCTGCAGAACAAAGGACAGCAACATTGTGCCATTTTTAATCGTTTCACTGGCAGTAGGGGCCAGATTTGCCAAAGTGCCTAAAACCCAAATAATTGTGGGTCCATTTCTCAGGAAAATAGTTTGGAGCTCTGGACTAACACTCCCACCCTCAATTATCTGCAAACTCATGCTGCAATCCAAATATACCGTGCAAACTGGACACATTTGCCAACACTGACTTGATTTGCAAGATCTATTCTGATTGCAAGGCTTTAAAAAAAAAAAAGAACACACTGTAAACTGTGAAGTATTGTGTCTGCGACAGAACTGATGGTGGAAAAGGAAGCAGATCAATGGATTATTGGGTGGGCTACAGGTGCAGGATCAAGAATACATTTTCATCATGAGGGATGCCCCTGTGCTGATATCCTCGGTATAACAGATGAATATATATTTTATATTTATTTTTATATATAAAAATCAGAGTCAGTGACTGGCCCAAAGTCACCCAGCGAGCTTCATGGCTGAGTGGGGAATAGAACCCGGATCTCCCGAGTCCCAGTCCAACACTCTAACATGCTGCCACCGTCCCAATTGCAGAGAGAAGATGAGTGACTCTGTCAGCAGGTGAAAAAAGCCATCTGCAAATTTGGTGGTGAGGAACAGAGAAAGAAAGCCGAGGTAGCAGATCTGGCTTGGACTTGTCTATGCTGGCAAATGAGGAGCATCTCTAGCCATGCCAATATAAGGTATAGAGATCTGTCAAGAGTGGGATCTCCCACCCGCCACTACCATCACAAGTACTGCAGGAGAGAGGATGATGTAACAGGTCAAGGACTGTTCCATGGAATAATTTAAAGTGACATGACAGGAACAAGCACATGTACCATGGAAATGCAGGTCAGTACAAATAGCCTCAGGGTGGCATTGCCCGTTGTCTTCCAAGCACCGGTCTGTGGGTGGGATAGCTTCCTCCAAGCACTGGATTCCATTTCCAACATAACCCACTTTGCACTCACACCGCCGAGAATTCTGCAAGGCAAACAAACTCACACATCACTGCAGTCTCATGGCCAAACAGGGGGGGGGGGCTGTTCCCTTCAACCAAAAGATGCAGAGGGCAAGGGCCACTGAGTGCAAAAACAATTTAACACCAAGCCAAAAGAAACATTTCACAAATCAGCTACAGGCGCAATCCTATGCATGTTTAGACAGGAAAAGTCCTACAATTCCCAGCATGCCCAGCCAGCCATGCTGGCTGGGGCATGCTGGGAGTTGTAGGACTTTTTTCTGTTGAAACATGCATGGGATTGCACCCTTAGTCTCTTTATATCAGCCTTCCTCAAAACCGGTGCTCTCCAGGTGTGTTGGACTGCAACTCCCATAATTCCCAGACAGCATGGCATTTGACCATACTGGCTGGGAATTATGGGAGTTGCAGTCCAACAAACCTAGAGGGCACCGGGTTTGGGGAAGGCTGCTTTATACTTTTACCTGATGAAAGAGTTACAGGGGGTTTAATTCCCAGATTACACCATGAACTTAATTGCATTTCCAGATATATGTAGCAATCTTGTGTGTGTGTGCATGCACGCGTGCGCGCACTGTGCACACACAGACACACACACGGATCTAAAAATGTATGTGCTTTTGAGGTTTACAAGCATCTCTTGAAATGAGAACTATTGCAGGCTTGAAACTTGAAGTGACCCATGTAGTCCATGTGCCCTCCCTCCCTTTCCCTTCTTTAAAAAGAGAGAGAGAGAGACTCAGTGCGAGAGATGCCAAGCTGAGCCTTTCCAATAAGGCCACACAAGAGGGATTTGTAACAAGCAGGACCTCCTTCCCCAGTCCCAGCCACAACTGTTGAGGGCAGTCTCTTTTACTGGAGCTCCCGGCGAGAGAAGTTGCTGGATACAGCAAACCTGGAATGTGAAATTTCACACTAAGCACGGGGCGGGTGTGTGTGTGTGCGTTATTCTCTTCCTATATGCAGTTGCAGACAATGACGGCGCTGCCATTGGTTGCCCAAAGCAGTGACTTCTCATATGCAGCGTGAGCATTAGGTACTGGCACGACATAATCAGAGGAAGTCACACATCTCGCAAAACTCCCACAAAGGGCCACCGTGCAGAGGGCTGTTCAAGGGGAAACCATGAAGGCAAACGGTAATGTGAAGAACCCCTGAATTTCTTCAGCCGTCCATCCTCTGTTTTCACTGAGACCCCGTTCCTATTGTGCTGTGTAGCAGGGATCCTTTCCAACGCGGGGTCGTACTTACAGGGCCTGTGGTGGTGCAAGTGGCATGCTCGCTGCAGTCTCCATTCCTTCCATCTGCACATCTGTCTATAGGGATGCAGACGTAGCCGTCGCCCTCGTAGTCGGGGAAGCAGCTACAGAAAACATCAATCCCAAGCTGTGTGCAGTTGGCGTGGTCGCTGCAGCCGCCGTTGTCGCTCCCACACTGGTCAATCACTGCATCCAAAAGGGAATTTTACTGAACTGTCTCTTCTGGCTCTGCACCTATCACAAGGGGAGCGGGGCCCTACCCGGGACTGCTTAGGTTGCTTCAGAAGTAGGGGTGAGCAGATTCCCTTATTCCCATTCCGTTATTATTCTGACTGATCCCACCACCCTTTCGGTTCCACTCCAGCGGAATTCCAGCAGGACATCCAGATTTTGGGATGATGGAGGAGGCCTGGCACATGCACTCAAAAGGAGGGTGGAGGATGGGACAGAGATGAAAGATACCTAAATAAATTCAAAAACACCATTCCCAATATTTTAAAGTATTAAAATATTGCTTTTATTTTAAAAATATTTGCCCAATAGCACTGTTATACTATTGTGCAATTGCACAGTTTTTAACTGGGGTGCTTTTGGGGGAGGACAGTTCATTTTTTAAATTTGCTTTGGGTAAATTAAGAGAGAGGGAGAAAAAAGGCAGCAGTAATCCCCTCTCACCCAGCTTGAGAAATCCCAGAAATATACTTCTATAGCAATAACGGATTCCAACGTGTTCAGTTCCACTCCAGAAGGCATATCTAGTATAGCGGAATAATACAGGTTGGAATCTGGTAGAGGTGATTTGGTCAATGTCTCTCCAACAGATACTTTCTTCAAGCACCTCCTGAAGTGGCCTCAGCAGTACCAGGTGGGTAAATTACTTTCAATTCCATGTTTAGGACAAACAGATTCTACATTTTTCAAAATGTAACAACAAATAACCTGAGAATCCAAGCTTTTGTTTTTCAGAAAAAACAATGGGCAGAGAGAGATCTGGAGCCACAGTCAGTCAGTGGCTTGGCCACAGGCTAGATAACCAGGGAGGGATTTGAGAGGTTCAGACTACAGTATAACCATCCACCACAGCAGTTCTCCAGCTGTAACTCTGGAGTAACAATGATTCTTAGCGGAGTGTTCCATGTAAGAATGATATGATAAGGCCACACACCTCATTCTAGGGATGGACAAATCGATCAGTTTCAGTTCCTCATTTTTCACATCTTAAGTTCGTTCTGTCTTGCTTCTGCATCAGTTTGCATATTTAAATTAATAAATGAGGATTTGAGAGGATACTAGCAATTCTGTAGTGGCAACCCTAACTTTCCTCCCAGCATTCCTTGGAGGGAGGTTGTGACAGATAAGCCAGCCTCTGTTTGTAACAATGTAGCCAACTGTGCCTCACATAACATTGTAATTAAAAGACACACACACACACACACACCCTACAATGGGGTAGTCACTTGAAGACAATGGGACTAAGTCACATGACAACATGCACGTATGCAATGTATGAGGATTAGCTACACCAGTCTATTTGTTATCATACCATCTCAATACTGAATGTTTTCCAAAACTACTCCAACATGACAAGAGTCCTAGTGACTGGGCACCGCTTTTAAATGTAGGATTCCTCCCCTGCTATTCCAGTCATACCTGTGCATGTCTTTCCATCTCCCTCATAATGTAGGTTGCATTCACAGGTATTGTTGGCTCGGCAGACAGCATTAGGATGGCAGGCTGGGGAACATGGAGGCATTGCAGCTAGGCAGAAAACAAAGCAGGCAAACCAGTCAATTCCATTCCATCATGCATTACTATGCGCACCTCTTCAACTAGAACCGATTCAGAAAGTCCTAACAGAGAAGATGTCCTTCTTGTAGCCAGGAAAAGTTTCATCTGGAAAACTGGTTCATCTGCCAAGATTTCTCAAAGGGACAGAAATGCAAGTGACCCAAAACATGTAGAACACACTTCAAAAAAGGTGATGGAACAGCCTTATTTCACAAAACAGCCTTCATTCATAAGTTGCAGGGGAAAGTTGCCTTTTCCCTGCAACTTCCTAAGCTCATTCCATTGCCTAAAAATAAAAATTTAATTTCAAGGAAGTGCAGCTCTTCTCCAAACCATGCCATCAATGTGTATTGTTAGGCTGGACAAAACCTACTCTTCTCTTGTCCAGTTTTAATACATCAAGGCTCACTTATATTACCACAGCTGGGCCAGTGTGGTGCAGTGGACAGCGTGCTGTTGAGTTTGGGTGTGGGAGGTTGAGGTTCAGTTTCTCTCTCAGTCACAAAGAGCCAGTGTGGCGTAGTGGTGAGAGTGCTGGACTGGGACTCGGGAGATCCGGGTTCTAGTCCCCGCTCGGCCATGAAACTCACTGGGTGACTTTGGGCCAGTCACTGACTCTCAGCCTAACCTACCTCACAGGGTTGTTGTGAGGATAAAATGGAGGAGTGGAGGAGGAGGATTATGTAAGCCGCCTTGGGCTCCTTGCAGGAAAAAAGGCGGGGTATAAATATAATAAATAAATAAATAGCTTCCTGGGAAGATTTAGGCAGGTAACTTGCCTCTTAGGACAGGGGCGGGCAACTTGTGGTCCTCCAGATGTTGTTGGACTACAACTCCCATTAGCCCTAGCCAGCATAAGCAATGGTGAGGGATGATGAGAGTTGTAGGCCAAAACATCTATCCACAAATTGTCCACCCCTATCTTAGGGCCAAACTACGACTTACATTAAATGTATGGTTGCATTTAACATACTTGTTTTTTAAAAAACAAAAATAGGGGAGGCGGCCTCTTCAGGATCAAAATGATGACATGTGGGAAGGAAATTTAACCCTTTCCCCCTCACGACATGCCCAACAAATATCCCCTCCCCAGAAGCTGCTATTTGTCCTGGGAAGTGAAGCTGTTATTAGCACCAAGAGCAACTTCCCTTGTGGGACAAACATAAGCTTCTGGAGGATGACTGTTGTCAAAATTGCAGCATGTAGGAAAGGGTTAATCCTCTCTCCCCACATGTTCTGGTTCTCCCTCCCCAGTCTCCCACAGCTGCTACTTTAAAAAAAAAGCAAAATGCTGATCACGCTTTTAACACAATGTGTAGTTTGACCTTCAGGTTCACCTAAGTTTAGCGATTTTCTACAATCCTGATAAAATTGGGACAGAAGGCAATATTCATCTTTCGTACTTGTGAAAAAAGAACAGGGAAAACAGAATTCTTGTGTAGAACATACCAGGGAGGCAGAAGGATGGAAGAGGTTACTTGGAAACATTTTCACTGCTGCCAAATCTCAAGTTTGTTTATTACAAGTCAGACTAGTGTCAGCATTTCATTACCTTGTCACTCAAGTCTCACATTCCAGAACTGATACAATTATTTGAGAATCTCTGTACAGTATCTGTTTATTCTTTTAACCCACTGATGTTTGTAAAACACACTTTACTTAACTGATGATGTTGGACGTCACATTCCTTGACTGAGTGGTGGAAGGGACACAAATTTTGGGGGGGGGTGTCTCCCATTTCCCATATTGCCAACTGAGGAACAGGATTTTATGCCCTATGGAGATTCCTCTATGTGCAGGTGCAAGGCCTGCACAGGGAAGGCTCAGGCCCTCCATTGTGTTCAAAACCCCAGAGTTCATGGGAACGGAATACATTGGCTTGCATATTATTCAGATCTCGGTGCATAATTCAGATTATCTTTTTGGGAAAAGAACACAGAGTCCTAAAAGCAAACAGTTTTAAAACACTGACACATGACAGAGCCACTGTTGCCCTATGACATGACATGCTGCACACTCGTCCCTTTTGTCTCCAGTGTGTTGCTGCAGATTCTATAGGTTTCGGAAGTACTACAAAAATATGCAAAACCTGTGAATAGAGACAACAGCGGGATGAGATCGGTAAAAAATTAGGCTAACGTTTGGCATATTCTTTTAACAAGTCAAGCTATGTGATATGAACCATGGGGCCTTTCCCCCGACAAAGTCTATCAAGACATTGCCAGGAACACTATTTTGGCATTTGGCTGTGATCTGCTTTACCCAGCTCGATTTCACAGTGCTCTCCTGCCCATCCTGCAGTGCAGAAGCAGAAGCCGTCTCCAAGCAATCCTTCGTTGCATATCCCATTCTCTGTACAATTGCACTCTGCAAAGAGAACAACAACAACAAAAGCAACCATCATTGTCTTGGGCTAGATGGGAGGATACCGACTACTAAGGAGCAACTTTGGCACATGGTGATATGTAAGTTGTGTGTAGACTAAAGTTGAGTGTTAAGTACACAATCACAGAAGCCTGTATTCAGGCAAAAGCATCCCAATATGTGTACAAGTGGAGGGGAAAGAAAGCCACCAGTGCATTCTACAAATATAACAGTAACAAAAGCTGTTCATGCATTGTGTTTGGTTTTGTTTTTTTTTAGCAACATCCACGCACATGTGATATAGGAAAAAATGCATAAAGCAATAGGCAGATACTTTATGAGAGCCAGTGTGGCGTAGTGGTGAGAGTGTTGGACTGGGACTTGGGAGATCTGGGTTCTAGTCCCCACTCAGCCATGAAACTCACTGGGTGACTTTGGGCCAGCCAGTCACTGCCTCTCAGCCTAACCTACCTCACAGGGTTGTTGTGAGGATAAAATGGAGAGGAGAATTATGTAAGCCACCTTGGGTTCCTTGCAGGAAAAAAAGGTGGGGTATAAATATAATAAATAAATAAATACTGCACGACAGCCTCACTGACTGCAAAATAATCGTGAATTAGTTGTGGTCAAGCTCGGGCAGAAACAACGTACTCGGGGGGGCTTTTGTTGTTGAAAACATAGCTGTACCTTTGCACTCTGGCCCATAGCGGCCCGGGCTGCAGTGCTCACAAGCTGTCCCAACGTAAGCCGCATGGCAGTTGCACCTCCCTGTGCCTCTCAGCCCATCGTCACATGTGCCACGATTGCTGCATGGCGCCTCAAGCCCTCCAGGACACACTGAAAAGGCAGAGCCAGGAAATGTTATCCAACCAAATGCATTCTTAAGGTCGGATGTCCATAATCCTCTGAGTTCAGTGGGTTGCAGGCAGCCACATTGGATGGCGCCATAAGAGTCATTTGCCTTATTGACTTGGCAACATTTAAATCAGACAGGACCCCCAGGGGAATCCAACATTTGTGTGTTGCCAGGTAGCAGTGGGAAAATCCACCGGAAATCATGGTTGATTGTAAGAGATTCCTGAGCATGCTTTTTTTTTTTTTTAATTGAAGCTTATTTGCCAAGAAGCAAAGAAGAAATTAAGAGTGCAACCCTATTTTAGACGGGGACGACGACTCCTACAACTCCCCACATGCCCGAGCCAGCAGGCTGGCTGGGGGATACTGGGAGTTGTAGGAGATTTTTTAGTTTAAAAATTGCACCCTGCGTTTATAGGATCTCTAAGAAAACACCAGACTTATGAGTGAATTAGCTTCTTTCTTTCTTTGTTATGTTTTAGCACGCATCTCCTAAAAGCAATCAAGTTGCAGGTTGCCAGTAGCAAGACTGACCCTCCTATTTCACTCACCTTTCCTTGCCTCCCTAATATGTCTTTATCTTTAGACTGTAAACCTGCAGCAGGCAGGGCCTGTGTGATCATTAATCTTTGCATCTACAAATCTGAGACACTTAGGATGCAATCCTATGCAGGCTTAGACAGAAAAAAGTCCTACAACCCCCAGCCAGCCATGCCAGCTGGGGAATGCTGCGAGTTGTAGGACTTTTTTTCCCTGTCTAAGCCTGCATATTAGGATTGCACCCTTAAACCATCATCACCACCACATAGGCCTATCCTGTGCCAGTAAATGTGCCGTCTAATATGGCCACTACATGTGACAGCCCATATTGTACCAAATTGTTACAAAATGAACCCAGGAGGACCTAGGATTGCTTACTATACTTATTTCTCCAAACAGTGGCAAGAACTCAGCTTTGAAAGTGATTATAACCATTTGACCTCCTGCCGGTCAACATTCTGTCATTAAAAAATAAATGTTTCATTAGGTAAGGAGGTGTTTTAAGGGCCTGACCTCTCTGGGACGGGAGAGCAGGAGGGAAGCACGCTCTGGCTTCTGCCATCAGCCAGGGGACCTAGGCCCACTGGGTGGCTGCACCCGCACCTTCTGGGAAGAACACCGAGCCCAACCTGGGGAGACCAACCTGGCCCATCTATCAGCCAGAGAAGGAGCTGCTGTAGGGAGCTCACTTCCCTCCTCCCCGCTAGAAAGAACTCTCAGACAGTTCCTCCAGCTGCCTCTTGCCCTGGGATCTATCCATTGGCAAAAGGAACAAGGCCCACCAGTTGCTACTGAAGCAAGAACACTAGGAAAAGAGGAGGAGCCTGGACTGAACCAGGTATAAATGCCCACTTACATTCTCCACTTTGCTCTGGCCTAGAAGAACTGATCCCCCTCCTCTGCCTTTCCCCTCCACTCCCCTTCCCTTGTGTGTCTTGTCTTTTGATTTGCAAGCCTGACGGCCGGGCCTGTCTCTATTTTTTATTGATAGGAGCCGCTTTCGGAGACAGTGATTGTCCGGAAAGCGGGAACACGGTACAGTGAATCATGATCATCGTCTGAAGCTCTAGCCTGAATCATCATCATCATCATCGTCTGAACTCATTGGGACTTACTTCTGAGTATACGTGCTTAGGATTGTGCAGCTCAGTAAATACACATTCTTTCCTAAGTTTAACTGGGATGCATGTAAATTCGGTAAGGGCAAAATCCTATGGCCAGTAGGCACTGTCTGGCCGGCCATAGGAAAAGTTGGAGTCCCAGCTCCGACCTTGGAAAAGTGCTCCGAGGTCGTGGCTAGGACTTAGACCGCAGAGTGCCTTCCCTCCACCCTCGCAGCTGGCGTGGTTCCTTCACACTTTCCACGCCAGCTGTGGCTCCAAAGTTGCAAGTGCAACTTCGAAGAAGGCGCTCACTGGGGGGGGGGGCATTCCAGGGGATGGGCAAGGGAGGAGTAAGGCTCTGCTGAGGTATGACATATCCTGGCAGTGCCTCAGCCACTCCTCCTCATGAGCAGGGGCAAAAGACAGAGACCGCCAAAATTGGCCGTCTATGTCTTTGCAGGGTGAGGGAAGCGCAGAGGCCATCCTTCCACCGTGCTCAATCGGATGTCCATAATCCTCTGAGTTCAGTGGGTTGCAGGCAGCCACATTGGATGGCGCCATAAGAGTCATTTGCCTTATTGACTTGGCAACATTTAAATCAGACAGGACCCCCAGGGGAATCCAACATTTGTGTGTTGCCAGGTAGCAGTGGGAAAATCCACCGGAAATCATGGTTCATTGTAAGAGATTCCTGAGCATGCTATGGCTAAGTGGAATGTCTTCTGGACTAACACAAGAGGATGACTGTCATTTAGGGGATGGGGCACACAATTCAAGGTACAGGAATCTGTTGGAAGGGTTGTGGGAATAAAGGGACTTTTTTGACAAGCAGTGCACAGGTTGAAAAGGAGTATCGGAACCTACCCAAGTAAGGACTAGTTCCTTAGACATAGAAACCTATAAAGAGCTTAGCAGGACACTGTGTGTGTGTGTGTGTGTGTGTGTGTGTGTTTCCATATAAAAAGAAAAACTACTGGCAAATGCTTATTCTTATGTTGTTCTTATTGGCTGCGATCACCACAACCATCACTGTCAGGTCAAGAAAGAGCAAAAACAGGTATTTTGTTTCTGTACAGAGGCATGATAAAGGTCCCTTACCTTGGCAATCTTTTCCATAGTGGTTTGCACAGCACTGGGGTACCCAATTGGTTTCAAAGCATGTCCTCCTGCACTTCTTAAGCGAATGACCTGATAAAAGACGCAATCTGTTGCTCCCCCTGTGTGAAAGCTGCCACCCGAAAGTCTTCCTTTCATAGTGATTCCACGGCCTGGTGAAAACCGGATCTCTATAAAATGTGCAAGTCTGGGTTTCCCCCTATAGAAAAAAACACACACACTAGTTTTGTCTTTCTGTTTGGAACCTATTCCTTAGGGTGGAAATGCACGTTCCACCTGGTACAAGTTCCTGTTAGGACTTAGGAGCCCCCTTGCTGCCGTGGAAGAGGATGTGGCTTGCAGGGGAGAAGCGGTGGGCAGGCAGAAGGGCACTCCTCCCTCCCCCCACCTGCCACTTCCCCTCCTGACTCCCCTGATCCCGCCACTTTCCCTCCACCAGAGTTCTGGACACACATTTGCAACGGAAACACTCAAAGGTAGCTGGGATCACTCACATGGACAAGAGGAAATGTCTAAGCTGGCCTTGTCATCCATTGATCATTTGTGCAATTTATCCTGGCTGTGGGACTGGAGCAGCTCCGAGTGCCAGTGTTGCCTAATTATATTCGGGTATCGCACCAGGACTGGGAAGACCTGGGTCCAAATGCCCATTCGGCATTGAAGCTCACTGGGTGACCCTGTACAGCCACTCACTCTCAGCCCCAATCTACCTCACTGGATTGTAGTGAGGATACAGGGTGGGGGGAATCATGTTCGCCCCACTGAGCTCCTTGGAGGAAAGGCAGGATATAAATGTAATAAATAAATAGATCTGATCTAACCTTATTGTCTGAAAGTCCCTCCTAGAAGCTGCATGCGCACATCGGGGCCAGTGTGACAACATTTTCCATTACCCCCATCAGACAGATGATATTTCTTTAACACATGCCACTGGGCACGCTCAAGTGCAATGGAGCACACTCAATACTGCAACATCAATAATGCAACATTCCCTTTTTCTACCCACACTTCCTATAAGATTTTATTATTCATTCAAAAGATGGGCAAGATAATTCCTGGCCACCCTTAAAGGTGGCCTAAAAATAATTTTAAATCAATAAATAAAAGATGATCAGATTCTGTTCCATACAGATTCTAGTATGAAATAAGTCTGAAGCAAAGGCTACAATTGTGTTTATTAAGGGGAAATCTGGAGTAGTGCAAAAGCCCTGGAGGGAGGCAAGAAAAGAGCATGCTCAGCCTCTGCAACTGTAGCCAGCCAGTGCCCTTACCCTGCCCATACTGCTGTCAGACAAAGTTATCTTTATCCTGAAACAGCAACAGAAGTCAGGTGATGTCATGCATGTGACTGGACTCACCTGAGAAGAGGGGAAGGAGACTTTTTACCTCCTTATTTCAAGACAGTTGCCACAGCTGAGGCTAGTCCTATTGTTCCAGGTATCGAGGAGGTGTAACTATACTTTGTTTTGGGAACTTGATATATGCTGTAGTTTGGAGAGACAGCTGCTACAGGAGAGGTTGGTACATAACTATGCCGTAACCCATCAGAATTGTTTAAGTATGCCCAGCCTAAGAGCACATGCTGGAAAGGGGGTAAAGAATTCTGACATATACAGGAATTTGATGGCCTGGCCATTAGGGAACACTACCCCATCAGAATTGTTTGTGTGAGTCCAGCCTAATGGATTATGACAAAATAAGGAAATTTTATGATCTAGACATCAAAAAAGTTTACCCTGATATTGATACAGTATATGGCAGCAGTACAGAAAAATTATATTCAAGGACCATTTGAAAATATTACTGCTAAACAAATCTGATGGGGGAACGGAAAATGATGTTATGCAGCCCCACCATTAGAGATGTGTTGCTGGAAAGAAATGGGTGTATCACATAGCTTGCCTTGCACCCCATAAGGTAGCCTGCTGCCCTCAGGTGTGGTGGAGGACACTGACCCACACTGCCAGTGTTGAAATAAGATTCAAAGATTCATAGATCATAGAGTTGGAAGGGGCCTACAAGGCCATCGAGTCCAACCCCCTGCTCAGTGCAGGAAACTAGAGGAGGGGTCTCCCATCCAAGTCGTAACCAGGCCTGACCCTGCTTAGCTTTCCACAGACAAGCTGAGCCAGTGTGAGCCACAGGTCTGTTAAGATTCACCCGCCAGTCTGGTTGGCTTCTGTATATGGAATTGGGGGGGGGGGGCGCACCATCTTGTCCTTCGCTTCTGGCAGCAAAATGTCTTGAGCCAGCCCCATGTTTCTGAAGAGCTCAGCTTTGCTGCCTTTTAAGTATTCTTCTCACCATGACACTGAAAAATTCCATGTGCTTGACTGAAGTATATCAAGTAGAGGATTGAGGATGTCAGGGCACAATGAGCTTTTCTACGTGAGGCTGTTAATCAGCTGTATCTATTTTTGGTTTCATTGCAGAATTGAGATCTGAGCACTACACAAGAACATTTCCTTTCCTGCTTTTCTGCTACCTCTAGGTGGCACTGTGGTATAGCAAAAAAAGCACAAGTACACAAGTGAAAAAAGTGGTTTCTTTTGCTTTCACAATTAAATGTCACATTTTTAGTGCTCTAAAAAAAACCTAGCCCAGATGAAGTTCATCCTGATTGGCTGAAGACAGCTGGGCTACTGAAAGGAGGTGGGGGAAAGAATCTATACTGCCTGCCCGTGGCTTTTGGTTTTTGTTGTGGTCTGGACGTGAAGCAGCACAGAGTAGGGCTTTGGCTGAGGCCAGCCCTAAGAAGACTAACCCCCAGGTAAAGAGAGTAGGTTTGCCTGGGTAGTGATATAGTAAAGGAACTAGCTTTGTTGTTTTATAGCTCTACTGTGTATACCAAAGTGTCTCCCCACCTTTTCTCCTTCCCTCAATTCCCACCTTTTGTTGTAATCTGTTTACCTTGAATAAGCTTTCTTGGTTTTACCCCACACACGTGTGTGTGGTTCCTCTGTGGTTCAGTGCTAAATCCAGTGTATAGACCCAGGGCAAGGCCCTGAGAGAATCAGGTCAAGACGGCAGAGCTAAGGCTGGCAGTTTTGCACCTTTGATCTCTGGTCTTGAGTAAAGGACCGGTTGGCAGTCCTTCACAAAATGTAACCTCCTCGCTGTATGCCGTGGCTGTAGGCCCAGATTCTGAACATGTTAGATGGTCACATGTGTATATATGCCTGTACACTTTCACATGTGAATGGGGAGATATGTTAAGGCTTGGCACTCATAAAGTGGCTTATCATGACATAGCTAAAGCAAATCCTATTAACTCTTTACACATCCTATTAGCACTGAAACCGGACATCTACAGTAATTAATTATATTTTTCCATTGTGTTTACACTACTGCAATATGCTCTACCTTGGGTTGTTGGAGAAATCCACAACGGATTCAAAGGAGTTCAGATTTCTATGAATCTGACCTGTGGATTCTGCAGAGGACTGGCTTTTTCTGAGTCATGAGGATCCCTCGGAGGAATTGCGGACTTTTTTTTTTTTTACAGGAGTGGGGGATTTGCGCAAGTGTGCATTTGCAAACAGGAACGAAATTCTCGTACATCCCTGAAAAAAATCTGATTCCTTCTATGAACATTCCATGAAACAAAGAAGAAACGGATTTAACGAAATCATCTGCACATCTCTAGCTCTACTCTGAAGAGTATCAGAAATCATCAAATGATGCAAAATGCAGGCAGCTAGGTTCCTAACCAGTGCACAGTATCAGGACCATATTACACCTGTCCTAAAATACCTACACTGGTTGCCAATTGCTTTCCAGGCTCAATTCAAGGTGTTGGTTTTAGCCTTTAAAGCCTTAAGGGCACAACCCTATGCAAGTTTATACAGAAAAAAGGCCTACAACTCCCAGCAGGCAGCATGCTGGGAGTTGCAGGCCTGTTTCCTGTCTAAACTTGCATAGGATTGCACCTTAAATGGCTTAGGACCTGGCTATCTAAAGGACTGCCTGTCCCATTACGAGTCCTCTTGAGGACATCAGTACCTGCTGTCAAGGTTCCGCTACTGCAGGGACCCCTTGATCTGCCTTTGGGAGATCTCTGCCTCTTCCCAAAGCCTCTCCCTCTCTAGGTTATCAAGTCCTTTGCCTGCTTCCAGTAACGTGGGTGTAGGCAGTAGACGTGGTGAATAAGTCACTCCAAACTTTCAGGGTAAACAACAGCACTTTACTTATAATATTAGGGTTTTTACTTAATAGAGTGGTTATAATTCAAAAGCAAGTATGATAAAATAAAACAAACAAACAATCCAATGTTCTCTAGTATAACTTCAGACTACCTATTTCCTATGCAACCAGTTTCTCTTTCTCTTTCTCTGCTTCTCTCTGCTGTTTCTGTGCTTCTGCTTCTAGCTCTCTCCCAGCACACACTGACTGCTAGCTGACCACACCCCACATATATAGCCTTCCCAGGAATGGAAGGCTATAATCATGTGACCTTGAATAGGATATCTAATTCTTAACTTCTATTGGGTAACTTAAAACTCTCAAACTCCCCCTCCCATCCAAGTGTTTGGGCCTTCAGGCTTCAACAAACTGAAGCCTGTGTAGGCCTCAACAAACCCAATCCTGTGTAGGCCTCAATCCCTCACACCTGCCTAGGCCTGTTTGTCGGGGCCCCGCCCTCCTTGCTTTTAGGAAAGGTGTGAAGACAAAGGTTTTTCATTCGGCCTTTTAAATTATGTAGCTCTTTCAAGGTTTCATGAGTTTAACGTTCTTTTGATTGTGCTAAGGTTTCATTGTTTTAAATTGTTCTCCACTACCTTGATGGGTTTTTAGCAAATAAGGAAGTACATAATTATTAACAACAAATAAATAATCACATGTTTACAAGGAGAGTTCAGGTCAAACTTACCGATTCAGTCGTTCCCTGAGGGCAAGGGGGCTCAAAGCCACAGGTGCCGCATATAGAATTCTGAGAATTATATATAGAAGGAGGGGGGAAAAGAAGACAAAGATATAACTAACAGTTGCCATTTTAATTCTATTAAAGAGAGCTTGCCTTGCCAGAAAAGACAATAGCTGAATTAGCCACCATAGCTCTCCTGAGAAAGTTCCATCGCTTTTAATATACATCTTTGCCTTATACTGTGTAGTCTCCCCATGAAGGCTGGGGGTTCAGAGTAATGAACCTTCCTAATCATCTGCTCCCGTCAGTGGTTCATGCCTTGGTCTCCTCTCGCCTAGACTACTGTAATGCGCTCTACGTGGGGTTACCCTGGAAGACGGTTTGGAAGTTGCAGCTGGTACAGAATGCAGCCGCTCGCCTGGTTAAAGGCTGCCGCCGGCGTGATCACATCACTCGGGTGCTCAAAGAGTTGCACTGGCCTACCAGTTGTTTGCCGAGCCGAATTCAAGGTGTTGGCGTTGACCTTTAAAACCCTGTACCCGTTACAGATAAACCCAGTCCAGTTTATCTTAAGGAGCGCCTCCAGCAACATCAAGTAGGCCGCTCAACAAGATCCGCCACGGATGGCTTTCTCCCTGTCCCATCAGCCAGAGAAACCAGGCTGGTGGGGACTAGGAGGAGGGCCTTTTCTGTGGCAGCCCCCAATTTATGGAACTCTCTCCCCAGTGACCTCCGCCATGCCCCTTCCTTGATTAGCTTCCACCGGGCATTAAAAACGTGGCTTTTCAGGCGGGAATATGGGGTGGGTTAGGATTTTTAAGTTTTGTACTGTTTTTGATTGTGTTTTATACTGTGTGTGTGTGTGTCTGTGTGTGTGTGTCCCCTGTATTTTATTGAACTGTACATCGCTCAGAGTGGCCGGATGTCTGGCCAGATGGGCGATTCATAAATATAATAAATAAATAAATAATGGGAGTTCATAGTTATGGCATTTGTGCAATACTATTGTCAGTTGTGCTGCACTGGGGTGGGCTTCTTGCCAGCAATGCTGGCTCCAGGGTTTTGAGGGCCCCTGGGCAAGGCACCCTCTGTGGGGGCCCCTCCCTAGAGAGTCTGCCTTCTCACAAGCTGCCATTGGTCCTCATCCTCTTTCTCATCACTGCTAGCACTTGCTCGCTTGGCAGACAGAGAACCAGCGAGCAACTAGACATCTGCTGCTGCTGCTGCTGCTGCTTCTCACCACCACCATTGCCTGGGCCAGAACAGAAGGCAGGTGAACAAGCAGGTGGCAACGGTGAAGAGGAGGAGGAGCTCCAGGGGACTCTTCTTGTCAGTGGGTCCCTGCTGGGGCCCACTGATGTTGGCCCTTGATGTTGGCTCTGCTTGCCCGTATTATCTTCTGTTTCCTGTGCTTGCCTCAGATTACTTCAATTGGGCGAGTTTGCACAACAAGACAACCCAGCCTGCGAATAAGCTATGCAGTATGGCTTGTTCGTGAAACAGCGGTGCGCCCAGCAGACAATCAGGCTCCCCATCGGTTCTCCTGTGGGTATCCCAGGGGACTCTGCAGCAGGATGGACTCTCCATCTTGCCTCCCTCTCCCCATGCTGGCTGCAACCCCTTCTGCACTTGCTGTGGCTTCCCCCCACTTCCCTCCCTTTCCCCCTGGAGATTGCTTTTCAGGATCTCTGAGTAGACAGCCAGTGACAGCCCCTGTCCAAAGTGCCCAAGTGGCACATTGGAGGGGCTGTCACTGGTTCACCACGTTTTTTCGCACCCCTAATGTGTGCAAATATTTTTGTAATTGGGGGGGGGGAATGTTTTTGCACAAGTACAGAGGTACGCACTTCCGTGGGTCCAAAATGGGAAGCCTCACCTGGGCAATGTCCTGGAAGGTGGTTGCTGTCAAAATGCAGCAGGCACCAGCCATGGACATTGACCCAGAGATGCTGCAAATATGGTTATTTTTTATTTTGCCTTTCCCTGACAGCTGACAAAAGGCAAGCTGTCAAGGGAAAGCAAAGCCACGGGTGATCTTTGCTCATGAAACAGGATGGTCAGTAGATCACCCTCCTTCACAGTGAGATCCTCTGCTTTTTTTGGCTGGACCTGACTCTTCTCAGTGTCCTGCATCTTTTTCACAGGTTCAGACGACATCATGGGTCCACAACCCCTAGTACAAGCAATGGGTTGTCAGGTGGCTTGTTGCCCTCAAACAAGTCATCCTGGGGGAAGTGGTCCAGGTCCACAGAACACGACAGCCCACCATAGCTGGTTTCCCGCAATGGGTTCTCTCTCTTACTATACACCCTCTTACTGTAGTATAGGTTAGTGCAGTGTTCTCCAACCTTTGGGTCCCCAGATGTTTTTGGCCTACATCTGGGGACCCAAGGTTGGAGAACACTGGGTTAGTGTATTCTAAGAACTGTAACTTTCTCAGGAGAGACCCTGAGTCTCATTTAGGCTTTCTTAATTTCATTGGTAGGGAAATTTCAGTACTACTGAATTCTAAATAAAGGGGGTGGCTTCTTCCCCTACTTTTTCACTCCCCCCCCCCAAATATACAAAATATTCATATCATAGAGCTTTAAATGGGGTGGCTTTTTTGTAGGGCTCTCTTAAATGAGATTGAACTATCAGAAGAGGAAGTTTATAGAAATCAACAAGAGAGTGTATTTAAAACAAACCAACCAAGCACTCACCACTGCCTCAACAGAACGAAACTCATCACAGCGGGATCCCAAGTCTGAAGGTTCTAGCAGATGATCAATACCATAAGCGATGCCCACGTTAAATTCCATATACCTCTGTACGATCTGTGCATTGTTATTGTCCACTAAGATGTCTCCCTACATGGCAACAAAGCAGAAGAATTGTACTAGAAGACAAAGAACTGGTTGTTTAGTTCATTTATTTGTTACATTTCTATCCTGCCTTTTTTCCTCTTGCAAGGAACCCAAGGTAGCTTACACTGGTCATCCTCCTCTGTTTTATCCTCACAACAACCCTGTGAGGTGGGTTAGGCTGAGAGTCAGTGACTGGCCCACAGTCACCCAGTGAGCTTCATGACCAAGTGGGGATTAGAACCTGGATCTCCTGAGTCGCAGTCCAACACTCTAACCACTACACCACGCTGGCTCTCAAACCAGTACAGTAATACCTTGGATTGCAAGTAACTTGGTTTGAGAGCATTTTGCAAGACAAGCAAATTTTTAAATATTTATTTAATATTTTTTTTACTTGATATACAAGCAACGTCTTGCAATACAAGTACTGTAGTACGGCTTATATTAAAAATCTCTGTACAAATTTTTTTGGGGGGATTTCGTTTTGATATAAGAGTGTTTTGGATTACAAGCACATTTCCGGAAGGAATTATGCTCTCAATCCAAGGCATCACTGTATGTGAAATTTAGCCCTGCCATCTTCTGCATCTTGATCCTTGTTGGCCTCTTAGGCTTGCTAGATCACAATGTTGAAGTGACAGTAAAAATCGTAACTGGTGAAATTGCCCTTCTGTGCAAAAAAGGTACAGCAGCTCCATCAAGGCCTGGATTGTAGACATAGCAGCCTATATGCCTCTTGGCTCCTGGACCCACAGTCCCCACCAGTACAGACCTTTCTAGCCTGTCCACCATCGTGCTCCTCAGGTTCCTACACCTTCCTGTTAGTTCCACTTCCTCCTTGACTCCTTTCTTTGTATTTTCATCCTTAGCAGTTTCTTCAGGTCCCTGCTTTCCAGTCCAATGCCTACTTTGTCCCACTTCCTCTAGCCACCCCGCTTCTTGGCCTCCTTCCCTAGTACTTCTATTTCCTTCTGTACAGCATACAGCCGCTCCTGAGGAGCTGTGAGGTTCCTTCAGAGACCTCTTATCTCATTCCTTCCTTCTTGCCTCAGTCAGCTCCCCCCATCTCCTTTGCCATTTCCCTTCTATTCCACCTAACCTGCTCTTAGGTTCCCATGCCTACTTTGCACCCTTCTTTCAACTATCTCCACGTCCCTGCCCCTTAACTCCCCTAACTGCTGGGTCCTCTTCCCAGTTCACAGCCTGTCCCACAATTCTACTCCTGTCCATAGGGTTTGTGCAGGGTTTTAATCTTAGCCAAGCTGACAACATTTTCTTCTCTCAGAGAATCTAGACTGTAAACATTCTACCACCTTCCCCCCCCCCCCGCCCCAAAAGAAGCTGAAATGTTTGATGGTATTCATGTTCCCTGCTATCACACAGGTTCAGCCAATCTGTGTTAGAGGTCTCATCAACACAAGCACAATACAATACAGATGTATTCTGAATTATGGATGGATCCATAAATAAATATGGATGGATGAATATATATCCATCCATCCATCCATCCATCCATCCATCCATCCATCCATCCAAAGCATTTCTGTCCCACTCTTCAGTCAAAAGATTCTCAGAGTGGCTTAAGAATCAATCATCGGATCGGACATCCCTCCCTCAGGCTCACAACCTTAAAAGATGTGAGACACAAGGAAAGGGATTGGGAAGGAGGAGGGGAAAACAGCATGATGATTGATTTGCCCAGATGGATGGGCAGTAATATATAAATTTAACTCAGGTTTGCATTGCATCTCTATTGTCTATCTGGGCTGACCTGCTCTTTGCTGGCTGGTTTCTCTTTTTTCCTTCTGCTGTTCTGCTGTTTCGCATCTGTCATCTAAGATTTGACCTATGCACAACATTTTGATCTAGGGTTTTCTTGGGGCGGGGGAGGGGGAAGTTTAGTGCAAAATCCACATTACCTTGATTTAGGGATGTATGGGATTTGTTAAATCCATTCCTTCTGTGTTTCATGATTGTTGGGTATCTTTCGTTCTGTCATCCACTCACTGACAGAATCAGATTTTGGGGAGAATTTTGTTCTACTTGCACTAATTCACATGTGCACTAATGCACGCTTGTGCAAAGGCACTAGTCTGCATTAACTAATACACATCAGTTAATGTGAATTTGTGGAAATCTCCCCAAAATTGGGGGGGGGGAATGAAAAAATGTGCAAATCCACCCCCCATGCGCATTTTCACACTGTAGCCTATAGGGGGAAAAGCATATTTTTGGTCGGTGTTTTTTCTTCTTTGTATTTTTGTATGACTAAATTTGCATACAATTCCAAAAAAGGGGGGGAAAAAACAGTCTGCAAATCCACAGAATCTGTGTGACTCAGAGTCAGAAAAGCTGGTCTGGTGCGGAATCAGTGGGTGGGATTAACAGAAATCCAAACTCATCTGAATCTGTTGCGGATTTCTACAGCATCTCTACTGATTATAGTGGGGAAACAGGTACAAAATATGGTAATATCTATATTCACAATTCCCATGTGGGAGGCCTGGCAGTAGTTTTTGTAACTCTCCACAAGTGGTTTTAAAGCTGTGGTTTTGCTGACACAACTGCAAGACCGAAAAGGGGGTTTGTTTCTTTCGTTGCTTAAGGCATAGGTATGAAAATCCAAATAGGTCATCTCAGCTTTTTGCTGTATGTCGCCTGTGGCTGAGTTTCTTCCCCGAATTTTCAAAAAATAGCCTTGAAGGCTGCCATTGAAAGTAGAAGAACAACAGGAGGAGAGGATGTGGCTGCCCCTTTCTCTTCCTGATGTTTTTGCCTATTCAAAATCCCACCCCCAAACTGCTTGCAGGTGGGAAAGCAGTGTGTGCGTGTGCACACGCACACATGCGTGTGTGGGGGGGCTTTAAAAATGGAAAAGTCCCTAATTCAATCCCTTTGGCCAACACATTCAAGCAGGGCAACAACAACAACAACACACACACACACGCCTCACATATATCAGATTTAGTGAAACGCTTACTTACAGCGCTTGTTTTGCTGCAGCTAAATGAGATGGTCGACCCATGCAAAGTCCTTAAACGACCGGATTCCGTCAGTTTGGAAGCCGACATCTAGGAACACACAAAAGGAAGCCACAATCAAGCAAGCTAAAGATTTAGGGCCAAACTAGATGTGTGTGGCGGCAACTGCATGTAGTTAAGCCTTGGGCTCCCTTGGAGGAAAGGAAGGATTATAAATTCAACAAACCAACCAATAGATAAAAATATTTGCCCTGTTTGCATGTAAAGTGGTGGTGGTGGTTTAATTCTCACATAAAAAGGAGCACAACGGGGAAGGGAGTGAAACCTCCTCCCCTCCCTTGCCTTACCTCTATGTGCTCCTCTGCTATACGCAGTTTCCACCCTTCCCTTCCACAGCTCTGATTCTGGAAGTGAGCCGGAAAGGAAGAAAAGTGCTCCGGAGATGCCAGCCAGGAGAGGAGGTTGGTTTCCACTTTCCTCTTCTGTGTGGTCCTTTGTGTGTGAGAAGATCCCCCTATCCCACTTTATATGCAAAACAATGCACAAATACAGGCTTAAGATACATACAACCACCTTACAAAAGTTTCCTTAAGAAATGAAATGATAAATACATGTCATAAAAATACACCATGAATGAGTTGGTGCCGAGTTCCACTTCTAAAAGAGCTTTCCTACATGAGCCATTTATTATGTGCTCATCTGCCTCGTCGTTCGTTCCCTACTCATGGTGGTTTATGGTTTCTTTAGATGATGTTCTGACCCTCTGGTTTCACTTCTGTGTTTAAATAACACTTTCAGTGAGTTTTTTAGAGTAGGAAAAAAAATGTGGTATTTATGAAAGTGAAAGAAAACACTTTTTTTCACCTGTGTTTTTGCACTATTCCACTATGCCACAGTGCAACCTAGAGGTTATGTAGCGGAAAAGCAGGAAAGGAGAAACTCTTTGCAGGATCCCAAAATCTTTTGGACCCATGGACACATTTGGGAATTTGCAAAACTGCTGTGAGCACCACCACAAAATGCCTAATCAGTGGATTGCCACTTTGGCATCTATGGATCTTAGTCTGTGTCTTCTTCAGCAACAACTGATACTACAACTTCTCTTTAATAAGGGATTGTCTAATTCAGCTAATTGCTGGCAGTGCAATACAGCTAATGCTTCTTTTAAACATATGTTTTGGCAATGTCCAGTAGTTGCTTCTTTTTGGGAGGAGGCTATTACACAGATAAATTTTGTACTGGAACAGTCATTAATATTCACTGATGTATATGCTCTTTTAAATTATTTACCTGCTTCACAGAAATTAACAAATGGTCAGCATAAATGGATTCTCAGCACCCTTTTGACAGCTAAGATTGATATTACAACATTAGAAGGATAAATACTCACCTTCTACAATGCAATGGACTGAACCTTACACCACTTCAATATTTGATTGGATGGCATATAGACCCCACCTTCAAATGGATACTTATTTAGATATTTGGTCCACTTTTGTTGAAGTCTATGTACCGTATATGTACAGTATAGCCTGAACCTCCCTCACCTATCCCACCACTGATTAGATGTTGAAGTTACCAATTAATCAACTAAAGTTGATTAACTAAAGCTTTAGTTGATTAACTGAAACATTAAACCAAATACAACTTGTAGCCTGGTTTAGATTAAAAGGGTACTGTTCATGTAAACACCAAAATATTTGATCACTTCCATCCACCGCAACTTTTCTATCAGAGAGGCATGTTTCCTATAGCATGGACCACAGCAAGACCATTCTAGAAAGACATTTAGAAAGCTTGTGGTTTTCTATTGCTCAGCTTACCCTCATTTCCCTTATCATGTGCCCTTTGAGATAAGCAACCAGCTTGCTCCGGTGGTCTTTATGATACAGCCATTTTTGCATATCCATAGGAAGGGAATTAAATGCCGCATCCGTAGGCCACAACATGGTGAAGGGTTGGTGAAGGGTATTGTTAACCAGGTTAAGAAGTCCTGCCTTCTGCACAGAGACACAGAACAAGGTGTATGAAACAGGCATAACCACAGTAAAATGCCACAGTGGTACACATGCCATATCAGTCATAAATCACTTATGGAAAACTGGGCATCCGAAATAGGAAATCTCCATAATTAAAAGGCAAGGAACTTGTTGCAACACAAACCCATGCATGTCTACTCAGAAATACATCCCACAGTATTCAATGGAACTTATCCCATAAGTTTGTTTAGGATTATAGCCTTAACCCCCACATTACCTGTCCCGAAAGATCTGAGCTCTGCTAAACATTTTAAGGCCATGCAAGTGAAGGGATTCAGACTTCATTGAGAGTCTCTTTGGAAGAGCTTTTTGCTAGGCCAGCGAGAATTTCTTGTTGATAGTTCAGTAGTTGGATTGTTTAGCAATTGATAATGTACATTTGTTGCAGTTTTATTGGAATTTGTTTTATCCCTGCCAATTATATTTTCGCGGGCTTTTAATTGTGAGCAACTCTGAGAGCCTGGCTGTAAAATAGGATATAAATTTGAAAATAAATAAATAATAAAAGTTATGATCTTGCAAATGCTTAAGGGCAAAGGTATGTGTGAAGATAATTACACACATACACACACAGAGAGTAAACATCTTAGGTCATCCTATTTCATTTCATTCATCTTTTGTTGAAATCTATGTATAGTTGCTAGAAAGTTGTATGCATTTCATTCAAATCCATGGACGTATATTAAAAAGATGGAAAAAAGAAAAAAAAAGGGGGGGGTGGAATTAGGTGCCCATGGGCACCACATTGGGGACTCCTTGGTGGGTGCCACTGGAGCTGTGTTGGGGACCCCTGGCTTAGGAGGGTTGGCATACATCTAGAATTAGAGAACAGGGCACCTCTGTCTGTGCACATGCTCATCCCAGGAATTTATTTTCTCCACCAGATCTAAGCTTACATTCCTCACACACACAAATCTACCCCTGGTGTACCCCCAAATTTTCTTAGTTTCAGCAATTTTTTTGGTCTGAGGGAGGGGGAAAGAGCCTGTATGTTTTTGCTATTGTCAAAAAATTGGGAACTGGAAACTCTTGCCAATCTAGTGCAAATCCCCCAGAGATCTCCCAGGAGATCCTGATCTACTTTCTGCCCACCTCTGGTAAATATGCTAGGTGTCTCAAAAGATTGCTGGAGGAGCAGGGCCATGCTGTGAAGCCTTTACAAATCTAGTAAAGGTGCAGTCCTATGCATGTTTACAGAAAACAGGCCTACAACTCCCAGTATGCCCCAGCCAGCTTTGGTGGCTGGGGCATGCTGGCCATTGTAGGCCTTTTTTCTGTCTAAACCTGCATAGGATTGCACCCTAAGCCACTGAAGCTAGTAAGCCACTTCAGTTTTCTAGAATGCCATATAGAGAACACTTCTACTGGGGACAAACATCTTTGTACCTAGGCTGCGAGAGCATGAAGATTGCCTTTTACACGTTGAATATCAAGGGTCAATTTTTTATTAAGGGCACAGTCAAATTGATCAAACCTCAAACCCCAGCTCTGAAATAAATTCTGAACTGAATTGGAAAATTACATTGTTTTGTCTTTTTTTTTTATTAGAGAGGAGTGTTTGTTTACAAGCACTGCAGCTGAAAAGGGTATGATATTTTACCTTTAGAAGCTTGCTGTAAGTTTTGTATCCATACGCCTCTGCAACCTCTGTGATACTTTTCTGGAAAGCAATCAGTCATAAAAGGGGTCATTAGAAACAAGGTCTCTGTATCACTAAGAAAAAAATTCAGATGCATAGTCCGCCAGCTGCTACAGCCAGGAGATCTTTCTTATGTCCACTACAATCTCAAGATTGTACACACAGTAATGATCCCGAACTGGCTGGCATTCATACTTCTAGAACAGCGTCATGTTATGATATCTGCTCATTATTAATGGCCATGAACTCACATACAGGCAGCAAAATAGCAGATTCCAATTTCAATGACACAAGAATTTCTCCTACTTCAGCCTTCCCCAAACCTGGTGCCCCCTCCAGGTGTGTTCAACTGCAACTCCCATCATCCCCAGCCTGCATGGCCAGTACTGGCTGTGAATGATGAGAGTTGCAGTCCAACACATCTGGAGGGCAGCAGGTTGAGGAAGGCTGATCTACCCACTAGGTGCTTTTATCTGTGAGTACATACTTTGGTGATCTATAGAAATCACATAGTAATGTGGAGAGACCTTTTTGACATGACATTGATCCCTGCCAGTTGGTTATCACTCAGATGATCAGCATCTCTCTGATGTACCTATCTCGTTTATGCTACGCAACGTTGCACTAGGAAAAGACGTGGCCTGGTGGACACAGCATTTAAAAATATTGGAACAATCTGCTATCTTCTTCTATCTTTGTCAAGAATCTAGCATACTTGATGGTGCTCTATTAATAATGAATAGGATTGCCAACCAACGCTAAATCTTACAATCCCGTTTCAAATATGAGGAATAAGATTCCTTGCGATTGCTGTGGATTTGCAAAGGAGACTAACAACAGCGCAATACTATGCAAGTCTACTCAGAAGTAGCTCCCATTGAGTTCACTGAGACTTGCTCAGGTAAGGCCACAATCCTATGCATGTTTAGACAGAAAAAAGTCCTACAACGCTGGGAGCTATAGGACTTTTTTTCTGTCTAAACATGCATAGGATCACGCCCTAAGGCAGTGTTTCTCAACCTTGGGTCCCCAGATGTTTTTGGCCTACAACTCCCAGCATGCCCCAGCCAGCTATGCTGGCTGGGGCATGCTGGGAGTTGTAGGCCAAAAACATCTGGGGACCCAAGGTTGAGAAACACTGCCCTAAGGGCTTCTCTACTTGAGGCATTTAACCTGCTCGTGCTTCTGGGTTTTTTGCAGGAGTAAAAGCAGGTCATTTACGTGTGGTTTTTTTTTTTTAAATTTAGCTGCCTTCCTATATATTCCATTACACAACCACAAGTTGGTGCTGCAGTATGACTGCAGTATAGCGGAATGGCGACAATAACAAGCCTTTCATTCGTTTGTTCCACATTTGAAATTTAATACCTGACTTTCCTCGCTCTAAAAAAAAAGCCTTAAAAATGGCTGCAAAACATGGGAGAGGCCCTGGAGGACGACAACATCATGTAAAGGTTGTGCAAAGTTCCATGAGTGAAGAATCACAAGTGCACAATAAATGTCTCGTGTAGAGAAGCTCTAAGTCTGTGCAGACTGCAGCATTAACTGATCCTCTTCCAGTTATGGATTTAGTAGGTTGGCATACATCTACCAAAAAACATACCACACACCAATTCTATCTCCTCTCCCTCTGAAATCCCTAAGCTACAGGGTGTTCCAGATGAGGCTTTTATCACATCACTGCCCTCCCTCATTCATGGAATTTTATGGGGGGGGACCAGATGACGTCCCCTTCCAGTAGTAACCCGCCCAGGTTTTCCCACTGCTACTTCTGTCTTTTTTCCTTATTGCAGAAAATCTGTTAAGGAAAAAGAGATGGAAGAGCTGACGAATGTCTACACACACACACACACACACACACTGAAGTGAGATGAATTCTGTAACCTAATATTGTCTTATTAGCCAGGACAATTCCTGGCTAATAGTGGTTAAAAAGTCTAGTTCAGAGCGGAGTATAAAAGTTGATAAGGGCGCAATCGTACGGCCCCCCGACCTTGTCTGGGGGGCCATAGGATAGGTCAGAGTTGCTGCTGGAACCTCGGAAATCCCTTCGGAAGTTGCAGCAGTGACTCTGCCCATGGAGCGCCCTCCCCGCCCAAGCGGTTCTTTCCGCACTGGTTAGGAACTGAAGACAGAAACCATCTTGGTACCGGTATGTGTGTGTGGGGGGGTGTTCCCGAGGGCAGAGAAGGGAGGAGTGAGGCATTGCTATTGTCCGTGGAATCCAGGTGGTGCCTCAGCCTCTCCTCTTCGCGAGGAGAAGAAAAACATTTAGATGACCAAAATCAGCTGTCTAAATGTTTTGGAGGGCGAGGGGACCGCGGCAGCAATCCTAGCCACCGCGCTTCTCCTGCCTTCCATTGGATGCCCGTAATCCTCTGAGTTCAGAGGGTTACGGGCACCCACATAGGATGGGGCTGCCCATCTTTTAAGACCCTTATTATTTTAGACATACCTCTGATAGGTTGGATGAAATGCTGCGATCCTGTAGGTCATATGGGATTAATATCTTGTCAATGAAATGTATGACACCATTTGTTCCAGTAGTACTTTCAATTATCTTTGCTTCATCATTTAAATAGACACTGTTCTGAGAAAGAATGGACATAATAAATATTGCCAATGAGATGCACCTTCTGAGAAGCACAATGTTACATGTTATGTACACAGCATTTTTTCTCTTGAGTAATCACCATGGGGAAAAACAACCACCCAATACCAAGAAAAGAAATACAATTACAGGAAGGGCTCTCCAGTCTTTTTGGGTCAATTGGCACATCTGGAATGTTGAGAAAATGTCATGGGTGCCAACATGAAATGGCTTCCCTGGGGAGGGGGGGTTTGCCCCTTCACAAAATGGCTGCCATGGCGGGAAGGGCCAGTCACAAAACACTCATTTCACAGCAAGACAAACTGGTGAGGCTAAAAGACGAGTAACTTACCCAAGAGCCTAAATACATAGCAGAGGTGGTGTCTGAGAGGCTCAAAATCTCTCATACATTCAGGATCCCCAACTCTCTTCCTCCTTCCCTCTCTCACCCCACACTTCCAGCACATAAGATCCATTCACTCCAGCCTGTCACTTCTCTTCTCTTATACTATCACTTCCTCCAAACTCTATCAGCACACCCAACACACACACACACACACACACACACACACACACACCTTTCCCACTTACTTCCCCCACTGGGTCACCCTACAAGCCTCCCTAATTCCTCCCACTGTTCTGCACAGCTCTCCACACACCCCAGATCTCATCTCCCCAATTCCTCCTCCCCAATGTCAGATTGCCCAGCCCTCCCTACCCCAACCTGAGCCAGCCTCATGGTTATCATGGAGATCATGACATCCTGAGCTGGCCCACACATGTCGATGCTGAAGTGCCCCAACACTTCCCCAAGGAAGTCCTCCAGTCCTGGAGTTCGCCAACACCACAATGGAGGAAAGCACAGCCAGCTCAGGCAGGGCGGCGGCTGGGCAGCAGGGTGGGTGGTACAACACCACCATCCCCAGCCTTCCTCTTTGGCTCAGCACTGGGTGCAGACCTGCAAAGCTTGCCCAGAGTGGAGGGGCCGTAGTCCCTGGCCAGACACGTTTTGCAGGGAGTTAGTAGTACTTTCAATGCCTGGGAACAGACAAAACTAGCTTCTAGAGCATGATCAATGTTGTCCAATTAGATATGCATACGGCACTAGCTGTTGGGGGCACCTATTCTTAATGCCCACTAAATCACTGGTTATAAGAAACACACACAACACACAAACACACACACACACAGCACATGTCTGGAGCAGTCTGCAGTTTTAAAATATTTGCTTTACATTTTTTATTTTTTAGCATGTTAAAGGACATGGGTGGATATCTACTTTTCCACACGTAGCTTTTAGAAAAGAAGTAAATAATGAAAGCTACCAGCCCCACAATAGCAATGTCACCATTTCAAGAACACATTCTTTTTAAAATCTATGATGATGATGATGATGATGATGATGATGATGAATCATCCTCATCATCAGCTTTGGAAACTGGCCACGTACTCCTTGCAGCACTGGTAAGAAACCTCTCCCCGATGTGGAGCAAACAAGTCCTGCTGGCCACTGCTTCTGAAATATGTTACACTGGCATGGTTATCAAGCTACTGAGGCAAGACAGGGGCCAATAGCACTGTAGCCATATGGGAGGAATCACTCTTGTTGCTGCACAGAAATAATTATATCTCTACGAGAGCCAGTTTGTTCTGTTTTCCCACCATGAAATAGATGGGCTAGAAGCTGCTTGAAAGGATTTGGGACCTTGTGGCAACTGGCGAGCCCCCTGCGGCGGAGGGGAGGGGGCACAGAATGGGCTGCTACAGCAGGAAAAAGGCTGAACAAGATGGAAACGGAGAGGCGCATACCTCTTTCACAGAAACCCTTATTTTGTGTCCAGACAAAGCTGTGATAGAATCTTGCGACTCCAAGTCATCCGACTGTAGCATCTGACAGCTGATCACGTGGTAGCGAAGCAAGTCTTTCATGAAGCCCTTCCCTTGCCATTCTGAAAACTAAATAAAACATTGTTGTGGAAGTCAGGTGCAGGCTCAGCGCCTTCCCAAAGCACTGAAGCCAGGTCAGGAGCATGAGATGAGTGTGCCCCAGGACAAAAACTTAGCCTGAGATGTCATCTGCTGCTGAAACCCAGTCCTTACTAGAGGAAGAGAAATAAAATGCCACAAAATAAAATGTAGAGATACTTAGAATCATAGAAACATAGAGCTGGAAGAGACCTTGGAGGTCATCTGGTCTAACTTGCTCGATACAGGCTCTGCAATTAGGATGCAGCTACAGCAATCCTGACAGATTGCTGTTCAGAAACTGCTTAAATATCTCCAGTGAAATATTTAAGATGGAGAAAAGGCATCATCGGTCACATCAGCCAATCACATCAGCCTCGGTACACGCGGAAGAAAACCGAGCCAAAGCTATACACATACAGCAGAAATTCAGATTAAATCATACTCCAATATAGCTGGAACTAGATGCTCACACCTTAAAGCAAACTCAGGAAAACCCCTGTTTAGCTGAAAGAGTTTTCCCTCTCTAGTTAGAAGGGATTATTTTAAAGCCTTCATAAGAAACTCGTTCCGTTGTGTTAAACAGGCCCTAAAGAAACTCAGAGAAGCTCAAAGATTAAGATCGCTGTAGTCTGATGTTCAGAGTGAGACTTTCAAATTTCAGAAAAGTTGCTTACTGTGGTGCTAGTCTGTAGGTAGTCAACATGCGGGACAAAAACTGTGTATAGTCCTGATCCCATCATCTCGATAATGCCGTGGATCTACACCAGAGACACACGTCCAGAGAGATTAAAACAAACACCACAAAACAAAAGCTTGATGCTTTTTAAAAAACAAACAAACAAACGCTGGTGGCTGGATTCAGAGAAGCTCAAGTTGAACTCTGCTCACTCCGGGAAATTTGCACTTCCTCCCTCCTGCGGCAGTGGCTAAGAGCCACTTCTGAGGGTTGGGGGGACTCTCTAGAGCAGGGCTCTCCATCCTTGGGTCCCCAGATGTTGCTGGCCTACAGCTCCCAGCATACCCAGCCAGCATGGCTAATGGCAAGGGATTCTGGGAGCTGTAGGCCACAACATCTGGGGACCCAAGGCTGGAGAGCCCTGCTCTAGAATGATGTAGGACTTGGTCTGAGGGCTGCATCAGGAGGAGGAAATCAGTAAAAAAAAATCAGAGGGACTCCCTTACATGAATGGAAGTGGTAGAAGGGACTTCTGGATCCTAGCCTGGATCTTTTTCTTTTAAAGAACAGTCATCATTTTGATACATACCCTTACATATTGAAAGAATTCCGATGCAGCTTCTTTTGCAAAGAGCTCCTAAAAAAAAGAACACAACAAAAATCTAACATTAACGGCGAGTCTCTGTTTAAGAATCTTAAGATGCAAACAGAGAAAGGACATTTATAACCCACTTTTCACATTGCAATTTTAGACATGGGAATAGCTTGTGAAAATTCTCCACTTGTAAAAAGATAACAGGGAGAGAAAGCCAGACATGTCGCATGTCATGACTGGAGTCATACGCTCTGGGTTTGAATTCTCTCCTTGACTTGAATCAGTTGGCTAGAGAGTTTGCCAGGACAAAGTGCAGTGACTTCTCCTCAGACTGACCTTGCCCTCAGTACCAAAACAAGCCCCCCTCCATAGTCCCTACAGGCTCAGAGATATGCAAGTCCATTCCATCACTCTTCCTAAACAGAAAGGCCTTTGAATAACAATTATAATGGTAGCGTTTGAACAATTCTGGATAGCATCTCCATTTTAACAGTGAACACCCCAGATAGCAATACAGGAAGTTGTTTGTTTTTCTTCACTTTCCTTCAGATGACTGTCCAATGACTTATGGCTAGAATAGAAATCTGTGTCATTATATTTAACTTATGGGGCCTTTTTGTAACTTCCACACTTGCTCTGCAAAATCTTCTTTGATCCTAGCTTGCTGCTTCTTCAGAAGAAGGGGCATCTGCAGTACTACCATGAGAACCAGTTTTGGATATGCTCTGATGTTAATAGGGAATTCATAGGTCTTAGCTTTTACATTGTTGCCCCGGAACCTTGGGATGGGTTGCGCTAAAGGAAATTTAGTCCCAACAGAGTATCCTTTACCTGCCAGACAGTCCTCGTGCATGTAAAGCCATCTCCAGTTCCCCACAAACACATGCAGGTTCGATTCCCAGTAGCAGATTTAAGGCAGATAGCTAGTGGACTGCAGCCTCCATTGTTCTGGCAAGAAGAATCAAGTGCATATTAGTCAGCCTGCAAGTTTAAATACTGTGTCTATTGGGAAAACCATAGAGTTGGAAAGGATCTCTGATCCCCTCTAATCCACCCGCTGCTCAATGCAGGCTCTGCACTGCAAGGCACAGATACAGCATCCCTGACAGATGGCTGTCCAGCTTCTCCTTAAATACCTCCAGCAAAGGAGAACCCACCACCTCCTGAGCCAACCTGTTCCACTGCTAAACAGCTCTCACAGTTAGGAAGTTTCTCCTCATGTTAAGCCAAAATCTGCTTCCCTGCAATTTCTTTCCATTGGTTCTAGTCCTGTCCTTTGGAGCAGTGTTCCCCAACCTTGGGTCCCCAGATGTTTTTGGCCTACAACTCCCAGCATGCCCCAGCCAGCTACATCTGGGGACCCAAGGTTGGGGAACACTGCTTTGGAGCAACAGACAAGTCTGCCCCATCTTCTACATGATGGCCTTTCAGATACTTGAAGCTTCCTCACCAGTGTCCATGGTGAAGTTTGAGGGAAAGAAGCGAGGAGGCCGGCTGGCATCCAAGTGACTGGCTTCAGATAGCTGGCCCTTGTGGGAACTCCAGGCAATAATTACAGATATCACTTGGGTGTCACTGAGCGGGATCATGACGACTCCCACGCAGGAGCGAGGATGCTGTGGGGGGTGTTTACAGCAAGAAGCACTGGCTTAGACCAAACAGCCTCAGGTGACATGGGCTAGGGGCTTCATCATGGGTGCACCTTTAATGTAAAGGGGGGCACTACCAGTATGTCTGATTTACAAGTTTGGCTTCCCTCTTATATGAGTGAACCAAGACAAAAGCACAGCAACTCTCATGTTGGAGCTAAAGCCACAGCTGGAAATAATGAGCTCCAAGGTCACACTTAACCACACCAGATGAGATGGGACACAAAGGAGTCAACAGGTCGCCGTCTGAGGGTGGAAAACACTTGGAGGGAGCTGGGATGAGAAGGCAGCCTGTAACAGCGAGGCTAGCGTCGACATGCATGTTGCTAGGCTGACTTGGGGATAGCGACCTGGGGGATAGAGCGGGTGCAGATTTTCCCTCTCTGGCCATGCCGCTCTGTGGTATTTGTGCAGAAACAATGATGAGAGGGCTGTCCCAGATTCGGATGACATGACAAGCCATCGTTGTAAGAACACAAACCATTGTTCCTTATCGTTGTTTCTGAGGACAAAACAGACCATTGTGACTCACAACGACCTGGGTTCGGACGACACAACAAGCAACGGTTGTCTGTTATCTTTGTTTGCTTGTTGTGTCATCTTAACCTAGTCAATAAAAACTTTGTCTAGAAAAGCTCCAAGACTCCATGATGTAACAATACCATACAGAAAGCAAATCACTGAAGAGGAAATGCTGTTTCACTAGATACAACTCTACACAACATTTAGTAGTGGTTTGTACAGGAAGGGTATTAATGCAGATTGTTGATACTTTGACTGGAGTATCTGATTAGCACAAACAAACCTCCTTGCAAGGATCGATGCGTTCGCAGTCTTTGCCATCACCAGTGTATTTGGGAAGACAGTTACAGGCAATCTGTGTGAGATAATACAACAATGCACAGTCAACATATTACATTCAGTTCCAATAATGTAAGTACGAGCACAAGAGCAGCGCTAGATTTTCTGCCTTGGAAATAAAAAATAAAAAAAATGAAGATAGGCAGAGCAGGGGGGCAGCAGCTGTTTCTGCTGTTGGATAAACAACAGGGGAGAGCAAAAGAGTGGGTGAGAGAGAGCGCGCGTGCATGTGCAGGCACCATCGTGTGCTGCTACGCCTCCCCAGTGAGAAACAGTGCCATCGGTTGCAAGAATGCTGCAACCATTTCAATAGTCTTGTGAATAAGTGAGTGAGAGAGTGAGTGAGTGAAGCCCAAGCTCTTAAGTCCATCAGGCTTTTCAGCTGGACAAACATAGGAGCACTTGCCACATGTTAATGTGTAGACCAGTGTTCTCCAACCCTGGGTCCCCAGATGTTTTTGGCCTACGGCTCCCAGCATGCCCCAGCCAGCGTAGCGTAGAACACTGGCGTAGACTCTGTGTGTGCACTGCAGAGGGAGAGGGGGCTTTATTGGGTGGATCATCCCTCTTCCTGCTCTCCAAGGGTTCAGCTCAACCTGCGCATAGTTTCTACATGCATCTAACTATATGCACACTTTGGGCTCTTTCAATCCTGGCAGCTCTCAGGTAGAGGGAAGGGGGATCCATGCCCACGGGAAGCCCCAGTCAAAGATGCTAGGCAAGACACCCTGCCCACCTCTCCATCAACACTTCCCATGCCACCTCTTCACCAAACAGGTGAAACTCAGACAAGGAAGAGGTGCGTTTTAAAAGATATTGTCGGGCAGCTGCTGTCTACCCAGTAACCATCCCTGCTGATGAGCCAGCCTACCTCCATCCCTACCACAGCTTGAAGCAGAACACCACAGCTACCTTTACGGCACAACCCATGGCTTGTTGCAGGGTTCTCTGGGGTGGTTTGGAAGCTACCCCCTGCCGCACACCTTGCCAGGTTTGGATGACACGGCAAGCCGCGTGCCGCAAGGGTAATTAGGCAAATTGTGCGGCATGCACCTGGCACGGGACGGAGTGGGGAAAGAAGCCACCATGGCTTCTTCTCCCTGGTGATCGTGCAAACCTGGCCATTCAGTCTCACTTAAGTAGACATGCACAGGATTGACTGTGAGACTAACAAGTGCTACCTTAAGGATGTAAAAAAAGGAAAAATCAGTATGCATTTATTTTTACTCTATTTCCCTGCTATAAAGATACTGGGCTTAGTGACTGTGCACACTGAATATATAGCTAAGAGACTGAAAGAGAGAGAGCAAAGATGCAGTCGCTATGGCTGAACTGTTCACTAGGACCTCAAACTCCTAGCATTATTTCTATGTGTGATGGGGATTTATCTCAAGCAATTTTCCTGGCAAATTCAGCCGCATCTTTTAGTACCATTTTTTCAAAGTGCTGACTTAGAATTCATTACAGAAAGCAAATCCTTTATGCTGAAGAACAGAGGTAATGGAGTATAGGAAAACAATTTTCACCCAAATGGCTCAGGGAAAACTAACATGCCCCCATTGTCAGATATTAAGAAAAATAGAATTTAAGATTACATTTATATGAGGCAAGACAGAGGACAAGCTGTGGATCTGGATACCAGGAGATATTAATATTCCAGTGTTAGATAATATGGATTCTACTACTTCCCCCCAGAAAAATAGATGTAATGACAGAGTGAGCCCCAAAAGCAAATGAGAAAATGATTTGCTTACCAAACCTGGGCCTGTTTTAACACACTCCGCATATCGGTGGCATCCTCCATTCTTCTCTAGGCACCTATCAATTTCTGTATATGGAAGAAGAGATGTGAGTTATCAATCAGCGTATACAAACATTCTTTCAGGGTGTTTCCACTGAAAAATGCAATTGCCTTACAAAACAAGTTCCCAGCATGCCAAGAGACATGAGCAGACGGTACTGGGATCAAATAGTTGAATACTGTGAATTGGTTTGGAAACTGTACTGGTGAACAAGAGTGAACCAGAGCAAAAAGGGTGCGTTTTTGGTCTTACAGAAAACATTACCCTTCCCCTCCAACACCACCAACTCTTTATGCCAAAAACGTCCCCAATGAAAATTCAATACAGCCCTGTGAAGGGACGTAGAACTCCATAGAAGATGTCCCATCCAGGCCTCCCATAGACAAAGCAAGAGTCTCAGCAAACAGCTTTTATTGCAGTAATTCCCCTCATGAGCAAACAGCTCTCACAGAGGCAATAAATGTTCAAATAAACCAGTCCAGTTTTATAGTCCCAGGCTATAAATCCAGCCCTCCAGATCATGAACAGAGTGCAACACGCCCAGTGCTGCTGACCAAATCAGTTCACAACGTTCCTATTTCCAAGTAGGTGTGAACCTGTCCAGGATGGTGTTGCGTTGTCTCCTACAAGGGTTATGGGGAGCTACAAAGGTTTATATACAGGGAGTGGCTACAAAGAATCGCTATTTGGCACGGAAATCGGCCCCTCAACCAGTGGCTACACCTGACGGGGCGTTTCTGTCCTGTCCTCTTCTGCTTGCAAGGGACCAAAGGGGCCATCCCTGAAACACCCTCTCCTGCAGAACCGCCTCCTGCTGCCCCTGTTGCCAGGGGTGATGTCCCCAACTGATAAGCAGGAGCCTCCATCAAGGTTGAGTCTTCCAGCTGAGGAGAGATGTCCGTATTGGCCTCCAGCGCCTCACCCTCTCCCCTGTTCGCTAGGCAGTGGAGGCCTGGCAGGACTGAACCAGTCAAGCCTCTGATTCCCCACAGCTGGGCCCAACTCTACCACCTCCCCCCCCCCCCCCGGGTCCGAATCTGTGCCTGAAACTGAAACTCCCTCCGAACTGGGGCAACGTCCCACAGAAGAGGCTTCTATGATTACTGCTAGAACAGGCTTCACCTTCCAAAATGGAACACCCATGCCTGCTGCTACACAATATTTAAATTGGCCCCACTAACCTATGGGACAAAAATTGGAATTGGTCCAAATGGCAAGCCCTGTGAGCTATCCTAATAGCAGATGGACCAGCACCCTCGCCATTGCCTCACAATCACAACCACATCCCTTCTCCCTGACCTAGGCACGATGTAGCCAACCATTTGCCCAGGAGCAGTGGTGGGATGCGGGATGTGCAGAATAATGTAAGAGAGTATGTAGTAGCTAGCTCTTCAGGGGGTTGTCTCTGACTGAGACCACAAACTCCTTTTTATCATGCCATAAATATTTCTTTAAGTTTTAAAGTACCCCCAATAGGTCAACTTATACATCTACATTCATCCACTTATTTTGGCATTTCATCTTCTCAACACCAGCTGCCCACTATTTCACCTGCTTCATAACGCACGATGCTCACCCCGGCATATAGTTCCGTCTCCAGCGTAGCCTTCTTTACAAGTGCAGGTTCTTCTACCAGCTTCAGCTTTAGTACAGTTGGCATGTTTGGAGCAGCCACCATTACCCACTGCACAAAGATCTATTTCTGTGCGGCAAAGTGAAACGAAGCTAGGTTATAACACGTGATGACAACGCATACATATGGCACGCAAGCTTCATGAACTGCTGACCCCATGGCAAAGACTACGGCTTGGATCCTAACCTTCCTTTCCTGATGGGAAGAGAGCTCACACTCATGGAATGGGGCTTTCCCTCCCCACTTCCTTCTGCAACCCGCTCCCCATTCCCTGAAGATCTGCTCCTGGGATTGGGGGACCCTGGAAATGGTGTGGGAGGAGGAGCATTGGTGGAAATCCCGCTCCTTACATGACTGGAGAAGCAAGTTAGGATTCCAAGCCTCTGTTTTGCTTATAGAGCATAATCTTCCTTAACCAAATTGCCAGGGGAGCACAGCAGGTGTGCTTTTAATGCACAACTTCATTGTTAATGAGCATACCAGGAGACCTAGATAAAAAAGAATTTCAGAAGACTAACGCTCAAAGAATGGCAGCTGATCAATAAATACAGTCGTGTACAAGATCAGAAGAAGCCGTTATTTCTTCTTAGAAGTGAACATTCATTCTCAGATGTTAGCTTGCAACAGATGAATGCAGACTGAACCAAAGTTTGACAACTTCCTGCCTATCAGCATCAGATGACTTGGATTGCCCTTTGGACTGCAGACCTGGCCTTGTGTAAACTGATTCAAGCTGGGCAACTTGTTGAGTGGCCTTGGCTTGGAGCCTGGTGTCTGGAGAACAAATTGCCCCAAGTGTTTTGTTTTACAAGGCCTGCGTTAATTGGAAAGGAATTCCAGAAATACAGAAGGATGTGCGATGTATTATGAGAAGGAGTTTGTGTGTGGGTCATTGTCTTGGTTAGTTACCTTGGATATTTCACTGGATAGGCTAAAGTTTTGAAGAAGGAGGAGGAGGAGGAGGACGAGGACGAGGAGGAGGACGAGGACGAGGAGGGAAGGAAGGAAGGAGAAAGGCAGAACCGGGGTGGGGGCTACCTGCTTTCTTTGCCTGCTTCTGTAATCGTAGTAAGAGAGAAAGGAGGCTAGCTCTCCTAGAGTTTTTCTACAGATTTTTATATAACTATCTTAATTAAATTCCTTGTAAATATTCATAACTACATATAATAAAGAATCAGCGGTGGCTGGTGCATGCTGGGACTGTTGGGTGGGCAGACAGAAGGGCCACTAAATACGGTCAATAGACCAACCAGATCTAGTGTTATTCCCAGCTTCCTCCCTTCCAAAGACCCTGCAGACACTTAAGCTGTCCATTATAATTAAACTGAGGCAAATGGGCAAGTCACTTGACAGAGATCACAAGCTCTGTCAAGTGACTAGAGTGCAAGTTTTTTCTACACAAGGCTGTTAATCGGCTGTGTCTACTTTCGGTTTTATCACAGAATTGAGATTTCATAGATCATAGAGTTGGAAGGGGTCTACAGTGTGGCGTAGTGGTTAGAGTGTTGGACTGGGACTCCGGAGATCTGGGTTCTAGTCCCCGCTCAGCTATGAAACTCACTGGGTGACTTTGGGCCAGTCACTGCCTCTCAGCCTAACCTACCACAGGGTGTAAGAGTCGGGGATAGTAACCCCTGAGTTCCTTTAGAAAAGTGGTTAATGAAAAAATAATAAAAACAGGTCCAACCCCCTGCTCATGAGGACTGGGTCTCCCATCCAAGTAACAACCAGGCCTGACCCTGCTTAGCTTTCCACACTCAGACAAGCTGAGCCAGCGTAAGTCACAGCCTGTGATCCAAGCTCTGTGAGATCCAACCACCACCACCACCACCACCGAGTCCAGTCATTTTGGAGACGGTGCCTAAAGACCAGAAGTTAAGCCTCCAGTCACCTTTCATTTAATGCATTCCAATGGGTTTGCCAGTTTGGAAATGATCCCTAGAAACTGCAGTGTAAGCAATCGTAAGAGCTGCTCCCTAAAACCACTGTGTAAGCAGGTATTTTGATCTGGAGATAGTTCCCAAGAACAATTAATGTTTTCCTTTTGCCAGTATTTTGATTTGAAAATCTTTCAATGATTTCCTATGGCCATTCAGAATTAACCAATGCATTTCAATGGCCATTCCGTGCCTTTCTTTTTAATAGGTCCCCTCAAATCCTTTTGTTTTCAGTGGGTCAGCATGGGTAAAAGGGGTGCAAAAATATGGCCCAGCCATCTGGAATCAAACCTTAGCAGAGAAAGCTGGTAGGTATTGGACATGATGGTTTCATTTGGCTCTGGCTTCATTAGTCTGGTTTATTTTACTACTAGGCTTCATTCATCTCAGCCTGTTGTTATATTGTCAATTTTGTTTAAAAAACAACAACGCTAAATCCCTATTTTAAATGTATGGTTTTAAAAACATGATATGTATGCTCTGTGTGCATGCAGATGCTTAACAAAATTCTCCTTGGGCTGAAATGTAGAATTCATAATCTGCGTCTGATCAGCTTCCAGTTGATTGCTTTGAAGAAGCTGTTTTATGAGAAGTTGCACCTTATGCCAGAAAAATAAGGAGGCCTGATTGAAATGGAGCTGTTTCGTTTACTTTGAAAATTATTGCAGATTCCAAAGAGAATGATAACTGAAGAGGAGCTATTTAAGCTGTTATACATCAAAGTGGCATAATAATTTGATTAGCCTAGCACTAACTACTTGAAGTACCTGCTGTTTGCATAATTACAAATCATGCCAAGGAGCTGGGGGATGGGAGGTAGAGAGCAAAGTTATTTTGCTGTACCTTTACTTTTATTTTGATCTTTCATTTTTTCGGTGTCTTGTGAATTTGCATTTGGAGCACATCCTCTGCAATGCACATAATATTTTCTTTTCTATCATGTTAAGCCATAACGAAATGCATTTTCATGAAGGCATAGATATGAAATGATTGTTGGGAAAGCTTTTTCAAAGGCTCATATGAAATGTGCCTTTAAAAACCTCCCCCGTAGGATTCTGAAGAAACAGAAAAAGAAACACATTCTGTGAGGTCTTCGGTTCATTCCCTAAAATAGTCCTCTTGGCACGAAGCCAAACCATATAAGTGATACTTTCCTGCAAAAGTTCTGCCCACTCAAATCCAGGCCATTTCCCTTGGGATGCAATGCAACCTTAAGGCTGGTTCAGTTCCGGCATGCACAAAATCACTTAATTTCTCTCCCTTGGCTCACAGCTGAATGAACTGAACCTGTTGGGTCTAAGATTATATAAACGTTCTGTTGGTAATTTTTTATGTATGATGGCTCATTCACACACATAAGCCACTGCTTGAATGCTGAAGTTATCAAGGGATGAACATGCACATGTGAGCCAGCCCCAAGAATGTGTTACAACCTTTTCAAAATGAAACATATGATCATGAGTGGAAGTGGAAACCTGTGCTTTTACCATGTTTGAATCCTGTGCGGAAAGCATTTGCCAGAAATACCTGTGCAATGGGTTCCATTTCCAGTATATCCAGCAGAACACAAGCAAGTGGCTTGGGAAGTGGGAGAATCACTGACGCAACTGAAATGGAGTAGGAAAGGGTTGAGAATAGACACATGAAGCAAAAGGCACACACAGATTCAGTATGATACCGAATATTCATAGCAGGACTCAGGCAATTCAACCATCCTAGATCTCCAGCATTACTGGGTTTCCATTGGGTGATGAACCTCCAGGGTGCAGCATCACTTGCAGCCTAGCAACCCGGCCTGCTACCCATTTTCTTGGTCCAAGCATGTGCAATTACTGTGCCGAGAGTGACATTACCCAAGGTAGGGATAAAAAAGAAGCACAAGTTACCGGTATTCATGTTTGCTATTCCTTGCGTTTCTTAGAAATGCCCGAAGTGGAAATCTGGTATCTCCTTCCCCCAGTGAGATGTGCAAGTGAGAATCCTAACTGATTATAACTGAAAGCTGCTGCCAGGTGTCTAATGCTGACACAAGGATCGGTGGCTGCAAAATCACTTCTCTACAGCAGGTACATCTTAGCCATATTCTTCTTGGTAATGGTAACATCAAATGAAGGGAATGGAACAGGCAAGGAATGGCTTACCTGCTCATGCTTCATTTTCAGAAGGAGAAGATGTATTTTGAGGGACATTTGCAATTTAAATAAATCAAACAAGATCTTGATAAGAACATAGGAGCCGTTGGTCCATCTGGCCCAGTATTGTTGACACTGCCTGGCGGCAGCACCAATCCAGGGTTTCAGGCAGGAGTTTTTGCTAGCCCTACCTCAGTGTTTCTCAACCTTGGGTCCCCAGATGTTTTTGGCCTACAACTCCCAGCATGCCCCAGCCAGCTATGCTGGCTGGGGCATGCTGGGAGTTGTAGGCCAAAAACATCTGGGGACCCAAGGTTGAGAAACACTGCCCTACCTGGAGATGCTGCTGGGGATTGGACCTGGGACCTTCTGCATGCAAAAGATGTACTCTACCATTAAGTCACAGTCCATCCTTTCAAAGATTTTGCTTATGAAGGACCTTATAATTCCCCATTGGGCAGAGCCACTTTGATAAGTTGCAAGGTGACTTTAAAGCACGGCACAATGAACAATGCAGATGCTTGAGCAAAAGGTCCGCTTCCAGGTCATGATTCCTTAATTCAAACACACTCATGCACATACAATAAGCACGTTTCAAACTCTCTGTGCTGGAATTGTTGTACTTACTTGGCCTCATCGTGACAAGTGCCATTGCAGAAATCCTTTCCAATTTCTGAAAAAGAGCATTTTGTTGGAATATTAGTTTCTCATCAAGCAATAAAAATATGTCTCAAACAATGTCTAGCTTACTGAAAACTAGAAATTAGGACAGAATTAGGATTTAAGCACTACTATGTCATATCACCTAATATCACACGGGGGTGAATCTAAGCCTAAAGAGCAGCCTTCCCGAACCTGGTGCCCTTCAGATGTTTTTGACTACAACTCCCAGCATCCCTAACCATTGGCCACGCTGGCTAGGACTGGTGGGAGTTGTAGTTCAAAACATCTGGAGGGCACCAGGTTCGGGAAGGCTGCTATATATAGTACGCATAGCCTGCAAACATTCAGAAAGCAGGAAGGCAATATTAATGTTTTTATATTTTTCTAGCCTGCTTTTTAATAATAATAGCAGCAGAAACAATGATTTTCTGCTGGCACCAAGCAAGATCCATGGGGGGCAGCAGGACCTTTTACATTCTGATTTATAGCAGTTCCTCTGCACCGCATCAGAAGCTGCTTTTGCAACGTGAGGATCAGGCTGACCGAAATAGGAGACCTGCTGTTGAGGAAACAAAGTACACACACAAGGCTGCGTGCATATGTTAACGGGCTCACTAAATCAGTGTGTTTTGAGTTTTCCCAATATACATCTGTGACCACAAACACCGAGATACAAGCAGATCCCATTGTAGGGTTAAATGAGAAAGGCCAGCATTTAACTAATAGAGGGAGTCATACCAAGGTTTCCTGTTGTGTCTGAACTGGATCTAACTCTGGTTATCCCAAACCCGTAAAACTCCAGGAACCCTGGATTAGTCCTAGACTTGAGACCATGTACCTGACAGTACTTTAACACTGTGGTGCAGCTACGTAATTTTAGAGCCTGGATTTAATGGTCTTATGGGGGGGGTGGTTGAGGTGGGTGGGTTAGATGGTCATGTGTATTACTTCAGTTGTGAAGCACACAACTTTTCTCTCCCCGCCCCAATTCCATGCTTTACAACTGCTTTTACATTCCCAATATGTCAGAAAGGAAAAAAACCCAAAACAAAAAATGTATACCAACCAACCCTGATTTTTCTTCAAAAAAAGAAATACTCTGAGCATGTGCAGTTTTGAATTTTAATCTCATTTAAATCAGAGCACTTACCAGGGCTACTGAAATAAAATGGAATTTGTTTCTGCTGCCCTGATGCTAAACACGAGGTATTTATTGCGTGGTCATGATTCACTCATGGTAGTTTGTGGGAGCTTTACATAACATTGTCATCTTCCAGGGCCTCTCCCGTGTTTTGCAGCCATTTTCTTGGCTTTTTTTTAGAGTGAGGAAAGTGAGGCATTATTTCCTAATCTCACAATAAATCACTATGAGAAGCCCATGTATTATCACAATTCCGCTATATCACAGCTATGCCACAGTGTCACCTTGTGGTTGTGTAATGGAAAATATAGAAAGGCAGAGAAAGAAAAAGAAACCCGCCCGGGGAGGGGAACACGTGTAAAGGACCTGCTCTTACTCCCACAAAGAAAACGGAAGAAGCAGCCTCGGTAAAACCTCATATAGAGAAGCCCATTGACTTGGGAATAATAATCACCATTTTGTGGCAGAAAGGATAATGCTTCACTTAATTTTCTGGCAATGTCCAGTGATTGCTCTATTTTGAGTGGATATTATAATATGGATCAATTAAGTAACAGAATGCTCTTTAAGATTTACTGATGCACATGCTCTTTTATATTATCTACCTACTCGATGGAACTTATCACAAGGACAACACAAGTGGATTTTCCACACACCCTTGACAGCTAAAAGACTGATATTACAACACTGGAAAGATAAATGCCCACCTCCTATTACACAATGGATTGAGGACCTAACAATGCTTTCAGTATATGAACGGGTGGTATTTAGATGCTACCTGCGGATGGATAAATATATGGTCTACCTTTTCTGAAACTTTCTGGTGATAGCTGCATTATTATACACTTATATATACTTATGGATAAACATTTCATACATATCTTTTGCAAGTGATCTTAATTTCTGTAAGAAAATTGTATATTTCCCCCCTTGTTTGGTGAAATTCACATTAAAAAAATCAATAAATTTTTAAAAATCACCGGATTTGGCAACATCATGGTTTCATATCTGCAAAAGCAGTCATGCGCTGTGCACCCACCTCCTTTGTTCACTTACTTTTGTCACAAAGGACCCCTTTAAAGCCTTCAGCACAGTTACAGCTTCCATCCCCCAGCAAACCATCATTGCATATCGCTTTATTCTTGCATTTGCATTCTATGAAAAAATACTAAGTCTTGGTCAAACATACACTCACAAGGCTAACATTAAGACATGGGGCAGTATCCAAAGCTGCCCGTGTGTTTGCGGGACCCACCGCTAGCACAATGGGAAGCTAGTGGATCCTGCGGTGATCAGAAATGGGCAAAAAGCTAGTTTCCAGAACGGGGCAGGTAAGCGGAGCTTTCAGAAGGGAGCTCTGCTGACCTGTCCCCTTCCGGAAATTAGTTTTCCACTCGTTTCCAAGATTACTGTTGGAAGTGCTAGTTCCTGTTGCACATGCGGTGGGTCTCACTAACACAACAGACATGGCAGACGTGCAGCAGCAGTATTGCGTACTGCCCATGCTGCATTTCCTACAACTTCCAAACCAGCACCGTTCCCTTCTCACAAGCTGAATGTGACTGCCTTTTCCCCAGGCACCTTAGGATTTATAATTGCGTATAACTGCATTGGACCCTAGAAGCCAAATGTGGGCCAAGCCATGTGAATAATCCACAAAATCTTTGTTGAATAATTTTCTACTATAAGTCATCCTCCATCCCCAGAAGCATTGTAGAACTTCAGTGTGACACTCCAGCAATAATCACCCAATGTGCAGTTGGCTCCATATCTTCCAGGCTGACACATTTCACAGGCAGTGCCATGGAAACCTTCTCGGCATCGGCACTCTCCATTGCCTTCAATGCCATCCTGGCACTCCCCATTTCCAGAACACCAACTGTCTGGTTTTCCTGGGCACATCTCACACATATGGCCGTAGTAACCTGGACAGCAGATAGAGACCTCGGGAAATGAACAAACTGCAGTTAGACACCTGAGGCTAGGAAAATGCAAAATGCTACATACTCCAAAATTAATTCAAAAAAATCGCTTTCAAAAGGTTTCAGATGGCTTTTATTATTCCGTTTGATCATTTGAATGTAATGCTATTATGGTGCCACCATAATAGCATTACATTGCTTAACATCTCAAATATGGTATCAGCATTTTGGCACTTTTGTTATGTATGTAACTCTGTGTGTGTGGGTTTGGGGGTCATGAGATCAGCCCTCACAGCAACATGATCTCTATCATAAGCCAAAGACCTCTCCTTCAAATATATTATTATTATTATCATCATCATCATCATCATCATCATCATCAACATCATCTGTATGACTGCAGACTCGTTTCTCATGAGTTCAGCTCAGCTGCCGCTGAGAACAGGACCAAGGAGCAAGACAGACACCGCTCTTGGACCTCCAGGAAGACAGAAACAGAGCACTATGGAAGGAAAGGACTCAGCAGTGGTGGTGACCTGCAAGGGGTGTGCAATGTTTGTTTTCCTGCCGGAGATCAACATGGCCTACACGTGCAACAAGTGCAAGCTGGTCACGCTGTTGGAAGAAAAGGTCAGAGGACTGGAGCAGCAAGTGTCAACCCTCAGGAGCATAAGAGAAAGCGAGGAGTTCTTAGACAGAACGGTGGATCTACAGCACCAAAGCACAGTACAGGAGCCAGAAGGGCAACGGCAGGATGAGGCGGAGTCGGAGACTGCAGAGGCAAGGGAAAATAACGCAGGGGGAACTCCCTGGAAAAGGGTGACTGTTAGGAGCAGAAATACTACAAGACACTCTGCGCCTGTGGAAGCAGTGGAGCTATGGAACCGCTTCCATGTACTTGAGGACGAGAGCAGAGGACAGCCTGCAGAGGACGGATTACCGGGCACCCAACGTGACAGCGAGCAAGAGGCTGAGGGTCAGTCAAGTGGAGGCAATCAAACCAAGGCCTACAGCAAGAGGAAGAGAAGAGTACTCGTAGTGGGAGACTCCCTCCTGCGGGGGATCGAAGCCAAAGTATGTCGCGAAGACCCATGGACTCGCCAGGTGTGCTGTCTCCCTGGGGCACGGATTAAGGATGTGACAGAGCAGCTGCCGAGGCTCATGCAGCCCACCGACACATACCCCTTTCTTCTCTTCCACGTGGGTACAAATGATACTGCCAAGCGGAGTTACAAAGAAATCACGGCAGACTTTGAAGAGCTGGGAAGGGAACTCAAGAACTTCGGGGCCCAGATAGTTTTCTCATCCATCCTTCCAGTACTTGGAAGAGGCATAGAAAGGGAAAGAAAAATACTCCGAGTGAATGACTGGCTACGAAGGTGGAGCCGACGTGAGGGATTTGGATTCTGGGACCACGGGCTACACTTCCTGGAAGATGGACTGCTGGCAAAGGATGGGTTGCACCTCACAAGGACTGGGAAGAATGTGTTTGGACACAGCATGAGGAACTTAATCAGGAGGGCTTTAAACTGAATCCAACAGGGGAGGGAGACATAAACTCGGGGGTACCAATGGAAGAAGGCCTCTTTGCCACAATGGAGAGAACAGCTCCAGCGGTGCCCATTGATAGTCTACCACAAAATGTAGGGGGAAAGTCGGACTGTAAAGCACATAGTCTTCAATGTCTCTATACTAATGCCCAGAGTATGGGCAACAAACAAGACGAACTTGAACTCTTGATACATGAGGGCAAGTACGACTTGATAGGGATAACTGAAACCTGGTGGGATGACTCCCATGACTGGAATACAGCAATTGAAGGGTATAACTTGTTCAAAAGGAACAGAAGCAACAGAAAGGGAGGTGGAGTTGCACTGTATGTTAAAAATACGTATCTCTGCACAGAGATACAGGAAGAGGAGCTTGGCAGCCCCATTGAGAGCATCTGGGTTAAAATAAAGGGGGCAAAGAATAAAGCGAACATGGCGGTTGGAGTCTACTACCGACCACCCAATCAAGGAGAAGACGAGGATGGAACTTTTGAAAAACAAATTGCCAGTGTTTCAAGGAGGCACGATGTGGTAGTAATGGGAGACTTCAATTTCCCTGATATCTGTTGGGAGACTTATTCAGCCAAACATGGCCCCTCCAAGAAATTCCTGAGCTGTGCTGCTGATAACTTCCTCCTACAGAAAGTGGAGGAAGGAACTAGAGGATCGGCTATCCTTGACCTGATTCTAACCAACAGAGACGAGTTAGTGGATAAAGTGGCAGTTTCGGGAACTCTGGGGGAAAGTGACCATGTTATACTTGAGTTCTTGATTCTAACAGAAGCAAAAGCTGAGTGTAGCCAAACACGTACCCTGGATTTTAGGAAAGCCAATTTTAACAAACTCAGAACAATGATTAGTAAGATCCCATGGCAAATGACTCTCACGAGAAAGGGAGCCCAGGAGGGGTGGGAGTTTTTAAAAAAGGAAATTTTAAAGGCACAATTGCAAACAATTCCCACAAGGAAAAAAGGCAGAGGGCAACAGAAGAAGCCAATGTGGCTTCACAATAAACTCAAAGATGACCTGAAAACAAAAAAGGACACGTATAGGAAGTGGAAGGAAGGACAGGCTACAGGGGAAGAGTACAGGCAGGTAGCACAGAACTGCAGGAATAGTGTCAGGAAGGCTAAAGCTGAGAATGAGCTAAGGTTAGCGAGGAATGCTAAAAGCAACAAAAAAGCTTTCTTCAGATACATGCACAGTAAAAGACAGAAGAAAGAACTGGTGGTTCAACTACGCAATGAGGATGGCAAATTGATAACAGAAGACAAAGAAAAGGCAGAAGTGTTCAATTCCTACTTTGGCTCGGTCTTCTCCCAAAAGAGGGTCTATGACCCCCCTGGCAAACCTGAAATGCAGACTGAAGGGGCAGAATTGCAGCTTGAGATTGATAGGCAAATGGTCAAGGAGCACCTGATTACTCTGAACGAGTTTAAATCTCCAGGGCCTGATGAGCTGCATCCTAGAGTAATAAAGGAACTGGCAGAAGAACTCTCAGAACCACTGTCTATTATCTTTGAGAAATCATGGAGGACAGGTGAAGTGCCAGACGACTGGAGGAGGGCAAATGTTGTTCCCATCTTCAAAAAGGGCAAGAAGGAGGAACCTGGGAACTATAGGCCAGTCAGTCTGACATCAATCCCCGGGAAGATTTTTGAGCAGATTATAAAGAAGTCAGTCTGCAAGCACCTTGAAAACAATGCAGTGATTACTAGAAGCCAGCATGGATTTGTCAAGAACAAATCCTGTCAGACTAATCTGATCTCATTTTTTGATCGGGTAACCTCCCTTGTGGACTGTGGGAATGCTGTGGACATTATGTACCTGGACTTCAGCAAAGCTTTCGACAAAGTGCCTCATGATATCCTGATTAGTAAGCTAGCTAAGAGTGGGCTAGATGGATCAACTATCAGGTGGATCCACAATTGGCTACAGAATCGGACTCAAAGAGTGCTTATCAATGGTTCCTTCTCAAACTGGGGAGAGGTAACGAGCGGGGTACCACAGGGCTCGGTCCTGGGCCCGGTGCTCTTCAACATTTTTATTAATGACTTGGATGAGGAGGTACAGGGAATGCTTATCAAATTTGCAGATGACACAAAGTTGGGTGGAACAGCTAATACTCTGGAAGACAGAAACAAAATTCAAAGTGACCTCGATAGGCTGGAGCGCTGGGCCGAAAACAACAGAATGAAATTTAACAGGGATAAATGCCAAGTGCTGCACCTAGGGAGAGGAAACCAAATGCAGAGTTACAGAATGGGGGACACTTGGCTCAACAATACTACAAGTGAGAAGGATCTTGGAATTGTGGTAGATCACAAACTGAATATGAGCCAGCAATGCGACGTGGCTGCAAAGAAGGCAAATGCAATTTTGGGCTGTATTAATAGAAGTATAGCTTCCAAATCGCGGGAAGTGATAATTCCCCTTTACTCGGCACTGGTTAGGCCTCATCTTGAGTACTGTGTCCAGTTCTGGGCACCTCATTTTAACAAGGACATAGACAAACTGGAGAGGGTTCAGAGGAGGGCAACAAGGATGATAAAGGGACTGGAAACAAGGCCCTATGAGGAGAGACTGAAAGAACTGGGCATGTTTAGCCTTCAGAAGAGGAGACTGAGGGGAGATATGATCGCACTCTTCCAGTATTTGAAGGGATGTCACACAGAGGAGGGCAAAGATCTCTTCTCGGTCATCCCAGTTTGCAGGACACGGAATAATGGGCTCAAGTTACAGGAACCTAGATTCCACCTAAACATCAGGAAAAATTTCCTGACTGTCAGAGCAATAAGACAATGGAATCAACTACCTAGGGAGGTGGTGGGCTCTCCCAGTCTGGAGGCATTCAAGGTGCGGCTGGACAGACATCTGTCAGAGATGCTTTGACCTGGATTCCTGCATTGAGCAGGGGGTTGGACTCGATGGCCTTGTAGGCCCCTTCCAACTCTACTTTTCTATGATTCTATGATTCTATGACTCCACATCAAGCAGATTCTGGAGCGTGAACAATAAAAAGACAAAAACAGATAAAAGAAACAAAAACAATACATCGAAAGCAAACTAAAATTACATTGGTGGTTGAAGAGCAGAGAAGGCTTCCTGGAACCTGCTGCTGCAGGTTGAGAGGGGCAGGAAGAGAAAGGAGAAGAGGAATCTGGCACTGTGCTTCCAGAGAAGTTAGAGCATTTCTACACTGTATCTGCTTTCAGTTTTGCCACAGAATTGAGATCCGAGCACTACACAAAGAGTGTTTCTTTTCCTGCTTTTCCACTACATAACCTGTAGGTGGCACTGTGGTGAGTGAAATTGAAATAGCGCAACCACGCAAGTGAAAAAAGCAATTTCTTTCTCTTTCACAATTAAATGCCACTTTCCCCGTGCTCTAAAAAAAAAACCTCAGCAAAAATGCTCATTATATATTATATAATATATATATTATTATTAATATATACACGGAAATGAAACTGGAGGGTCATAACATCGTCTAAAGAACCTACAAATAACCATGAGTAGGGAATGACGAGCACACAATAAACACCTCATGTAGAAAAGCCCTTAATCTCTGGCCCAATTAGAATTCCACATGCCGAAGACCTGCTTAAAAATACCATCCTTGCACAAACAAGTAGCCATGTGTGGAACAGACATTTGGGAAGTGAGAGTGTCTTGTTTGCTACCTGCAATGACATCACTCCACACACAGTATTCCAAACTGCAACAGACAACTATATATAGCAGTGGGGGAAAGGGGGACAACCTTTTGCCAGCAACAAAAAATTGCCAGTTGAGTGCTAAGGAAATACAATTTTCATGCAAGAGAACAGCTACTCACAGGACGGACTGTCTACACTATTTACAAAAACATTTAATAAATAAACTGGGCCCTGAATCTTCCCAGGTCAGCTGCAAGGGGGACGTCATAACTGGGAAGGGAGCTCCCAGTTCCTAAACAACTTAAATGGAGCGACACCACACACCCCTTCCTTGGCCACAGAACAGAAGTTGCTTCTCACTGCTCCAATGCAAGGAAATGAGCACGTTGATGCAAGGAAATGATGCAAGGAAACAAGCAGAAATAAATAAATTTGTGCCAGTCACAATGAAATGAGTATGAATTTTACACAAGGAGTGGAATGAATGGTTTCCTATAAGGTTGTCATGCATTTATATTCTTATACAGTAACGGCTGCTTACCAAGGAAACTTTGACGCAGGTGAAATAACAGCCAACAAATTTCTTTTGTCCAGACCTATATAGGCAATGAGGAATGCTCCCTCCCCCTGGTGTTTCCTGCTGAGCAAAACAACAAAAACAACATTGTAGTACCCAAATAGATCATAAGCGGTTTTGCATTCCAAGCAGACAACACTCGGGTGTGTAATCAAGAAACAACTTTTTTTCTCAATCTGTGAGCAGCCTCAACGTAAAAGCAGTATCGGGCCAAAGGACCTCGCACTTCAGAAAGTCAAGATAAGAGCTGGCTTCTTGTAAAATCTTGGGAGACAGTTCTCCGGTGAGATGTCTCTTTTATGTGCTTCAGATCTTGAGGGTTGGATTCTTTTTCCTTTGAGAAATAACACTGCAGTTTTTTAAAACAAGTACTGGACAAGTGAAGCAACTTATTGCAATTACCATTATCTTGTGAAGAGAAAGCTCTGAAGCAAAGCAAGACTTACTGCAAGCACTGATCCTTGTGGGCACTTGATCCTCCTGGTGCACTTAGCGCATCTTGACTAGGATACGGGGGGGCGGGGGGGAGAAAGGGAGTGAAATCAATGCATGTTTCAGAGCATGTTAAAAATTCAATCTAAACTACAGAAATATGGGATGGTCAGCAGATCATAACAGTGCATCAGCAATTAGCTATTATTTTCCAAAAGCTGCTATGACAGAGTATGTGCTTAATGGCACTCTTAAGACTTGTTTTTTTAAAAAAATATGTCCCAGTCTGCTGTTGTGCCTCCGTTTGGAAGACATGGGGCAGCCGAGCCAGAATGTGTTTGGGGTGGGGCCAGGCACGTGTCATCTGCAGCCTGGCCCAGCTGTGCTGCCTTGCCAATCAGCGCCTGTTTAAAAGACAGGCCCCAGACACACTTCGGACGCTGGAAGCAATTGTCATTGCGACTGGACCGTAGCCAGCTACTCCTGCTGGCCCCCGGACCGAGACTCGTGCTTCCTTGACTTCGGAACACTCCTGACCACGCTTCAGCCTCCTCCTACACTGCTTCGTTCTATTTTGGTTTCGGACAGATCTATTGGCTTTCAACCTTGGACTGTGTGTTAACGACAATGGCTTATCTGTGGACCGGACTGATTTACGACATCTGCAGCCCCGTCATCCCTGCCCTGTTCCCTATCCCAAGATCTACCAGTATTCCTAGTCATAGGCCTCTTCCATGCTGATATGCCAATCCACCGAGGGCTTTTGTTCTAAATGGCTTCCGTCTTTTCTGCAGCATCCATACTTATGGCAATCTATAAGTCCCTAGATTGTTTGTGAGTCCTACATGATTCTAGGTAACCCAACCTGAGGCCTTTTGGCAATGCAGCAAACTATACATCTTAGATGAATAAAAGTAATGGTTTTGGGATTCTGGAGCCTAGTCATTAGGCAGTATTACTGATCTAACACATCACTTCATGCAAATCATTGCCCAGTGAATATTAAAATCCCAGGGAATGTTGTTATTTTTCTTCCTTCTATGCAAATCCATAGACCAGAAAGGATTTGGATTAGAGTAAGGATTCAGCTATAGGCAGATGTCTTTGACAAATCAAGTTGTCTCCCGGTCTGGATTGTAGCAACTCAAAACTGGGGAAAGCAGTGTAACAGCATGTGTTAAGGTGGGACCTTTAGGACTGGAGTGTTAAATAGTTTAAAAGACCATATTCCAATGGAATATATTCCAGAGCCAGTGTGGTGGTGTAGCATTTAGAGTTTTGGACTGGGGAATCAGGAGACCTGGGTTCTAGTCCCAACTTGGCCCTAGGTGTTGTGATATGTATCACTTTACCAGCTGCAGCACATTGTTTACACATGGAAGAGACAGAATGGCTGTAAACAGGTTTTGTTATGTCTTACTAGAATCCTTGATTCTGGACTGTGAGAACAACATGAGCTGGTCACATGGTTTGTATGTTCTGATGACGTGCTAACTTGTTTTCTGTCTGAAGCCATCTTAGAGAGAAGCTGGACTGCTTTATCTCTTCTTCTGGTTCTTCTTGCTAAACTGCAACAATGTAACGTCTTTGCTGAGGTGAAGCTCAACTTACTCCACTGGATGTAATGCTTGCTTTGCATTTATACTCTGCACATGGACTGTAACTAGGAAATGTATACTCTGTAGAACTTTACTTGCTAAGTGAATAAACAGGTAGAAATAGACCTGTGGTGTTACAGAGTGTTTCCTGACTCCATGGATTAATCTGCAACAGGGAAGCTGGAGGCAGTCTGACAATAGGGCAGACTGGGCTGGTTAACTGGCACAACACGCTGCACGCTGCGCGGGGGGAGTTGAGATCTGGAAGATCTGTGTGTGGAATTTCAGGTGTCTGCTAGCACACAGACAGGATTGTAAATCTCCCAACTCGCACACTCTGCTCACACGCGCCAACACTAGGAATGTAGGAAGCTGCCTTTTTCTGAGTCAGGCCATCTAGCACAAGGTTGTCAATGCTGACTGGCAGCGGCTCTCCAGGATTCTTTCCCAGTCCTACCAGGAGATGCCAGGGATTGACCTTCTGCATGTAAAGCATGTGATCTACCACTGAGTTATGGCCATGAAGTTCACTGGGTGACTTTGGGTCAGTCACTGGCTCTCAGCCTAACCTACCTCACAGGGTTGTTGTGAGGATAAAATGGAGAGGAGGAGGATCATATCCCCACAGTCAGCTCCTTGGAGGATATCAATGTAACAAGTAAGTAAATTTCGCACCCAACCTCTCACTGAGGGGCTATGCACATTAGCTTTGCACTGAAAAAAAATCCATTTAACTGAATTCACTATCACCACCACTTCAATGCATTGTGTTGCACACCATTCTCTTCAGCAGCTGACACTTGGCTTCTAATTTACAGGAAATGGGGAGTAGGTTGTAGGCCAGGGGTGGGCAACCTGTGGCCCTCCAGATGTTTTGGCCTACAACTCCCATGATCCCTCACCACTGGCTATGCTGGCTAGGGCTGAAAGCAGCTGTAGGCCAAAACACAAGTTGCCCATCCCTGCAGTAGGCTGATGCTAAGGGCATAGGACTCCTGGTCCTGGTTCACTAATTTGTGTGTAGTGGTGGAAATGTGAAATGGGCACCACGGGCCACACTGAGGACACCAAAAGGGTCTGATGAGGACATCCATTTCCCTCCTCCCCCATGAACTCCTCCAGTGACTGCAAATGTTGCCTGTCAATACAAAGGGTGGAGAGCACTGACTGGGAAGGGTTGGCATGGCCTTTCTGGCTCAGTAAAGGCAGCTTCAGTGCTGTGGCATGACTATACAAGCTCATCAGAGGACACCTACCTGTGCAAGCTTAAGTGTATTCAAGCTCGAAAGTTACAGTATATCAGAGTTCAATGGGAACAGACAATTCTCAACGGATGGCTCAAACAGCCAATATTTTCAGGAGTATAAACTAAGCTTTAGCCACATCTAATTAATTCTGCATTAACCAAAGATGAAAGATATCTAGCACTTTACCTTTTCTACTGTTGTGGTATTGACACTACAACGATTTTTGTGAATTTGTAGAACTTGAGAAATTCCAATCAACATCCCATTTCTTGTTTCAACAGATGGACCATCCAAAAGGACTTTGTTTACGTAAGTCTGTAATAAGAAGGAATGGTAAGAGGCAAGATCTAGGTAAGCACCAGAAAAGTACAACAACTCCAGCATTAATTCTTATCAGCACTGGACAGATAGGACATAAAGGACACTCTCATGTTAACCTGACAGCATTATAGAACTTTAGCATGGAAAGAATTTCTTCCAGAACCAACATGGTAATTCAGCATCCCAGGTGATCTCACCGCAGGCTGCCAGCAAGGCAACCTGTTCCTTGTTTAACAAGGCTTCTTTACAACATTGTAGGATTGAAGCCTAGTTTCCTCACCTGATTGGTGTTCTGAAAAAGCATCAGCCAATAGGAGAATCCTAACATTGTGCTTTTGTGAACTCCATTCTTCAGGTCTTTCTGTAACAGTTTATCTCCAAGTATGATGTGGTACTGTATGGTGTCCTTATCCTAGAAACCAAGGCCCACCGGATACAAAATATTTGGTCATTTTTATGAAAAATGATCAAAATCAATGAGGTGACAGCTGGAGATATAGAAACATAAGTAGCAGATACCGTAATGGTAAGCAGTAATTTTGTTTGACAACAAGCCCTACATCTAACTGCATTTAACTAATGAGCAACTAATGTTGCTTTGCCTTGCCAGATCTTTTACAATTACATCTTTATTAATTTTAGAGCTTTTCTACACAAGGCTGTTAATCGCCGTTATCTACTTTCAGTTTCCTCACAGAATTGAGATCCATGCTCTACACAAAGAGCCTTTCCTTTCCTGCTTTTCCGCTATATAACCTCAAGGTGGAGCTGTTCTAAAACCAAAACCAAAACCCAGGAAAGTGGTCTGGAAAAACAGAAGTGAAACTGGAGGATCATGACATCACTAAAACATGCATACAATAAACGCCTCAGTAGAAAAGCCTTATTTTTTAAAAAAAAAATCCAATGAAGAAGTTGCAGCCTCAACAAAACCACTCTCATCATAACCGCAACAGGGAAAAAGTAATCGTTACCATTTTGACAGGTTGTGGAACATAGGCAGAAATACAGCACATTGCCAAATCTACTCTGTGAATTCATGGAGGAGGGATTTGAGCCCAGTTTCATCACCACCCACTGGACCATACTGATAATCATAGTATACTGAAAGGTGATACCAGAGCCCTCCTCAAACTATCTGAGTAGTAAAGTGAGATATTAATTTATAGCATTATTAAAATAACCTGGAAGCCGGGCCGGTGCTACCACTAGGCGAACTAGGCGGCTACCTAAGGCGCATGGCTAAAGGGGGCGCAGAAACGCTCCACTCCTGCCCCGAACTCGCTCGCGCGGGCCAGCCACACCCCCTCCGCCGTGTGTGGTTCCTCCTTCCGGTTCCTCCTGCCCTCTCCGTCCATCCTATCAGGCCGGGCGGGCGGGATCGGCGGCGGCGGTTTCTCCTCGGCGGCCACTTCTAGTGTGACTCAAGCAGCTGTGGGGGGCGGCTGGGTGGGGGGCGCTCTGCGGGACAGCCACGGGGTGCCTCCCTCTCACCCCTGGGTCGAAGTGAGGCATCCCTTATCCTCCAAGCAGGGCAAGGCACCCCTCCCTCCTCACCCCATCAGGCTTCAGCTCGTGGTTCGGGGGGGGCGAAGCGCGTGAGGAGGGTGTTTTTTTTAAACAAATGGGTGTTTTTAAAACAAAGCCCTTGATGCTCAACGTTATTGGAGTTTGTTTGTTTTTTGTATTCTGTTGTTTCTTAAAAGTGTCAGTGTGTGTGTGTGTGTGTGTGTGTATAATATATATGGTCCGTTGCATAGGAAAATGCTGCAGTTTTGCAGGATGTTGTCCTAACATACGTTTTGTTGTGATTAAATCCATACTGTATAGACAGTTGTCTGAAACAATGACTTTTCTTGTCCTAGGGGCTGGCACCTTGTTAATTTGGCTTCTTTTTTTGCCCTTGGATTCTGTTTGTGGTGGTGGTTCAATTAAAGATGTAGTGTAGAATGCAGGCTTTTACAAAAACTAAGGCACATATCTTTATGATAATAAATTTTTTAGGTTTTGCTAATTGACATTTCATAATGTGCATAGGGCTGGAGGGAGGGAGGGTTCAAGTGGGAAGGGGGGGGCGCTAAATATCTGATCTTGCCTAGGGCACCAAACTGCCTTGCACCGGCCCTGCCTGGAAGCATTTCAACAATTTGTTCTGCAAATTGTGCCGATACCTACAGCCATATTGTATGCTTGGCCAAGTTAGAACTGCCTCACAGGTTACGAAATTTCTAAATAGAAGACAGATCTATGCTAACCTCTAGATTGTCACATTTGATGACCTCACATCATGTGCGTTTTTCATTGCACACCTGATCTGGGAAACCACAGTGAACTGTAGTTACCGATCATGCACACATGCAGTAGAAAACTGTTTAAAATTCATTTGATGCAACATGCCTTCCATGTAGGAATTTTGCAGTGTGTGAAGCAAAATGTGACTTCAGAAGATTAAATTAAAAAATCTGATTCAATTATGTGGCTATGCTCATAAACCAACAACAGTGCAATCTTATAAATAACTATTCAAAAGTAAGTTCTGTTGAGTTCAGTGGAGCTTACTCACAGGTAAGTAAGTATAGCAGACTAAGTACACATATTTTTAAAAAGAGGACAAAGATCTTACCAGTTGTGTAATATTAGATGCTTGGCAATATTTCTCAATTGAACTATTTCCTGGGACAAAAATAGTATAGGCTTTTGATGATTCAATCTCTCCAATCAACTGGTATTGCTGAAAGTTTCAGAAGAACACAATGAGTAAACAAATGTGTAATTTTTACTGACAAGTAACAATAAGCAAAAGAAAACTCAGGAAGAAAACACACACACACACACACGCACGCACACACACGCCTGCCAGTTATATATCCAGAAACATTTAGAGAGTTTCAAGGGAAAAGTTTTCAGGCTGGAAGGCATCTCTTATACCAGTGATGGCGAACCTATGGCATGGGTGCCACAGCTGGCACGCAGGGACCTCTCTGTGGGCACTCGAGCCACTGGTCACCAGATCGCGAAAAGACTGTCTGTCCCCTTCTGCAAAACACTAATGATTTTGTTCTCATAGTGTGGAACAGAATGATTTTATTCTAGACTTCCTGTTACAGAATTCTTTTCTACATTGTTATCACATTTAAAAGATTTTGAAGAATGATGCACAGAGCATGGCTTGAATGTAAAGCCCTAACAGTTGACATGAGTGCTGCATGTGTTGCTCTCAAACTAACGGAGTATGAGCCAAGGTTTGACAAATTATCAGCATGCATGCAATAGCAAAAATCACATTAATTGTGCAAAAGCATGCCCAATGCAAACTTTTACCTAATGCAGTGTTTGCAGTCCAAGACATAAAGTGTTTAAAATGTGTTAAGCACGTTTAGTTTTCTTGTTTATCTTGCTCATCCTAGTACAGGTTGACTTTTACTTTTACTAATCCGACACCTGTAGAAGCAGGGAAAGGACCCGGGGTAAAGCTTGCCCCATACAATTTCAGTCTGGCATATAATCACATCACAAGTTGAGAATCCCTTATCCAAAAATACATGTGCCTAATTATTTAAAAAGTTTGTATAAATTCCCTTCAGGCTATGTGTACAATGTAGTACTATAATAATTTTTTGAGTTGATTTTTTTTCCACCAAAAACTGTTTGTATCATTGAAAGCTCTGTTATTGTGTTTTTCTTTAAAGACAAAAGATGTTAATTAGTTCGGACAACTGTATGAGTTGTTTTTCTAAAACTAAAACCTCGGTATTCAGGTTTAATTGCAGTGTTGGCACTTTGAAATAAATAAGTTGGTTTTGTGTTGCACTTTGGGCACTCGGGCTCAAAAAGGTTTGCCATCACTGTCTTATACTCTCTCAGCAATAGCCTTGTACTTCACAACAATGTCTCACAGTTCCCATCAATAAGAAGTCATAAATATTTTGCAGATGAGTAGGGAAATTATTTCTCTAAGACTACGAGTGATGGGATTATGAGTGGGTTCCAGCGATCACTTCCTAGGGTCTGTCACTATATATATAAATTTCTTTGTTCTTTCCTTCCCAAAGACAGCTCTTTGTCATTTATTAAACCTCTATACACCTGCAAAAGAAGTTTCCTTCATCCAGGCAGACTTGCACAGTAGTTAATGGTTCAAAAGATGAAAAGCAACATTCACAATTCAGCTGAGGTGCTTACCTCTAGTAGCTCTTTGAACCTACTGAAGGAGGGTGTGGCATTAAGTTGCTGCTGCAGACCTGGAACACTTGGAGGGATGTCACCTGACCTTGGTAGCAAAACCTGAGCACAGGAAAAAGGGGAAAAGGAGGTCAGGCTGCTATTCTGGTTTCTGTCCTTGGAAATGTTTTCGTTAAGCACTGGGGTTTAGGTAAGCCTGAAAAGGGAGAATGGTCTTTGGAAGCCAAGAAATGGACTCTTCTCTGTAGCTCAGTATCAAGATCTCTTTCATGCTGAAATATTTCTGGTAAGACCTTACAAATCCTCTTAACCAGAACAGAAAGAAAACAAAAATCCAGTGTAATCTCATGAATGTACCTTATTGATTATATGGATAGTGCTGTTAATAGCAGGGATGTCGCCAAATATAATGCTTGCATTCTGAATGGTTACCGCCTGAAAAGCAAACAGAATGAAACATGATAATCATTCGTAAATGTTCCAGCAGACACATGTTTCAAATGACATCATATAACCTGGAACTGGCTTAACTCTATTAAACAAATGTCTATCCAATGCCAGGACAGCTTTTTCTCTAGACAAAAGATTTTATCCAGTTACTGTGGTGTTCCCTAGTGCCCTTGTATAAATATAGACCTTTTAGCAGAGGTTCACTTCAGACTTCTCTACATTAGGCTTTTAACCCACTTTAACCTGCCACTTCACTGAGGCTTCTGCTTCTGGATTATTTGTGGGATTAAGATCGGCTCCTTTACACATTTTTTTCTCCAGGGTTTTTCTTTCTCTGCCTTTCTATATGTTCCATTATACAAGGCACAAGGTGGCTCTGTGATATAGCGCAACTGAGGAAATACACGATCATTTTGCAGTGTTTTATAGCATGCTATCCCTTTAAATCTCATTATCCATTTTCTTTTAAAAAGACACAGAAATGCTCATAAAGCACGGGAGAGGCCCTGGAGGAGGAGGACGTCATCGAAAGCACCCGCAATCTACCGTGGATGAGGGATCACGAGAGCACAATAAATGCCTCGTGCAGAAAAGCCCTTATTCTTGTTACCAGGCAGTAAGCAAGTCACAGAGTGGAAAGATGTCAGTATGCCCAAACTTCAGCAGCAGGCTCTAGCCCAGGGATAGGCAACCTACAACTCCCAGAATCCCTGACCATAAGCCATGCTGACTTGGGCATATGGGAGCTGTAGTCCAAAACATCTCGAGGGCACCGGATTCCCTACCTCAGTTCCTGCCCATAGACCTCACTGTCAGGGTGGGGAAAATTTCCACAGAGTCCCAGGTGACTATATCACACCCTGACAACTGGCATTCTGCCTGTTCAAGAGCATGAATCAAGGAAGGTATCGGACAGACAGCTTTCCTATTGCACTGTGATTCTGTTTGGAATGTGGTTGCCACCATCACATTGTGGGATCTGCACTGAGCTGTGCCATTGGGCAGCAAGAGGGTCCAACTGATGATGAGCTTCATGGCTTTGACCATCTAAATCAGGGGTGAGCAACTTGCAGGCCAAAACATCTGGAGGGCCACACACAACTCCCATCAGCCCTAGCTAGCATAGCAATGGTGAGGGATGAAGGGAGCTGTAGGCCAAAACATCCTGGAGAGTCACAAATTACCCACCCATGATCTAAATCAGATAAAAGCATTTCACATATCAGCAGTGCTTTTTTTCTGGAGAAAAAGGTACCGGAACTCTTGGATTACATTTCCTCGGGAGTAGATGGCGATTAAATTGTAATGCAATTAATAGAAGAAAAGGTGCTGGAACTCAGTTCCGGTGAGTTCCACCAGAAAAAAAGCCCTGCATATCAGAGTTATTAGCACGTACATTAAATCTTTGCTGTATTCTTTTTCTACTACAATTGTTCTAGTTTAAAAGTGGCATGTAGTACACTTTTATCATATAACTTTAATGTAAAAAAATGGAGGGCCATTTTGGTGGTGATTCTCTATATAGTAAATTAAAATAATGTTTGAAGAAGAAGGAGAAGGAGAAGGAGAAGGAGGAGAAGTAGAAGAAGTAGTTGTTAAAAGGTCTTACCCCACTGCTGTTGCTTATCTCCCACTTGGTCTGTGGGCTGAGCGTGGATAGTTCCTGCCCGACATATTTCTTGAGTTGCTCAATCGTGAAAGAACCCTGGAGGAAGTGGGCCCTATGATTAAATGAGAACACTCGGAATATTATTACCTGCACAGTTAATGGCCAGGAGAAACTTTTCAGCTAGAATGGATGACCTTTGCTGTTTATGTGGGTTCTTGTAGCACACAAGCTTAGCCTCTTCCAAATATTTCTGCAGTCAGGGGAGGCTGGTAACTCCTATTTCGGTGGGTCTCCTTTTCCATTGCAGGTCTTATTTGGAGCTTCATAGGAACTATCCATGGTGAAGGAAGAAAAAGGAGGTTATACCTTCTTCTGGAAAGGACTACCTGAGCAGGACCAACAAATACATGGAGTAGGCTTTGCCATCAAAAATGAGCTAGTGAACTCTTTCTCAGAAGTTCCTACTGGCATTAATGAACGCCTGATAACTCTTCGATTAAAGCTCACCAATAACCAGCAGGTAACTATTTTGCGCGCTTATGCTCCAACATTAGATGCTGATTAAGATATCAAGGAAAGTTTTTATATCCAGTTGGACACTCTCCTGTCAGAGATACCTAAGGAGGATAAAATTATCCTCCTGGGTGACTTTAATGCAAGAGTCGGGCGTGACTTTGATTTATGGCCAGAAACTATTGGAAAAGATGGAGTTGGTAATAGCAACTCAAACGGAATTTTACTTTTGTCTAAATGTGCAGAGCATAATCTCACTATTACAAACATGCTCTTTCGACAAAAAAAAATAAGTTTAAAACATCATGGCAGCACCCTCGGTCAAAGCACTGGCATCTTCTGGATTATGTAATTGTCCGTGTTAGAGATCGCCACGATGTACTTCTTACTAGGGCCATGGTGAGTGCTGACGACTGCTGGACAGACCCCCGACTAATCCGGTCCACTATGGTTATCAACATTGCTCCCCAACGTAGGCTTCAAGGAAGGAAACCAAGGCGTAAAATGAACATCCACGCCCTTCAAGATCCTATTAAGCAAACTCGTCTTCAATCGCTTCTTAAGGAACATCTACTTATGGAAACTCCTGATAACATTGAGGACCATTGCTCTAAGCTGAAAACTTCCATTACTGCAGCTTGTGAACAAACTATTGGATATGAAACTAAGAAACATCAGGATTGGTTTGATGAAAATGATAATGAGATTAAATGTATAATTGACCAAAAAAGGAAAGCCTTCCAAATATGGCAAAATGATATTAATTCATACATTCATAGATCATAGAGTTGGAAGGAGCCTACAAGGCTATCGAGTCCAACCCCCTGCTCAATGCAGGAAACTAGAGGAGGGGTCTCCCATCCAAGTAACAACCAGGCTTGACCCTGCTTAGCTTTCCACACTCAGACAAGCTGAGCCAGCGTAAGCCACAACTGCGCTGCCAAGAAAAAAATCTACGCCAGTGCAAAGGCTGAGGTCCAAAGAAGAACAAGAGAACTTAAGAACGCTTGGTAGAAAAAGAAAGCTCAAGAAATTCAACAACTTGCAGAATCTCATGATGCACTGGGCTTTTTTAAGGCCACAAGGGCCATTTATAGACCAAAAACCAATGGTACAAACCCTTTACAATCAAAAGATGGCACCAAACTCTTAAAAGACAAAGTCTATTGCACTGCGTTGGAAAGAGCATTATTATGATCTTTTAAATCGTAAATCTAAAGTGAATAATGAGATTTTTTTCACAAATCTCGCAAAAACAAATTAGAGAGGAACTTGCAATACTCCCCACTTTGGATGAAGTAAAAAAAGCCATTAATCAAATGAAGAATAACAAAGCTAGTGGACCAGATGGGATTCCTGCTGAAATCTTTAAAGAAGCCCCCCCCCCGAACTTGTACATCTTCATAAACTGATCGAAAAAATCTGGATAAGAGAAGAGATCCCAGAAGACTTCAGGGATGCCATAATTATCACTCTCTTTAAGAAGGGTGATAGAACAGACTGTGGAAACTATCGGGGCATTTCTCTCTTAGCTACTGCAGGTAAAATATTTGCCAGGATTCTCGCAAACCGTCTTCTATCTATTTCAGAAGAGATCCTCCCTGAATCTCAATATGGTTTCCGCCCCTCTAGAGGGACAGTAGACATGATTTTTACTGCACGTCAGCTCCAAGAAAAGTGCCGGGAGCAAAATCAACCCCTTTATATGGCATTTATTGATTTGGCTAAGGCCTTTGATACTGTAGACTGAACGGCTCTCTGCCTGGACTATCCTTATGAAAATTGGATGCCCCAATAAATTTGTGAATATCTTGCGACTTCTCCGTCACAACATGACGGCAACAGTTTTGGACAACAATGGCTCTCATGGTGCTCCATTTAAAGTGGGATCAGGTGTTAAACAGGGATGTGTTATCGTCCCAACATTATTTGCTATTTTCATCGCCATGATTTTACATCTTGTCGAGGGGAAACTTCCCACTGGTGTGGGAATTATATATCGAACAGATGGAAATCTTTTTAATCTCAGTAGGCCGAAAGCAAAAAGTAAGGTAATTACAACCTCCATTGTGGAACTTCAGTATGCTGATGATAATGTGGTCTCCGCACATTCAGAGGATGATCTCCAAACTATCCTAAATGCTTTTGCAGAAGCATACGAAAAACTTGGTCTCTCACTTAACATAAAAAACCCCAAAGTGCTTCATCAGCAAGTGCAAGTTAACCATTTGGTGATGCCATCTATCCAGCTTGGTGGGGCAATACTGGAAAATGTCGATTATTTTCTCTATCTTGGCAGCTATCTTTCTGTTACAGCTAACATTGACAGTGAAATCCAGCATTCTTTGAGCTCCGCAAGTGCCGCATTTTCTTGAATGAAACATAGAGTGTTCGAGGATCGGGATATCTGCAAGGAGACCAAAATGCTGGTTTATGAAGCCATTGTATTACCAACTTTATTGTATGCCTGCGAAACATGGACTATCTATAAACGTCCTTTCCACCTCCTTGAAAGATTTCATCAACGTTGCCTCTGGAAAATCCTGCGGATTACTTGGGAAGATAGGCGAACAAATATCAGTGTACTGGGAGAAGCAAAGACTACTAGCGTTGAAAAAATGATCCTTCAATGCCAACTTCAGTGGACCGGTCATGTTGTTCGAATGTCTGATTGCCGTCTCCCAAAGCAGTTACTTTATTCCCAACTCAAGGATGGAAAGTGGAATATCGGTGGTCAGTACAAGAGGTTTAAAGATGTTCTTAAGACTAATCTAAAAAACTGCAATATAAACATTGAAAACTGGGAAGCTTTGGCCCATGAACAATCTAAATGGTGGTTGGTTGGCCTTTCACAAAGGTTCCATGGACTTTGAAGAAGCCCGAGTGCAAGGTGAAAGGGAGAAACGTGCTAAGCTAAAAGCATGTCAAACGAATCCTTTACAGGACCATCTTCCATCTGGTAACCTGTGTCCTCACTGTGGGAAGCTGTGTGAATCTAGAATTGGCCTCCACGGTCACTTAACAAACCCATCGCTAGAGTTTACACAATTTTATACAATTTCCTTTTTATATAAACTTTTTTGTAATTTTATCCTGGAAGACAATCTTACTCGGTCACGAGTGATCGCCTACTACTGCTACCATGGTGCTGAACTCCATCATCCCCAAAATAGGTTCTCCACTGTGGAGCACCATGGATAGTTCCTATGAAGCTCCAAATAAAGCCTGCAAAACCTGTAATGGAAAAGGAGTCCTACCAAAATAGGAGTCACCAGCCTCCCCTGTGACTGCAGTTATGTTGTTATAGATTTCATAGATTTTCATCTAATCCAGAACCTGAAGTCCCAAATTCTCCAGTGACTCCCTCAATGAATGCACCTGCTTCTCAATCAGGAAGTGATAAATAACATCCTTAAGGGTAAGCTAGACTCTAGCTTTTCTTGCACTAAACTCAGCTCCACACACTACTCAGTAATTATGCTTGCATAACCGTATTTCCTGCAATGAACATGAAGTGTGGATGGCATAAATAAGTGTTTAGGACACAGGGATCGCTGTTTCCTCATGGCCAATAGCAGCAGGGCAACAGCCAACAGCAATCCTGATTGGGAGAAAGAAGGAAAGAAGGACGGCAGTTTATTGTATGAGCAATCAGACATCATACAATTCCAAAAAGAAATAGTGTGGCGTAGTGGTTAGAGTGTTGGACTGGGACCCGGGAGATCCGGGTTTTAGTCCCCACTCGGCCATGAAACTCACTGGGTGACTTTGGGCCAGTCACTGCCTCTCAGCCTAACCTACCTCACAGGGTTGTTGTGAGGATAAAATGGAGAGGAGGAGGAAGATTATGTAAGCCGCCTTGGGTTCCTTGCAGGAAAAAAGGTGGGGTATGATTATGAATATAATAAACAAACGAACAAACAAACAGTCAATCTGTTAAATTCCATATGGCAAAACAAATTAAAACAATTAAAATAAAGATATTACAGCAAAAACAGTTTGATTACACCTAGACAGTAGAGTACAGAGTGCAAGGTTTCCAGCTCATAGACGATATAGATAATATAGATCAAGTCTTTGATCCAGTTTATTTTGGATGTGCTTTCAAGGCAAAGTATATTAACTTTTGCCGTTCTGAATGTGGTGTATCTGTCCTAGTCAGATAACAAATATAGCAGTTTTTCGTGGCTGGGTTTCTTTGTTTTCCTTGCCAGTTGTGGCTGTATATACAGGTCTCTTAACGTAGTAAACATTTTACACTCCAAAGAAAATGGCCAAGGTTCTCCACCACCACTATGTTACATAGGCAGGTTCGAAGATTCCTTGTGTGGCTTATGCTGGCTCAGCTTGTCTGAGTGTGGAAAGCTAAGCAGGGTCAGGCCTGGTTATTACTTGGATGGGAGACCCCTCTTCTAGTTTCCTGCATTGAGCAGGGGGTTGGACTCGATAGCCTTGTAGGCTCCTTCCAACTCTATGATCTATGAAATCTATGTTCCAGATGCCCAATATAATCTGCCAATGGGAGGACATTTAGCTAGGTTTGTGTGAAAGCAACCCTTAGGTCCCTCTTCACTAGATGTTCAAAATAAAGTGGTACCTGAACAGGTATACACATAGTACTAGCATATAAGGGATTTGATTTACAAAGAAGAACGTCTGCTCAATTATTTTGAAATGAGACATGTTTCCGGCATTGCAACAAGGCTCCTGTAGCCTTCTCATAGCCCAAGCTTAGTAAATAAGGAACAGAAAAGCCCAAATTTAAAGCCACCTCACAGAGCTTCTGCTGCCAAGAGCCCTCCCGCATCTCTCCATAAGCTTTTGCCACTGAGAACGAAAATGATCTTCAGCTAAATCAGCACTGCCAACCACTGTGCCTGGCTTTCAATTTGGGAAGGATCTAATTCTGTCTTTGCTGTGGCCAGCAGCAATCTTGATTGGAATCGTGGGGGTGGGGATGGGGAGAGGCTTTAATCTCAACCCAACCCCCAGTGATCCTGGATTCTTTGAAACCAGATGAATGTATTGAAAACTGTGCTGCAAATCCCATCCTTTGGAGCAGCTACAGCCACACAGGAAATCAGCTTCCCTGTACATGGCATTTCTAAGCATCTTAGATAAAGAGAAAATGTGCACATATGTAAATGTGTACAGTATATATATATATATATATAGAGAGAGAGAGAGAGAGGAGGGAGAGAGCTCCTGATTAGTAAGCACAAAGCCAACAGTACCTGACTAGAGTTGGCAGCATGTCGGCCTCTAACCAGAAATCTTTTTCATTCTTGCTCAGGTTTTTGATGGCCGCCTTCAGTGGCACCAGAACGGTCACATTGGCTCCCTGCGGGATGCTGAAGAGGGATTTCTTTTGTCCAAAGCAAGACAAACACACAATGTATTATCGTTAGCCATCTTTGCCAACTTTGATGGAATATGCCCTTTATTATCACGATCATCACAGGAATATGTCCTTTATTATCATGATCATCACAGCTGATGCAATGATACAATCCAGCAGAGGTTGGTATCTCCCAGAGCCCCACCACCACAGCACTTTTTACTAGCAAAGTGTAAATCGCCTTTAACATGACTGCACAAATCCTAGTGTGCAGTCTGCACCATCTTCAACAGATGGGGGTGAACTCCAAGAGCAGGAGTTCCTTCTATATGGACTCCTTCTATAAAGAGTTCAGTTCTGCAACATTGTGAGCCAAAATAGAACAATGCTGTAACCTAAGGTAGTACAAATCTACAAGGGAACGTTCTCACCAATATGTGTAGGCTTGTTGGTCACTCATCAGAAAAGTAGATTTAACAGAATACCAAGGAAGTCATAAGCATCACGTTTCGATTCCCTGAGCAATCAGTCCTTATTATACACAGGATTATACACAGGCTGCAATTCTGGAGATACCTATGAGCCAGCCCCATTGAACTCAGTGGGACTTACTTCCCTGAGCAGATTTATATAGGATGGTGCTTTGTCTAAAAAACCCCCAAAACAGCCAGTTTCCTTTATTTTGTATATCAATTCTTATTTTGAAATATAAATGGAATTGTTCTACCAGTGGAAGAGTATGCTTCAGCTCCATCAATTTTCAAGTTTTGGGCTATTTCACAAATCCTCTCATACCAAAAAAAAAAAAAAACAAGCAAGCAAGCAAAAACAATGACTTTGAATGCAAAATGTCTCACCTTAATCCATTCATAGAAGGTAGAAAAGTTGTAGTTCCTTACCAATTCCTTCAAAAAGAGAAGACCACAGATATTTTTTTTAAGAAGGGCAGCATGCGATGGGTTTCAGGAAAAGTATATAGAGAATGGTTGGATATTAAGGTGGGTTGTGGACCTTGACAAAGTCACAGTCCAAAAGAGAATACTGACAAAATATTGCCTATAACAATGTAAGAGGAATTCTGCTGGATCAGACCAAGGTTCCAAATAGTTCAGCCGGCATCCTGATTCCAATCGTGGCTAGCCAGGTGACCTTTGCCTGGCAAACAAAGACTATTCAGAAACTGATCTGTAAATGCTGGCATTTGTTCACCTGGCTCGTTTTTATCATTTTTATTGGAGCTGTTTTACCTACTGGTTTTTACGTTTCCATTGTTGTTTTGTATTTTACTGTCGCTAGCCACTTTGAGCACCATTTGGTGGAAAGGCAAGATACATATTTAACAAATAAATAAACAAGGGCGCAATCATGTGCAAGTTTAGACAGAAAAAGGGCCTACAACTCCCAGCATAGCTGGCTGGGGCGGGGCATGCTGGGAGTTGTAGGCCCTTTTTCTGTCTAAAACTGGCATAGGCGTGCACCTTCAGTCAAGTAAGTTTAGGAGATTGGGCATAACAGCTCTCCAGCAACTGTTTGGCCCCAGCTTTTGGTATTCAAAAGTAAACTCCCTCTGAATGTGGAGGTTCCATTTAACTGTCGTGGCAAATAGCTGCTGATAGACCTACCCATGAATTTTCTGAATCCTTTTAAAACGCCGTTCATGCTAGTGACTGTCACCGCTATCTTGGGGCAGTGACTTCTTTATGCGGAAGTACTATTGCGGGGGGGGGGGGGCTTCCCAAAATCAGCATGCTTCACTTGCTTTTCTTTAAGCCAACTCCTTTTCAATAATTTTAATTTAAACTTTACCTTCTAAAATGGTTGCCTTTCTTCTATTCTGTTAATATGATTTGGATAAATCCCTTAATAACACATCTGTACACAGTAAGAAATTGCAATGTGCTGAGTGGATGGGACAGAGAAAAAGATGTCACTCTTGTACCCTGGCTGCAATAATGCCATTTCTATACTACAATCAATCAATTTTCACACTAGTCTATCATGACTGCCATTATGACCACTAAGCACTGTAATTCTGTGAGGAGGCTCTGAGAACAAATCATCAGCTCCCTCACAAAACCACAGTTGCTATGGTTTTGGGTTGGGGCGAGAAACATGGGTTGGACTTGGACTTCTGTCTTTTGATGGGGAAGCTATTGGCAGAATGCTAGTTTTCCCTTCCAAAAACACTCCCTGGAATTTTTGTTTTTTTTTGTCTACTCTTGTTCTTTTATTGACAGGAAATACAACAAACCCAGAGCAGAACATTCCAAGAATGGAGGTACTACTCGACTGCTGCTATGCAACGCAGGAACACAGGAAGTTGCCTTATTCCAAGTCAGACCATCTAGTTCAGAATTGTCTGTACTGACTGGAAGCAGCTGTCTAGGATTTCAGACATACTTGGAGAGGCCATGGATTGAACCTGGGATGTTCTGCATAGAAAGGACTGTAGCTCTGTGGGAGAGAGCACATGCTTTATATCACCCTCTTATGCTCTGCCACTGAGCTTCAGTACTTCCCCTGCATTCATGAAATCAGCGTAGTCTCTCCTCTTGCAATAGAAGAGAAATCTGCCTTTTTACCTTCATGACGTCACCATAACATAGAATTCCATCTCCCATGTATCCTTCAGGGCAACGGCAAGCCTTCTCCCCACTACTAAGAGCCTGACACACGGCCTGTGTTGGGTTTGAAAAAACAAAAGGCAAACTCAGCAGGATAATTATCTAATAAAATAGGCACAGCTCAGTGTTATCCACACATGATACTTCTGGCTAAGCAATGAGCTACGCCCTGATTTCCTGCAACGCAGGTTAGGGCTTTAACTACAATCACCATTTTCCATCTTCCAGGATCCTGTACCTGGAGTAGCTGATTTTCTCTGTACACAAGCCAAATTGCTTCACCCTTCTTTGCAAGAGCAAAAGGTAAGTGTAGGGACAAAACATTGTGTGAAGTACTGTTCTGATGAGACTCTACATGCGCAACACAGCACAATCCATTACACATAAAAAAAGGCAAGCAGAGAAATGACAATCCACATAGTCAAGTGACAATGATATGCTTGAAACAATTGTATGATGAACCCCAGCTTTTCCCCAATCAAAAACTGGGGACGGGATTTATTTTGATGACAGTACAAAAAGCTAAGACAGTCGTGCGCTGGTTTAGAATTTAGTTCTGCCCCTGCATATACAAGCATTCGCATTACAGATGAGAAGGACCTTCCCCCGCATCACGCACAGCTGTGGGCGGGGAGAAATTTGCGGATGTGGGGGAAGTGAGGCGAGACCTACCTGTGTCGCAGGTATACAGTCAGAAAGGGGCGCGGGGCTGCAGAAGCCAATATTAGGCCTTGCAGCCCGCCCCACACCCTCTTTGTTTTCCTGAAGCTGTTCCTTCGAGGATCTGCACTCGACTGCTCCTGAGGACCACGTGGCACGGTCGGCTTGGGGCAAGGGATCCGGGTGGAGGGTCCCGCTGGGGACTACTACGGACCATATCAATGGACAGCATGAAGTCCAAATAAAAATGATGTATCATAAGGTTTTGGGGGAACAGCACCTTATAGGAGGGAGGGAGATGAGACCCACCTAGCCTGGCCCGGGTGCGGGTTAGGGGATTGATAGGGTGAGGTGAGCATACCTGGCACCATTCAGGTGACAGGCGGTTTCCAGGATGCCTCAGGCTGATGGGTCAGTAGGCTCAGACAGCTGGGGATCAGGAACGCCTGTGAGGCCTTTGTTCTCGCCAAGCCTGTTGTCAGTGAGACTCCAAGAGGGGGCGACGCAACAAAGGCTCCCATCACTGTAAAGTGGAAAATGGGGCGGCAGCGGATTCATCGCCACCTCCCAGTTTTGGATGCTCCGTCCATTTGTACGATTGAGCGGCCTGGGAGGCCGAGTAGAATAACCCACACTCCATCCCTTTGCAGTTCATTGTATGTAAATAAACGTGGCCCAGTTAAACACCAGCGAAGCGTCTCGACTCGTCATTTCCCCCCTTACGTTCGCAATACAACTACCCATGCAGTCCCACAACATCATGGAGCAACGTGAGTGAGACTGAAGGTGGATTATATATATATATATATATAGTGAAAGCTGGAGGCTATTTGGAAAGGTAGTTCACTGTGAACTTATCTGATTTTCACCTCTGGTTTGAAAGGGAAAAAAAGTTCTGTAGTGTTTCAAAAACCTGCAAAAACCTGTTTGGCCAGAGGGAAAACTGAGACAAGATAAATGAGTGTGTATAAAATAAGAAGTGATGCCTCTCTCAAACTACTTGGCTCTCAAAAACTACTGCCATTTTCCTGAAACACAGACCAGTGGTTCTGATTCAGTATCTAGCCCTAAAAGATAGCTAATTTTCACAGGCAGCACTTCCTAGACATTTCTGGTTTCTTACCAACTCATGGCAGTCCCCCGTTGCCAGTCGAGCAAGGATCGATGGGGTCACAGTTGTAGCCGTCGCCATCATAACCTCGCTTGCATATGCAACTGCTCTGAAAGGAGAAACAGCAGGAACAATGGTTACCACCCAATGTCAAAATTCCTCTCGCAAACCCCATGCTTATGTCTTTTTATTTTTTTAAATGTCCCTTTTTAAAAGTCTTTTTGATGACTCCTTGAAAGCTGGAAGCAAAAATGAAAGGCTGTTCATGGGAATATTTGGATCTTGCAACATCCACTCTACCAAAACAAAAGCACAGTGGGGTTGTCAACTTAGTACAGCTTACTTTTATGCAGTTATTAGCCCTTGGCCATTTGTAGTACAGACACGATAAAAACACGCCAGCCGTATTCAGGCACGCGCCTGCTCGCTTGTAGGGCTAAACTGGAGATGGGGACATAATAAGCCCTGTCCCCAGCATCCCCATGTGCCCGGCTTCCGGTTATTCCTTCATGTGTTGAGCAGCGGCAAGTTCTGAAGAGGGGACTGTAAGCGCATTCAGCTGAACGTGCTTATAGAGTTCCTACGATCACGAACCCTGCCTTCTCATGCTTTCCGATCTTGGGAACACACTTCAGCTGAACACTGACTAACACCAGTGTTGGGAATGAACAGTCAAAACCTCAAGCCATGCATAGGTGCATGATGTAATTGGGACCACAGAGTCTCTGCATCCTAGAGCAGAGACCCTGTGGACATTACCCAGACCTCCTGGTGCAGGATGTGGGCGTAACCAGTCACCTTCTCTTCCTACCCCGGGAAAACAGTCGGAGCCATGAAATTGTAGGAGCAACATGTCTGAAGATGTAGCCGAGTTGCAGTTCTGAACTTTTCCCAAGTTCAGAACAGGTCGACTACCATATGATTCCTGCACAACTGTAAATACATTCTTAAGCCTGCCTGTATCCAATCTGCAAGATCTGAGTGAGTAAACTCTGTTTTTAACCTCCAAAAGACTGTTTGTCTTATTGGTAGTGTAAGGGGGAAACCAGGTGAAGATCCAGCCTGTCCAAAAGGGACAGTCTGTATCAACTAAATGCACAGCCCTGCTTTAACCAGCAGCTCCGCATGCACACGTTTTTCGCCTGTAGTTGGGTATACTCTGCTGTGTTTGCAAAAGCAAGAGGGGGGAGATAATATATCACAATATCCTCTCCCAGGTCTTTTGGCAATCCCCAACAACCAGACCCCTCTTCAGACGTTTGCGCGCAACACACAAAAGTTTAAACAGAAGCCGGGTATGCAGGGGTGCGGGGCTTACGTTCGCACCCCTGTCTCCACACCCAGTTTAGCTCTACAGGTGAGCAGGCACATGCCTGAATAGGGCTACAGAAACATTACATTCTGGAATTTTGATTCTGACCCTCATTTTAATTAAAATGGATTCTTTTCAACACGACTGCATAGAGCAGCCTCCCCCAGCCTGGTGCACTCCAGATGTGTTGGGCTGCAACTCCCATCATTCCCAGCCAGCATGGCCACTGACTGGAGCACAGGAGTCCAACACCTCTGGAGAGCGCCAGGTTGGAGAAGGCTAGGGCAGAGTTTGAAAAAGTTACGGGGCAAACCACATATTCCGGTGGCATGACGCATGCGTCAGAATGCATTTGGGAGCAGGGCCCCCCCCTGCAGTCTCTTTAAACATGTGATACCCATCACACCAGCAATGCGCAAAGGGCACTTATGTTAGAGCCTCTTCACAGTATCATGCACCATGTGCCCAGGGCCAACGTCAAGGGAAGGTATGGTTGCTGGCTAAGGGCCCACACCCCAGCAGGGCCCCACTGACTGGAGCCCCTTGGATTTGCTCCTCCTCGTCGTCACCCTTGCAACCTGCTCGCTCACCCGCCTCTCGCTCTCTGGCCCAGTCAATGGTGGTGGTGAGAAGGAGGGTGCCACCGCCTGCTTGCTCACTGGCTCTCTAGCCTGCCAAGCAGGCAAGTGCTAGCAGGAGCAAGAGCAGCTGGCGATGATGGCGGTGAGAAGGTGGACTCACTGAGGGAGGGGGCCCATAGAGGGTGCCTTGCCCAAGGGCCCTCAAAAACCGGGAGCTGGCACTGAAGGGGCCTACAGATATTTTTCAGCAAGGTCAGAGAGAATGCTAACCATACCTGTCCAGGCCCAATATAGTTACAGTCAGCATTGACGTGGCAGCCTCCTCTGGTCTCTGTTACACAGTCGTCAATGGCAACACAGGCCTTTCCATCCCCAGTCCAACCTCTGTTGCACTGGCAGGTTGCTGAACCTGGGCCTGTCCGGGTACACATGGCCTGGTAAGGAGTAGGAGAAGAGCAAATTGAGCAAGAATTACAATAGCCCCTATCAAACCAGAATGAAGGAAGGAAATTTTGACATCAGTGTAACCCAATACATTGCATATAGCTTGCCAACACTGCTTTCTACTCAAAAGAAAGATCTGGAACTGTTTTGTTTGGGATCACTGCCTCTAGCATAGAGCAAAATTGCTTCTGGCTGGCTAGAAAATGCTGCTGTGCTGCCAACCGGCTGCCCAACTTAGGACCAAACCACACGTGCCACTGCACATTGACAAATGACTCTCCTAATGCATATTTAAATTAACGCATACTTTTTCCACCCAAAAATGGTGCTGAAGGTGACTAACAGCGATTAGATGAAAATTAAAACAAAAGCTTAGTTTTTCCTTTGCTAATAAGGCCTGGGACTAGAATTTGAATTGGGGTTGCAGTGCTGGGCGAACGGGGTGTCTAATCCCCCGCACCACGACCCTGAACCAGATTGTCCTCATGAAGCTGATATTATCTGAAGCGCAGAAAATATACAAGCACAATAGCCCTATCTGGGCACAATGCCAGAACAGGGTATGTAAAGTGTGTGTAAGAGGCACAGGCCCAGCCTCCAGCATCCCTGTCCTTGGCTCCCTGTGCTGAGCAAGGAGGTCTGAAGGGGGCTTCAATTCACAGAGGGATATGATTTGAGATTTGGATGGCATGGGTACTTGTGGTATGATAAAGTTAAAGTGAATGTAGAATTTAATAACCACTGTGTTAGAAGCGCCATTTTGAAAATTTGGAATAAATATAAACCTAGGTTTTGTCAGAGAGTACCACTGTGGCTATCAGCACAAGAAGCCCATCATAGAAGAGAAATGTTAAGTAAACACAGTTGGTTGACATATCGTGATTTGCTGAAGTTTTCACAAGATGAATGTAAAATAAAATCAAGAGAAGAACTGATAAAAGAAGGTCATACATGTCAATGGTTTTCCTATGTACAGATGGTAGAAAGGTTTAAAGTTGATAAAAGGTTGTATGATTTTGAACAGAGTGTATCTGACTTTGAAAGGGAATTATGTCTAAATGATGAACATCTTATTTCAAGAATGTATAAGCTTTGGTTGAAATTTGAAACTGAGGAACAGCAAGTGAAGGAATGTATGATAAAATGGGCTCAAAATTTTGGCTATAATATATTAATGACACAATGGGAAAATATGTGGTTAAAAGGTTTGAAATTTACTTTATGCTCTAGTCTTAAAGATAATTTTTATAAGATGATGTATCATTGGTACTTGTCGCCAGAGAAACTGGCTAGAATGTATAGCGGTGCATCAGATATATGTTGGAAATGTGAACAACAGGAAGGAACCTTTTATCATATGTGGTGGACATGTAAGAAAGCTAAAAGATTTTGGGTTGAAATTCATTTATTAATGCAAAAGATTTTAAGGATTACTTTTCAATTGAAACCAGAAGCTTTTCTATTGGGAATAATGGACAGTCAGCTAGAAGGAAGATATGGAACTTAATTTTTATACATGACAACGGCAGCGAGACTACTATATGCACAGAAATGGAAAGGTCCAGCAGTGCCTACGACAGAAGAATAGTTGGTCAAGATGCTGGAGCTGGCAGAGATGGCCAAACTTACATCACTAATTAGAGAAAGGACAACATCTGCGTTTATTATTGAGTGGAAACCTCTAATTGATTTTTTGCAGAGACTGGAAAATAATGATTTGTTTGTTTGTGGATTTATGGAATAATAAGTGAATTTGGGACAACGGGAAGAAAGAGATTTCTCATTCGGATTATCGAGTAAGAAAAATTATTGTTACCTGTATTTGCTGTAGAAGAAAATCGGAGGTCTATTTTGTTTTGTTAATTGTTATATGTTTGATATTATGTGTTTGCTTCATATAGAAATAAAAAAGAAATTGTACACCAATAGAGGTAAAAGTGGGAGCAGGCATCCCCACTATGTCTTGCCTACTAAAACCTGCTCCTTGGACAGAAGGCCAAAAGATATTTGCATCGATTTGTACCCCACACTTTCCTCCACACCACAGTAGGGGCACATACTATAAGACAAAGCTTCTTGAGACACTTATTCCCCACCTGTGGTTTCAAAGGAATTTCCTACCCTTTGACAGTAATAAAGGGGAATGGAGGGTGCATAATGGAAAATTGGGGATGGAGGGCATTGCAAAACTTCCTTGAAAAGGATGGCCTCACCCTGCCGCAGGTTGACAGCAAAGTTCATAGCCACACTAATTCTCCTTCTGCAGCTCTCCCCACCTGCCCAATCAACCAGCACCAGTATTTTGCTCAAGTTGCTTGTTAAAATAAAAAGTCAGACACAACATATATAGCTTGACTGATGCGTCTTCATACCATGACTCTGAGGCTGGCACAATTTTAATCCTACATGGATGGATCAACATGGAAGTACGAGACAGCTGAAGAGTAAAACCCAGCCTGGCTGAAAGCCAAGAACAACAGCGACCCTTGGCTTCAGACGCTAATAGTTTATTCTAACATATCCTTTCTCTGGAGACATCCCTGGGCAGCAGCATGTTAAAAAGGAACAAAAATAAAATTTTAAAATATCAGTTGATCCACAGTAAGCGCATGCTTTACCCACATACGTTTTCTGAGCATCCCGCCTGTTCGGGCTCGCTGCAGATATCAATGGGCTTGCAGGAAAATCCATCCCCTTCATATCCATCGAGGCAGATGCACCTTGGAGAGAAGCAGAAGGAACTGTGATTTCACAAGGCAGATATTGCTACTAGCAACACCTTGTCAATCAGTTTCAGCAAATACTGCTTTGGAGTAATGGTTGCAAGCCTCTAGGATCCAGGATCATTAGGAGACAAACGCTGTGTCCCCCGCTGATCACAATAATGATACCTCTCTTTTCCTCTCTCTCTATCTTTCACAAGGCTTTCAAAAAAGCCAGTGGAGGTCTTTTTTTCTTTTTTAGTCCCCGCACCCGAGGCGAGGGCGAGGGGTGGGGGCGGGAAGGCAAATTTCAGAAAACAAGCAGCTGGAGTGAAGGTTTAAACCTACCCAACCCACATGCAGTGGGACCCCACATATGAGGTAAAAAAGAGTGAGAGCTGTGCGCTATGTAGTGAATTTATTGGGTAGCTGGATACAACAATTTCATAGATCATAGAGTTGGAAGGGGCCTACAAGGCCATCGAGTCCAACCCCCTGCTCAATGCAGGAAACTAGAGGAGGGGTCTCCCATCCAAGTCATAACCAGGCCTGACCCTGCTTAGCTTTCCACGCTCAGACAAGCTGAGCCAGCCAGTGTGAGCCACAGGATGGAACATCTCAAGTGCTTTCTCCCTGAATATAAAGTACTTTGCCATTTTTGGTAACTTCTTATTGAAAATGAAAACAAACAAAATTCTCACCCATCTGCACCAGACAAATTCAACAGGTACAACTATTACCAGGATGGAGAGGACCATGATGCACCTGCCTGCCATGTAGCTGCTGAAAATGAGACTATCAGAAAAAAGAGGTGGCAACCCTAATTCAGCACTAACATGGATGAATACTCAGGGATTCAAACCCAGACTTTTAGCAGCAAAGCACTCAAAACCATGAGCCTGGATGGACAAATTTGTCACTTTGGGTTTCCTCTCACATCCATTTTTTTCTTTTTGTCCCAAATATGGAGAACTTTGCAAATTTTGCTAAGTCCTTATCAAAATCAAACTGAAACAAAATTCTTGCCCATACCAACAACAAATTCAATGGGACTTGCTCCCTGGTAAGTGTGCTTAGGATTTCAGCCTAAACCAGTTTGTATGCATGTGTTGTTGTTACATTCCTCACTTTTTCCAGCCTTCACAAAACTGCCTTTCCAAGGACAGATGAAAAGGATAACTAGTTTATCAGAGCTGGTCTGGTGGTTAGTGTTGGACTGGAACTTGGGAGATCTGGGTTCTAGTCCCCACTTGGCCATGAAGCTTACTGGGTGACTTTGGGCCAGTCACTGACTCTCAGCCTAACCTACCTCACAGGGTTGTTGTTGTGAGGATAAAATGGAGAGGAGGAGGATTATGTAAGGTGCCTTGGGTTCCTTGCAGGAAAAAAGGTGGGATAAAAATATAATAATAATATAATAATACATTTTTACACCATTAAGCTTCCAGAACTCCTTTTAGGTGAGGCTAGAGAGGGTATGAGTGGTAAGGTGGTAGAATTTCTCTCAATGGGTGGAAGGAAAGATGAGATATATGTCCCACAGTTAAAAGTGGGTTAGGGTTCTAACCCCAGTCAAGCTCTGTCCGCAGAAAGAGCTACCCTAATATGAAGGCAGCTACCTGGCAGTGTCATTCAAGCTGCAGACCGCATTCAGATGGCAGTACAGGGAGGCACCAGCAGGCCCGCAGTTCTGGCTGGTCTTATCACAAAATTCCCCAGTGTATTCAGCCTTACACGTCCCGGCCTGGCACACTCCTCGGCTTCCTGGCCTGTTATCACAAATTCCATGGACGCAGCCACAATCTGCCAAGAAGAAACATTTGGCTAAACCACAAAGATAACTTTTACTTTCATGAAACACACACACACACACACCTTACTGACCATAAGGAAAAATTCAAAAATCTATTTTAGTGTAATACCTTTATTAGGTCAGCCAAAAGATCAGAACAATTGTGCAAGTTTTTGAGATCACCAGGTTTCTTCGTCAGGCAAGTTGTTACCAAAAGCAGGTTTGGTTCGAGGCAGCGGTAGGGGTGGGGTGCGGGCGGAATAGGAGAGAGAAATGTCTGATTCGATGGTAAGCCAGTCAGAATGTCGTTGGCGTGTTCAGAGTCCCAACATGAAGTGCGGGGGGGGGGGGGCAGAGGAGAGCTCTGCAGACATTCAAACTCTGCAGATCTTTTGATTGACCTAATAAAGGTATTACACTGATATGATTTTGGAATTTTACTCTGTATTTCCACAACATGCTTTCTTAAAATAACTGTGATGAGATGGAAAGTTGGTCACCCATCAGGGTTGCTCTCCTGCAGATTCAGAGTCACAGACCTTCATCACAGTTCTGCCCATGCTTGTTTGGGTTTGAACAGATGTGGCAGGCAACTCCTTTGAAAGCCCGAAAGCAGCGGCACTGGCCGTTCCCTCGAATCCCATCAGAGCACTGAAGAGGAAAGACAAATTTCAGCACAATAAAAGGGACACATCATGTTGCAAGGACAAAACTCAAAAGGATTTAACAGACGGAAGTTCTCAGGGGCCCTTCCCAGCCCAGTGGATCCTGACTGGAAAAAAAATGCTCCTTGCAGGATCAGGCAGAGTTTACTTTGTTTTGCCTGACACAAGGTGGTTTTTGCAGCTACCTAGTTCCATGTGGATCTTCGCTGAATGTATCTACAATTCATTGGTTAGCTCCAAATTAACAAGTTATAAACCCACAATCACATGACATGGCAACTGTGCACCTGCATTGCATCATGAAGCCATTGAAAAAAGGCAAATTGCAGTAGGAAAAAAGCTCCCTCAGTAATAGTATGCTGAGAGATCATTGTTCTGTTCTAGTGGGGTCACTCCTATGGCCATGCAGTTTTGCAGCATGCATTACTTCCTTTTATAGGTTCATCATGCAGCCATCAATATTCAACTCTGCCCATTACTAAAGTGACAAAGCCTGTTTGCTTTACATGAAGCATGGCCTTTTTTGTTTTGGTTTGCAAAGTTCAGTGCAATATATTTGTAACTGTAGTTCCACGTGACAATCCCTGATGTCGCTGTTTAGCCCTTGGATCAAAATTCACCAAGGCGTGGCTAAGACATACATCCCTTTGAAAAAATTAGCTGGAGTAATTAGTATGGTATCTACTGTCAATTTAAAAACCGAGGCTCTCACACGTCCTCAACGGCCCACAAGACTCTTTACCACTTACATTTCCTCTGCCATAGCATGGATTGCTAAATCCAGCAGGACACGGGGTGCAGGTGGGACCAAAGAAGCCTTTGCAGCATCCAGGTGTCTAAAAAGAGATGAATTATATCACTTGACACTATACCAGCATCTCTTACGCTTAAACCAACTGGCCCACATTTCACGGGAGCGTCAACTTTTAATCCTTTGTTCCATTTTAATATCCCAGAACCACTAAGTCTGCTTTGCTGGACCCAGTTTTTATGTTTGGGATTCCTTTCTTCTACAGGCAACAGTGATTGTGAAAAGGAAGGTGTTATCTCGGGCTCTCCAACGAGTGCCACATATGGATATGCCATTCTTCATCCCTTCTCAAGGAATATCTTCTGCGTACACACACACACACACACACACACCGTAAGACAGTGGTGTTGGATCTGTTTCAGCCCGCAGGGCAAATTCCATTTTGGAGAAGCTTAGGGGGGGCACATACCAGTGGGGGGTGGGCAAAGGCAAAAGGGGTGAGGCCAAACATACCAGCATATTGTAGCTTATAGCTCTTACTGCCAGTAACTGAGCCTTAGGAGAGGGCACTGGAACCTTTCAGAATGGGGGTGGTGGGGGTGGCACAAAAGGCGGGAAACCACCGAACAATCAGTGTCCAGGGGAAAGGGGGCGGTGCCAAGGGAAGGGTGCGTGGCCGCCTGGCAAACCCCAGAATGGGACTCCAGGCCTGGGGTTCTGCAGCCCTGTCCTAAGAGAGCTGACTCTCCTAACGAGAGGGGGGGGGCTTTTCTACATGAGGCATTTATTGTACGCTCGTGATCCCTCACTTGCAGAAGTCTGCGGGCCCTTTTCACAACGTCGTCCTCCTCTAGGGCCTCTCCTGTCCTTTCCAGCCATTTTCGCGGCTTTTGTTAGAGCGAGGAAAGTCAGCAATTAAATTTTAAACCGGAACAAAGGCCTCACGTACAGCAGAAAATCCGGTACACTGCAGCTATACCACAGCGCCACCTTGTGCTTAGTTAATAGAATATATAGAAAGGCAGAGAAAGAACCCCCCCCCCCCCAGAAAAAAGCCACGTGTCACTGAGGCAGTCTTACTCCCGCAAAGAAAACGGAAGCAGCAGCAGCCTTGGAAAAGCGGCGGGGCAAGCGCCTCATGTAGAGAAGCCCAGAAGGAGAGAGAAAATGCTTGGTTTGTCTTTGCTTATTGTCTTGGTAAAGAGGCCTGTGTTCCTTGTCAAATGGCTGTATAAATGGGTAGGGGGATTCTCTTTCTCTGGGTCACACCACTGAGTTGATACAGCTTGCCTCTGAGGGCACAACAAGCAAGAAAACATTGTGCCCAGTGCCCACAGATCAGGTACTCTTTGAATTTGTGGACTGACAGGTATTTGCAACAGCTTTCCCCAGCCTCTTTGCCAATATTTCATGGAAGAGAGAGAGGCGACCCTCCTGGAATGTGACAACAACTGCCGTTTGCTATGTTTTTTGGCTATCAAATTAGTCCCCAATGCTTTTTCTAGAAATGTGTCACGCAACAGCATCCTATATACTAACAGTGAACACAGTATCAGAGTGTGGATCCTTCTGTAACCAAAATGGCACCAGCTACACACAGGAGGAAGGTATCAGCAGGTTTGCAGAAATATATAAAAAATATTTAGAGAAAAATCCCTAAGGGGTGGAGGGAAACCAAAATCAGCCCAATGGGTACGGAGCATGCTCAGTGAGAAAGTGGGGAGGAAGAATGGCACATCCTAGAAGATGGCACGGCGGGCTTGCTGTAACTCCAAACAGGAGCACTCCACACTGGAATACGTTGTTGCAGGACTCACTTGAAAATGTCTAATAGACAAACCATAGCATTTCCTATACTCAGGCCCAAGGCATTTTGCTGCCTGAGTCAGGGAACACGATGGCACTCACCCTCCATTCCACATACAGAAGCTGAACAGACTGGCAGTTGAATTTTATTTCAACACTGGCAATGGAACGGCATCCTCTACCACACCTGAGAGCAGCAGGCTAGCTCGGGGTGAGGTGGGGGGAATGCAGGACAAGCCATGAGACACACACACACAGCTCTGTCCTCCAAGAGAGGGGAATGGCTAGTGGGCTCAAGAGGAACAGCTGAGGGGCTGCCACCACCGCCCCCAAGCATCTGCCACCCGAGGCCGTTGTCTTACTTTGCCTAACGGTAGGGCCAGCCCTGCCTGCACTGATCTACACAGGCTCATCATTTACTATTAAGCATGAACCTGAACATATCAAATTCATGGGAGTGCCCTTCATGCCCGGGCTCATTGGCATGACTTTCTCCCATCTCCTTGACTGCTGTTCTAGATGGGAACCCAAATGGCTTACATCAAAGAAAGGGGAGCAGAAAGAATCATCACACAGGGACATTGTTTCCGCTACAGCAGTGCTTCTCAATTATTTTCTGTCATGCCCCCCCTAGGAAGAAGAAAACATTTCGCGTCCCCCGCGCGACTGTAAATAGTATCATTTGTCTATAAAATTGTTATAAGTACACCTCTGCATAACACTGTATCCTTATTAACGCATAAGAGAATAAAAAAAGAAAGAAATGTGGATCAATTTACAACAAAGAATAGCTTTATTAACTGTAGCAGAAAATATTTAAAGGGTCTAAAAGTCACATGGGCGGGTTTGGCCAATCAGGCGAGCCCCCCTTTACAGAGCCTCGCGCCCCCCCAGGGGGGCCCGCCCCACTATTTGAGAAGCACTGCGCTACAGGGATCTGTGTCACCATGGCCAGTTTTCCAGCCCTTCAGCTAGTATATTCACATCACATCTATGGCAGTTGCCAACTGGTTCAGGAAAACTCATTGTTTGAAAGTCCTAACTCATGGAGTGAGTTCTAAGAGAGGACATGGATGAGAATGGGTGGGTGGGTGGGAAATTCAACATGTGGGGGAGGGGGTGATCCTCACAGAAAATGTAATGTCTCAGCAAGATTTACAGATTTTACAGAAATATAGTAGACGCTCACCAGTGAGTAGTGGATTGCTAGCTTGTGAGTCCAAGGATATGTTTCATAAAGAGCTATTGGGAGAGAGTTTGAGGTCTGGAGATGGTTCAGTCAGTTGTATATATGATGCAAAAATAAAATTTCATAATAAACATTTGGAGCCACTGCTCTGTACCTTAGACTTACCACAATAGTTTGGTTGCAGTTCCTCTTGCAACCCTTCTTCATAATGTTCAAGCCTAATGGATCGTAGATGTAAACACAGTCCCCTGGAAAGAGCCCATGCTCCTTTGGAAATAAAATGGATGATGAGTACAAAAAGACTATGTTTCACCTATGTCCCATATGCACCCGTAACATCTTCCCAGATGGAGGAGGTTCACCATGGAGCCAAGGTGAACAAGGCTGTCAAGCACATCCGTCAGGAAACGCCACAAAACACCTCAACAGTCAATACAGATCATGCCCTTCAAGGTTCACCTTGTGAAAGGGCAGAACAATGAAGAAGAAGCAGAAACTGTGTCACAAACAAGTTTCTTTGGTTACGAGCCAGCACGTCACAAGGTAGCTACCCATTCCAGATAAAGAAAGGAAGGAAGTAAACATTCTGTAATCAGCTTTTCGTGAGCTTTGAGGAATTTGCTCCATGATGATCAAGCTTTCCTCCCTATTGCAATGAGAGTGATACAAAATAGCCAAGACTTCAAGATATTTTTTGGTACAGATATTTTAGTACCCAACTTTAGAAAGTGCGTGTGTGTGTGTGTGTGTGTGTGTGTGTGTGTGTGTGTTCATGTTCCTGACAACCTCTTTCTAACGAAGAGCATGCTAACTAATAATCAGCTACTGTAGGGCTGGCTCTTTGCCACAAACTAGGAACAGCCAGCACACAAACTATCTGCCATTCCACTTCAACCTTCTCACCTCCCACATACACTGAGTAGCAGCAGTTGTGAAGCAGAGAGAGAAAGAACCCTTAGAAGCCACTGTGTCAATTGCCATAGTCAATCTGCAATTCCACAAATTAACAGAGAAACTGATAGAACAGCTGTAAAGGGAGAAATTCCTCAGAGAGACATCTGAAATCTAACAAATGCTAGCAAGCAAGATACATTTCAATGGCAACCAAATAAAAAACCTTTTCAAATAGACTTCAGATAATTTTGACTCAATCCAGTCTATTAGAGCCAAAGTGGACTCTGCTGAGCTGGTGAGATATATGATGTTAACTTTGTATTCCATTAAGCCAGAATCTGGACACAAAATTGTCAGTGAAATAGACAGCCTGGAGTTCCTGGTTCTGCTCTGTAATAAGCTTGGTGGATCTGGATTTTTATTTTCTTATTTTGTTCATTTATTGCTGGGTATCTGCTGAATTTCTACCTCCCACCTAGAATCAATTTTGGATTCCTGAGGCCTGATTTCAGTGGCTGAACTTAGCAGAATCTGACACCTTTGGAAGGCTATGCGTGTAAGTCCATGACAGACACACATGCACAGATGCCTCCTGGCTGCGCTAGAATGGTGTGATGATCTCATACCACATTGCCACCAGAATCCTCGATGGCCTTGTAGGCCCCTTCCAACTCTATGATCTATGAAAAATCTATGAAATCAGAAGCACGCGCATACACAGCATAACCCAAGGCGTCAGAGAAGCCCTCTGGACCCTGCAGAGTCTGGTGGTTCCTGTCAATTTGATGCTGTTCTGCTGTGAGTTGGACTACAAATCTTCTGATAAATTCTAGCTATTATTGGAATCTGCTGATCCTATTTAAATCAGGGATCATCCATTACCAAATGCAGAGTCTTTGCAAAGAAACTTTGACCTCACTGTGCATCTCCTAGCACCATCACCACCATAAATAATAACAAAAATTATTTACCATAACTTTGCTTTGAGGTGGGCAAACACTGGTATTAAGGGCATCACAGTCAACACAAGATCCCTGTAATAAAAAACAAGAATAAGAAGCCTTATTTCAGGATTTAAAAGTTTACTATGCTGTCAAACATACACCCAAATTCATAGTTGCCATCACAGCTACTGGATAGAGGAAAGATACTGGGCAGACTGCTAAGATAATGCCCATTTAAGCAGAACAGATATTCATTTACAAGTTCAAATCAGGGTTTACAAGTTCATATGATTTCCCTTCCTCATTGCCCATAATAATAAAGCAGACAGTCATACCAGCCAATGGTCACTCTGCCTGTTCCATTCAATGATCAACCACTGAAGTCTTAACATTTCCAGGAAATATCCTCTTCCTCCATTACCACCACCAGGGATGTTGAAGAAATCAGCAATGGATTCAAACGAGTTCGGATATCTATGAATCCAAACTGCAAATTTTGGAGCAGACAGGTTTTTTCCGAGTTATGCAGACTGCGCAGACATGCGGACCGGTTTTTCACATCTGCGCTAGTTTGCGTTAGTGCTAATGCACATCAACTAATGCCAATTAGCACATTAGCGCTAATGTGGACTTGTGAATTAGTGCAAGTAGAATGAAATTCTGGTAAAAATAAATCTGATTCTGCCAATGAACGGACAACAAACGAAAGGCACCTGAGAATCCGCAAAACACAGATGGAACAGATTTAACAAAATCCATACATCCCTAGGACTTTTCTTCACCTGACACAATAAACATACATCTGGGAAACCGGACTGGAGAGAAAACAGCAATGCCTGTCACCAAATTTCTTCACACTGCTTTTATCACATTTTTGTTCCTGTCTTGTGGTTTCCATCCAGAATAAATACTGGTGTGTGCTAAAAACTAACCTCATAGTACTATAACTTATTGTGGCGGCAGTGGCTTCCGCCTACAGAACTGGTTAAGCATTTTTTCTTCCTGCCTTCACCTTTTGGGGGGTGGGGTGAAGGAGAGTGGCTGTGTTTGGAGGAAGGAGAGCTTTGTCAATGGCTACTAGTCCTGATGACTATATGCTGCCTCCAGTATCAGAGGCACTATGCCTATGTACTCCAGTTGCTGGGGAACATGGGTGGGAGGGTGCTGTTGCAGTCACATCCTGCTCTTGGGATCCTGTGGGAAGCTGGTTGGCCACTGCATGAACAGAATGCTGGGCCATTTGGACCCTTGGTCTGATCCAGCAGGGCTCTTCTTACCATGCACCTTGATGGTGCAGCAGTACTAGTGATAGAAACAACAACAGTTATGACTGAAGCAGCCCAGTGCCTACTAAACATACATTCTGTGCTATTTCACAAAAACTCTATGCTACCCGAATAGTAGCAAACGTCTTTGAAAGCTCACTCTTCCTGTGGAGATCATTTACAAAGCCAACGAAGAACTTTTTCGGTGGGCGTGATTTTTAAAACAATAAATAAAATGCAATTTTAAGCCCGTACTGGCGTTTCTGCTTGTGCAGCTGCTACGGCTACTGCAGTGGCCGTGTCATGTCCGCGTCTAGAAGCCCTGTCTGCTTCCCCATCTAAGCAACAGGAAGCAGATGTTTCAAGCGAGGTGGCAAAACAGCATCAAACCAATTGGCGGGGCTTGTGTCAACAGGAAGCTCCAATTCTCACGGGAGCTGCAATATAGGATGGCCTCCGAAGAGCCAAACTACTTTCTGAGTCATAAATATCAAGGGTAAAATGTGGAAGGAAAAAACCACACGCACACAACCAAAAATCTGACTCTCCAGCTCAGGTCAAAAAGGGGAACTCACTGGGGAAAAGAGATGACTTTGCAGAAAGGCTGCACCAAGGAAATGATTGCTGGGATTACCATCTGGCCCCCGGGGATCCATGTGAGCAAAATGGAGTGTGTATTGTGAGAAGGCACAGTCTTTTCCCATCGGTCCAGGACTTCCATATAGAAAAAGCCTAACAAGAGAAGGAGAAAGACTAGACTTGACTCACCGCTACAACTTTATAATGCTGTTCATTGCATCTGTGTGGCAGAATGGGGATTATCGATGGAGGAATGAAGATGCCGTCCAACATATGAATGATACCATTTGATGCCTTAATATTCGTTTTGCTTAAGGCAACAGCAGGGTCACCCAACAGAATTCTTCCCTGTGGTAAAAGGAACAGTTTGTTGTTCTCACTCTATTGCAGGAAGTAAATGTTGAAAGAGAACTGTGCAAGGCAGACCTGTCTGTAAATTGCACTTGGCCAAATTACTTCTTCAGTAGAAAAGCCCGAAAACATCCACTTACTACTGGAGGGAGCGATGCATGGAGATCCATATGTTTACATAAATTCATGCTAATATCTCTCCAAAATGAAGTTGAGGTCAAGTCAGAAATCACAAATATTCGTCTGTCTTTCCCCACCAAATGAGTTAACATTACATTACATTTCAACTGGCTGAGCGTACATTCTGTAAGCACAGGGCACTTACATCATCACTGATCTGGACTGTCAGCACCTGATTTGCCATGGTCAGAATATGCGGCATTGTCATCAGTCTTTCCACCTTCACCTGGAAAATATGGTGTGCATTGTATTTACATAGTCAGGAGCTTGAATCATGAACCAACACTTTCTGTTCATTAACCGTTTTCATTTGGTAACCCTAATACTTGGCTCTCTGGAATGACATGGCTACTTTCTCACCAGGGGTCCTTCCAGACAAGGCCTTTATTGTGCAATTGCCCTGCCTCATTTATGGAATTGATTGGTGTGTGTCCAGATGTTGCCGTCTTCCATTTGTGCAGAGACGGTGTTGGGGGTGGCCTACTAGGGCTGGAGCCCCAAATCTTTCATTTGGAGCCCCAAATCTCTGGGAGGCCATCTGCTGTCCATGGGTACTTGCTGAAATAAAGGTACAGGGCCACCGATGACCTCTGTTGCATCTGATCCCCCTGGATTAGTTGGCTTTTTGCCCACATGTGCTTCACCTCCTGCCACCCCCACTCCCCTGAATCTTTCTATCTTGAGGTTTTTTTTTCTGAAATCAAACACTCTCCTGTCCACTGGCCGTATGTCCTTTTTTTTTTTTTTTTTTTTTACAAATACGGGTGTCCTTAGGAGACAGGGATCTTTGCAAACTTTAGAGCATATGTAAATTAGCATATGCAAATTTGGGCTTCTTTTTTTTGTCCTGTGGGCTTGAGCCCTGGATCTTTTCAGTATCTCGCACCGCCCCTGCATTTGTGACCCTCCCATGTTTCCCATTGCTTCTTCTGTTGTTATCTTAGTACAGAAAATCCATGCAGGAGAGAAAGATGGAGTAGCTGCACAATGTCTTTTGATTGGTTGTGCTAGGAGCCATTCATCTGGAAGCACCCTAAGCTGTCTTTCAGGATGAAAGCAGGATAGGAACAAGAACGCCTTCTAGACCTTCCAGTGCCTGTGGGTATTGTTCTCCCAGTAGCTTTCCCTCATTATCTAGATTCTGCCCAGTTGACAATTGTTATTCATTGTTGATCCCTTGGATAGATCTGTCGGCTTTAGATTGTAGAGGCCTTGTCATTGCACCATCCCAATTCTGAAATTCGGTTCGCATTTGGAACACAGTTCAAGACATCCCACTTACTAACAGAAGCATTTGAAAATGGAGCATTTGTAAAACTCCCCATCAAAAGGCAGGGTGGTGGTGGGGAGATTGAAAATAGTTAAAGTATTTCCACACCACCCAGAAAACTGAAACTGGATACACATTTAGGCCTAGCGGGGATAAGGAGCGTTGGAACTCGCCTATGCAGGGAAGAACGGCCCCTCTCTTCAGCGCGGGCGAGTCAGGGCTAGGTCACCCAGCATCCAATCTGAGATCGGAGATAGCAGGAGGGAAGCCTTCTGAGGAGATTCCTTGGGGGAGGCTTGGAGCCTAAGCCCCACCCACTGGAGGAATGCCAAGAGGTGGCGCAGGCCAGATTGGGGTGCGCATCAGGCCAGAGGTTCCACTCCCCTGTGCTAGAGCAACATCATTTGCACTAGCAGAATGACACCATAGGATATAACCCATATCCCCCAAATATCTTGATCGCTAGAATATTCTGAAAACAGGACATTTGAACACCTCTGCTTTGAAATAGGGGGCACAAAGTATACCCCCCCAAATGGCTAAGGTGCTTCTAAATTAGCTAGGAAGCTGAAATTTAATACAGTTTGGTTTTAAACATCAAGATTACTAGAAATTCTGCAAGCACCCCAGTCTGACATTTCAGCTGGCATAGCATTACTTACAAGTAAACATCCAGCTTTGTATTTCAAGCAACAGGCTGGTGTATCTTTCCGGGCTCAGATTTACTTAAAGCAAATGTCCCAGCTCTTCCCAACCCAAACTGGGTGCAGATACCCCCCTTAGAATTAGTTTCTAACTGCTCTGTTAATCTTGTTTCTGGTAGCTCTCCCTTTTCCTGACTAAGGGCTTCTCTACATTAGTCTTTTAACTTGCCACTTTACCGAGGCTTCTCCTTCTGGATTCTTTGCAGGATTAAGATTGGTTCCTTTCATAGATCATAGAGTTGGAAGGAGCCTACAAGGCCATCGAGTCCAACCCCCTGCTCAATGCAGGAAACTAGAGGAGGGGTCTGCCATCCAAGTAATAACCAGGCCTGACCCTGCTTAGCTTTCCACGCTCAGACAAGCTGAGCCAGCGTGAGCCACAGGCCTTTACACTTGCTTTTTTCCAGGGGTTTTCTTTCTCTGCCTTTCTATATGCTTCATTACACAACCACAAGGTGGTGCTCTGGTATAGCAGAATTGCAAAAATACATGACCATTTTATAGTGTTTCATAGCATGCTAGCCCTTTAATAGCTCATTTTCCTCATTCTAAAAAAAGTTGCGGAAATGGCTGCAAAGCATGGGAGAGGCCCTGGAGGATGACATAATGTAAAGCACCCACAAACTACTGTGGGTGAGGAATCACAAGAGCACACTAAATGCCTCATATAGAGAACCCTGTAGAGGTTCTGGAAATTTAAAGTTCCAAATGACATAAGTTGGTTTCTCTCCCAGCATTCTTTGCCATTTCCAGAGTTCATTGCTTCTCCTAAAACCAAATCTCAAGTCGGAATGTTTAGGGGTGGCAAAGCATACACATCCTAAGTTTTGTCCCCCTGAGTGGGCATTTTATTCCCCAAACCTATATTTCAGCAAGGCTTCATATCAAGCCCTTGATCAGCCGCCTAGAGAAAGAACTCTGTTCAGCTCCCAAACCAGTCATTGGCAAATTGCACATATATAATAGCACCTGGATGCCTTTGGAATAAAAAGGGCTGGGAGAGAATATGTGAGCATATTTGAAGCATTCCAAACATCACTGTACAGGAATTTCCTCTTTATGTCATGTTTTGTTTTTTTAAATGACATCAGTACTTCAAATTTAAGAGACACCTGCAGGATATACATATGGCTGAAAGACAGCTCTAACTTTTGAAGATAATCTCATGTACAAATGCAAACCACTAGATTCCTGTCCAGTTGCAGTCTATACTAGGCAAAGCCAAATTATAGCTAATGCTTGGCTACAGTAAACTAAAACTTCATTCACACAAATATGACTACTTATTCCCATGGAAGGCCAATTCAGAGAGCAGGTGCTGTACTTTACCCCAAGGAAATGTTGGCATTTTGACCTAGAATTGTGTGTACAATTCACGATACCACAGTTATCATGCAGAGTTTTCCTATATATAATTTTTTTTTTGCAAAACATATACGGTAAATATTCGAAGTCTAAGTGGCTGCAGAACAGACCTATTAAACCTGATCACCATAAGTTTGGTTGGGTAACATTTGTGCAGGAAAAACTGTCATGCCATAGCAGCCAAGCCTCCATTTCATTTTGTTCCACAATGCAAATGGGCTTAATAGGGATGGATGAATCGATCGATTTCGGTTTCTCATTTTTTCCAGTCTGAAGTTCAGTTTGTCCTGAACTTTGAGAATTTTTTTTAAAGTTCACACGAAAAATTGTATACATTTGTGTGTGCATTTCTCCTAATACATGCCTTCGTACGCAATTTTGCCTAATATATACATTTCTGCAAACAAGTTTCCTAATATATTGAATTTTAAAACGTTATTTTCACTAATATATATATATACATTTTTGTGTGTACTTTCCCCTAATATATGTATTTCTGTATGCATTTTTTTAATTGGATCAACATTTTTGATTGGAAAATTTGGAGAAGTATGAATTAGAAGGATAACAGAATTTCAGTTCACATATTGGTTAGAAAGTGTGAAATTACACAAGGGTCACATTAAAGTGTGAACCAAACAAATTCCCCCTCCCCCATCCCTAGAAATGGTGGGATTTCAACTGGGAAAATGGCAAAATAGCAAGTGAGCAATGGCAGGGCTAGGGCTAACCACTTGCTTTAAATTGATTTATTTTTATTTCTAAATGTGTATATCACCATCTGCTTTAAATAAATAAATAAAACTTTAAAAGCACTTATTGTTAGGTTTTGCATTAAAACCTTTTTAAATAATTAGGCACATGTATTTTTGGATAAGGGATTCTCAATTTGTAATATGATTATATGCCAGACTGAAATTGTATGGGGCAAGCTCTACCCCGGGTCCTTTCCCTGCTTCTACAGGTGTCGGATTAGTAAAAGTAAAAGTCAACCTGTACTAGGATGAGCAAGATAAACAAGAAAACTAAACGTGCTTAACACATTTTAAACACTTTATGTCTTGGACTGCAAACACTGCATTAGGTAAAAGTTTGCATTGGGCATGCTTTTGCACAATTAATGTGATTTTTGCTATTGCATGCATGCTGATAATTTGTCAAACCTTGGCTCATACTCCGTTAGTTTGAGAACAACACATGCAGCACTCAGGTCAACTGTTAGGGCTTTACATCCAAGCCATATTCTGTGAATCATTCTTCAAAATCTTTTAAATGTGATAATGTAGAAAAGAATTTTGTAACAGGAATTGAGGAATTCTATAATAAAATCATTCTGTTCCACGCTGTGAGAAAGAACAAAATCATTAGTGTTTCGCAGAAGGGGACAGTCTTTTCGCGATCTGGTGACCAATGGCTCAAGTGCCCACAGAGAAGTCCCTGCGTGCCAGCTGTGGCACCCGTGCCATAGGTTCGCCATCACTGTCCTATCATATCAGACTCAGACTGACTATGCTGGCTGGGGGCTGATGGGAGTTCGAGCCCAACAACTTCTGGAGGGCTTGAAGCTCCCTATCTCTTCCCTATAGGAAGCGTAAGAGCTGAAGATGCAGCAGGAAAGCCATTAATCTATCTATTTATCTTCTTTAACTCCCGAAGAATCTTGATAAGGCACTGATGGCTTGAAAATGTGGTGAAATGAACCCACAAAGCTGGGAGTGGAGATAGCTTACCTCTCCTCTTGGGTAGATATGATGTTTCACAAGTTCCTGAAGCTTGTTTATTCCCTAGAACAGGAAGAAAGCAATTACACATTATCCCTAGACATTTTACAATAATGGGTGCTGATTGCTAATGTAAATGCCAAATGCTTGTGCATGCAAATTATACCTCACATCAGAGTTTCTTCCTGAAGTACCCAAGGAAGGACAACATATTTGTATAAATACACCAAGAATAGCTTGTGCACCCTAAAAAGTTCAAATACATACCATGGAAACCAATTTTTTGCATATTTATGAATGTTCCGAGCAGACATCTTTTGATAACATATTTGTGTTTTTGAAAAATCAGGATATTCAGCAAGACTAAGGAAGCAAAGGTCAAGGAATGAAGGCACTGGCCAGCAAGGGCAAAAGGATAAGATGACAAACAAGGAACTAAGGAAGTGCGTTGGACACAAAAGGTTTACTCCGTGACCCCTGAAGATCCTGCCTATACACTCCAACCACGTTCAGACATCATAAGTCAGAATTCTAAAGCATTCTGTAAGCGAACAAGTGTGCCGATGGACGCTGCTTGAGCACTCCTGCATGGTTTCTCCTCCCTGGAGGACTGGCTAAGCAAGTCAGGGTCTCCCCATCTGTGGTTTGTTTAGTGTAACATCTGTACCAGGAACTCTGGGTTGCCCCCCTCTTCCAATAAGCCAAAGTAATAAAACAGGATCTGTTCTTGGCTTATGACCCTGGCTTGTTGTGAGACAGCGAGAGCAGAATTCCCAGTTCAGATGTCATGCTAAACAAACCACAGATGGACAGCCCCTGGATTCTGGGCTTTCCCCAACTATCCATCTACCTATAAAAACAAGGCGGCCATTTTAAAAAGCAGATTTCAGATTCTAGACTGCATGTGATGAGGGTAGCTGTACCTGAGACTAAGCTGGGCAGAGAATGTTTGTTTATTTTATTTTAAGATTACAGTCTCCTGAAAAACAGGAAAGTGCTTTTTCCTCTAGATATTTTGAAGCATGCGGCTTTCAAGAAGGCCGGTCATAGGATAGTAAGTCCTGGGACTACCCCATTTCCTCTGAAGCATCTAATAATACTGATTAAGGCAAAACCACAGGCTAGATCAGGTTTCCCTAACCAGGTACAGTTTGGACTACAGTTCCTATCATCCCCAGCAACATGGCAACTGGCAATGCTGGCTAGGGATGGTGGGAGTTGCAGTCCAATACATCTTGGGGGCACCAGGTTGGGGAAGGATGGGGTAGATGGACCAACCATATATGCATCTGATCAAGATGACGTCTCAAGATGTCCTTAGAATAGTTCTAACTTCTAAGCGACCCATTCTTTTAACACGATTTGTGACAATGACCTCACCTCTGTGAAGAGATAGATTAGCCTTCCATCCCTTAATTTATCCACAGCTTCATTACTTGGTACAAACACAGTGAAAGGTCCAGGGCCATCCAGGATTGAAGGCAGATCACAGTTCTACAAAACATTAAGCACCACCAGCATAGATCACTCTAGGCTAAAACAATTATTATTTAGTAAAATAACAGACTTTGAATGTGCACTCTGATGAAATGCTGACTCATAGAGGTGAATGATAGGTTATAATAATTTTCTCCCAGCATTTGCTAGGTGTAAAAATGCACATTTGAGTTATAATCCATATGATATATAAGTCCCAATCGAACTAAAGTCAAGTCCCATTGAAATGATACAAATTAGTAAGCAGCTCATTTAAGGCCCATTGATTTCAAGAGGATTCGGTGAGACAAACTTTAGCTGGATCAGGTTCAGTTTATGTAAGAGAAAAGTACCGTAGATGCATTCAGATGCTCTGAGACTAAGTTAATAGGTTTTGTTAATAAACAATTGATAGGATGACCTGCCAGAGACTCTTCTTTTCAGTAGATATCATATAGAGGAACTGGACTAGTGTTGGGTGGCATTCAGATCTCTCCCCTGGCTGCCATGGAAAGCCTAACTGAAAGGGATAACTAATTGGAGAGGGGTCATTATGATCTGATAGCTATTGCTTTTTTGCTGCCAATAGGAAAAGGCAGGGTAGATTCAATCCAGGTGCCCCATATTATAGTTGTGTATCCTGATGAAAGATCCATAGGATAGGTAGGCTTGGGGAATTACGGCACAATGGCATCTAAGCCACATTGTGCTAAATACATGGCAAAGGCCACAGAGACTTCATAAAGCAAGCCCTTGAGCCTTGTATGAAGTATCTCTCTATATAAGGGCCATGTCTCCGCTGCTGCCCGATACCTAAGATTTTACAAAATACTCAGACTAAAAACATCTGGTGGTCTGAAAATATTACTTGAATTTGGGGGTAGAAGGGATTTTCTTAAAATATTTAATCAATTATTTTTAGTACATTCTGACTAGGATCCAGCACAAGGATTACTCTATTGAAATCAACGGGTATTAACTGTGCTTAACTCTGTAGGATTCTAGTCGTCAATGTTCATGAAGAGGGCGGAGAATTGCTTCTGTCTGTTTTACAGACTACCTTTTTCTAGGAGGATTTATTTTTTAAATTAGTGCTTTATTGGAAAGCCCTTAGCTAGTGGGATCTGATCTTTTTGCACACTGATGCTGCAATCCTATGCACACTTTCCATGGAATGCAAAGGGACTTACTTCAGAGTAAACATGCATAGAATTGCACAGAGAATGGCCTTATGGAAACCTTTTTCTAGAAGATTCTAAAGAGAGGATGTTCAAGGCGAGACTTTTATCATGCAGTTGTCCTGCCTCATAGATTGGCATTTTATGGGGGGGGGGGGATTCAAATACCATCATCTTCCAATTTGTAACCCTCCTGTGTTTTCCCATCTCTCCTTTTGTTTTTTTTCTTTCCACAAAGAAAAGGAGGAAATGACAGAAGTGCACAATGCTTTTTGATTGGTAGCACTAAGAGCTGCCGGGGAAACACCCAGATATTCTTCTGCGGGGGGGGGGGAGCACTCTTTTTAAGAGAGAGACTTTTAGAACAAGGTTCCAAACAGACCATTCTGTGAAGAAGAAGAAGAAGAAGAAGAAGAAGAAGGAGGAGGAGGAGGAGGAGGAGGAGGAGGAGGAGGAGGAGGAGGAGGAGGAGGAGGAGGAGGAGGAGGAGGAGGAGGAGGACTGAATCTCACATTTCCCCAATGAAGACATTATCAAAACGCTTTCTATGAGTCTCCTTTACCAGACTAAATCTTTCTAATTCAAGCTTACTTCTTTTCTTGTGTTCTGCTACAGCCCCCTCTCCTTTTGTTCTCTCAAATGAGAACATTCTTCTAATGTCCCTAATGCCATTCATATAAAATGTTTGAAAAGCAAAAGCTGCAATATTGAACAAGCCATGTTCCCGAGAAAATGCTGCAGTAACTCAGTGCTCATCTTCCGGACCCGTAGGTGGAATTTCTTACTTCCAAGATGGTTTCAAATCGGCTGGCAACCTCAGCCGAAGCAAGAATTTCCGCAATTGTTTTCTGCAAGAAGAGACACGGGAGAATGAGAAGGGGAGATTCAGAGAGAATCCAACTTCAGTTATAGACAATATGCCATTAAAATGTGTATGTAAAATGTGTACAAACAATAGCAGTCAGCTCCCACTTTTACTCAGTGCTAGGACAAATATTATTTTATACAGCAGTACTTTGATCTCCATCCACTATTAACAGCACAGTTCCAAGAATGTCTACTCCAAGTTCCACCAAGTTCAATAGGATTTACGCCTTAGTAACAGTGTTTAGGATTACAATCTAAATTATTTTATGTATGTATGTATTGAAATCATGCATATCCTGCATTTTAAAATATATCTTTTTAAATTTCAAGGTGGCTTCCAAGATATGCACACCATATGCACTATAGTCCACCACAGGATAAAAATGCATAGTAAATAACCCATCGTTTGCCACTAGCCTGTCTATATGGATTCACATTCATACTCGACCAAGATGTAGTTTTAGTGTTGCATAAACACTATTTAAAAGAAAACTGTTGTCAAAAACAATTCCTGACTTCTCCCCACAAATATTGTTACATCCATGCTTAACATGATCTGGAAATCCTTTAAGGGGCTCATCCAGTTATGACTGAGACAAGGCCCTCCTCATGCCCAGGAATTTTTTGGGCAAGGGTTGGCGGGGAGGGATGCGGCTCAGTCAGGAGAAAATGGCTCTATGCTGCCCTACTTAAGAGTGCTGATTGCTGAAAATGGGGGGGGGGGGGAGATGAGATGCAAATTTCAATTTTTTAAAGTTTGCTTCTAGGAATACCTCACATTTATGCATGGGAGTTTTATTTTGTCAAGCAATCCATGGGAATTTAGAAGTTGTTTGGGGCGTTCATTGGAGAAGTACCGTATGTTAATGGTGCAGCTCTCAGTATTATTCTGGGGCTGAAATGTGATTATGGCCAACACTTGCAAGATATTTTGTTAAGAGTAATTTGTCCTCATATCCTGCCCTCTTCCTATTTTCTCTAAGGAAAAGGAGCATTCGACATACCTGAACATTCCCAAGATTGTCCAAGCTGGGTTTTTTCCTTAGACGGTTGACAACATGTATAATGCCATTAACAGCTGGTACATTTCTCTCTCTGAGTAGTAAATAGGCTTCTCCAGGGACATCTGAAAACGTGTAGTACTTGGTTCATGACAAATGGGAAAGTAATACAGGATTATTCTGTGGTGCAAATTTCAGTATGGCAATTAAAGTGCATCTGCATACACATCTGCTGTATCTAGTCTTGCAGAAACTACAGTATGATCAGGATTCATTATTTTTCCTACATAAAGAACGAAGCTAGCCAAATGCAAAGGGCAGCCTGAACATATATAATGAATGCTGTCAGCAGCCCAGGGTAATTTTGATAAATGAAGCTGCACTTTATTGAGAAGAAATGGCCATGTTTTAGAGGGAAAGTGCTCTTGTGAAATATACACACATACACAGATTCCCCGTGCAGCCAATAGATTGTATTGATGGCTTCACACAAAGAATCCTGGGAATTATAGTTTGGTGAAGGGTTAAGAATTCTTCGTTAAGACATTCCAATCCTGGCTACAGAACTACAATCCCCAGGGTTCCTGGGGAGATGGAATGACTATTAAGGCTGCAATCTCATACACACTTACCTAGGAGTAAGCCCCATTGAAATAAGTGGGCCTTACTTCTGAGTAGACATGCATATGATTGCACTGTAACCCAGTTTAAGTCTTCAGTGTGGAGATATTCTTTGTCAATGTTCCACATGGCAAATATTCTGTAACATATACGGCAGAGGTTTGGGGTTGGGGTTGGGTTTTTTTAACGGGAGGGGTAAAAATCAAACAAGGAAAACTTAACAGGATTATTACATACACACACATGCATGAGTGAAACTATTTTTCACCCACACAGTACTTCTTTGCAATTAGGGCTGCCAGCTTTTAAACAAAGTATTCCCACGCCATGATGGACTGCAACCCAGAGTGGGTCTGATGGTACAGCCAGGGGGCAGAGTCAATAGTTTTTGGTGGCTCAGGAGATCAGAGCCCAGCAGCATAAAAGTAGTCTATTCACCAAAAGTGTACAGCTAAAAATAAAGTGTCCAAAGGGGAAAGAATACTGGCCATCTCCCTTCCTCTTTGGCAATTGGTCCCAAAGCTAAAAAGCTGGCTATACCATTTCTCCCCCTGGTCATTTGGCAACATTTTTCACAATTCTTGCTTCACATAGATGATTAAAGCAGATATGTAACGCTGGAACATTTAATGAACAGCTAATAAGAAAAAAAGCATGTTTGGATAAATATTGGGACCTTTCCTCTTAGCTGATAAATTCTATTTTGGGACTGACCCCCTAGGAGAATCAGCTTACTGTATTGTTAAATTCTATTAAAAGAACTGCCTTTGAGGAAATAACCACGGATAATGGGTTGGTTCCCGAGGTACCTTTCTGCAAGCAGAAGGGCTTTCCTTGACTTAGCACAAGAAAAGAGAACCGAAATCCAGCAGTGTGTTTCAGTTCGCAGAAGGCATTGTGCAATCTCCTCCACAATGCCTACTAAAATCATCAAATTTTAGGGTTGGGACTGTGAGGTTATCTAGTCCAACCCCCTGCGCAATGCAAGTTCTGCAATGCAAGGTGTAACTATTACAGCATCTCAGAGAGATGGCTGCCCAGGCTCTGCATAAATACCTCTAGAGAAGGAGAACCCATCACCACCTGAGGTAGTCTGCTCCAGTGAGCAATTTCTCCTAACGTTTAGCTGAGATTCTCACCATTTCCACCCAATTAGTCCTAGTCCTGCCCTCTAGATCAACAGAGAACAGATCTGCTCCATCGTCTGCGTGACAGCTGTTCAGATATTTGAAGACAGCCCCCACGGGAGTGTCAAGACAGACAGAAGGAAGGGCTTCTTCACACAGCGCATAGTTAAACTATGGAATTCACTTCCACACAATGTAGTGTGCAGGCCACCAATTTGGAGGGCTTTAAAAGAGGATTGGACAAATTCATGGAGGAGAAGGCTATCAAAGGCTACTAGTCCTGGTTGGCTATATGCTTCCTCCAGTATCAGAGGCGGTATGACTATGTACACCACTTGCTGGGAAACATGGGCACAAGAATGCTGTCGCACTCATGTCTTGCTTGTGGGTTTAGCTTAGGCAACTGGTTGGTCACTGTGTGTACAGAATGCTGGACTAGATGGACCCTTGATCTGATCTGGTGTCACAGTACATTTTGAAGCGCAGGTGCTCATTGTGACAGTCCCCAAAGCCATGCCTCCAAGGACAGCCCAAAATGCAAGCAGCTGTTTTGATCGGGGGGAGGGGTGGTGGTGGTGGTAGGAAAATCCATTTTTCACCAGCTACTGTGAGGCTTGCAGCTAAACTCAGAGGAAACACAAAAGCCTGAAGGTGGCGATGGCAGATGATGTCACAATCCCTGCTATTGCTAATCCAAATGTTCTGGCACTTTGAGCCTGTGAGCCCTGGCTCCACTGCACCTCATTGGACTTGGTCAAAAAAGTCACCAAGAAAGATGATGGAAGAAAAGCAACAAGAATTTTCAGGAATTGTTGACCAATGAGGAAAAATTTTAAGAATTACTTTGAACATATATTTGAAAACAAATGAAAAGCTAAAGGAATAATACTTTGGACTAATGCATGAGAAATACAAAATTACACTCTGACAATTTCAGAGGAAAGCGTTGGACAGCTCTTTCTTATGGTATTTAAAATTGGGCATAGAACTTTAAAACAAACTTCAAGGAAGAAATAACAAACAAAAGATAAATGTCAGGATGGCCCATTTTTTAGAACCTCAACCCAGGTCTGGAAATAACATTCTTATTTTACCTGTTCAGTGAATGTCACTGTATGTCCAGACAATGTCCTCAGGACCTTGGTTTTGACCATATCACTCCACAAATGCTGCCCAGGTATTATGTGTGTTTTGCATAAATTCTGTGCAGTTGAGACCTTTGTGGAAACAAAAGGGAATATCAAAAAACCAGAAGTGTTAAATATGTATTTATAACATCTTTTAAAACAGCATTTTAACTTCCAGAATACAAAATTTACTAATATAATGACATATCAGTTTGATTACCTTATCAACCTAAGGTATTATTTTTAATATTTAATGATATAAGAGAGACCAAACAGCTTATGTTCATGTTCTCAAATTGGGTTTTGGTTTTTTTCCACACTAGCCCTTTTCTCTGGAATTGCCATCCTTTGGTTCAAACACTTCTTTGCAAAATATTCAGATGACATCATTGCCAGCCTTTTGCATTCCAGCGTTTTAGTTGCCGTCCTCCTGTTCCCCCCCCCCCCCTCCAGATCTGAATTGTCAGTATGTTTTGTTGCTGTAGTAATTGCAGCACTAGCCAGTCTGGGGGAAAGGGCTGCTGACAGTGCAATCCTATACTACTCTAATCAGAAGTAAGTCTTATTACATTCAATAGGATTTAAGTGTGCATAGGATTGTAACCTGAGGATTCTAAGGGCTCCATGCCTTTAATTAAACACTCCCTCTTCGCTGTTTCAGCACATTTTATGGCTTACTGATGCTGAGGGTAGGGGAGTAGTGATGAATAGTTTATTAATTCCCCTTAAACACCCTCTTAATTACCCCAATATCAAATTATGAAATTATATAACAAGATCAACAAGGCTTATTAAACAAAGAAAGATGGTTTATAACTGGGGTAGGCAATCTTGTCTCCTCCAGATGTTTTGGACTAGAACTCCCATAAGTCCCAGCCAGCATAGCCAATGATCAGGTCCAAAACATCTGGTGGGTATCAGGTCACCTAGTCCTGGTTTAAAAAATAAGAAAGATGATAAATGTGATGGATTATGTCAAATGGAAAAAAATAACAGTGATAATGACTTCTACTGAAATAGAAAAAACATTCGACCAAGTGGAATGGTCATAGCCCTTTTACGGTATAGATCAAGTTAGGGTTTGGGCCAAATTTTAAAAAAGGTATAGCTCAGGAGGAGGAAACTTTTAGTGTTGCTGGGAACCTCTGCTGAATGGGACTTAGTTGTAAACATTAGGATCTTGGTGATGGAGAAGAGCAATTAAGTGCTTGTGCAGGAACACCATTTTAAATCCACTTCCAGCTAATTATAAAAAACAACAACCCAAGATGTCTCAGCTATGTGGGCTCTAGCATCCTTGACCTTTTTCTGGTGAAGACGGAATAATCCCCTCATATAAATGCCTGATTTTATGTTCCAGTATTTCCCCTTTGTTATTATTTCCCCTTTAACCTCTTAGATCAGTGATGGCGAACCACAGCTGGCATTCAGGGACCTCTCTGTGGGCACTTGAGCCATTGGTCACCAGATCGCGAAAAGACTGTCCCCTTCTGCAAAACACTAATTATCTTGTTCTTTCTCACAGTGTGGAACAGAATGATTTTATTCTAGAATTCCTGTTACAGAATTCTTTTCTACATTGTTATCACATTTAAAAGATTTTGAAGAATGATGCACAGAGCATGGCTTGGATGCAAAGCCCTAACAGTTGACCTGAGTGCTGCATGTGTTGCTCCCAAACTAACGGAGTATGAGCCAAGGTTTGACAAATTATCAGCATGCATGCAATAGCAAAAATCACATTAATTGTGCAAAAGCATGCCCAATGCAAACTTTTACCTAATGCAGTGTTTGCAGTCCAAGACATAAAATGTTTAAAATGTGTTAAGCACGTTTAGTTTTCTTGTTTATCTTGCTCAGTACAGGTTAAATTTTACTTTTACTAATCCGACACCTGTAGAAGCAGGGAAAGGACCCGGAGTAAAGCTTGCCCCATACAATTTCAGTCTGGCATATAATCATATTACAAGTTGAGAATCCCTTATCCAAAAATACATGTGCCTAATTATTTAAAAAGTTTGTATAAATTCCCTTCAGGCTATGTGTACAATGTAGTACTATAATATTTTTTTGAGTTGATTTTTTTTCCAACAAAAAACTGTTTGTATCATTGAAAGCTCTGTTACTGTGTTTTTCTTTTAAGACAAAAGATGTTAATTAGTTCGGACAACTGTATGAGTTGTTTTTGTAAAACTAAAACCTCAGTATTCAGGTTTAATTGCAGTGTTGGCACTTTGAAATAAATAAGTTGGTTTTATATTGCAGTTTGGGCACTCGGGCTCAAAAAGGTTCGCCATCACTGTCTTAGATAAATTAACAGGCATCTATGGAAGTCTTATAGCATTGTCTCAAGTAGTATAGATTGATCTATACTACTTCATGTCAGTGAGACAATTTAAAATATCCACTGGGTCATTTCAATAGCAGCAGTCGTTGTTTTAATTCTTCAAGAAAAACATGTGTGAATGTGAAACATGTGGGGATAGTAATCTTTTTCTGTGCCTCATTTTGATATTTCAAGTGGGGTGGAGGAGAACCATCCTTCTGAGTTTGTCTTAAGCACAGATATTTACGTAAGTAAAACCTTTTTTTCTTTCAAAGCAATTGTTTCCCTCAAAAATGCCAGTTGCCATTTAAAGGCTACAAGCAGGGGTGCCATTCCACATTTCAGTCATGGGAGTGGGGGCAAGGGAGGAAGATTCAGCAAAGTTGAAAGGTCTAGCTTGCCCTTGGACCTCTAAAGATTAATGTGGAGGGGAAATACAGCAATGAGTGTTAACACTGTTTGATGTTTGTTATACCTCATAGTATCTATAGCAGTGTTCTCCAACCTTGGGTCCCCAGATGTTTTTGGCCTACAACTCCCAACATGCCCCAGCCAGCATAGCTGGCTGGGGCATGCTGGGAGTTGTAGGCCAAGAACATCTGGGGACCCAAGGTTGATCTATAGCAATGCTACCAATGCTAGACAGTAATCCTGCCCCCGCTTTTTTTTAAAAAAAATTAAGGAAAAGGATTTGCGTTTTTAGCACACCCAGCTACTCTTTGGGGCCATTTAATTGTTTATAACAATAGTCACAGTCACAGTGTGTAGAACCAGTGAGTAGTCAGAGCAGAGCAGAGTAGTCAAAGGCATGCCTGAGAAATAACCACTCTCGTCTAATACACGGGTGGGAGGGGAACCAACTTTCCTAAATACAAATTTCAGGAGCAGCAATTTATTGAGAGAGATGGGTACTTACATTGAAGTCAGTTTCTCCCAAAGGAGGAAGTGATGGCAAAAACACCGTGAAAGGCCCATATTTGTTCAAGATGAATGAACAACCCAAATCTATTAATAGAAAAAAAGATATTAAATAGCACAGATAATGATTCATCTGATTGGATTTATTATTTTCTAAAGTTTCCTCTCCTCTGTGCTTTCAGGCAAAGGTAGATGCCTGAACCTATCTAACCTACCTCACAGGGTTGTTGTGAGGATAAAATGGAGAGGAGGAGGACCATGTACACCGCCTTGGGTTTCTTACAAGATAAAAAAGGTGGGATATAAATGTAATAATAAATAAATACAATAAATAAATGCCTAACGCTTTTACGGAGACCAAGAAGAGAGATTCAGTTGTGGACCTTGTCACATTTCTATTTCTTCTTTAAAGCAGCCACCCCACCGTTGGTCTGAATTATACTGTGAAAGTGGGGAAGTTAAGTCTTTCCCCCTGTGGCATTTTTTTCTGATTCAAAATTTTATTTATTTTCTTTTAGACATTTAGACCCTTGTTTTTCTCTAAAGCATCCAAGGCCCCATACAGAGTTTCAAAAAAATAAATGAAACAACTATGAAGTATAACAATGATATATCAAAAAATATTAAAATACCAAATCAGATACATTGCCCAATCAGCTGCCATTTCTCCCACTGTGGGAAATATACAGGTACTTGCATATTTTCCTCCGTGGGGCACAGAGCAGTGGTAGGGGAAGGGAATTAAATTGGGGAATTAAAATGATACATGCAGGAAGGGTTAGAAGCCTCCCTCAAAACTCCACGGCCCTGATCCAGTTCAGGGATCCCAGAACAGGGGAGCAGAGGGAGCTCTAAGGTTGCCCCCGCCCGCAGTATGATCAGGCAAAAAAGACAGTTGTCATAGACAAGGCTAAACGATAGAGGGGTGCAGCCGAGTTCCTAGGACGCAGTGACTGCACCGTCTTGCTTGCTGTGCCTTGGGAGCAGAGCTTTGCCATGGAGGGAAACTGAAGTGATGGTGAATGCAAGTTGGGTGAATGAGAGAGAGAGTTGAAGTTGAGAGTGGAGAGCCTGAACACTGAATAATGCGCTTCTAGGTCTTCTATATCGTGGCGTAGTGGTGAGAGTGCTGGGCTGGGACTCGGGAGATCCGGGTTTCTAGTCCCCGCTTGGCCATGAAACTCACTGGGTGACTTTGGGCCAGTCACTGACTCTCAGCCCCCAACCTACCTCACAGGGTTGTTGTGAGGATAAGATGGAGAGGAGGAGGAGGAGGAGGACTATGTAAGCCGCCTTGGGCTGCTTGCAGGAAAAAAGGCGGGGTATAAATATAATAAATAAATAAACAAATATGTACTACTTCTATTCATATATATATATATATATATATATATATGAACAGCAAATATCATTTGAGCACCATTTCTTAAGTAGCCAAAATGGCACCATCCATGTACAAGAGGGAAGTCTCAGTAGGCAATGAGGGGCGGGCCATGCTGCTCAGTGGCCCCAGAATGCTGGCTGACTGCTGGAGAAGGAAAAATGGAAATCGGGGGCGGCGGGGGGAGAGGAGGGGAGGGGAATAGAACAGACTATCTTGGAAGAGAGCACAGCCAGCACGCTGAACGGGAACATTCTGCACTACAACATTTTGTGACAGGTTCCATTTTTAATGCAATGTTCATGAATAGAATATATTTTCAGTACAACTCGGTCCCCTTTTGAATTTAATTTTTTAATATAATATTGGACCACCTAGAGCTCCCCACTTTAAAAAAATACCCTCAGGGTCCCAGGACATGTGTGACTGAGGAGAAGGAGAAGGAAGGAAAGATGGATGTTAGGAGATCTGCGCCACGGATCCCCTGGGTCACATCTAGTCTAACTAATCGTAACCGTGGACAATTTCACCCCACCACCTGAGCACATTCCCTTTTTCTTTCCTAAGTCAGCAATATTTGCTGCAAATTGAGGGTTTGGGCTAATATTCTACAAATGTTTGCACCGCCATTGATTATGCTTCAGATCTTCCATCAAAGACAGACTACTTTAGTTAACATGGCTGCCACATCCGATGAGCACAAGCAACTCTGCGGTAGCAGTTTATCATACTTTGGCCCACCTACCTGACAGTCATCCACACAACAGTCCTGGTGCCCTATTATTGCTGCTGACAGTACATATTTGGTGAGAGAAGTCTGAGACTACCGGAATATTTTAATTGTGTTCTGGCACACTACAGCTGAGTCTTGGCACCAGCTGCCTAATCAAACACATTCTGAGGAAAGTTACCGAATAATTTTTGTCCAGTCCTTAACGGCCTGGCGAATCTTCCTTGCACATTCAGCATAGAGATTTCATGCATGATGGTTGAGTAGCAGCGTCTGCCATCTCCAATCTCTCCATCTTGGCAGACACATCTGACCGATATAAGAACAGAACAAGAATGGTTTTTGAAAACTGTTTGCTCACTTATGAAGTCTGGTTGATAACATGTTTATTTTTTTAAAAAAAATACTTCCCAGACTTTTGGTCCTCATTTCATTTATTACATTTCTATACTGCGCAATAGCTGAAGCTCTCTGGGTGCTTTACAAAGATTAAAACCTTAAAAATACATTATAAAAACCATATACATACAAACATATAAACATGCAACACACAAAGACGCACACACACATATCTAAAAACAATTTTAAACAATCAACAACAAGGAAAATTCAAGACCTGATTAAAACCTCATCATATGCTGCCAAATGCCTGAGAGAAGGTGGTGGTCTTAACTTGGTGCCAAAAAGATAACAATGCTGGCGCCAGGCAGGCCTCATCGTCGGGGAGATCATCCAAGATTGGGGGGCCACCACCAAGAAGACCCTCTCCCTCGTTGCCACCTTCCAAGCCTCCCTCAGAGCAGGCACCTGGAGGAGGGCCTCAAATGATGAACGTAGCGTACGGGTCTTAATTTCACACAGTGATAATTTAAAATATTGCACAACAACAAAACAAAAACAGATACAATCAAACATAACTAGCATCAGTGGTTATGTTTTATTGTATCCAATTTTGTTTTACAGTTAACAGCAGCAGTAAAAATCAAGAGCACTCTAGGAATGAAGTGGCTAAAGAGGCTGAGCTACAAATCAGGAAGCCCCTAGTTCAAAACTCACTTATGCCATGAAGTCAGCAGCCAGCCTTGGGCAAACCACCCTCCCTCTCAGCCTCACTTGTCCCAGCTACAATATACAGCACATTAATGTTAACTTACCTTTTAGTAGTTAAAAGGCCCTACTATTAGGCAGAGTCAGGCAGCTAGTTTTGGTTGTCATGGCAGCAAATTAGCAATTTAATTTATTATTATTCTGTTTTTACTGCTGGGGAGGGGGGTAGGCAGTTGTGGGATTTCCTGCCTCAGGTACCAAAATAAGTTGGTCAGCCTTGGGTACTATGCACCTTGACTGGGGGGTGGGGGTGCATTTGCTGTTCCGCCTCAGGCAGCAAAACATCTTGGGCCAACCCTGTTTGCAGAGCTGTTGTAAGGATTACAACTAGATTATGCATACGAAGCACAGTAGGAACACTTAAGTGCTGTACAAATGCTAAACATCTGAGGCTTGAGAGAGCAAAGCAGCTTTTACCTGCTGCCTAAAAACTCTCAGGACAGGTGGAGTGAGTTCCACAGCTGAGGAGCCACTACAGAGCAAGCCTATCCCTGATAGCCTTCCACACCTTTTCCATCTATTTATCCTCCCAAGGAAAAGGATATGATTTGCATTACACGGCAGCAACATGTTATTGGTCAAGGGAGCCAGTGTGGCGTAGTGGCGAGAGTGCTGGACTGAGAAGCGGGAGATCCGGGTTCTAGTCCCCACTCGGCCACACGAAGCTCACCGGCACTGGGTGACTTTGGGCCAGTCACTGACACTCAGCCTAACCTACTTCACAGGGTTGTTGTGAGGATAAAATGGAGAGGAGGATTATGTAAGCTGCCTTGGGTTCCTCGCAGGAAAAAAAAGGCAAGCTATAAAGGTTATCAATAAAGACGGATTATATTGGGAATCACAACCTGAGAATCCACAACTGAGCTTGTTTTCCTAAGAGAAATGCTCATCTACTGCACAAAGGTGACTTTCCCCCAGGTTGGAAGAGGAAGCATTTTTCTCTTCCGTGCACAGCAGAGGAAATTTGCTCAGCATGGAGCTCATCTAAAAGCCTGAATAGTTTCCAGCCGGCATGGGAGTTGCAGTCCAACACATCTGGACAGCACTAAGTTGGGGAAGGTTGCCCTCAACTACCTTATGCAGTTGTTGGGAGGCTAAAAATGCCACTTTGTGGCCAAAACAGATGTGACATACATGGAAGACCTGTGCTCATGAATCTTCTGTTGTTGTTTTCTTTTAGATTCCCATGCAGCTATGTGCAGCTGCTAATGTGATCAGGGAATCAGTGCGGGAAGAGGCCATGGAACACTTTCTTCCCACACCATATCCCTAATCCAAATTCCTCCTCACCAAATTGCCATTAGCTCTGTGAGATATGGTGTGAGGGAGGTCATACAAGTATAGATGCTCATTCTGATCACGGATCTCCTGCATCCTTGCCATCTAGTTGGAGCTTCTTGGAAGAACGGGATTAAAAAAAAGTAACACAAAAAGTAGAGATGTTGTAGCAAGAGGTACGGCAGCCTTCCTCAACCTGGTGTTCCCCAGATGAATTGCACTACAATTCCCAACAGCCCCAACCAGCACGGCCATCGGACTGGAGGATCGGAGTTGTAGTTCAACACATGTGGAAGACACCAGGATGGGGAAGGTACAGTTACACTTGGGATGACAGTGCTTGGTCTATGGATCACCAAAGATCTAATGGACCTCAAATCCCTTGGATCCAGGACTCAGTTCTGGATCCAGTCTTATGGCAATCAAGATGCGTACAGAACAGCTCCCACCCCACATATTTAATTCGTTATGCGCTTCTAAGCAGCTTACTTGATAGTCCCATCAGGGCCCAGTTCACACTTTGAATTTCTGTCACAGCTGTTCAGCCTACATCCGTAGATGGGTGTGCAGGCCAGTCCCATTTCCGTTTGCATCCTGTTCTCAACCATTCCTGGCTTACATCTGCAAACTGACTATGGAAAGAGAAAACAGATTAGCAATTTCGTGCCCGCCCACATCATAACTTTTAGGGAGCATTTGCACAGGGGGCTCCTTTGTCAAAACTCATCCTTGCACGGGATTTCAGTGTGCGCTAGCCCACAGCGGATGACAAAATAGCGGGGCCGTTGTGAGGTTAAATCCAATGTCGCACAAGTGACCATCCGCTGCTCATGCAATGGGACTTCCTCTTGCTCTCCTCCCCCCTGCGCCCCCCCCAGAACCTCTTGCGCTGTCCCCCCACTCATTCCCCCTCAGTCCTCCTGCCGGATCCAGCACATATCCCAGATGCCTTAGCGGCAGAATTCCTTGTTGTCTCTGTCCCTACATCAGCACCCTTTCTACAGTTGGTTCACTGCGGTTGCTGGCTACTAAGGAAAACTCCCCCCCTCTATCGGATTGCCAAATGGAATTAATTTTCAGAGCCCTTATGAATACAGGAATGCAGTTCACCAGCTTTTGGTGTGTGTGTGTGTGTGCGGGGGGGATTTTGGTGTTGTGCAACAGTGCAAAAAGGACTCTCTGATATTTAGCCCAGGATCCTGACATCCCTCTCTTGTTAATGTCCTAGTCAATTTCATCCTCGATTTCAGAGCTTGCCTTTTTAAAGGTTGCTTCACTATGCACTGAAGTAAATGCACCTGCTGGCAAAGTGCCTTCCCTCCAGCCGCTTTTGGCTCCCCCACCCCCCACTCCCCTTCCTGCTTGTTGCCTCCCTCCATTGCTAGCTGTCACATCTTGATATTCTGAATTTTGGTGGGGGGGGGCACGGAGCAGAGGGCGCTGAGAAGGGTTGAGGGAGGAAGGCGGCAGCATGAACAAGATGGTGAGGAGTGGCAGGAGCTTTTGCTGTTCTGGCCACTGGCCAGGCGACTCTCTAACTGTCCCTGGCAACCCATGATAAAATCGCCCTGCTGGGTTTTCGGATGACACAGCAAGCCACCACGGGTATCAACAACCCTAAAGCAAGCCATGGGTTCTCAGCGTGGCTTGTTCGTGAAAAATAAGCCACCCTCCAGAAACTGTGCTGGGTTTGCGTGACACAGCAACCCACCATGGCTGATCACTTTCTTCAAACTTCCAGGTTTTGGTTGTTTTTTTTAAAAAAAATCATGAACTGGAAGGTAGAGAAGCTCTTACTCAAAAGTGTCTTCTGCAAGATGCTTGCATCTGAATAATCTATTTCCTGCTAAATTACATCATCTGGAAATTCAGTGCCATTATGTGCACACAACATTGGGTTCTGAATATACTTTCCACTAAGCCAAAACCATGGGGTCATCCCAGTAAGCAAAGTGCATTGCAATTAACCAACTTACCTTTCCTGCACTTTGGAACATACAGGTGGTGGAATTTTCAGGGCAGCCTCCATTGTTAATGACACAGGGATTTATGGCATCACATATTCGCCCATCTCCTTGGTACCCCTCTGCACAAGTACATGCATACTTGTTCGGCCCAAGAGCCTTGCAAACAGCAAATGAAGAGCATGGGGAGGAGCTGCAGGGATCCTGGGCTGCAAATGGAAGTAAACAAGGCATATTAGGGGATGGGTAAGCTAGTCCCATATTTCCAAGTAGAGCTTTAGAAGTTGCACAGCGGGGATGTACCCAACCAATAGAAGAGGCAGAATGGATGCTGGCAAATTTTCATGCAAATCAGCGGCCATAACCAAAAGCTAATTTTTTAACAGCAGCTTCTCCTCCTGCATCAGAGGAAGAGGATCCTCAGCCAAGTCGCTCGCAACTTCAGCAGCCTTCGCTAACGTGGTGCCCTCGAGATGTGTAGACGACAACTCCCCGCATCCCGACCATTGGCCATAGTGGCTGGGGCTGATGGGATTTGTAGTTCAGAACATCTGGAGAGACCTAGGTTGGGGAAGGCTGAACAAAAGACCAAGGGCTTGGAACTACAGTCATTGATTTGGCCAATGCCACCCACACTGATCCACTCAGTCCCCGCAAGATCCTTTGTGCACATCTGGCATGTGTAGATCTTTTTCTCTGGGAGCATTCTGCGTTTCCATGCAGCCACTGTCCTGGTTTATGTTGGATAAGCAGGGTGCATTGAGGGAGTCAGGTCTGTATCAACATTTTTGAGTTGTGCTGGGCAACTTCACACTATTTGAAGGCCTTGCATTACATTTCTTCAAGTCGTAATGGATTATTATTATTATTATTATTATTATTATTATTAACCCACCTTTTCCCCAATATTGGGGCTCAAGGCAGCTTTACAACATTAAAATTTGTACAGTTAAAACATATAAATAGAGAAGTACTGTACAAAAGTTAAAAATATAATTAAATCAGAAAAAGTATTAAAATTATATAAAATATCAACGCTAAAAGCAACAATAACTATAGGAACAGTGCAAATCCATCGCTTTCTCATAGGTCCCCTGAAGGCTTGCCAGAACAATAAAGTTTTTGCCTTCCTTTGAAGAGATACCACGGAGGGTGCCATTCTAGCCTCCCTGGGAAGGGAATTCCAAAGTGTTGGAGCAACCACCGAGAAGGCCCTCTGCCGAGTTCCTGCCAGCCATGCCTGAGAAGGTGGCAGAACTAAGAGAAGGGCCTCCCCAGAAGATCCCAGAGTATGAGCAGGCTCATAGGGGAGAATTCAGGTCTTTCAGATAACCTGGACCCGAGCCGTATAGGGCTTTATAGGTCATCACCAACACTTTGAATTGTGCCCCAAAACAGACTGGGGGCCAGTGAAGCTGCTGTAATAGAGGAGTTGTGCGCTCTCTGCAAACAGCCCCAGTCAGCAGACTGGCAGCAGCACTTTGAACCAGCTGAAGTCTCCGAACACTCTTCAGAGGCAGCCCCACTGGGATGTAACTCAGGCATGTGTCATCTGTGGCCAAATCAGACCTCTCCAGGAACGGGCGCAGCTAGTGCACGAGCTTTAACTGTGCAAATGTACTCCTGGCCAGTGCCGAAACCTAGTTTGCCTAGCGGTAGCGCCGGCCCTGGTCCTGGGTAGCAGTTGTTTTACCACTCACCGACCTGGCATTCATCAGCAGCAGTTTCAGCCCAGGGGGGTCTGTTGCCAGGGCCATCCAGGTTATCTGAGTTGGGGGACAATGCGGGGGCAGCCAACACCCTATTGTCGTACTGTCTCTCATTACGGCGCAACTGTCTCCCCGCTCCGTATCTCCCTCTGCCCTGTAGAACTGTGATGGTTGCCCCCTGACTCCCAAGGCCTCCCCCCCTTCTTTGAAAAGCACATCTTTTGTGTTACAGAATGGCATTACCCTCCCGTGGTAGTTAGTGCAGGCAATCCTGCAGGCCCCAATTGAAACAAGCAAGCCCCTCCCTCGATCGAGCAGAGGGTTAGGGCCTCGCCCTCGTGTACCCCCGAAGTGGCTCCCCCAAAGGGGTGATCCCCTTTGGGGGTGACTCCCGCTGGAGGCCGTCCTGCCCCTGCTGGGGCCTGGTCCTTATGCCCCAGCTCCCAGAGTTCTTGCAGATGGGAGTGGGGTGGCATTTTGCTGGACCTGGTTCTGCAAAGGAGGCAAGTCAGAAGTCCCACAGGTGGGGTGAGACCTCAGCAAGGCAGAAGTGGTAGCACTGGGTCCCACTTTCCTTGTGATGCTGCAGAGCTTCCTCCTCTTGGCAGAGGAGTTGTATTGAGTATTCTCTCTCTCGCTCTGTGACTCAGTCCTCAGATGGCTCCTGAACAATTTGTGGAACAAACCGCAAAAGCTAAAAGAATTCTGGTCACCTTGCCTTGACCAAATTGTGTGGTCTTACTCTTCCTCTGGTTCAGCTCAGTCTTTTCACACACAGCATTCTGTTGACTTTGGCTGTTCATTAGCCCTCAGTTATGTGTGAATAAGGGTTTCTGAGTGAAGACTTTGGGCACTAGGCCCATACATGTCAAAGTACAAACAAGCACAGTCCCATATTGCAGTCCGGCTCACAAAAGACAGTTGCCGGGTCACTAATGAATTTTGTTCATAACGCCCAATCACACTAGGCGTGAGGATGGGAAGGGAACATTCTGGAACTCAGGTATTAGGTTGCTTTTATATGTTTTAAGTAGTTTTACTTTTTTTTGCATTTTCTGCTTCTAGGTTATATATGATAAAAATCTATCATAAGAATTAAACTCCCAGTATTTCTGGGTGATACTGATTCTGGGAGTCAGGTCTGGTTGTAGATCAGAATCTGCCTTGGCTGCCATACTATGGATAGAAGTGTGTGTAATCCTATTGATTCCCTTGGACTTCTCAATGGCTTTCAATGCCATCAATCGCGGGATCCTTCTGGGCTGCTTGGCATGGCTGGAAGTTTGAGGCAGCACATGACTTTCGACATCTATGTGAAATTGCTGGGAGAGGCTGACCAGATGTGTGGTGGTGGCGTCCAGTTCTACTCCTCCTTTTCAACAGAGCCAGGGAAGGCTGCAGAAGTTCTAACTGAGTGCCTGGGATCAATCATGGACTGGATGTGGGTGAATAAGAAAAAAAAACTCAATCCAGACAAGAGGGGGATGTTAACAGGAGCCTGATGGGGCTAAGGTTTGGTGGCTCCCTTGATCTAGCTCAGCTTTCTCTAACCTGCCCACCCGCACAGATGTGTTGGACTACAATTCCTATCATCCCCGGCCAGCATGGCCACAATGGCTGGAGGAGCTAAGGATGTTGTAGCCCCACACTTCTGGAGGGCAGCAGCCAGGTTGGGGAAGGCTGTTCTAGATGGATCACCCTCCCCCTGAAAGATCAGGTATATGGTTTGGGAGTGCTGTTCGACTGGGACTTTGCGCAGGTAGCATCCAAGGCAAGAGTGCTTTTTATTATCATTACAGTCATGCCTTGGATTGAGAGCATAATTCGTTCCGGAAACATGCTTGTAATCCAAAACACTCTTATATCCAAACGAAATCCCCCCCCAAAAACTTGTACAGAGATTTTTAATTTAAGCCGTACTACAGTACTTGTATTGCAAGACGTCGCTTGTATATCAAGTAAAAAAAAATTAATATAAATATTTAAAAATTTGCTTCTCTTGCAAAACGCTCTCAAACCAAGTTACTTGCCATCCAAGGCATTACTGTATCTTGTTTCCCAGCTATGGCCATTCCTAGGGAAGGAGTGACTGTAGGGGGGGTGGATGGGTCTGAAAAACCACATGGGAGGGGAAATGTCATTCGAGAATCCGTTGAAGAGAGCATGGCCTACCTTACAAGGATTGTCACAAGCTTTACCCAAAAAAGATGCACATGGATGGCTTTGAACAGCTACACAAATGCTATGCATTTCTTTGTACCTTCACAGTGGATCCCAAGTTTCTTGTAGCCTGGCATACATTCACACCTTGCCTGCCCATCCTTCATCACACAAAGAGAGTTGGCTTCACAGCTTACACCTCCACAGTCGAGGAGTTCTGAAATCATAAAACAGAGAGATCTTTATGATTTACAAACTACAAGTGGCCTTCAGACGGACATGCGCGCTTACTTGAAAGTAAGCCTCAGTGGGTCTAATTCTAAGTAAGTGTTTATAGGATTCTACTCTTACAAGTATTTAGTAGCTAAGGGTATATCTACATTAGAGCCTCTGAACTGCATTATGCTTTGTTTTGATTGTCCCTCATGGTCTCTTTGTGGCTTATACATTTTAAATATCTCTCAGATTTGAGCTCTTTTTAAAAAAAAGAATGCAAAATGTTTAGACACAAACAATAAGGGATTGCCATGTTAGTCTGTTGCAGCTAACAGACTAGCATTTGATGAAGTGGAATATAATCCACAAAAGCTTATGCCATAATAAATCTGTTAGCATTTAAGGTGCCACAAGACTCTTCGTTGTTTTCATACAATAAATTTGATGCAGTTTGAAAAAGTAGGAAATAAACCCTGAGATACTTATGATTTATTGGTGGAGTACTCAGTGAAAGAAGCCAAAAAACAACAACTCCATCTGGGATTGTGAAGTAGCTGAGCTTGTGCCTCACCCTCCATCAGGGCCGGTGTCAGGCCTGTAGCCAGTCTAAAAATCCGTGGGTGGGGGGTTGCCAAAAAAGTAGGGCGGTAGCTTATCTGGTCTGCAGATCTTTTAAAGACAAAACTGTAAACTTTTTAATTGAACCCTTATTTTGCAGCCATACTGCAATTTATGTAGATTCAAAAAATTTCACTAAGCAACTTTAACAATTGTTACAGTTCTTGCCACCAATTAACAGAAAAGGTAATAAATAGATAAATAATAACCCACTAGCAGAAAATCAAGAATAAGCTACAACAGGAATATTCTTATCATCGAATCACAGAGTTGGAAGGGGGCATTTAGACCATTGAGTCCAACCCCCTGCTAAGTCCAGGGAATCTAGTTTAAAGCATCCCTGAGAAATGGCTGCCCAGTCTCCACTTGAAGACCTCCAGGATGGATGAGCCCACCACCTCCCTAGGCAGTTGGTCTCATGGTCTGACTGACTCTGACCATTAGGAAGTTTTTTCCTGATGTTCAACCAAAATCTGCCTTCCTGTAATTTAAGTCCGTTATTTCGTGTCCTACAGTCTTGAACGACAGAGAACAGGTCACAGCTCTCTTCTGTGTGACAACCCCAGGGCCGGATTAAGGCCAGCTGATGCCCTAAGCACAGCCCAATAATGGTGCCCCCTCAGCCCTTCCATTCATTGATTAGCTGGCAAGACATTAAGACTCAATAAGTGCTGAAGGTGAAGTAAGACATTAAAAACTCAGTTTTTCTTCAAGGCCATCCTCCACGCCAGAACACACAACTATATGAAATATAAACTGTTTTTTTAATTATATTTATTTAAATAGCAGCAAGCAATATATGCCAATTACTTACTTATAACTAGACTAGAGCAACAGAAAGAAATACAAATTTTCATCACTGTTTCATGCATTTTTTAAATAAAACTGTTATAAGGGGGGAAATGCAAATGCAAAAATTTGTGGTCCTCTGGTACTCTGTGGTGCCCTCCTTCCCTTGGTGCCCAAAGCTCGTGCTTACATTGCTTAATGGTTAATCCAGGGCTGGACAACCCTTTAGGTGCTTGAAAAGTGCTATCATATCCCCCCTCAGCGTTCTCTTCTCAAGGCTAAACAGACCCAGTTCCTTCAATCTTTCTTTGTAGGACCTAGTTACTAGTCCCCTGATCATGTCTGTTGCCCTTCTCTGAACTCAGTCCAATTTATCTGAATCCTTCTGAAAGTGTGGTGTCCAGAACTAGACACAGTATTTGAGATAACTTTTTACCATAAGATACCTTTTTTTGTAACTAAAGGAAGTACTTTTAGCATAATTTCAGTAAGAAAGGGAAAAGAGAGACTACTGATCTGACTGAGTAATCCAGTAGCTTCAGTTTTCAGATGACAACATTTTTCACAAGAGGAAGATGCACTGATTAATTTGAACATAGAAAGAATGTATCCGAATGTATATCTAGTCCATTGTTGAACCAACAGGCATTTTAAAGAACAGCCTACGTACATAAATCTGAGCAACATGCTCCTTCTAAAAGATATGTACAACTGTTCACATAAGTAAAAATATTTCTTCATCTCAGGTATATTTTATATTTTATTATTTTATTTATTGTGGAGAAAGCCTGAGCACACACACACACACAGTTTCCCCTTGGTCTACATAATCCCCCCCCCCCGGAGGCAGGAGATGCAGAATCAGCCAGACAGGTAACACCCATATCCTCAATGGGGCACATCGGCCCAACTCCACAAAGAAGAAGCATGGACCATCAAGAAGGCAGGGCAGTCTCAAAGAGCTGCAAAGTATTCCATACCTTCAAAGGCGCTACCTTCCCCCCCCCCTGCGCAGGAATAAGCCCACCTGATCGCAAGGGGGCAGGGATAAGCCCACCTGATCAGCAAGGGGCGGGAAGGAGGGAGAGAGGGATAGAAAACCCCTCTACCCACCCGTCACGGGTTGTTGGGAACACGGGTGCGCTGACAACATCCACATCCAGCTACGGCTGGGTCAAGCAGTTCTCTCTTCCCCGGGCCAGGCGGGCTCAGAGTCAGGCTGGAAACGGGACGGCGGCGTAGAGTCTCTGATCTAAGGTAACTCCTTGCCGCAGTACGCTAGCCTGGGAACCCATTCATTCATAAATCTGAGGTCACGCTCAGGTCTTGTTGATGTTATAGTATTCCTAGAAGTCTATTAGTTCCGCTCCATTTAACCTGTAGTAAATAAAAAGTGTCTATTCTTGCCACGAATAGACTCCTGTGCTTCCTTTTTGCCGCGTACGAGTTTCAATCACTTATACGTGCTTTAACGGGCTGTAGCTCAGTGCCGGTTAACCCGTTAAGTGCCGAACTCACGCAGAAGACCCAGTTGCTGGTCTTCCACATTTATTTACAACATTTATAGGTATACCACTCCACATCTAAACAGATTCTGGAGCAGTGAACCTCAAATGAGCCTCAATTGCATGTGCCATTAGAAATATCTGGGCAGATTCCACTGCAGCATTGCCCCCAAATTGCATTTGTACCCTTGAAGAGGAAAAAACAAAGGCTTTCTTGTTGGTTTTCTAAAAATTTCTGTAATAAATGTAATTACTGAGTTGTAAAAATCAAGGGGGGGGGGAAGAGAAAATTTAGAGGGGGCAGGCTCCCCCTAGCACCCCCTGGCTATGGGCCTGGTTGGTGTCATGGGGAGGCATAGCTGGTCACCTGCCAAGGGTCTACACCTCAGCAAAGCCCACTGGCAAGAACTCCCTGGACTTTCTCTTCCTTTTACCCATCACAGCCTGCTTGTTCACCTGCTTCTCGGTCTGGCCCAGACAGCAGTGGTGGTGGTGGTGAGGAGGAGGAGGAAGAGGAGGAGGAGGAGCCGCAGCAGATGCCACGGCCTACCAGCTCACTGGCACTCTGCCTGTCAGGCAACCAAGGGGTAGCCATGATGAGAAAAAGGGGGAGGAGCCACAGCAGCTGGTGACAGTGTTGGTGAGAAGGCAGACTCCTTGAGGGAAGGGGGCCCACAGAGGGTGTGGCAGAAAAATTGGCATCTTTTAAACGCCTCCTGATAAATGCACCTCTTCACCCAAACTTTCCCAGGCCCATAAATAAATTAACCGTGCTGTCCCCTTTTTACTGCTCCTGTACTGCTGTGTATTATTATTATTATTATTATTATTATTATTATTATTATTATTGCAATTACATTGTTTTAAAAATTGTATTTTAAATGTGATTTTAATTGTGATGTTAACATTTATGTGGAAACCCACTTAGAGATTTAAAAAAAAAAATATATCTAGAGGTATATACGGTAAATAGTACAAATAAATAAATTGATTAAAGAACCAAGCAGAGAGAAATTCAGAAATAGTTGATTTGAAATAAAAGGAACATAAAAATTAGCAAACTAAAACGTATCAGGATCCTAAGAATAACTCAACCAGACAGCTTTCAGGTGGGGGAGACGGATGAGGCCCACACCTGGACTCCCTGGCTGGTGTTGCCCCTTTGCTATCCACAGGAAGATGAAGAAAGGCAACTGGCTGGGCATCCAATAATTACAGATAACACTGATATCACCTTTGAATTTCCTTATGGAGGGCAGTGCCGGTTCCAGGTTTTTTAGAACCCGTGGCTTTACCCATGCACTGGCAAAACATGCTAGCTAACCTGATTTTTAAGGAGTTAAAGGGAGCTCAGGAAAAGGGGCCTACCCTTCTCTGTATAGATAAGCCTGTATTCTCATGTGAGATATTTTTTAATACATGTGGCGGCACAACCTCTGAGGAATATAGACAAAGAGTGCCTTGCAGTTTGTCCTACCTCGCAGGGTTGGAAGTGCAGGCACACCAGTTTGTCACACCGGCATTCCTCACAATTCTGGTCCAGGATGATTGGAGCTCTAATTAATAGGGACCCTAATTAATAGACACCACCCAGATATAGCACAAACTACACAAGGTATTCCTCAAACATATCCCTTGAGATCAGCATGTTCGTGGAATCTTATGAGAAGAGAGATGTAAAAAGTATATATACGTACCTTGGTCACACTTTGGGCCTGTGTAGCCAGCATAGCAGGTACAGCTTCCATCTCCAGAGGGTCCGTGGTTGCAGATCCCATGCTGACACTCACATACTACGCGAGGGAAAACCAAACAAAATCCACACACTTGGCATGGCCCTGGCGAAGTGTGCTGCAATCATGCCCTGCCCCCACTGAGCCCCACAACCCACCCCTATAGCTGAGAACTGGTCTCTCAGTACACTTAAAGGGTTAGCAGACTGATCCTATGGCCCCAAGACAGCATCCAGAGCAGTGTTCTCCAACCTTGGGCCCCCAGATGTTTTTGGCCTACAACTCCCAGCATGCCCCAGCCAGCGTAGCTGGCTGGGGCATGCTGGGAGTTGTAGGCCAAAAACATCTGGGGGCCCCAAGGTTGGAGAACACTGATCTGGAGGGCCACACAGTACTTTTCGGAGTCCCAGCTATGACAACAGAAAACAGCTCCGACGTCGGAGCTGGGACTCCTGGCTCCGAACGCCCTCCCCACGCTTGCAGCCAGTGCGGGAAGGACCGCGCCAGCTGCTTCTCTGAGGTCGTCAGCGTGACCTCAGAGAAGGGGTAAAGCGGGTGGGGGAGGGGAGGCGAGGAGACCAGTGCCGCTGAGATACATATGTTGGCAGCGCCTCGGCCTCCTTCCCTCCCAGTCTGAAGCGCTGTAGTTAGACAGCTGAAATCCGGAAGATCAGCTGCTTGCTTCCACCTTCCATTGGATGCCCATAATCCTCCCAGTTCGGAGGGTTACGGGCAGCCACAGTGGATTGTGCCCTTAACTTCAAAAAGGACCCTTTGCTTGAGAAGCTTACCTGATTGACAATCGGGGCCAAAATGAGTCTCATCCTGGCAGTCTTGGCATGCATAGCCACCATACTTCTCCTAAACGAATCAAAAAGAGCAACGCAATGTTTAACAGTGGCACTTCCCTGACCCTTTACAATGCGATCGGCCTCACTTGCCATCCAAAAGTAATGAGTAAACATCATCTGGGGGTTGACTGTATAACATACATTTAATTTGGCATAATTAAATTATGTAACTTGTCATCTATACCAAGGTACATATATACTAATTACTCAATATAACCATTAAAATGTGCTGAGATATGTTACTAAGGGCACAATCCTATGCTTGTTTAGACAGGAAAAAAAAGTCGCGCCACTCACAGCATTCCCCAGCCAGCATGGGGCATTCTGGGAGTTGCAGGACATTTTTCTGTCTAAAAATGCATAGGATTGTGTGCCCTACAGCTGCAATCTTATACCCACTTATGTGAGAATAAAGCTCATGGAACTCAGTGAGACTTATTTCTGAGTAGACAAGTATAGGATCTCACTCACTGTAAGTAGAGTTTTTATAGCATGCAGGAATCATTAACTATATATAACTAGTTGAATAAAAAAAAAATTAGCAGCATTTTTATTGTTTTAGGAAATAGTATACACTTTGCTTATTCTGAAGAGTATTTACTCTTTCTACATAATCTGTACCGCATTTGGATGCTAACTAGAAGTTAATCATACACACACCACATCACATAAATTGTATTTTTGATTTTAAAACCTGCATTTCATTCGGTCTCTCTGTATACGGATGCTAATACAGACACTGACTGGGTCTGCACAACGTGACAACCCACGGCGGGTGAGAAGCCACGGTGGTTTGTCGTGTCACATGAACCTAGACCATTTCCTGCAGGGTGGCTTGTTTGTGGGCAACAAGCCACCCCAGCAACCCATGGATTGTTGTTGGGGTTGTTGAACTCACAATGGGTTGTCGTCGTGTTGTCCAAACCATCGTGGGTTGAGGGAAGCGGCCAGCGAGCCGCTCAGAAAGAGCAGCAAAACCCCCTTGCTGCTCTTGCTGAGCTAGCCTGAGCCAAGGGCAGTGCCAGACACCCCACCCGATGCCCAAGCAGTACAGTGGAGCGACTGTGTGCCTGATCAGACAACAGGTTTATACCGCACAGAAATTCAAACTGTGCCTGTAAGGGGAAAAGTCATTCTGATGTGAAGAGAACTCTAAATGTGGGTTGTATTTAGCCATTGCTCTTTGGGCTGCAAGACAGATGGCAGTGTGAGTGTGTGTGTGTGTGTGTGTGTGTGATGTGAAGATGAAGTGGCAATACTTTTCAAACAGTGTTGAAATGCCGTGGCATAAAAATGGAGGCAAACCCTTTGCCGCTGAGTGAGGGACAAATAGCCATTGTTCTCATTACCAATATATGTATATTAGGTGAGGTTTACTAGCTTTAAGGATACATATATGATGCAATAAGGTACGCAGAGAAGTTGCGGAATGGAACCACTGCTTTTAATGGACGTTTTAAGAGAGACCGGGCTTAGGTCAGGGATTATTTAATTCTAGTGAACGTTGCCATACTTCAGCGGTTGGGACAGACAATACTGGTCATCTGCTCTATTCCTTCAGATGTAGGAACTGAACTGAGAGGCAGTCACGCTCTCTGCCACACCAAAATAGCCCAGGGCACATGAAAGAGAAGCAGACCTTCCCCAAATCTAGGCTCCCTAATGTCGTAATATAGACATGAAAATGTGACAGTCTGTAGATATATTCGTTTATCTAAGGAAGAGAAATAAAGACCATGTTGCTGCTATGTTAATGTATCTTTTTAAAAAAGGGGGATCTGAGAAAGGGGGGGGCGCACCTTTTGAATTTGTGACATTCCCTTCTTTGCAATCTCTTCTCAAAAACCACAAGCCTTCTCTCTTACAAAAATCTCTCCCCTGCAAAAAAAATCCCTCCACTCTGAAATGTCACTTAGGATGCAATCCTATACATGTTTAGATAGTAAGGAGTGAGATAGAGACAGAGAGTCAGTCTCGGGGGTTAGTAAGAGTCAGTTAGTTGGTGAAAGTTAGTGAGCGAGAGAAAGTTGGACTTGGATGAAGGGAGGTGGGAGGCAGAGAGAGATAGGGAGGATTGAGAAATTAGTCTGTTAGAAAAGTTAAAGTGCTATATCTAGAAATATATTTAATTACCTGTATTTGCCTGAAATCCGTATTTGACCCCTGGATCCCTTATATTTCCTGACCCTGATTTCCTACCTGTGTTCTCAAAATAAACCTTGTTCTTTTGCTAGCTGTCAAAACTCTGGGTCCCTTTAAAAAGGGGGTTTTGAGTGGGAAATGGGTGTTTTTGGACTGGGACAAAACCCCCCACAGTGAGCCCAAAACGACTCGCAGCAGCGATGGGGGGGGGGAGAGCCAGTGCCAGCTCAGCTACCCCAACGGCCACTTGGGCACTTTGGGGATGGCTGCCACTGGCACTCACCAGGTAGCCTCATGGCAAGAGTGGCAACGTTTTTTTTGCTGCTCTCGCTGTGGGGCTCGCTAGCCGATTCTCCGTACCCACGATGGGGCTGGTTGTCCCAGTTTGGACGACATGACAGCCCATCGTGGGTACGACAACTGTTATAACAAATGGGTTGTTGGGGTGGCTTGTTGCCCATGCATAAACCACCCTGGGGAAATAGGTCTGAGTTCACATGACATGACAAGCTCTCATGGGTAGCAACCCATGACGGGTTGTCATGTTGTGCGAACCCAGTCATGATCAAGCAGTCTATCAAATAAATTATTTTTAAAAATCTATCAGAACTGGTTAGGCATCATGCTAAGAAAAGAAAGGGTGTGTGCGTGTGAAGAAGGCCCTAAAAGTGAAGCAGCCATGCTTATTATATGCATTTCCTCAGCCAAAGAAAAGTTTTCTTTAGATGAATAACAGGAAGGAAACCTAGGCTGGCTGCGGCAATTTCTGTAAGAAACTCTACAGAACTGCTGTGCTCTCTAGGGATTCTAAGGAGCTGTATTGTTAGTTTGGCTGAGGCATTATTTTCTAGAGGACCGGACCAGCTACGATGATCTGGAATAAAGGCCCTTCAAAATCAGGAAGGCCTGGCAAATTTTGTTCCCCAAGATTCTGCAGCTTCACTTCTTTGTCAAAAAGTTCTTTATCTGCCCATTTGTCAGATGGATCCCTCATCAGGAGGAAGTACATTCTTTGTACCTGTCCTAGCCTTGTTCCTTTCACCTTGGGAAGTGAACAGTGCATGAGCACAGCCAGAATGTTGTAAAAATTCAGTAATGCATGTTTAAAGTAACAAAATGCTTCTCTCTGTAACTTTCTGCTGTTCAGACTGACCTCTGTTCCAGAAATGGAGACAGAGGGGTGAAACCAGGGATGGGGACTCGGACTCGAGGACTCGACTCGTGAGTCGGACTGAGTCCCCCCACTGATTCAAGTCAGACTCGAGTCCCAATATTTTTAATGGGACTCGAGACTCGACTCGAGACCAAGGACTCATGTTCCTCAGATGCAACATGGATAGGTTTTAGGAAGTACAGCAAGTTTATTTTTTAAAATCATTTTCCTAAAATGCAACCTTTCAGACATTTTGGGTTTGGCTGCCTCTACCTGCCTGTTTGGGGTTCCCAGCCTCCTCTGCCTGCCTGGTCTCTTCTTAACCAGTTCCACAGTTTGAATTGTCCAAGACAAACACCTCTGCCTGCCTGTTTTGGGGTTCCCTGCCTCCTCTGCCTGTCTGGTTATTTTGGGTTTGTCTGCCTGGTCTGTTCTTGCCAAAATCAGTTGCAGAGTTTTGAAATAAAAAGGCACACTTGTGCCTAGAATTTATTTAAGCCACACATCTGAAATAGCCTTATTTTGTTGGGGGAAAACCCCATTGATTTTAATAGGGACTCGTGGAGTCAGCTTTGGGAGTGACTCGTGGCTCGTGAGTCACCATTTTGGACCAAGGACTCGGACTCGGACTCGTGACTCGGGTCCAAAGACTCGTGACTCGACTCGTGACTCGAGACCAAGGACTCTTCAACATTCCTGGGTGAAACTGAGGAATGTTGCCTTCCTGCTTATCTTCTTTCCTTGAGCGAGCTAGGGACAGTGGGTGAGAGAGGACTGGAGGAGTTAGTATGACCTGACTTACCTCTGTTCCAGTTGCTTAGAATGCACGATGTTTAAGATTTTGTTTACCTTTCTGTATTTTTCCCTTTCTCAGCTAGAAATTCCTGTTAGTACGGCGCATGTGTGGGATTGCGTCAGAAGATACTGTATAAATTGATAGCATTTCAGCATCCATATTGAGATGCAGATTTGCAGTGTTATAATACTCCTGTATCTCCAATTCTCGAGAATAGAACTGTTGGACCACTGCCAGACTTTCTCTCCTTCCTAATGTGCATGATTTGAACTGGGTACATTAGGATCTAGCATGTTTTTGTAACAAAATGGCGAGCAGCCAGGAGCTACTTTTCCTGACCTGAGGACTACATTGTGGGACCAATTTTGGGGTGAAGTGCGCACCGGGTCGTTTGGGCCTGTCACTGCAGGATTGACCTCACATTGTGGTACCTTGGCGAAAAAAAGGACTCCATCTGAAAGGAGAAAAGTGGAGTGGTTTTTGGTTTGGACACTGGTGATCCATTGGCCTCCTCCCAAGGTATGTTTCGCCTTTCTTTCCCATTTGGCCGTGATTCTTTGGGATCTCGGGTTTGGGTGAGTGTTAGTCTTGCATCTGCAAGTGTCTCACATTTGGAGGGAAGCATGGGGGCGGAACTATTGAAGGAGGAGAAGAGGGGTGACCCTTTGAGATGCATGCTTTGGTATTTGGAAGAGGGAGCTGCAGCAAGAATGACAAAATCTGATTTGATTAAGTTTTGCAATAAAGAGTGGCCATTGTTCAATGCCGGCTGGGGGAAACTTGGAATGTGAAAGTAATGGTTGTTTATGACTGAGGGAGGGGCACGGGGATCAGTTTAATTGCATTGGTGTTTGTGATGTTTGACAGTTTGTGATACAGAAAAAAATCCTCCTTGGATTCAAAAGTGTAAAAGTGTAACATGAACTTTTGTAAGGTCATGATGGTAAAATCTAGGTCAGGTAATCCTCAACCCCTATCCTTCCAGATTCAGGGCCTCAGTGGGGAAGTGTGTCTTTTGATCCAGGCCCGGGTATGATGCTTAAGGGATTCCAGGTGCAATTTGGTTTGGGGTGCAGGGAGGTGGTTTGAGAACCCAACCCCAACCCCTCATATAGGGGAGGCTGACTTAGGACTGGCTAGTGGGGGAGGTGAAGAGAGCTGAGGCGTTGGCACAGGAGTTGGTTGCAGATTTGGGAGAGAATGAGAGAAAAAGAGAGCAACGCCCAGATTCCCCCCCCCCCCCCCAAGATGTACTAGATTGACAGGACCGGCTGCAGAGGAAGTATGGGAGAAAGAGCCAAGGAAAATGTGCCCACTGAGAGAAACTAGAGGGGCCAGAGCACTTGTGTATGTTTCCTTCACCACCTCAGATTTGTTTAATTGGTGCAATCAGAATCATTCTCTCAGAGAGGATCCTGAAAAGATGCAAGGATTGTTTGCCTCATATTTAGAAGCCATGATCCCACCTTGGCAGGATGCACAGTGTTATATGTGATTGTAATTCACATGTGTAGTTATCTCTGCTAAAACACACCTGCGCATTTTTCTGGTATGTGTGCTTTGTTGCTTAAAAAGTCACATTCCATGTCATTATGAAGCCTACATGAGTGGCATAAAATCCTGGGGAGAGTACTAATGCTGTAGAGTGTTATAGTAAAAACTCACACAAAAGGCATAATCAACTCCAACAGAACTTTATTTGGAGTGAGGGATATTTAAAACAAACAAACTACCTATGAAGAAAGGGGGGGGGGCGACGCGGCACGGATGCACAACACAGTACATCAGTCTTAAGAATGTTGTGCCGGATATTTTACGACATCACTGCCCTTATCGTGACATAGGCAACTTCACAGGACTTGTGCTAGCAAGATTTCCTTCATCTTGGAAACAATGGTGAACACTCTGTGGAGTCTATGGGGTGTCTTTGGCAGGGAGAGAAGAAATGATCAGGGTTTACACGGTTCTGGAGGACTACTCAACTTCACTTTTCACGCCGTTATCAGTCACTTTTTACATCACAGTACAACTTTGGCATGACTTGAATTTTGATGAATTGCATATTTTGTCCCTTTGAACTGCACATTTTCTGTATGGTGGAACATGCTAAAAAAAAGAAGCCCTGATAGCAGCAGAGAACAAGTCTACCATTTCTGGTAGACCTGCTGAGCAGCAATAAGGCCTGGGCACTGGGTCTGCCAAGACAGGTAGATCTGGCCTCTGAGAAATTTTTATACCAGATCTACCCCTCTGTTGTTTCTCAATGGGTAGGCCTGGTGACCAAACAATTAATTAATTAATTAATTAATTATATTTATATCCCACCTTTTTTCCTGCAAGGAACTCAAGGCAGATTACACAGTCCTCCTCCTCTCCATTTTTATCCTCACAACAACCCTGTGAGATAGGTTAGGTGGCGAGCCAGTGACTGGCCCAAAGTCACCCAGTGAGTTTCATGGCCGAGCAGGGACTAGAACCTGGTTCTCCCGAGTCCCAGTCCAACACTCTCACCACTATGCTACACTGGCTCTCCACAATGTCTTTCCACCGCCGCAGAAACCTTCAGTTCTTTCTTTGGCTCCTTTCACCCTTGTAATGGCATGGGGGGCACGACCTGCTCAGCTCTTGCAGTCCAGCCTAGGCTCTGCTCTCCAGAGACAACATATAATAGACTCGGGCACCTTCGCAACAGAGCTCCTCTCTATTACTGCAATCCGTGAGAAAACACCAACTGCTGAGGAGCTGCAGCATGGCACCCTGCCTCAGCTCCAAGGCCTGCACTAAGAGAGGGGGTGGGGCAGAGGGTAGAGGCCCCACCCAGGCCTCTTGCAAGAAGTGAAAAATCCCAGGTTCTCTTAAAGCTATATACACACACATTCCTACATACATCATAATCACCTGTAGCTCTTCATAAATTGCACTGCTGCTACAATCAACATCACAGCCCCCACCTGGGTTTCCTTAAAAACACACAGCTGAAAAGATTGGATAGCAACAGTGGATTACCCTGCAACGTTGTCCTACACTGCTCTGATTGCCCCCTCCCCACAAAATGGGAATAATGACACTGGTCAACTTTGCAGGATTGGTGTAACCCACACTCTCTCAGCCTCAGTCCTGCCTCCTACCATGGGGTTATAATGATGATAAACTTCATCTGTATTCACTGTGTTGGTAACTTTTTTAATGTTTACAAACTATAACATATATATATATATATATATATATATGGATATGAATAATATAAATATATATTAATAAGACCTGAGTTAGAAAGATGATGAACTCCTGTCTTTGCCACTAGCTTTCTTTTTGGGTAGACATGCTACTGCTCAATCCCAGCTCCACTAAATTCCTGGATTTCTGCATGGTTTTTTTTTTTATGAGGCGGCAGTCACAGGCTTACCTTACAAATACAAGTTCCATTCTGCATTATGCCATCCAAACAAATCCCATGACCGTTACATATATTTTCATTTCCACCAGGGCATCCTGGCAAACCAACCAACGAACAAACAAACAGACAGACAGACAGACAAAAAAGAGAAGGCACAGGTATTTAGATGACTAAAATCAATATCAGCGTTCTGCTCTCCCTTACTATATTTACTACTAGCAAATGGACCCAGCTATGCACAGCTTAGGGTAGCTCTTAGCCTTTGAGTAAACTTACACAGCTGTCAGTGGTAGACGCATTGTGCACACTCCATCTGAATGAAGCCAAGCCCACTAGCATCCCTAGGCATGGCAGGCACACCCCCTAAAGCCCCTTGAGGGAGGGGCCTGTCCAGACCATTTCATCTCGCTGAGAGCGGGGGGGGGGGGGCTGCCTCACAGCAAAGGGTTGGGAGCAGGCCTACAACTCCGTCCCTCAGACTCCTCCCCTCTGGCTTCAAACTGTATAAACTGCTAAGCTACGTGCTGCTTAGGGAAGTCTGCCACCTAGAGACTGAAGATAGCACAGCAGGCTTCAAACACAGAGGCACGTTTAAATTAATTTAAATTAATACATTTTAGAGACAACTAAGTGCACACCCCGAGGTTCCCTGTAGGATGCATGCCAAGTTTCAGGTGTCTAGGATTCATGGTCCTTTAAGCTATGGTGCTGAGACAGACAGACAGACACCCTCTTTTGATATTATAGATGGCCCATTCCACTTGTGTTCAAGCGACCGACTCTTAAATCAGTGGCATGACATATTTTATTCATTCAAAGCCACATAGGTCAAGTTCTTCATAGTGAACAGGAATTGTGGGGAAGCCCCCACTCTTCTAGACACAAAGGCTTAGCCTTGGGTTTCCAGGACCTTGGGCAGCAGTGCCAAAATCTGGCCCTGGAGGGTGTGGAAAAGTAGGAAGCAGCAGGGGGAAGGTGGAGCCTGAAAGGCAGTTGGCACTGCTCTGCGGACCAGGCAAGGGCATGAGGCCTGGTCCTCCAGGATTAAGGTGACCATATGTACTGGTTTTACCAGTGCAGTACTGGTTTTTTGGACATTGTCCTGGTTAGTCATGAGATATAACCAGTACACTTTAGGACTACAAAATCAAAAATTATTAATTTGTCAAAAGATTGAGTACATCAAATCAATCCTTGATAAACCAGCCTAAATCAATTTTATTAATTTATCCTAGTTTTAGTTTTATTTTACACGACGGTTCTCGTCGTTGGATCTCGGCAATACTCGGCATTCAGCACACGCACTCTCACTATGTTGTGGCCGCGCCGCGGCGACTCTTCGATAATACTCCCGCGCAGTACATACAGCCCGACCGTGGGAACTCGATGATGACGTCATCACACAGAGCCGGCCAAAATTGACCAATTCGGTGTTAGCGTCGGACTATAAAAGGCCCTCCGCAGCACAAAACAGGCACCAGTGATCTGGCATCTTCGGACCATGACACTGACCCTCAGAGCTCCAAGCTCTCTCGGTTACTCGAGCTTTTCACTCCGCCGTTTTCACGGCGCACCTCGCTGCTTCGCCAGGACTAGGCTGACCATACGTACCGTTTTAAAAGGGACAGTCCCATATTTTTTTTCATATTTCCTGACCGTCCCTTCTTTTTAATATAAATGTCAATTTTGTCCCGCTTTTAGTAAACTATATATAGTTTTTAATTTTTTGTAAAAAAACTGAACACGGCTTGTTTATTTCTCATAAGAATCTTCGCATTAAGAAACCTCGGGGGGGGGGTGAGCCAAGCCCCACGTGGAGCTGCTCCCGCGCTCTCCTTAGCCCTTAGACAGGGCGACTACTGACGTAGTCTAGAGCGCCGTGTGAGCCACGCCGAAGAAAGGGAACTTCACGGCGATGGGCCAGAGCCCGGAGCCGTTGTCGTCTTGCTGCGGGGTAGCCGCATCCCCCTGCGCAAGCCTGAAGGGGTAGAAATCAGGCAGGGGCACAGCGCCCTTCGCCCGCAGCCGGAGCCAGCTGCTGAGCGCCAGCCAGCCAGCCAGGCCCTGCATTTCTCTGGCGGGCGCCGAACCCCGGGCAAGCAGGCGAGATGGTGGAGCTGACACATGGGTGGGTGGCAAGAGGCAGCGCGGAGATGGGCTGGACCGGGCAGCAGCGCGCCGGGCGGGAGCATGAAGACCCAGGCAGGCACCGAAGGGACACAGACCCCCTGCACGCTCTGCGGCAGGATCACGCCAGGATGCGAGACGGGGGTCTGCCGGTGGTGGCGACGGCGGAGGCAGCTGAGAGGAGACCCACATGCACACTGAGCCTCTCTGCATGGCGGCGAGGGAGGGGACAGCGGCTCATTCACACAGGTCAGGGCATACATATTCATGCCCTGGTCAGCCAATTAGGACGGGACCTGAAGGAGGCGGGCCGTGGAGGTTAGGGGCGGGCTTAGGAGGATCAGCCTTTTCTTAAAGCGCTAAGAAGACTGGACGGGGAGAGCGAAGCCGTGCAGCTCGCACTAAGGAGGAGGCGCAGTGTGTGGCAGGCGGCCGGACGAGCAGGCGAGCTCAGGGCACATCGGACTGCAGGCAAAGCTAAGGCACGCTTGTCGCTAGCGCAGCCACTCTCAACCTCTGGATGTGTCGGACTACAACTCCCAGCATCCCCCAACCAGCCAGCTGGCTGGGGGTGCTGGGAGTTGTAGTCCCACATATCTGGAGGGCACTAGGTTGGAGAAAGCTGTAGTAAGGAGTTAGTTAGCCCTATTGAAGCCAGTGGGAGTCACTTTCCAGTACAAACCCCTATCAGACCCCTCTGCAAGCCACTGAGTGCTCTTTCCTTCTGGATTAATACACTGACTAGGTTCAGACAACATGGTAACCCACACTCAGGGTTGAGTATGGGTTGTCGTTGAACTGTGGGTTGTCATTGAACCGTGGGTTATCGTCTGAACCCAGCTGAGATAAGAAACCATGGTGAACAACCCACAGTTCACAACCCAATAACAACCATGGCTTGTTAGTGCAGGTGGGTTCAGACAACACGATAACCCACATTTCAGCAACAACCCACGTTTCAGCAACGACCCATACTCAACCCCTGAGTGTGGGTTATCATGTTGCCTGAACCCAGTCATTGTGGATAACCATCAGTCCCCACCATGGTCTTTAGGCCATGGTCCCCATGATCCACTCTGGCTGTGTGCAGGCCTAGCTGTGGGGTTACAGAGTGACAAGGGAAAGGCGCTGTGTGTGTAGCCAGTGATAACTTCGTCCTTATTAGTACAGTACTACTTAATGGTAGTTCAGTACTAAATTTTGAAGTGCAGGCGCTCATCATTACAGCCCCAATGACCATAGCCCAAGGACAACCCAAAATGCAGGCACCTGTGTTGATCCATTATAGATAGATACCCCCCCGAAGAAAATCAGTCCATAGCATACTAGCTAATTTATTAGGATCAGCTGAAAAAAGTGCCAGAGCTCTGGGACCCAGTGTTCCCACTCCACTACACCATGGCTTCTTTATCAGAGGGGAGGGGGCCATTGCTCAATGGCAGAGCACCCATCTTGCGTGCAAAAGGTCCTGGGTTTCATCCCTGGTATCTCCAGGTGAGACTGGGAAAGACTCCTGTGTAAACCCCTGGAGAGCCACTGCCAGTCAGTGTGTAGGCAACAATGAGCTAGATCAAGCGTGGGGAACCTATGACCCTCCAGATCTTGTTGGACTACTGTGAAGGATTGAGGCCTACCCAGGCTTGAGTTAGGTTGAAGCCTGAAGGCCCAAATATCTCCTGATGGGAGGGGGCATTTGTGACTTCGGGGGTGCCACAAGGGCAAGGGCCACCCCCCTAACACTGCTATTTGTTGCTCGGTGCCCTTGGTGGGGGGGATTGTTTTTCCCTGTCTAGGGCCTGAACATGTGCCTTGGAGTCATGGGGCCAAGTGGGGGGTTCTGTGGGGCCCCCAATTAGTGTAGTGACGGGTAGAGGGAGATATGGCATTGGGAGGAGGACTAGACAGGTAAGGGGAACACGGCCCAGACACTTAATGGCTGTGCCTTGTTCCGGTCCTCCTCGCACCCGCAGGTTTGATGGTTGCCCTATCAGCCTGCCCTTGGGTCTCCGGATGCTGCTTCTAAATGCCAGATTGGTGCAAAATAAAACTTTCCTCATCCACGATTTAATAGTGGATGAGGCGGCCGATCTGGCATGCATTACCAAGACCTGGGTGGGAGAACAGGGAGGAGTTAGTCTCTCCCAGCTTTGCCCACTGGGGTACTTGGTGCAGCATCAGGGTAGACCTGAGGGCCGGGGAGGGGGGGTTGCCATGGTCTATAGGAATTCTATCTCTCTCTCCAGGCTCCCTGTCCGTCTGACTACTGGTCTGGAGTGTTTGCACCTTTTGTTGGGCCAGCGGGACAGATTAGGAATTCTGTTCAGACTCCCTGGCTGAGCTGATGGAGGTGGTCTCGCTGGCGATGCTGAGGTCCCCCAGGCTGTTGGTCCTGGGGGATGTTAACATCCATGCTGAGGGCACCTTGTCTGGTGTGGCTCAGGAATTCATGGACTCCATGACAACCATGGGACTGTCCCAACATGTCATCGGCCCAACACATGTAGCAGGGCACACTCGACGTGTTTTTTTCAGCCGAGCATGGAGATGGTGATCTGAAGGTGGGGGACTTTGAATCAGTCCCCTTGTCATGGTCAGATCACTACCTGCTGAGATTTAGGCTAACAGCAGCTTTCCCCCTCTGCAAGGGTGGGGGACCTAGTAAGATGGTCCGCCCCCAGAGGCTGATGGATCTGGATGGTTTCCAGAGGGCCCCTGGGGGGTTTCTGGCTGATAGCTGGCGGTCCTGTCGAATCCCTGGTTGATCTCTGGAATAGAGAGATGACCCAGGTGGTTGACACGATCGCTACTGAGTGCCCTCTCTGTAGTAGAGCTCGTACGGCTCCATGGTATACCCCAGAGCTGAGAGTGATGAAGCAAAACAGGAGACGGCTTGAGTGCAGGTGGAGGAAAACTCCTAGTGAATGCAATCGAGCCCTGGTACATGCTTATAGCCAGGTATACCTAGAGGTACAAGTTGTTGTTTTTTTGTACCTCTAGGTATACCTGTAAAACTTGTAAAACTTGTAACCTAGAGGTAGTGAGGGTGGCAAAGAGACAACAACATCTCACTGCCTCTATCCAATAATCCCTTTGCCGCCCAGCGGAGCTCTTTAGGGTCATCCGGGGCCTGTTATATGCTGGCCCCAGGGACATCATCGACCCATCTGATGCCCGCTGCAATATCTTCGCTAGGCACTTCCAGGAAAAAATATCTTGCATACGCAGGGACTTAGACTCCAATGTTATAACAGCGAATCAGGAGAGGTACCCAGAGCACAGACTGGTCTAGTTATTTTGGATGAGTTTCAGTTGGTATAGCTCGAGGATGTTGACAAGGTGCTTGGACGGGTTCGTGCAACCACGTCTGTTCTGGATCCTTGCCCCTCTTGGCTTATAAAAACTAGCAGGGAGGGAATGGCCAGCTGGGCCAGAGAGGTGATCAATGCCTCCTTGCGAGAGGGAGTGGTCCCATGCCACCTGAAACAGGCGGTGGTGAGGCCACTCCTGAAGAAACCCTCTCTGGACCCGGAAGATCTTAACAACTTTAGGCCGGTGGCAAATGTTCCTTTCCTGGGCAAGGTCCTTGAGCGGGTGGTGGACAACCAGCTCCAGGCACTCTTGGATGAGACTGATTATCTGGATCCATTTCAGTCAGGGTTCAGGCCTGGTTTTGGCACAGAAACAGCTTTGGTCGCCCTGTATGATGACCTATGTCAGGAGAGAGACAGGAGGAGTGCGACCCTGTTGATACTCCTGGATCTCTCGGCGGCTTTCGATACCATCAACCATGGTATCCTTCTGGAGCGGCTGTCTGAGTTGGGGGTGGGGGGCACTGCATTGCAGTGGTTCTGCTCCTACTTGGATGGCCGGTTCCAGAGGGTGGTGCTTGGGGAATGTTGCTCGGCCCTATGGACTCTCCAATACGGGGTTCCTCAGGGGTCAGTCTTATCCCCCATGCTATTTAACATCTACATGAAACCACTGAGTGGGGTCATCCAGAGTTTTGGAGTGCGTTGCCATCAGTACGCTGATGATACACTGCTCTATTTCTCCTTTTCATCTTCAGCAGGTGAGGCTGTGGATGTGCTGAACCGGTGCCTAGCTGCGACAATAGACTAGATGAGGGCTAACAAACTGAGGCTCAATCCAGACAAGACTGAGATGCTGTTAGTGGGTGGTTCCTTTGACCGGATGGAGGGTGTTCAGCCTGTTCTGGATGGGTTGCACTCCCCTTGAAGGAGAAGGTTCGTAGCTTGGTGGTGCTCCTGGAGCCATCTTTGTCACTTGAGGCTCAAGTGGCCTCAGTGGCAAGGAGTGCCATCTACCAGCGTCGGCTGGTGGCCCAGCTATGCCCCTATCTGGACAGGGATAGCCTGGTTTCAGTAATCTACGCTCTGGTGATCTCTAAACTAGACTACTGCAATGCAGTCTACGTGGGGCTGCCTTTGAAGACTGTTCAGAAGCTGCAGCTTGTGCAAAATGCGGCAGCCAGGCTTATTGCGGGGACTGGAAGGTCCGAGCACATTACACCAGTTCTGGCCCGTTTGCACTGGCTGCCAATAAGCTTCTGAGCCGAATTCAAGGTGCTGGTTCTAACATATAAAGCCCTACACGGCTTAGGACCACAATACCTGACGGAACGTCTCGTCTCTCCCAACCGCAATCTACCCAGACAGTACGCTCAACATCTGGGGCCCTCCTCCAACTGCCACCTCCAAGAGAGGCTTGGTTGGTAGCAACAAGGAGGAGGGCCTTCTCAGTGGTAGCCCCCCAATTTTGGAATAAGCTCCCCGCTGAGACCCGCCTGGCGCCAACCTTACTATCTTTTCGGCGCCAGGTTAAGACTTCCCTCTATGCCAAGCCCAAGGCATTCAATAGTTAAGAGCTCAAAATAGCACCGGGGGGGGGAGGGGGAATTGTCACCTGTAGACTTAGTTTTATTAACTTTTGGATTGTATTTTAAACTGTGCTTTTTAATTTGGTTTTTAATCTTTTTTTGTATGTTTTTATTGTTGTTTTTATGTACAAACTGTTGTGAACCGCCCAGAGAGCTTCGGCTGTGGGGCAGTATAAAATTAGATAGATAGATAGATAGATATATAGATAGATAAATAAATAAATGTCCTGGTTTTAAATTTGAAAAAAATGGTCACCTTATCCAGGATTGATTCCAGGCAGGCCCAGTCCAGAGTTTTGCCTACTACTACCTGGCCATCATAGGGGACCATGTTTTGCACCCCAATGCCTTTCTGTGCTTGAAGAGGGCTGCAAGGCTTGAGTGCTGACAGTCCCAGATGTACCTCACCAACCCAGATCTTAGCCCCACACCGCAGTTGAAGCCCCAGGGTCCCTCCTTGACAGTGATTCTGATGCACTGAGTTGAAAGCCTTACCATGGCATTCAGAACCCCAGAATCCAGGGCAGCACTGCTGCTCGTCCATCTCCTTCACACACAAGTGCGTGCAACCTGATAATGAAAGGGTGCTCTCGCCCAGCTTCACCGTATACCTGAAATATAAAGACGACGACAACAACAACAACAACAACTCTGGAGCAGTGATCGCAACGAGTAACAAGCTACTTAGTTTTTTTTTAACACCCCCCCCCCATAGGGGGTGGTATTTTGGGGCAGGGCAATGGGTGGGGAGAAGGTTTAAACTCCCCCCCCCCTGAAGCACTATGGTCCTGAGGCTGCACAAGCTTACACTAAGGTAAAGAAAACTATCACACTCCACTATGAACTATTGCTCCACTATGCATGATTACTGAAACGTTTAGTGGCCCTCAGCCTCAGTATTTGATTCTCTCCCTCTCTCTCTCTCTGCCTCCCCCCCCCATGTGTAGATATGTTCTATAATAAAAAAAAGAGGAAGTCTGTCTGTCTGTCCATCCAGCTAGCAATGATGAGAGTTGCAGCCCTACACATCGGGGGGGGGGGCACCAGGTTGTTGGAGAAGGCTGCTCGAAATGCTTGTGTCCTCCAATAAGGGCATTGAAGCTACTTGGAGTACTTCCTTTGTAGATTTCCTTCTGCTAGCAGAGATCTAAAATGCTACCAGAACTGATCTTGCCTCTGATGCCTCCAACATTAAATAAAACAAAGTTGGCCAATTCTTTACTGCAAGATGTAATCTCTTACGCTGCTCCACTCCACTTTCTCAAGAGAGGCTAGTGGTATCGTCAGATCGGACTTGCGGACACAAGCCACCTCTGGCTGCCGCTCCACAACAGAACTAATGAAAAACCGTCCATGTAGAAGAGCGGTGGGGAATGGGTGCCCCTCTGGATGTTGCCGGACCAAACTCCTATCATCCCTCACCACTGGCCATACTGGCTGGGGCCGATGGGAGTCCAACAACTGATGGAGAAGCACCCAGGTCTTTGGCTGCAGGGTTGTAATGTGCAGGATTGCCCCTAAGACTTGAGGACTAAGTTCTCTGAGAATGCAGCTTTAAGGGAGAAGGAAGAATTTGGTCAAATGTGGCTTTTCCCATCATGGTGGGGCAGTGAGAGAATTTTCTCCTCCTTCCTTGCAACTCTCCTTTTAGGGTCTGATCTTGGTAACTCAGGTCTGGTATTTATGAGTCCATGATTATTTATTCCAGTTCATAGCACGGCCTATCCTGACAGCTCAGGGTTGGTATCAATGTGAACTTTAAAATTTCCATTAACACAGAATAACATTCAATCTGATTAAACTGGCTCTCTATGCATGTGTGCACACAGCCCAAACAGATCCATCTCAGGGCTGAAGTGACATAACATTACATGCCTCTTTGCATTTAACAGACAAGCTTTTAAAAATGCAAGTAGCAGCCTCCAGGCTTAGCTGTAGAATAAGGTAAGAAAACAGAACAAGGGGGAAGGCAGCAATGTGTAAAAAGAACGAAAGAGAAAGAAGTCTCCGGTGCCAACTGAAATATTTTATTGCCCAATGCGTTTCGGTATTATTTATTTATTTATTTCATTTTTATACCGCCCAATAGCCGAAGCTCTCTGGGCGGTTTACAGCAATGAACAAGACAGTCCCTGCCCGCAGGCTTACAATCTAAAAAGACACGACACACAAGGAAAAAGGAATGGGGAGGGAAGAAGGGGGGATATTAATTAATACTCCTGGCAGGGCTGGTGGAATGGCCCTGCGCTCCCTCTCATCTCCCTCCTCTCAGCCTGCTGGAATAGCCGCTGTGGTGGCAGCTGAGGGAGCAGGTATGTACCTTTGTCAGGGACCAAAAGTCTTTCCAAGTACGCTAAAAAAAAATATCTTCAGCTATCTCGTGAGTAATCGCGTTAGGCAATAAAATATTTCAGTTGGCACCAGAGACTTCTTTCCCTTTTGTAGAATAAGGTAGCCACCTCAGGCAGCAGATTTTGTCAGCTCAGGTGTCATTAAAGGACAGCAATTTTTTCATTACTTAATTTCATATGATTGTCATTTTATTGCCAGGGAGGCATATAGATGCCACTTGTGAATGGATACTTATACGGATATTTAGTCTGCTTTTGTTGAAGTTTATGTGTAATTCTTAGCAGGGATGTTGAAGAGTCCTTGGTTTTGAGTCACGAGTCTTTGGACCCGAGTCTCAAGTCCGAGTCCTTGGTCCAAAAGGGTGACTCACGAGTCACGAGTCACTCCCAAAGCTGACTCCACGAGTCCCTATTAAAATCAATGGGGGGGGGTTTCCCAACAAAATAAGGCTATTTCAGATGTGTGGCTTAAATAAATTCTAGGCACAAGTGTGCCTTTTTATTTCAAAACTCTGCAACTGATTTTGGCAAGAACAGACCAGGCAGACAAACCCAAAATAACCAGACAGGCAGAGGAGGCAGGGAACCCCAAAACAGGCAGGCAGAGGCCTTTGTCCTGGACAATTCAAACTGTGGAACTGGTTAAGAAGAGACCAGGCAGGCAGAGGAGGCAGGGAACCCCAAATAGGCAGGCAGAGGCAGCCAAACCCAAAATGTCTGAAAGGTTGCATTTTCGGAAAATGATTTTAAAAAATAAACTTGCTGTACTTCCTAAAACCTATCCATGTTGCATTTGAGGAACACGATTTTGGAACACGAGTCCTTGGTCTCGAGTCCCGAGTCGAGTCTCGAGTCCCATTAAAAATATTGGGACCTCGAGTCTGACTCGAGTCAGAGGGGGGGACTCAGTCCGACTCACGAGTCGAGTCCCCATCCCTGATTCTTAGAAAGCCATATATATAGACATTTCATAGGCATGCATGGAAACGGATATATTCAAATCTATGAAGCTACTTTTTTTCTTTTTTCTTTTTCCGTTGTTATTGTTGTTGAAATGAAACAATAAAAAATGAATTAAGAAAAGAAAGAAACCTGTCAGGTGTTTGTGCGTGTGCACACACATTGCTTCCAGATTCCCATTAGTGAGGATCGGGCCACACAGAGATGGGGGTGAAGCCCATGTTTTGCCCTCATCTCAACAACGTTCAAAGGTGCAGCACTTCCCTATAGGCATGAAGAACAGCCACTGCCTGATACTGGAGAAAATAAAGGGGTACACTCAGGGACACCACTGGAATGGGGGCTAAATCTTCTCCCTGATCCTGGTGAGAATCAAGCCTGCTCCTCCTATCTGCATAGCCCCACCCTTTGCTCTGTTTCTTGGTCCTACAGCAGAGAGCTTTAGGAGAACACAACGTGTAATTGGCTCACTGTTTCAACCTGAAAGAGAGGAAGCAGCGTCAGCTTACCTGCACTTCACTGGCTCCTGTTTCGCTCTTGCCCATCCATTTGGGCATCTCAGTCTGAGAGATAAAACACAGGAAGTACAAGGCGCATTCTGTGTAAATGTAAACTTCCGGTCACATCGCATGGACTTTAACTAGAAAATGGGAAGAGAACACATGTTTATTCTTCCAATTAGGCGCACGACTTAAGGATATACCTCGATGAAAACGATTAGACTGAACTGTCCTAATTTCGAGGGCTGTCCTAATTTCTTATCTCCACTGGGAAAAACCCAAGGATGGACATGTGTGGGATTGGTGCGGACAGATCCCAATATCGGTTGTGCTAATAAAACATTCAGACAGAGACCTCTTTCTGCTAAAGCTTCCGTTTTGCTCACATACACGCATACAAAAGCACTCAATCAGAGAGAGGCAGGCAACCTTACCTATCATCACCAGCAACACGTCACCTGAAATCGGTTGTGGTACAACACACAGACCTGGTTCGCACGACACGCTAAGCCACAGTGGCTTATAAGCATGTCATGCAAACCCAGCATGGTTTTGGCAGGGCGGCTTAAGTTTGTAGCAGGGTTTGTTTGACCCACAATGGCTTGTCGGCTTGTCTGAACCAGGACAACATGACCCATCGTGGGTTAACCCAAAACGCTAGCAAGCCACTTGGCAAGAGCGACAAAGACCCTTGCCGCTCTTGCCAAGTGGCTACTGGGCAAGTGCCACTGCCAGCCATCCCAAAAATGCCCAAGTGGCATTTGTGGGCAGCTGACAGGAGCTTCCCGTTCCCCCCACCCTCCCTGCCATGACCGTGAGCTCTTTTTGGCTCGCCACATTTTTTCCAGTTTAATTTTTTTTGGGGGGGGGGATCATAAAAGTCAGCTGTCAAGCCACCTTTCGTGATCCCCATTCTGGCAACTGCGAGCAGCCCCTGCAAGGTGCCCCAATGACACCTTGGAGGGGCTGCCCATGGCTGTCCACCCTTCTTCTTATAGAATTTTTAAAGCTGTACCGCCTATCTACCTGTACAGTTTCCAGCCCAAAAGAAAATTTTAACGCCTTCTAAATCCCACTTTAAACACGGAGCTCCCACTTTGACGCCTGTCAAAGTAGTTACTCGCATATATGGGAAGGCTTCTCCTTTTGCATGTTCCTGAGATGATAGAATCTTGGGAACAAGTGCAAAAGTGAGTGGGACCCTTGAGAGACATGAGCTCCCCCACAAAAAAAACCCTGAAGCTCTTTTTGCAAAGGGGGTATTTGAGATGCCACACCCCACTTTCTCAAGCAAGGATCACTCACAGCTTTGGAACCATTTGACAGCTCGCCTTCTGACAGCTGTCAGATGGTTCCAAAGGGGGAATTATCTTACCTGCCATGGGTGGGCACTGCACAGGGTGGGTACCTGCTGGACTTTGCCAGCAGGCACCCCCCCACACACAGAGAGACTACCCACGCCAGGGTCCCCTGGCCACACACCTATGCATCTCCTGACTTCCAGATTTGTGCAATTGCTGCCAAAATTATTATTTTTAAATAATGTTCCCAAATATTTGTGCACATTATGCGGGGCAAAAAATTAAGGGTGGGCAACCACAGGCAGCCCTCCAAGGTGCCGCTGGGTCACCTTGGAGGGACTGCTCATAGCTGTCAGAACAGGGATCACAGAAGATGGCTCGACAGCCGCCTTTCATGATCTCGGGGGGGGGGAATTAAAAGGGGGGGGAAAGCCATGGTGAGGGTGGGGAGACAACTTGGTGCTCCCGTGGTGTCCCCTAAGATACCTGTGGGAGGACCGAGGGGGGAGGAGGGGGGGAGGGAGGGGCCCACTACCCACAATGTGCCTGATCGTCTGTCACATTGTGGGGCCAGAGGTGATTCACCCACACTGTGTGGCTTGTGCCAGTGTGGGTTATCATGTCATCTGAAGCTGCCCGTAGACTAATTTGTTCCCACACTCTGCAGTCTACATGGCCCTGCTTCCTTGCCAATCTGATCAGGCAATGGCCAACATATCCTGAAATCTTTAAAAGTTAACTGCAGTGAGCAGGGTAGCCCCACCATCCACATAGTTATTTGTCGTTCAGATAACTACTCTGTAGCTGGGGAGGGTAGCAATATGTTTTGTCCAAAAGCAGGTGAGAGAACCCTGGCACACATAAACAAAAGAAGAAAGAAGGAAAAAAGAAATGCAACTTTGGGTTGGAGAAGCAATGGCCTTGTTCGGATGTAACTGCGGTGTTTGGTAGCAGTTCGTGGGTTAATTAACCCATGGTTTGTTTGGGGGCTAACTTGGGGTTGTTTAACCCATGAACAACCCCAAGTGTCCGGGTTTGAACAGCCTGATAACAACCTACAGATGTGGCATTTGTAGGTTATTGCTGGAAACCAAAAACGGCTCACGTGCAACATGCCCTCACAATTTGTAGGTTAATTTTTTAACCCACTAATTGCTTCCAAATGCCGCCATTATGTCCGAACAGCCCCAGTGTGTGTGCGTGTATCTGTGTGTGAGGTCTCTTTTGCCCTGCCTCATTTTTCTGATCCAAGTTGCCCCACTCCCCTGTGGCAATTCAACATGCATATTAGCCCTTGGGTAAAACTCCAAATTCCCCATTGCTATAGCTGCTTTTCTTCGAAGAAAAATTCATTGGGGCTCTCTTATACATACAGTCATGCCTTGGATTGAGAGCATAATTCGTTCCGGAAACGTGCTTGTAATCCAAAACACTCTTATATCAAAACGAATTCCCCCCAAAAAATTTGTACAGAGAATTTTAATTTAAGCCATACTACAGTACTTGTATTGCAAGACGTCACTTGTATATCATGTAAAAATAATACGTAATAATAATAAATATTTTAAAATTTGCTTGTCTTGCAAAACGCTCTCAAACCAAGTTACTTGCAATCCAAGGTATTACTGTATTTGCACATAACGTATTGCTGGGGACTCTAGTTCTTAAGCAAATGACATATGAAACTGTGCTGATGAATGACCTCATTAGCACACGAGGACCGTCTGACTGGTTAAGACTAACCAGCTCAGCAGTCTATTGAATTCAGCATTCTGTTTCCAACAGTGCCCAACCAAATACCATATGCCACTGTGTAACAAGTGCAAGGGCCAGGTAAACCTTCATATTCCATTTGATGTGCAATATATTGATGACGATGCATGTAAACACCAGTGAAATCAAAGGAACCATGTACAAATGCCAAGGATATACAAAACACCCTAGGATTAGACCAATTGTTCATCTAACCCGGTTCCCCGATTTTGACAGTGGCAAGATGCAGAAAAAAATGGCAACATTTCAGTAATCCACTCCCTGTCATTGATTCATAACTTCAGTCAACAGACAGGAAAACTGGACTTCCATATGTCATTCTTCTCAATATTGGACAAAAGTCAATGACATATCTGTCTTTCGCAGATTTGTCGCCTCTTTCTTTGAACCCAGCATGTCATGATTATTGATTAAATCCATGGATTTGAATCAGATGTTAATTTGTGTAGGATAGCAGCTTCCTCTGATTCACTAGAAATGGGGAGCTTCCTCTTTCTCTCATCCTTTGCTGATCTGCAGCTGCAGTTGTGGAGGTGCTTATTAGGCACATTTGTAAAGCAAGTTTGGGAAGAGGGACTGTTTGGCTTTTAGCTGCTATTTATAGGGTGTTGATTTGTCTTCAGCTCCGCGTATTATAAAATAACACTTTAGAAGTGTGTGATATTTAGAAAAAAAGAAAAAGAAATGTATGGCTTTTCCATTTCACTACGGACAGACTAAATTTCCTGCTTTGTACACACACATGCACATAAAGCTGGTCCCTTGATTTTCCTGTTTACAGAAGGAGGAAATCATTACCTTTTCCTATTCGCTTTGTAATTTTGTATGAACTCACCTTCAAGGTGCTTCCCCTCACCCCACCCCCGAATCAATATTAAGGAAAATGCATTTTATATATGTCTCTCTGTCATATCTATCTGTCTATCCATCCATGCACAAATGGTTGGCGCCAAATGAAAGAAATCTCAATAAATCTTAATCATATTTCAACTCAATCAATTAAATCTTCATAAATGTTTATGCAAATGTAATATAGTTTTGAAGACTAGAAAAGCATACTGCATTTTTAGTATGGCAGAAGATAGGTCTGAGACTCTGAGTGGTATATATCCGGTAGATGTCTGGGTGATTTACTGTAGATCATAATGGATTTCTGACTCCCAATTGTTTAACAATAGCAGAAACAGAATGACTCCCTCCCCCTACCCCAAACAAGTATACTCCTGAAATGAAGAAAGCTTGGGGTAACCAGGAGCAGATTTTTACATGGAAGGACTGTAAGCTCTATTCAGTTCAAGTACTCAAAACAAATTCCTGAACTCAGAATTCTTTACACTTTAATTCTAAGTGTAAGTCTTTTCCACTAGGCTCCGGTTGGTGGATCTCAGGGTTCAAGTAAAAAACAAAGAAGATCCCACAAGCCTGATTACCGTAGTCTGCCCATCCCTGGATTAGTTGACACACGTGTGTGTGGTAGAATGCACCATCTTAGGAGAAGCATTTTCTCTTGTGAGAGAGAGAAGGCAAGGGAGAATGCCTCTTCGACACCATACCTACTGCCGGTCATCTGCCGTTTCTATAAATACTCATATTAAAAATAATTAAGTTATTCTAAACAGCCCCCCCCCAATTAATTGGAGGCACCTTTTAAATCAAAGGTTTCTAATGGATTAATCTGATTAATCGAGATACAATGCATCCCTATAACACACATATACAATTTATGTTTTTATGATTTGTGCGCACTGCTTTGAAATCTTTAGAGGCAAGCCATTTATAAATACTTGTACATAAATAAATACAGCAAAAGTAGACTGCAGCCATAAAGCCTGATTACACAGAGGCGATTTTAAGGGTACCAAAATGGAAGTAAAACTTTGCAGCGATATAATAGCCATTCGAGACATGCGGTTGTCTAATTAACATGCGGGCCGATCCTGTGCCTGTTCATTGAGAAGCAAGCAAAGCAAACTTCCCCACTGAACTTCAATGGAACTGACTTCCAAGTTCTGTCCGTGTACAGTATACGGGCGCAGCTTTCAACACTCAACAAACTGGAAAACTTACCTGTTGGCTCTGCCCTTCCGCTGGAGAAGCCAAGCAGGTTGCTAAGAAGAAAAAGAGTAAGCCAGGAGCCTCCATGGCCATGCCTTTGCAGGAGAGACCTCTGTGCTTAAAGAGGGTTGTGGAGGATGCTGTTTATGTAAGAGAACACCGCCTACTAAGGATGGAATCCAAGAAACCCAGAAGTTAAATGAAAACAGAGAAAAAGCATTTGCATGCTGTGAATCCGCTGAATTGTCAGCAGATCTTGTAAAAGGAAAAAAAAGTACAGAGGTACACAAACAACCCTGAGAAAGAAAAAGAAAAAAGTTTACTCAAAACAGGAACACCAATAGATTTCCTCTCCCCTATCAGTTCTAAACAGACGGAAGGAAATCCTCCATTTTTCAATTGGCATGGAATGGAGTATTCACCATATATTATTTAACTGTGAGGTGAAGCTGACGGGTGAACTAGGTTTTATATTGATCCTGGTGGTAAATTCATGTGGCGTTATCATTAAATCTTTTCAGGGTGTTTTTTAAACTGCCATTTAACAGCCACTCATTGTTTGAAGTATAAAACAGCAAATTATGTACCATATTTGAGAAACTGTCACCTATAAGCGAGTGGTTATTTTTATTTTTAAAAGGTACGGGATCATCCTCATAAAAATATTATTAATACAGCATTCTACTAAAATACTTTATTTTTAGTGCCTGCTAGTGACAGCTAGATTAATCCCCAGAGGTTTCCCCCCTCCCCCCAGCATCTGGAGTAATAAAAATGTATGTTACTCTTGGGCCAACTTTGCAAGTGAATTTGTTGCCAAAAGCACCACAAATGCACGCCAAATCAACCAACCTCCATACTGTCTTTAGGTTTTTGTTAGACACATATCCATATTTGCTACACTGAAAATGGGAGAATTTCTCAACTATATGTTTAGGAGAGAAGAACTACTAAGCAAAATAATTTTAAAATATATTTGAACTATGCCATTAGTATGTATGTGCATCGTCAACATAATGACTAGGATCCCCCAAGTTCCCCCCACACAGCCAGTTCTGCAAACCCAAGGAGCCTTTGGATGCATGGGTTTCTTGAACTGTAGCCCCTCCGTGCAATGTAATGAATTACTTTTGAAACTGGGATGGTAGGTTCAAAAATGGTTTGCGGTATAGCGTGGTGGGTTTTGCTGTCCACAGAAATCACACCACCATTCCCAGTAGTTTTTTTTCATTCATTGCATTTATTTTCCATTTTTCTTTCATCGTGGAACTCAAGGCATGATACATGCACAGGGTTTGCAAAAGGTCTGCCATCTGAGAGCATTGACCAGCTCCAGGCTAGCTTCGCTTCAGCCAGGTTCCTGCATCTTGTACCCTTTAGAGCAGGGGTGGGCAGGAAGTAGATCTCCAGATGTTTTGAACTTCAGCTCCTAGCATTCCTGACCATTGGTCATGCTAGTAGGGGGTTCTAGGAGCTGAAGTCCAAAACATCTGGAGATCAACTTCCTGCTCACACCTTCATTAGAGCAGCCTTCCCCAACCTTGTGCCCTATCTACTTTCTCCACATCATGCTGGTGCATAATTTTGTACACCTCTATCATGACTGCCCTGACTTGCCATTTTTCTAAGCTAAACAGTCACAGGCGATGTAGCCTTTCCTCATTGGGGAGTTGCTGTTCATTTTGGCTGTTCTCTCTTCAAATATTTGAAGGCCTATCACATAGATGATGGAGCAAATTTGTCTTCTGTAGCTCCAGAGAGTAGGACCCAAATGAGGTTTTTAAACAGAGGCTGGATGCTGTAGTAGCAGATATCCTGCATTGGCAGGGGACTGAACTAGCTGCCTTTCTTACTCTGGTGCAAATTGTAGGCACTTCCCTCATCTTAGGAAGATACAGTCCGACAGCAGCATTATACATCTTATAAAAACAGCATGCAAACAAATAAAAACTACTATCTATGGCCTGCCCAAAGTCTATAGACACATGTCACACTTGATTCCAGCTAGGCCTAACAGTACCCTTTAATATGTTTGGCAGCTGACAGATGTGGAGCCTTGATTGCCCAGAGGAAGAAAAGCACCGAACCATGTTATATAGCAAGCCAGTATAGAGCTCTATAGTGCATCAGTGACCTAGGATATTGTTATCAGTGTTATAGTTGTCACAGGGGTATGCACCCACGGAGGAAAGATTGGCCCTGACCTGAACTGCCCAAAGTTGCTCACCCCTGGTCTAGGTATTGTACATTACAGGGAGTAATTAACGCAGGACCTAGGCAGAGTCACTGCTGTGGTGTACCCCTATAGCTCTCTGAGGGAGAGGTCTGTCTACTCCATTCCCATGGGGGGGGGGGGCTTCCCCAGAGCAGGGTGGTGGTGGTGGTGGTGGTGGTGGGAGGGCAGCCATACAAGTTTGTCCCTTGGACTACTGCAGTGTTTCTCAACCTTGGGTCCCCAGATGTTTTTGGCCTACAACTCCCAGCATGCCCCAGCCAGCTATGCTGGGAGTTGTATGCTGGCCAGCTATGCTGGCTGGGGCATGCTGGGAGTTGTAGGCCAAAAACATCTGGGGACCCAAGGTTGAGAAACACTGGACTACTGCATGAACTGCAGCACTATCCGCTGCTTAGGGAAGTCTGCTCCCTAGTGACTGAAGATTGAACTGCAGGCTTCAAAGACTCAAGACATTTAAATTAATTTAAAGTAGTAATGAATGCATGAAAAAAAAAAAAATAGCCCTGAGGTGCACACTCCTAGGTTCTTCTTAGTATTCATGCCAAGTGTCAGGTGTCTAGGTTTCACTGTCTTGGAGCTATGGCAGTGATGAATATCCTCTTTGGGAGGGGGTCATAGCTCATTGGTAGAACACATGCTTTGCAGGCAGAAGGTCCCAGGTTCGATCCCCGGCATCTCCAGGTAGGGCAGGATAAACTCCTCCCTGAAACCCTGGAGAGCCACTGCCAGTCAGTGTTGGGCAATATACTGCGCTAGATGGACCTGGTATACTGCGGTTTCTGATGTTCCTACCATCATCAGAACTAGAAGATAGATATAAGGTGGTAATAACTGGTCATTCTTTACCCAGCAGAGTAGTGGCATGTCAAGAAGCCATTGAGACCTGCGGAAACTACAGAGAGGAAAGAATCAAATTTGCACATGCAAATGGAATGTTGTTTTCCGTTGCTGCCGCAGCATTTCCACTGCTAAAGAGAGAAGCCTGTTTTTCAATATTAGTGGCTTCTCTCTTCAGCATTGAGAACTATACAGTAGAAACAATAAGAAAAGCTCTGGCTTCATGCATTGTTTTTCACAATGTATGCATGTAACTTTTTTTTTATCTTTGTGCTCTCCCTTTTCCACATAAAATGCCCTTTATTTTTCCAATGCTTGGAGAAAGTGCTGGGGCACAAAATCATTCTTGTATGAAGCATTTACAATCCCTGTTCAGCTCAGGCAGTTTCCTGCAATTGAAATCATGTGTTTATGTAGTCCTGACAAAAATTAAAGACTGCCAAGACTTATGGTATACCATAAAATATACTTTATCCTGTGTGGGTTTTCTGACGTCTGCAAATTCCTTAGCTTAGTTGAGAGCTAAAAAGATACTCATTTTAAATCTGAGAAAAAAACACATTTTATTCAGTTCATAATAGCCTAATTGCCTAAGTTATCTGAGGCAGGGGAAGAAAAGGGTGTAATTAAGAAGGATGAACCAACTGAATTATAGCTGAACTTCATTACTGTAAAACAAACTTTGGGAGGAAAGATATGTTATTGTATTTTATTGTGTGAATGTGATTTCCTCAGCTCATGAGCCAGTAAGGGGTCAACATACATCTACAATGTGCTTAAGACAGCAAAAGAGTCAGTGCTTTGCTAAGAAAGACTATTTCACAGGGACCACTTTCAGTCCTAGCTCTCCATTCTTTGTAACATATTGCCATGTGACTTGTGGGAGCAGGCAGGGGGGAGTGATTATTTCACGTAGTTGAAAATCATTGAATGCAATAGAACTATTGGAAAGTGACTTTTGTTTAACATGAAGTGTTCACAAATACACCTCCCCACAAATACTCCGAGTTCCAGCAAACTCATCCCGGACCACCCCAAAGCTGCAAACATAGAATCACTAAAGGGGATGCAGAACTCTGTTGTGGGTATCTCTCTTTTTGCCCTGATCACAAGACCTCCCAACCTTGTTTACATGCTTTGACATTATGGCATATGAGATTCTACCATAGCTTGTATTGGGGTAGAAATACTTGAATTCCAAAATTTGCCTAGAAGTGTATTAGAAACAACCAGCCAGGTTCCCACTACTCAGAAGTCCAACGATATACCCAAGTATGTGGGTGACATAGCTACTATATCTGCCAAGTGATGCAAGAGAAAGGCGGATACATGACAGGAATATATCTTGAAAGAATGTGAATGTTAAGTTCATTAATTTTGGGAAAGGATCATGTAAATCAAGCCCAACCTTTTGGATCCATGGGCACATTTGGGAATTTGAGAAACTGCTGTTGGCACCACCACAAATTGGCTCCGGAGGATGTGGCAGTCACATAATCACTGCTGATGGGGGCCTGGCTCGTCAAAAGACAAGCAGATGAAGGGTCTGAACTCCAAAGCCAACCCACATATTTGACCCCACATATGCACAACAAAATATCCATTTAAGGTTGCAATCCTTTGCATGCTTACATGGAACTCAGTGGGAATTACTTCCGAGTAGGTCTACACAGGATTGCTCTGCTCATCCCCCACACACACGCCTTTCCCCAGCCCAGCCCCAAAAGGAAATAAGGTTTTCCCTACTTTGATTCCAGGCTCAACCACTCTGTTCCCCACCTGGCACTCCTACCTCCTCCTCTGCCATCAGATCCTCCACCCAGGAAGGCACTCAGTGTGTATATGTATGAGAAGAAAGGGAGAAGGGGTTGAGAAGAGAGAAGGGGTTGAGAAGAGAGAGAAAAAGAGCAAGGCTAGGGGCTGGGAGGAGGAAATAATAGCAAAGTAAAGAGGTGTGTGGGACAAGAGAAATAGCGAAGCTAGAGAGGGAGGGGGAAATAGCAAAGCAAAGAGAAGGAAAGGGGCTGCGGGAGAGAAATAGCAAGGCTAGAGGCTAGGAGTGGGGAGAGCAAAGTAGAAAGGACTGTGTGGGCAGAAGATGGGATGGGGCCAGGAAGCAACTCTATCCTTCACTTCCCGCCCACTGAGCAGCTGATTAGCGGCAGGATCAGGAACAGGAAGGAGCACCTGGTGCCCTAACATTTTCCAAGAACCTGGAGCCAATGTTTTTCAAGGCTTTTATTAAAAATGTTTGAAGGTGGCAGGGAGTGGAGCTTTGTAGGCACCCTTGGAGGTCCCCATGGGTGATGGGGACCCCTGTAAAAACACCTTGGGTTACTTGCAAGAGGAAAAAAGACAGGATACAAATGTAATAATAAAATATAAATAATTCACCAGGATACACCAGGTGATCATGTGTGTTCAAGGCTCTTTCATGGAAGCTTCTCCTGGAATGAGCTGCCCAGGACTTGGATGATTTGCTATGATAAACACCTTGGTCTTTTTTGTTGTTGTTGGGAAAAAAAGTCCTTTGAGGCTTCCTACATAAGGCTGAAGGCTTATTAGAAAGCTAAACTTACCACTGACCTGATTGTGATCACAGTACAGGAAAGGTAATTACATTGTAAAAATATACAATTTTTACATCAAAATATAAATCTGAGTCAAACTACAAGTGTGTCAAATTTCAGTTTATTTGTATTGAGAAGGTTGGCAACAGAAACACAGTGCTCTGAACTACAAATGCCTCATTTGTTAGCAACAATATAGTTATTGTTGATCCTGGCCAATCTTTATGTCTGCATTGGTGAACTGAAACTGGTAACTTTTTCAAACTGTTAAAAGTGTTCATCGGATGTAAAAACAGTTTGAGATTATAGGTGAATTCTGCTATCATGTTCATGATTAGCATACAAAATTAAATTTGACACATCATAAAAAGACAAAATGTAAAAATTATCAGAAGGATCATTAAATAACGGTTAGCAGCATAGGCAATAAAATACATCTTGTACAAAGAACATTGCACTTTGACATAGCACAAGCATCTTGCTACCATTATTTACATACTATTTGTATAGAATAGCAAGACTGATATATGTACAAAAACACAGTGGAAACATAACAGCCCTAAATGAAAGAATGCCAAGTCCTGACTCCTTTTGCTCCATACAGTTGCCTAAGATGCTTATTTAGGAATTCTGAATATGTACTGTTACATAAAAATAGAGTTTAGAAAATTACAGTTCAACAATTAAGTAGATTATGTTATACTATTAAAGCCTCTTCACTGCACGGCAATGCACAGGTAAGCTTCAAATTCATGTTATGTTACTGTGAAGAAAATGCCAATCCCAGTTTAATTCAGTCAATACTGTGCTTTAAGTCATAATCTTCAGCCTGATCCCTCAGTTTGGCAATAAGTAAAATATTTATTAGAAAATAAAAATTCAAATGAACTACCCAGTGAGCTCCAAAGGCAGCTCTCGGCCACATAAGATCTCCCACTGCCTAGCAAGCAGAGATATTAGTTTCTCACGGCTTTCTGGACTTGGGATAAAGATACACCACAGGATCTCTCGACTGCTGTTGCCCTCCGGGGTAATCTGCCCTTTAGGAAAACTGAGAACATTGCCAAAGTGATCTAGGGTCAGGTTTTGCATGAGATCTTGGTTCTGAATATCATCAAAAACAAATGTGAGAGCCTGAGGATACGTCTGGTAGCCCATGAGCACCCGATCTAAATCACGGATCCTTCTTCCATCTGCAAGCTGGTACTTGTCTTTCTTTGGTGGTTCCTTAGCAAATTCAGGGAGTGGGTAACTGATGTAATCCTCATTGAAAAGAAACAAATCTGAGCTGGTTAATATCAGTGTTTTAGGCTGTAGTGAGCTGTTGGATTCAGCAGTCCCTTCTGCAGCATTTACTTGAAATGCTAACACATAAAGAAGTATATTCAGAGACTGGAAGTGAATCACACTGTTCATCTTCTCTGCTACTAGAAAGGCAAGGTCTTCAATTTCTTCTTCATTGGGATATATAAATTTCACTCGGCTTGAGTGAATCAGTTCATAATTCTCCATTTTTCCTGAAAGCATAAATATATGTAACTTAGACTTTGTACTTATTTAAATGCTTTCTAATGAAGGAGCAACTAAAAATTAGGTTTAAAACTCAGTGTATTTTTCTGCTATCTGCAGTGTGAGCGTTTAAAATCAGGCTGTCAAAGTCAAAATGTGACTTAGGGCCAGTCTATACTAGTGTTTTATCCCGGTACTGTAATGTTTGGCTCATTCACACAAAGAGATGACACACTCCGAACCTGTTGTTCTGATGCTATTTCTCCCTCAATATTCTATTTTTCTCCAAACTACATTTATGGCTCTCTGCCCCAGCCCACCCAGTGCTTGCGGTTTCTGTGCACTACCGAGTCATGTGTGCTCCAATCTAGCAGTATTATCTCATTCATTCATTCATTCAATTTCTATACTGCCCAATAGGCAAAGCTCCCTGGCTGGTTCACAACGATGAAAACTATAAAATACAACATAAGATACAATATGAAAGTACAGTATAAAATAAAAGTAAAAACCAAAATAAAACCTAGCAGCAATGCAAAGATTTAAAATTCAGTAACAGATTTTAAACAGAAATTACTGTAAATGCAATGGGAGCAGCTGCAAAGCTGTAGAACCCGTTTTCAAACATCCCCATCCCTCCTCCCACTTCCTAACATCTTCTCCCCCTTCCTTCAAGTGGATTTTGATGGGATTTGCATTCCTTCACAGCTGTGAAGGTGAGCATGCAATTATTGGACTTAAAAAAATAATAATCAACGTCCCACTTCTCCCACAATTGCAGCACTACATTATGGTTTGTAGTATGTGCTCATGCTATAAACACCAATGATGAAACAGACATGCCCTTTCAAAGTCCTCCAACTTCTACTGCAATTAGAACACTCCGCACTGGTGAGTGGCAGTTGATTGCATTGTAAGCACAGCAGATGCTGTCTTGCATCCATTGAGTGGGTTCGCAGGAGCGGGGAAGGAAAAGAAGTCACGGTGGCTTCTTTCCCCTGCCCCATGCGTGCTGGTCCAAACCACCCGGCAACCCATGGCTTGTTCTAGGGCTCCAGGGATGGTTTAGAACCCCGCTGCCCCCACTCGCCGGGTTCAGATGACACAACAAGAACCCCACGCCTGGTGTGGCCAATTGAGAATTGCGCGCAGGGAAATGAGGCGGCGTGCGACCAGCATGTGCAGGGCGGGGAAAAGAAGCCACTGTGGCTTCTCCCCCACCCCCACCCCCGATCGTGTGAACCCAGTCACTGTGTATCCACAAAGGAGCAATTGTGTTTGAGAAAAACACTAGCATGTTATTGCCTCACAAACAAGAGGTGCTCCTCTGTAGATCCTCTCCAGATAAAAACATGCTTTGCTGAAGGCCAGAATACACAGCACAGCGCAGAGGCAAAGAAATTTGAGGCAAAGACTTCTCTGAACCAGGAATCACCAATTCAAAGCTCCTATCTGCCATAAACATGCTATTCCCTCACAACCTCAGGAATATCTGAGGAGATATTCTTGTGTGATAGGCCAGTGCCGTTTTAAGAATTATTGAAATAGTGTACGTGAATGAAGCACTTTGAGCGGTCTGTATTACATTATGTTTCTTGAATCACATTTTAATCCCTGCCCCTCCTCCAAGGAGTTTAGGGTGGTGTACACAATTCTCCCCCTGCCTGCTTTATCCTCACAGAGGTCTTGAAGTAGAAAACTCATCTGAGATTGAGCATACAGCCTGTTGTGGATGGGGTGGTACTCCTTTTGAAGGTTCAGGTCTGCAGTTTGGGAGTGCTTCTGGATGCCACACTGCTCCTGGATGCCCTAGGCAGCTGCTGTTTGCCCAACTTTAGCTTATGCGCCAGTTGCACCCCTTCCTGGAGGGGGCAGATCTGACTACAGTGATCTATGCTGTAATCGCTTCCCATTTAGATTAGTGCAACGGACTCTACTTGGGCTGCTCTTGAAGGGTGCTCAGAAACTGCAGATGGTGCAAATGCTGCAGCCCAAATGCTTTCTGGTGTGTGCTATAGACCATGTTACACCAGACTTACATTAACTGCACTGGCTCCAATCTGTTTCCTGGCCCAATTCAAGGTGCTGGCTGAACTGTTTGGGGCCAGCATATCTGAAAAAATGCCCCCTCCTATATGAACCTGCCTGTAGTTTACAACCTGCTTTAGAGGCCCTGTTGTATGTACCACCACCAAGAGAAGTACCGTAATGCTGGTGGGCGTATGGAACAGGGCCTTTTCTGAGGCAGCTACCTGGCTCTAGTATTTCCGCGCTAAGAAGGCTATGTTTTAGGCTGGTGGTGAAAATGTTTCTGTTCAGCTTTTAATACTGTTAATAATTCCACTATCTGGGACATTTGAAAGATAATCCGGCTGTTGCAAGCTGTTTTAATGTCTGTTATGTACACAGCCTTACTGAAAGCCGTTTATAAATATTTTAATAAATAAACAAGCCTCTGAGGTAGGCTAGGCCGATAGTGACTGGCCCAAGGTAATCCAGTAAGCATCATGGCTGAATGGGGATCTGAATCAGGGTTTCTCCGGGCATAGTCAGTGTGCACAGTCAGGAGAGCCAGTGTGGCATAGTGGTTGGAGTGCTGGACAGGGACTCGGGAGATCTGGGTTCCAGTCCCCACTCAGCCATGAAGCTCACTGGGTAACTTTGGGGCAGTCACTGACTCTCAGCCTAACCTACCTCACAGGGTTGTTGTGAGGATAAGATGGAGAGGAGGAGGATTATGTAAGCTGCCTTGAGTTCCTTGCAAGAAAAAAGATGGGATATAAATATAATAAATTTAAAAAAAATAGTCAGTCACACTAACCTCTACACCACACTGGTTCATGCTAAGTATTATATTTATTTATATTTATTTATTACATTTATACCTCACCTTTTTTCCTGTAAGGAACCCTTCTCCTCTCCTCCCCCTCCCCATTTTATCCACACAACAACCCTGTGAGGTAGGTTAGGCTGAGAGGCAGTGACTGGCCCAAAGTTACCCAGTGAGTTTCATGGCGGAGCAGGGACTAGAACCTGGATCTCCCGAGTCCCAGTCCAACACTCTCACCACTACGCCCTTATTTTGTGAAAGACGTTAATGGCTGACTATCAAAATTTCAATTAGCCTGATTTCTCAACTTCTTCTTTCATTCCTGGAATTTGCTTAGAAAAAGGATGAGGAAATGTACTTGTCAGCATAATCCCATCTGCTGCTCCCCACCTGCATATTTTATGTGGTATACGTTTCTGTTAAGTTCCATCTTTTTCTGGTAAGCCAGAAACACAATTCAGGGCTAGTCTACACATGCAGAGAAATCATGTGGTGCAGAGGTCATGGGACTGTACTGCTTCAGACTGCAAGTAGGGAAAATTTCATGCAAAACATAGAGAAATAGTGGATTAAAAAGTCAGGCTAGAATCCTTCCTTCCTGTTACTTTGGTATGTGCAAGGAGTTTTGTTCTTGTTATTAACATGGGGTGGGGGTGGGGTGAGGAAGAAGAGGGGAGTGTGTACTTAATGGTGATCTAAACATGTTTTTACCAGACAACTGAGGCCATTCACCACCATCCCTTCATCTCTTCCCTACTGTAACCCTCCAGACTCCAGTAGTTCAATAGCCCCTTCCCTAAATCCTTAGAACAACAGGTTACCCAGGAACTGTCTTCAGAACCAGCTTAAACCTTACTATTTGAAAAGTCACTCAGTGACTCATTGGGAGGCAGCCTTGTATGTATGATGTACTGATGGGCGGAATGCCGTTTTTTGACTTAATGTAACAGACTATTTGTTGTTCTTTCATACAAAGGAAAAGAACTATCAGTTACCAAATGAATACATCCCTTTAGTGGCAACAAAGGAGGAGGCAACAAGGAACATCTCTCCCAACTGCAATCTACCCGGACACTTTTCTCAACATCTGGGGCCCTCCTCCGACTGCCACCTCCAAGAGAGGCTCGGTTGGTGGCAACAAGGAGGAGGGCCTCCTCAGTGGTAGCCCCCCAATTATGGAATAAGCTCCCCACTGAGACCCGCCTGGTGCCAACCTTACTATCTTTTCGGCGCCAGGTTAAGACTTCCCTCTATGCCAAGGCATTCAATAGTTAAGAGCTCAAAATAGCACTGGGGGGGGTTGTCACCTGTAGACTTAGTTTTATTAACTTTGGATTGTTATTTTACGCTGTGTTTTTAAATTTGGTTTTTAATCTTTTTAACTATTTTGTATGTTTTTATTGTTTTTATGCACAATCTGTTGTGAACTGCCCAGAGAGCTTCGGCTGTGGGGCGGTATAGAAATGAAATAAATGAAATGAAATGATTTGGCTTTCTGGATCTTGCTTTATATCACTGGGCCTGTTTGCCAACTTTTACTAAATTTGGGTCTTTCCCACCTGGATTAGATTTTCTACCTGGGTCAGTTCTGGAATCTTCTCGTCGGGATCCTTTTTCCAGGTGGATGCCATTAGGCTCTCGGCATATTAAAATGGATAGGGCTCCTCCCACAGTTATGGCTGCTAGAGACGTGTGCCGGTTAATATCATGTCAATTACATTTTTGATCCATTACCGCACTGGTAAACTGACTTTATGGCAAAATCCAGACTTAAAAATGTTTTTGTAGCAGACTTGGACAGTTAAGTGGATTTTTACTTTGGATCAATTAGTGGGGGTTGATGATGAGTTTCTGCCATTTTTGGATTTGTGTGCCAAATATGATTTACCTGCTACAACTGAATGGCAATAAATACCTCGGATTACGAGTAACTCGGTATGCGAGCTTCTCGTAAAACGAGCAAAATTTTAGCATTTATTTGCACTTGAAAGATGAGCAAGTCTCCCAACACGAGCCACACACTGTGCCTGCGACTAGCACTTAAAGTGCCAGCTCCCCGGCTTTGCCTAGCCAGCAGGGAGCCCCATGGAGGCAAGGCACGGCCGCTGGTGCCGGCGCCTCGTGCCGCTGTGCCGGCTCCCTACCCGGGAGCCAGCAAAGCACAGCACCAGCAAAGCCAAGCAAAAAAAGAGTGGCCTCCAAAAGGAGCCCCCAACCCTGCGGCTTCCTTCCCTACCGGCCCTGAGGACTTCTCAGCAGGGAACGAAGCAGCAGCACCAGCAGAGATCCCGAGCACGAGGCGCAGCTCACTCGGCGGCCGCGAGAAGCGTCGTTCGCCGGGGAGCGCAGGAATGTGGCCGCTTCCTCCGACAGGCCAGACTGGGCAGCTCGCGGGGGAAGGAGGAAGGGAGAGTAAGGATCGGGGCCGCGACCAAGTTGGGCTCCTCCTGCCGAACGGCAACTTTCTCGGCAACTTCCCGCCGCAGGGAGGGGGGCGGGGAGGCAGCCCGCGGTGGCGAAGCCCAGTGGAATGTGCGTGCGGGGGGGTTGCTGGCTCGCGTGCTCTCTCCCCGCCTCCCCCCCCCCATTTGGGTGTGCTTCCTCTCCTCCCTCTGGTCGCCCTGCCTGCGCCTCCGCCTCCCTCGCTCTTGCTCTCTGCCTCGCTCGCCCCCCCCTTCCCTGCTTCACTGCAGGGAGCCGGCAAAGCGGCAGCACGAGGCGCACGCAGAGCGAGCGGCCATGGGCTCGCCTCCACGCGGTTCCATGACAGGGAGCCAGCAAACGGCTCCCTGTCACGGAGCCACGTGGAGGTGAGCCAGCGGCCGCTTGCTCTGCGTGCGCCTCACGCTGCCGCTTTGCCGGCTTCCAGGCAGGGAAGCCCCGTGGTGGCTTTGCCTCGCGCTGCCTCGACTGGCGCCTTGCCGGTGTTAGACTGGCATTTGGGAGATCCTTTTGCGCTGGCTCCCGGGCAGGGAGCCCCATGGAGGTGGGCACGCGCCGTCAGTGACACATCCGGGTTCGCGTCACTGATGGGGCCGGATGCGACGCAACGGGACTGCCGGCAGCGCAGGCGGCTCACCGCGGAGAGGCAAGCCGCCGCTTGCAAAGGTAGGGAGCCAGCATGGCAGTGCTCGAGGCGCCAGCAGAGCGAGTGGAGGCGAGGCGCGGCGCGGCCAGGAACCGGCACATCAAAGCGAGTTTCCCCATTAGAAATAATGGGAACTCCGCTGATTCGTTCCACAACCATTTAATCACTGCTTTGCCGGCTCCCTCCATGGGGTTCCCTGCCAGGGAGCCGGCACAACTCGCTTTGATGTACGAGTATTTTGGATTACAGATCCAGGAGCATGGTTCTGGAACGAATTATGCTCGTAATCCAAGGTATTACTGTAGTTACAATTGCAACATTTGTTAGAATCTAGGTTTGGCCCTGCAGCTTTTACAGCTTTGCAATCTCCTCCACTATTGGAAGCACTTATTGAGGCCGATCAGTTATATCGACCCATAATCTAACTTACAAGTATTTATTATTGGTGAATAAATATGATACACAGGGTCTAAAGCAGGAATGAATACGGAGCTGAATTGTCCTATTCAGTCTAATCAATGGATTGTCGCTTTAGCATCTATATCTGATGCTTCAATGGATCACAGGTTACATCTTATTCAAGAAAAACTCTTGTTTACTGGACATCACAACGTCTCTTTAATAAGGGTTTGTCTGTCAGCTAACTGCTGGAGGTGTAATACTGCTAGTGCTGTGTTTTGGCAAAGTCTAGTAGCTGCCTCTTTTTGGGAGGTGGTTATAATATGGATAAACTTTGTATTGGAACACTCTTGAATATTTTCTGATGTATACATTCTTCTAAATTATCTACAGTACTTGTTTCCTGGAAGTTAACACATGGTCAATGAAAATGGACTTTCTGCGGCCTTTTGACAGCTAAAAAACTAATATTACAACACTGGAAAGATAACTGCTCATCTCCTACAATGCAACGGACTGAGGACCTAACAATGCTTTCAACATTTGAATGGGTGGCACATACATGGATATTTGGTCTGCCTTTGTTGATGTTTATGTATAATTGATATATTCAAATCTATGTAGATATTTATTTATTATTATTATTATTTATTATTAATATTTATTTATCGCCCATCTGGCCGGCAACCGGCCACCCTGGGCGATGTACACAGAATAAAAGCAATAAAATACATTTAAACAATATAAAAATTTTAAAATCTTAACCCACCCCATATTCCCGCCTGAACAACCAGGTTTTTAATGAGCGACGGAAGCTCATCAGAGAGGGGGCATGGCGGAGGTCACTCGGGAGAGAGTTCCACAGTACGGGGGCCACCACAGAAAAGGCCCTCTTCCTCGTCCCCACCAGTCTAGCTGCTCTGGCTGAAGGGACAAGGAGAAGGCCATCTGTGGCAGATCTTGTTGAGCGGCCCACTTGGTGTTGCTGGAGACGCTCCTTGAGATAGACTGGACCGGAGCCATATAGGGTTTTAAAGGTCAAAACCAACACCTTGAATTCGGCTCGGCAAGCAACTGGTAGCCAGTGCAAATCCTTCAGCACTGGCGTGATGTGATCCCGACGGCGGCTGCCTTTAACCAGGCGAGCCGCCGCGTTCTGTACCAGCTGTAGCTTCCGAACCGTCTTCAAGGGTTAACCCCACGTAGAGCGCATTACAGTAGTCTAGGCGAGAGGAGACCAAGATGTATTCCTTTCCCCCCTTTTTATGGTTTAATTTTGTTGAAACTTATACTCCCATCATTACTTAGGAGAATCCAGTAGTTTTTTTCTTCCCTAGGCCCATAGCTTCCAGGCTATTCTCAGGAAAAACAAACAGAGGAGCATGAGAAAAAACAATTTGTTATATACCCCTAGGCAAGAGAATAGGGCCTCCAATGGACATGAACTGCTTGTCCATGTCAGCATTCACAAGCCACCAAGTGGGGTAACTCAACAGAAGAATAAAGGTTCATAAGCTGTTCACATTCTAAGCTCTGCACATGCAGGGCTGAAGCATTGGACACTGATCTTATACATGTGTACTTAAGAAGCAAGTACCACTGAGTTCAGTTTTATTTATTACATTTCTATCCCACCTTTCCACTAAAAATAGTATTCAGATAAAAATACAGATAAAACAAAGTTATAATGAAAATTTTAAAACTCAAATTAAAACACATGAATAGGATTTACTCCCTATTAATAATTATACATAGGATTGCTGCCTGTGCGTGGGAAGCAGCGTGCTTGCTCACTTCCACTTGTGCATGGCAAATTGTGGGTCAATTAACTCACGATTTGCTGTTCCGTGCAAACTGCCCCTTGGCTTACAATCATAACAAAAACTACAAGTATACTCCTCCTGGTATTTTAAAAGCCAATTAATCTACTGATACGAATTCTCCCCCACCCCGAAGAATGTGTTAAACATACTGCACTCTTACTGTTAAACATATGCAGTTTCCTAAAAAGGTAGAATCCTAACAAATTAAATGTACATTTGATTCTCTAGAATGGTATGATGACATATTCAATGGTCCTATTATGTAAAATATTTCTAGATCATTTTACCTGTACTTTTCTTTCCAAATTCAGAGTAGAAGTCCTTATCTACTGGCTCTGGCGATGGTGTCCTTGCCAGTAGTGAGAGCACTGCCATGAGGTGCTGGATAAAGGCATGGGTACTGTAACTGTCTCTGGTTAGGCAAGTTAATATATGTTCTGCTGAACGCCCTGAAAAGGAGATAGAACTAAAGTTGCTTCTAGTCTGTTGCTGTGACTTTTCAATAATTACCATTTATTGATAACATTTGTGTGGAACTTTTACACAACAAATATACTTCACACACAAACAACATGAATTAGAGCAAAGGTTACTATAATTAAAACAACTCCCAAATTAATGTTGATGTTAACTATTTAAAGACTCTCAACAAACTGACCAGATTGCAGGTTTTAGGCTATGTCTGCACTACAGAATTTCTTAGCAGTATTTTGGAAATTTCCAGGGTTGGATCCAGGATCTGCCTTCCATGAGAGGAAGGGCTCTGCTCATGGAAAGCCCCTCTGCCTGATTTTTGGGGATCCCTCCTCTATCCACCCACAGCTCACCTCATTCAGCAGGGTCTCCTGACTCTCTGGTTGGGTTCACACATTGTAACAACCCACACTCAAAGTTGAGTATGGGTTGTCATTGAACCGTGGGTTGTTGTGCTGTGTGAACTCAGCCATGCTAACAAACCATAGTTTATTATCCACGAACAACTCACAAAGAGAACCCATGGCTTGTTGTTGGGATGTGAACCGTGGGTTGCTTGTGGTTAACCATAGTTTGTTAGTGTGGCTGGGTTCACACAACACAACAACCCACACTCAGCCTTGAGTGTGGGTTGTCATGCTGTATGAATCCAGTCTCTGTGTAGCGATTTCTCTGTGTGATTTGGAGGGGCTGCCATCAGAAAGAGGGGCCAGGGAAGTCGACTTTCGCCATCACAGTTGATCCAGCTTAAATCTGGATCCAACCATGGTCTGCATTGTTTAGGCTTATGTGCTCTTGTTATAATGCACAGATAGGTGCAAAAAACAACAACAGCACATGCGCCAAACATTGCAAACCAGACATTTCCAAAACAGGAAATTACAGATGCTTCCAGACTTGGCTTTTATCGTATCATCACCCTGCCTCATTGATGGAATTTTACAGATGGTCCAGATGTCATCATCTTCCACTTGTAACCCCACCATTTCTTACTGCAAAAAAGATGTAAAGGGAGAAAAAATAAGGAACAGCTTAAGGAACCCAATGCCTTCTTTCTGACTGGTAGTAATAGGAGCCCTCCATCTGGAAGCACCCTACGTAGTGCAAATGTAGCCCAAGTCTAGGAATCCACAGCTTTTCTGGCAAGATGTTTCTACCACCAAATACATTTCTAATAAAAACTAGAAATACAGTGCACATAAATTCACCAATGTTTCAAAACCTGGTAAAGAAAATTAAACACACTTTTAGTTGTACCTATACTTAATGAATGTCATATACATTATAAATACCGATAATAAAATAAATAAGGCATAGTTATCATGATGATGATAGGCTGGAGGATATCAAATGTTGAAAATGAACTACAACATCTGCAAAAATATTTATAAAGCACAATCAATGTACAAGGTGTGTCAAACTAGAAACAAAAAGGTAGGCCCCTTGCGATCTAAATTTCGATGGTGAGAGGGGATCATCATAAAGAGGGGAAAGGAAGGCAAGGATAACACATATTTACTTACCAGCAAGTCGAAAATACTGATCAAAAAGTCCAATGTTCACTGAGTGCAGATCATTTAATTTTAGAACTAAGCAGCAAGAGAGGTGGAAAGAATTGAATTCATAGTCCAAGAGACCTTTGTTCCAAAAACCTATTGGATGGAGAGTATACAGTAATGGTATAAAATTACAGATTTTCTTAAACCAAAAGAATCTGAGGGCTATCTTCAGATCTCAGAAGAATCACATTCTCTAACTTTATTTAAAACAAGCTCCTATGAAAGGCTGAATTACATGTTGCCCTAGGAAATATGGGTTCCCAAACAGATATTTGCAGAGATAACATGAATTAATACTACAGGGATATGTTTGACGGAGAGAATCAGCAGACAGGAGGAAAGCACAGTCCTTTCCCCACCCTCCTGATTTGTCCTTTGCAGCCCTCACTCCACTTATTTCTGCTCTTGGCAGTAATTCTCCCTTGCAAATGCCTCCTCACCACTACATTAACCTAACAAGGAACACGCAAGGTTCCCCAAACCCTGTTGCCTCAGAGCATGTAGTTCTGCTGGAAGAATGGCCTTAAATAATAACCTATTTAACAGATCATTAACAGAGGCGGGGAAGGTAATCACTACTTTTCATATTTACTGCACCCTGTGCCATTTTCTGTGCATCCACAAAATCAAAGTGCACACATAGAGCTTATGGAAGGGTACTTCCAATCGGTACCATCAGATCTAATCCCTTAGTGGAAATGGATCATCATACATTCAAGTTAAGGAATGTAGGCTATAGAGCTGGTAAAGTTGCAGACCTCCTGTTCCAATTGAAGCATCTTTACCAGTCCTCCTTGCAAACTTTATTAGACAGCAACAATCAACTTATTCTGTCTTACCTAATTGGTGCTCATTAGAATGAGTTACAGAATCATCCAACAAGAAGTAAATAGCTTTAGTTGACAGTAGCACACAAGCTGTCACTTCCATATCAGGAGCTTTATAAAACAGAACAGATGACCACATGAGATGCCTCAGCTCTTCGTTTTCCACCTATAACATTGACAATACAATCGATCAACTATTTAAGTATGGCTCTGGATACGGTTTCTTCCTCAGATAGGCTAGTAAGAACCTACATTTTACAACTGCTTTGAGTGATGTTCGTGTTCAATTGCTAGCAGGCATAGCTTCCATTCCGCAAACAAATATTATATTTATACATTTATATACCACTCTACATCTAAAAAAAAGATTCTCTAATGGCGAACAGTAATACATTCATGTTTGCCACTGGAAATCCCCGCCCCCCCGACACAAATCTCTACAAAAATATGAGGATCGTTAAAGTGTGTGAAGCAAAAATTCCCATGCACCTCCATTCCTGACATTTGTGGCTGGTCATTATCATGACATACTATCCACAACTTGGGGTTTTACGAGTGTCTAATTTTAACCAGGAGTGTATCTGGGACAACGTGCATACCAAAATTCATCTCTCTCAATTGTTGTGCCTATATAGCTACGATATATGCAACTGCTGAGAGCATATGTAGTTTTAAAAAACACACTGCCTTGGGCTCCTTGGAGGAAAGGCAGGATATAAATGTTACTAAATAAATAAATAAATATTCTTGATCTAGTATTTGCTGTAGGGCAGACTGGGAGTGAGCCGGTGCTGGTGAATGTGATCCTGTTGCCATGGACAAATCACTCCCTAGTGAAGTTTGGATTGTCTGTGCCTAATTTCCCCTGCAAGGGAGGCAGACTGATTAGGATGGTCTAACCCTGAAGACACATGGAATCCAAAGGATTCCTGAATGCTCAGGAGGATTTTCTGGCTAATGTAGCTGGCACTCCTGATGTACAGTGGGTTGAGTAGGGCTTACAGACATGATCGCTCCAGCCATGTCAATCCTGAAGGGTCCCTGAATCTCCCAAGGACTTCCAAGCAATGAAATGGACTGGATGGCAGCTAGGGTGCAGGCAATGTAAGTCTCAATCCAAATGTGACCAAATACAGGTAAGAGCATACTATCATGACTACCATATGGTAGTGCTGAGGGTGAAGAGAGCTTACTTCTCTATCAATGCTGCATCCCTCAGCAAATCATCCCACAGAGCTCTTGCAAGTGTTGACTGAACTGTTGAGATCTAGTCTGGGAATGGGATGCGCTAGGCTCTTGGAAGAGCTCTGTGAGGCTTTTGCAAAGCATTTGAGAGCATACTGAACTGGACTCCACCATTGTTGCAAGTCCTTTGAAAGTATTCAAAGTACCACCTAGTCATGGATTGTGGGATTAATTTCAGTTGTTGCGGCCTGAGGATGTGGATAGGTTTAGGCTGATCCCTGCCCTTCCTGGCCTGTGAAATGTAGCAGGGATGGGTTGGTGGGTCAAGTCAAAGGTAAATGCTTTGTTATGGAATGGGTGTGTGTGTTATGCCTGTCCCATCTTGAAGAGGTACTCCCTGGACACAGAGATTTTAGATAATTACTGCCCTATTGTAAAAATTCCCATTCCTGGGCAATATGATCGAGGGAGTGGTGTCTGACTGGCTGCAGATACAGCAGAGTACCTAGACCCATTTCAGTCTGGCTTCAGGCGGGGACATGGCACTGGAACAGTCTTGGTTGACCTGGTTGATGACTTTCTTTGGGAGACAGACGGGGAGAGTGCTACCCTGTTGATATTCCTTGTCCGCTCGGCAGCTTCCATACCATTGACCACAGCATCTTCCTAGAATGGCTCAGTGGATTGGGAATAGGAGGCAATGTATTAGTGTGGTTCTGCTACTACCTACAGGGAGAGTGACACTGGGAGGGAGTTCTGCTCAGCTCAATATGCTGTGGGGTCCCACATGGTTCCATCTTGTTCCCCCATGCTATTTAGCATCTATATGAAACCACTGAGGAGCATCATCTGGGGATTTGGAGCATGGTGTCACCAATATGAAGAAATGCTACTTCACTGCCTCCACTGCATCTCCCTACGCTGACCAGTGGAGCTTTTCTGGGTAGTGCAACCACTTGCATGTTGGATCCTTGCTCTTCATGGCTAGTGAACTCTAGCAGGGAAGGGACAGCAGGTTGGGCCACAGATGTGATAAATACCTCTTTTTAATGGTGTTTATGTGCTGTCTTGTTTTTATTAGTTGTTGGAAGCCCTGGGCTCCTTTTGAGGAAGTGTGGGATATAAATCAAATAGTAATATTAATGATATTGTCAACAGATTATTAAAAAAAAAATTTTTTTTTGCTGTTGCCTAGTCTGCCCTATTTAGTTTCAGGAAAAAAATCCACTCCAGTCTACCTTGCAGTAATAACAGTAAAATCAGCAACTATGCACACTATCTCTACTCCCCTGCCTGCACTGTCCAGCCCACCGCAAACTGTTGTGCAAGATGGCATTAAGAGAGAAAAACATTGTGAATCTATCTTGCCTATGAAAATGTATCCCACAATAAATGTGCTTTGTCTCCCACCGGACAATTTGTGAGTTTTGCTGCAATAGACTAACATGGCTACTCTTCTGGAATCTCTGTCATCAGAAGTGTCTTATTTTTGTGCATTGTACAATACCTCAGCAATGCTGCTGTGGAAAAATTCCATAATGGATTTTCCCTTTAGTCCAGCCACATACTGAAGAGATGCAGAGACTGGAAGGTGCACAGGTATCTGGTTTTCCTCAGTAATTTTCTGCATCAGAAATTCAGATGGATACAGAGATGAGAATGGCAAATGAGGCTTGCAAAAGCTGGAAAAGAGATATACACTGTCAGAAGCAAAGACAAATGAAACAACTGCAGACTACACAAGAAATATGCAGTATTTACATTTCATCCAAACACTGTTGACTGACTTTTGCAGAAGAGTCTGACTGTACATACTTCTATGTATGACTTATGCTATTTTAGCATCCTCGTGAATCTTTAGTTCTTTACATATTAGAACTCTCCCCCAAAGCTGTACTTTCCTTGTAATATTGTACAGAATGTTGCAAGCTGCAGAAGTCAAACATATCAAGTGGAAAATTTATAGACTACTTGTTTGATTCTCAATTCACTGAAAGCCTCCATTACCAACAAGCAACTATCACTGCCTACTTTGACAAGTTAATTTAAAAATACATATCCTCACCTTGTAGTTTGGCAATGCCTTGTGGAGTCCATGAGATAATTTCTTACTGGTTCTATATTGTTGGAAGCCTTGAAAATAATTATAGTTTTGATGTCTTGCAGAAGTGTCCTCAGAAGACTATAGACTCTTAGAAAATGGAATTTCTCATGAGGTAGGACAAATACTGCTGTGACAAATCTGTAGCCAATAAGCAATTCCAGCATATGTCCATCTGAAAATGAACCTTCTTGCTGAACAGAATGACTGGTGGGGTGCAAAAGAACAGAAGCCAGTGGAATCCTGCTCAGTTTGAATATGCTCCTAGCATTCTCTGAGTCTATATATTTACCAGGTAGTGCATTAAAATCAACTTGGACTATATGTAGGTGCTGGGGTGTTAGAAATATCCAACAGGGATGGAACATGTAGCGGCTCTCTCCAGTAGATTTATGAAATGTTGAATAAAGTGCAGAACAAATAACATGTTTAGAACAAGTTGTGTCATCACTGGCCAATTCTGGCTCACACAATACTTCCTGCACATCAGCTTTATTACGGCAGAAAAGATAGGCAGGAAAGCAGCCTTTTATCTCTGTGTTTTCAGATGAAATGTGATAGAATCCCATCAGCTGGTAGACAAATTCTTGCAAACTGGCTTTGCCACAGTACAGTACAGAACTTGTTAAAGTAGGCATGTAGCACTGAGAGCAAGACCTATGTAAACAGGAATAGAAATCTTGTAGATTCGGAGAGTCTGAAACAACAAACAAGCAGGTGTCACCCTTATTTATCATGAGTGTCAAACATATTTCCGGTATTAAAAAGCCAAACTCTGTAAGGTCAGAATATGGAAAGGACAGTACTAGTTTCAAGGCAGAAAGAATATGCTGGCAGTTTCCTTTGGAATCTTGAGGGATTTCAAATACAGCTACCACACTCCTGGCCAAAACCAAACAGGATGCAAACTGCCTGAGCCCTTTATGAACCTGAATACAGAAACCCCAGAGGACTTTGGCTATGTCATCCTGTTCCATTTTTGTGCTATCAGAAGCTATTGGCATAATGTCTGAAGTAGGGGTGAACTCAAGCACATGATCTCCTTCATGAAGTCCCATTTCAAAATAGCCGTCTTCAGTGTCTGCAACTCTGGAATCACTCAAAAGGTTCCCTGTATTTTGATTTTCCACTGAAAGAGGGGGCGCACTTTCCATGGCTTCTGCTATCAAGGCAGAGAGATGTTGCACAAAATCCTGATTTGTGGCAGTGTACGACATACAAGTGAAAGGTAGGATAACAGTATTGAGGGGGGTAGGCAAGGCATCGGGTTCTTCTTCTGAATGGTCCAAGCTTTTTTAAAAAAAGAGAGAGAGAGAGAGAGAGAGAGAGAAGGACGCTATATTAATCCAATTTTAAAATAATGATTCCTGTATCAAAGTATCTTTTTAGTAACACTTTATCAAATATTTAGTCCACATGGCGCATATGTGATAAGAGTAGACATCAGTTGTTTGTACTTTTTCAGACCTATGTTTTAAATATCTAACATAAGGGCAGGTGTGCATCCATTCAGCCCACCTGGTCCTTGCAAGCCACCCAGAGCCTGTGCTGACTCCATCCTGATCACCACTTTCCCAACCTCCCTTTTTGGGAGCTGCTTCCTGCACTTCATGCAACGCAAAACAAGGGAAAAAAGACAAAACAGGAAGTGCAGGTAGCCCCCAAGCAGATGACCCCCTTATAGTCTTCACAGGTACTTCAAAGTTTATTTCTCCTCTTTTAAAAAAAATATTGTGGCAGCTACAAGTTTTTAAATACATGTCAGAGTTCATCAGGTAGACATGGATATCAGAATGAAACCTCTTTCTCACCACATGTGATGTGCATTTTCATATTCTTTAGAAAAGTCCAATTGTGAAGCAGGTACCTTAAAAGAAAAGGGTATCAGCATAAATAATTCACACTGTTTGACACCTAACCAAAAAAAAGGTTCTGATCCGCAAAGGGATATATGATAATCATTTAGTAAAATATGGGCCTAATCACTGAATAATGTGGAATTTCTTGATAATGTGGCTCAATAACTAGGTGCTTATATAATCCACTTAACTTTACAATTACTGTATAAGTATGTATTAGAAGCACCATGAGAGAATTTGGGAGCATTACTGGAGTGAGGCTGAACTAGGCACATTAATAGATTTCTGGATAAGTCCAGAGGCCCAGGAGTATCTGCAGAGCACCAGGCATGATAATCTGTTCCCTTGGTTTTCCATGCAGATGTCACTATGGGGCTACTCTCCCACCCACATGCAGCACAAGGAGAAGCTGCATGGCCTGAAGAAGGAGTTTAAGGAAATCATGAGTCATAACAAGCGCTCTGTGGTTGAGCCGTGCATCATGCCATTCTATACTATGAATCAGATTGGGGGGACTCCCAGTGCAGTGGTTCCTGACCACCAGTGGGAGTGGACATGACGGCCCATATAGCAGTGCCATCTCCCTTGACTCCATCCCATCCAGTAGTCGACCATATACACGGCCCGTGAGTATGCAAAGTGCCATCTCGACAACAGTGTAAACTGACTGCGTGCAACTGGCAGGACTCCAGGCCATCAAAACGCTAGAGGCATATCACGCTCAACCACAGAGCACTGTTATGCTCATTATTTCCTTAACTGCAGGCCAACTCTCCTGTGCTGCATGTGGGTGGAGAGGCCCCTATGACATCTGACACCAAGGGAACAGATATCTGCCTGGTGCTCTGCAGTACCCTGGGCCTGGACATCCAAAATCTATTATGTGCCAGTCGCCACTGAAGCATCAGGGGGGTTGCACATATAACCTGTTCAAGGAAATGAATCAGAAGGAAGACAGAAGAAGGGCCAGTGAGCATCTACTGGCTATCTGGTCAACTCAAACAATTGCTAACAGCATCCACACATCAGATAAATTGGTGCGGGAAGGCATGGCTGCTTTGGACTTCGTCTTTGGGTGGGCCATATGAGGGAGCAGAATGTGGCCACTGACAGGCAAATGGATGTGCTTTGAAACATGATAGAAGGCCACGACAGGCAACCGCTATACATGCCATTTTTCAGGCTCCGAAAACAAAAAATGGCAGCGAATGAAAAAGAGGTAGCAATTAGAGTGGGGAAGGGGGAAACAAGATGGGTTCTGCCACAAAGGACACTGGGATATCGGCTGGAGGACCGAGGGTAAAGGAGGGGGAGAACAACCTACAGTGAGCCCAATTGTTTGTCGAGTACACCGTGGGTTGTTCTGTGAACAACCCACCACAGCTTATTTGCAGGGTGACTTAGCGTGCCGTGCAAACCCGCTCAGTAAACAGAGCAGATCTCTTTGGATCAGAAGTCGGCAGCCAAACCTCAGGAAAAAGAAAAAGGGATTTGGCTTTCATTAACCCATGATATAGCTTTATGTCATCCTTGCATCTTTGTTTTCCCACCTACATACAATATTTATTTATTTATTTATTATATTTATACCCCACCTTTTTTCCTGCAAGGAACCCAAGGCAGCTTACATAATCCTCCTCCTCCTCCTCTCCATTTTATCCTCACAACAACCCTGTGAGGTAGGTTAGGCTGAGAGTCAGTGACTGGCCCAAAGTCTCCCAGTGAGTTTCATGGCCGAGTGGGGACTAGAACCCGGATCTCCCGATTCTCAGTCCGACACTCTCACCACTACGCCACACTGGCTAGATGGTTATAAATTCAATGCAGTAGAAAGGTTATCTAGCATAATGGAAAGCTATTCCTCCCCCCACCCCAAGCTATCTTGCAGAAACCCTGTTCAACTCTTCATCCTAAAAAGCAGTTAGAAGGTCATTCAGTTGAAATATGCCGTTACCTGACTTCTGCTTCCCAGGTCTGGTATTTCAGAGCATCTTTGGGTAACTGTATGGCTTTTAGGAGTCAAACTACTTGATGAGAAACTGCTGGCTAGGGCTGTTTTTCTACAAGTTATTTCTAGAACAGATAGAGAAGCTCTTAAACACCACTGATGTAAAACAGGCTACTACAACTTGAAACATACTAAATAACATTACATTCCACATAGGCCATCATCATGATTACTTAGTAAGAAAAGCAGTGTATTTCATTAATAGCTGTATTCTTTCTACTCCCTGTTGTGATCTGTACTCACAAGAGGAATGCAAGTGGAGAACAGTGCTCGTGGGATGAATTCATTCACCTAACAGAATGCATCAGGGACTGGCAGAACAATTCTAGTGTGGCAGGGGCGATCCTTGGTGAGGAAACATCACTTCCTAAGCCCCACTGGCTTGCACTGGCCAGGGCAGAAGCTCTCCCCAACCCCACCGTAACCCTCGCATTGCCTCCAATGGAGGCTGGTATAGTTTTCAGCTTCGCTTGGGGGCATGTTAGGGGAATGAGGGGCCCTGTGGATCCTGGGCCATTCCCATCTGCTCGTTTTTGCCTCACTGCTAGCGGGGCAGCAATGGCAGTAGGAAGTTCTGCCACCGTTCAGGAAGGAGCTCCACTTCCACCTGTACAGGGGGAGGTCTGCAGCATCCAAAGGCCCCTCAGATGCCCTCCCACAGACCAAAAGGCTGCAGCCTTACTGGACTTAGTATTTAAAAATATATTTGTCTCTTCGTTTCTAGTTCTTCCCTTCTATAAACTGATATTCTCCACAACCTAACCCAAGACACACAAAATTGCTTTAAAACAGAAGTCAGATGTAAATATTTTTAGCTATTAACATTTCTATAGTAATTATAACTACGGTAGATGTTAATATAAAATAATCTCTAGTAATACAGCAGAGTAAAAACTGCCTTATTTTAGCCATGTTTACAATTCCAACTGATTTCAGTGGGACTTGGTAGGTTTAGACTGCTGTCTTAACAGCACAATCCTATGAATTTTTATTCAGAAGCAAGTACCTGTGGGGCTTATTCCCTAGCATAAGATTTCAGACTAGAAGTTATCACGTATTATTGCAAATATAATTTAGCTTCCGAACTTTTATGTATCCTATTAAGATGAAACTAAAATACACGCTCAATTTTATAAAGAGTTTGAAAACGTATCATAACATCAAACACTTCAGAAGAAGTCTGAGTGCTCTCTGTGGTGTTGATTACCAAGAAAAATAATCTATCGAATTCTGGTAGTGGCTGAAGGTACAAATGAGGAAGTTGAAGAATTATTTGTACTCTTCTGTTTCCTGTAAAAAATATTTAAATCTTGGATTTCCCATTTTAAAAAAATCTAGTGACATTTGATATGATTAATACTTTATGGAAACAGATGGTATCAAAAAAACTTCACCTGTCATCATTTATGAAAACAAAATGCCAGAATACACATCCATCTTTGAGGTTTCAATTCCTGAAAGACTGGTAAAAACATGCATGTCTGTCCAGGCTTTTATTAAGTTACATAAGGTTATAAAAGTATTTAGTTTTTGAAAAAGTATCTTTTGGTTATTGTTTTAATTTATTACCCTCAGTTCTTACCATTCCATGGAAAATCTAAAATAGGTTGTCTATACAGTTGTTTCCATGCTGCTATCTTGCCCATTGTTAGAACTTAGGAAGGTCAGACTAGCTCAGTTTTGTCTATTCTCAGAATGTCTCTCCAGTATTTCAGGCAGGGGTCTTTCCCATCACCTGCGCCAGTTAAATGGAGATGCTGGAAACTGAACCTGGGATGCTATGCAATGCATGGGCTCTCCCAGAGTTATGGCCTGGTTTACACATCACTCTAATCCATGGTTTATTTAACCCATAGCTAATCCAAGGTTTGTTGCCCTACCCAAAGTATCTGGCAGATGAACAAAGAAACCATGGTTTGTTTTCTCAATCCCTGGGTTGTTTCCCTCCTCCTTCACCCATTCTCTCTATCGTAAATGCCTTGGCAGCTCTGTAGCACTGGCACCCAGAGCAGCTGATATTATTATTATTTTACCATTCTTGCCTGCCACCTCTGTAGCCTCGTGAAAAAACCCATGAACAACAATTCACAACCCAACAACAAACCATAGGTTCACTTTCTGGATTGTTCATTTATTTATTTGTTGTATTTATGAATCGCCCATCTGGCCGGCAAACCGGCTACTCTGGGCGATGTACAACATGATAAAATATAAAATACATTTAAAACAGTATAAAATTTTAAAATCTTAACCCACTCCATATTCCCGCCTGAATAGCCATGTTTTTAGTGAGCCTGAATAGCCATGTTCATAGTTAACAAATCATGTTGTTAGTGAAGTTCACACATTACAACAATCCAGAATTCAACAATTCATTCCATGGGTTATCATTATGTGAGAACCAGGCCATGGTCTCGCCTCAAATATGATGCATATTTTGGCCATACTGATATTTGGAAATATGCCTGTGAAAATTAGCCACATTAAGCGAAAGCATATAATTTGGGGAAAACATTTTATTGCTAGATGATAGAAAGCAAAGATTTAGTTAGAAGCAGCAACTAAAAGAGTAAGTCAGTTTCATATTTGGGATGTCTTTCCTAAATTAGTCTTGCACAAATAATCAATAGTGTACTATCATAACAATCCTAGCCTTCTCAAACAAAATATTGTTGAGACAGTCCTTGAAGTTTGGCAGAAGAGACTGCAACCTCTTGTACTTTCTCAAATAAAGATCACATATTCTGGATATTTTCAACTTCCTACCACAATCTTCTCAGTGTTTGAAGAAAAATCTTTTCTACTTCAAATACTGCTTTGCTTGCAATAGCTCATCTCACAGTTAAAGCAATCCATAGACCAATGGCCATTTTGTGGATGCCACACATGTCAACATTTTTGAAACAGGTCCATTGCACAAGAGATTGGCACATCAGCAATGCAAATATCACCATTTAAGCCCATATAATAGTGTTGCTCTCTAACTTTTTCAACCTTTTAGCTCATATGATGTCTTTCCTATAGCTATTTCAAGCTACTTTACTGCTCTTAAGTTCTACTTTTAAGGTTAGAAATACAAAAAATATTCAAACTAGGTAATACGCTGTGCAGGATTATTTATATAGTGCTAAATGTTAAGAACACAAGAAGGGGGATGGAGCTTATCCCTCTTTAGAAGCAAAAGACCTGCTCATGAGGAGAGTCAGAACTCTACTCCTTCCCCAGCATTTTATTGGCTCATTCCTCATTCTTGAAGGTATGAATATATATACTGAAATGAACATAGTAATTGAATTGTAAAGTTATTTTTCTGCTTGTATAGTATTAACTCCACCAGAGAGCACTATGGGCTGGTATTGAAAACATTAAATTATTTGCCTTTATGCTTCTATTGATGTTGCTGAACCCCATTTCTATGTAGAGAAATTCATGTATATCAATGCAGCCTACAAAGGCAGAACCAAGAGGCCCAGCCCAGCAGCATGATACATACATGATTACCTTGACTGGAGCTGACAGGATGAGGCAGAGAAGGAGAGGAAGGATGTACAGAGAGAGAACAGTTTGATTTTGAACTGGCAGCAGAAAGCTGGCAATCTTCAGTGATCTGAGAAAGAAAGAAAAACGGAAGGGCTAGGAACAAAGGTTACAAAGCATCCCTATCCTGAATGAAACAAAGACAGATTCATTAGCAAAAAGGATTTGTATACAGACTGATGCAGGGTTGAAATCATCTAGTATTTTGTTACACAGTTTCTTCCACAGGAAAAAGGTATTGGCAATACTGTATTATCAGAACTAAAGTTTAACATGTCAAGCATATAAACATAAGTAGATTACCCATCTTTCAGTGGTCCTAAACAACTTCAGTACCATCTCAAAACATTTAAGATGCCTGGAAGAATAGACATTCCCAAAGTAAAACAAGGGTCTAGTCAATAACTACACAACTGTTCCTTTCTATATGCCCATCATTTAACAGAAGTTATAATCTTGTATATGCTGACCACATTCTACTAGTTATGTTGGAAATTGTAATGCTGCCTGCTTAAATCAACGAGGTAATGTAACCACTAGTTACAGTGAGAGGAAAAGGCTAACTGAACAATCCCCTCCTCCCTACTTCCGGCCTCTCTGGCCAGTACTCTCTGCTGCTCTCTTCCCCCCCTCTCCAACCAAGATGGACGCATGTCTGAGCTGGCTTCCAGCCAGTGATCTCCAATGAAGACTCTAACCTGCCTATATGCATCCTGCATATATGAATAAGCGAATTGTAAGTACAATTAATAAATGTCTTTATTAGTTTTAAACCTTGTATGGACAATCCATTTCCTTTTAAAAGCCTTTTAGCAAGGGTTTAGCAACCCACGTGGTGATAACCAGTTTCAATAACCAGGCTGTGCATAAAGAAGGAAACCTCTGCTTTGTCTTAACCAGTATAGGACCGACTCCTTTCCATATCTGCTGAGCTTCCGCCGCTCATTAAAAACTTGGTTATTCAGGCGGGAATATGGGGTGGGCTGAGATTTTAAAATTTTATACTGTTTTAATGTATTTTAATGGAGAAAAATGTTTTAATGTATTTTATTCTGTTTTATTTTCTGTACATCGCCCAGGGTGGCCGATTTGCCGGCCAGATGGGCGATAAATAAATGCAAATAATAAATAAATAAATAAATAAATAAATATCCTCCAACAAGTTATACCTGTATTTTTACCAACCTGGTTTGCTCATAATCCTAAACCCATAGTTTAGCTTTACAAAAATGATGCTAACCTGCCCCCAAGGCTCATGTGGTTTCCCCCACCAGTATAGCTACAAAGAGTTTGGAAGCTTTCTCTTCATTTTTCCATTAACTGCAGTTTGTCATGTTGTCCAAACCTGGACAACCTGTAATTAATCTGAATGAACCCTAGACTGGTTAAGATGACATGCTAAAGTGCAATTAATCTCCTTCCTGTGGCCAGGCCAGATTAAGGGAGGAGGAGCTTGTAAACTCCAGGGGAGGCTAGGCTCATTCTCATAATGCTAAATCAGGGACAGAGAACCGGTAGCCCACAGGCCTAATTCGGCCGACAGGGCTTTCTAAGCCAGCTCACAAAGCATTTGCTGGTGGACACACCACTTTTAAAATCTTGCCCACTTTTACCTTTGATCTGTTCTCTCCCAGCCCCGATTTTCCAATGGGTTTTGCAGGGCTTTTTTGGCTGCTGGAACACTTTCCCCATGCTTTTCCCTGCTGAGTACTGAGAAAGGCTGCCTTTCTCAACACTGAATATGAAAGAGCTTTTATCTCCTGTCAGCTGCTCATTGGAATAAGAACTTTTCCTTGCTGGGGAAAGGAACTGGCACATGAGGAGGAAAGCTGCTGAGTGATTCAGTCCTATTTACTTCTGAGACTTGCCCTGCTCACTGAGTAGGCTCAAAACTGGCAAGAAACACATTTCAGCCCCTCCCACTTTGCCTTTGGCCACATCCACTTATGGAATGTAGCCCCCGTGACTTTTCTCGGATTAGAATTTGGCTCTTGGACTGAAAAAGGTTCCCCACCCCTGGCTAAACCATTGTCTAGTACAGCCTTCCCCAACCTAGAACCCTTCAGATGTTTTGGCCTACAATGTCTGGAGAGCATCAGGTTGGAGAAAACTGGCTTATTGTTTGTCTAAATGCAGCCAAAGAATGTCAGAGGGAAGTGACCGTGACTAAATGGAAATTCCTACTATAGTCTACAAAGTAATGCCTTTAAATGGGCCACCACTCCAATTAATTTGCCTCCTGGCTAAACAATGTTTAAACACACTCTACTGAAATGATGTTGGATCTATCTATTCACTTAAAATCTCACCTTTTTATCAGAGTTATTCATTCTGTACTTCACATCTTTTGCTTTTTGGATAGCCTTCAACACTTCTACAGTGTCAAGTTCTTTTTCGGTGGTTACAGTATTATCCAGACAGACCTGAAGGACACCAAGAAACTAGCCATAATGAAGTCCTCATCAGAAGAACTGAACCCCATTAGCTCAACCAGAAATATTCATCAATGCAAGAGTTAAAGCATGTGGCGACCCCCACATTATGGAACTCCCTCCCTAGTGACCTTCGCCATGCCCCCTCCGTGATGAGCTTCCGCCGTGCATTAAAAACATGGCTGTTCAGGGCGGGAATATGGGGTGGGTTAGGTTTTTAAAAGAACTTTTTATATTGTTTTAATTATTATTATATTTTATTGTATTGTTTTATTGCATTTTAATTGTACATCGCCCAGGGTGGCCAGGGTGACCGGCCAGATGGGCGATTAATAAATATAATAAATAAATAAATAAATAAATTAAAGCAATGTAATCATTAAGATTAAACAAGTCTTTAGAACTAATGCACAAATAGACAAAACATCTCACCTTAAAATTGATGTTTACCACCTGAACCAGTATAAATTGGCAAAGCAGCTTTTTTTGCATGAAAAGCTAAATTATATTGAGTCAGACCAAAAGTATGTGCTCTACCACTAAGCTAAAGTCCTTCTCTAAGTTGTAGGCCCTGCCCATTTCATAATGAAAAATTATACTGCATTGCTTCTCAAAGAAACCTGTTATTTTTACATTGTATGTTACATGAAAGTAAAACTATTAAATACAAATCTGAGATGATTTACCTCTGAGGCTCTATCCCCAAATTGAGCTAGCACTTTGGTCCTGTAATCGGGAATAATGCTCAAAGGATTGTTGGATAAGATAACCTTTTCCAAGCATGGAAGGCCTCCTATATTCCTTATTTCATCAATCTGAAAAGCATAGGCAAATATTTAAGTTCAGAGTCTTAAAATATGGAGACATTTTGGTATTACATTCAAAAGCTACATCGATGAAAGTCAATTACACCTTCCCCCCCCCATACTTTATTTTATTTTTATCATTGCTTTCTTTATAGTGATGGGCTAGAGATGGTGGCTTTAGAATTCTATATTAAAAATCACTATTGTAAATCAGAAAAGCCACGTTGTATGACAAGAGCAAAGTAGCAGAAATTTGCTTGGTCCATATCTCTTAAACCAGATCTAGATTCAGCTCCCGCCTCGCCAAATATAGATGTATTACTGTCAGGGGCTAGGCTGACTGGACAAATGGATGGAAATGGGACTCGATACCATCCAGAAAAGCTAAGCTTTAAGTAGAGGCGTCATGATTTGAATCTTTTTGCCACACAATAAGGGTTAGAACTTTGTTGTTGTTTAAGAAGGGGAGCCAAGATGGTCAGGATTGTAAGGGAATGAATAGGGACCAGATTACATAATCTGCAGTAAAAGGCCATACTGAATTTTAGATCCCAATCATAGTTTTAAGCATATTGGCTAAAAGTGAATTTTTTTCACTGAACAACACTGAAGTTGCAATCCTAAGCACATTGAACACAGCTGCAACTTACAATGTATAGGACTGAGCTGCACAATACCTGATCCACTTTGTTGTTGCTAAGATCCAGGTTAACTAAGGAGTAGAGTTTGTTGAGTCCACAAAGCCTTTCAAGATGATTCCCTGCAAGATTCAGAGTTTTGATATTCCCAATTTTGGTATGAATGCCTTCTAATGTTGCAAGTTTATTGTAGGACAGATCCAGATGAATAAGGTTGTAGAGATGCTACAGTTTGGAATAAAAAAGCAGATTACATGTTAAGATACCATACATCTTATTGATCCTGAAGCTTTGTAAAGTTACACTTTATACAGAGCAATTAGGAAAGAGATCCCATGGACCTAGATATCATCCGGGGGGGGGGGGCATAGGATACTTTGGATTCCCAGCTCCAAGGCTTGGAAACAAAGCTCATTGGAGTTGGGAATCCACTGCTCTGATCCCAGTCCCTCACAGCCGGTGCGGAAAGAACCATGCTGGCTGCCTCTCCAAGGTCGGGAAATTGACCTTGGAGAGGGAGTGAAGGGGGTGTTCTGGGGGGCGGGGAGAGGAGGATACTGGGGCTGCCAGGATACAAGGTAACCCGGCAGCGCTTCAGCCTCCTTCCCTTCCCCTCCAAAGAGCCTCAGCTAGACAGCTGAAAACGGCTGTCTAGCTAAAATGCAGAGCAGGCACAGGCACCTTCTACTCTGCACTGGATGCTCGTAAGCCCCCAAGCTCGGAGTTTGGGGGCTTACGAGCAGCGAGGACACAATCAATAGGATTGTGCCCTAAGTCTCTTGAGCACCTCTAAAGTAAGAAATATCACTATGCTTAATTCAAAAACTACACTTAAGTGAGACTTTGGTCTCTTGAGTCCCTATAAACACTCTGGGTTGTACCCAACTGTGTCCACCCACCAGCAGAACGGACACCACTGGTGGAATGGATTCCTTCTCTATCCTGCAGTCCCCCAGGTGGCCTCCAAATCTGCTCTGGAGGTTTGGGGGAGCCTCCACAGCAGACTGGGAGACACAGAATGGAGGAGAGGAAGTCCCATTGTACAAGTTGAAGTCTGCTCACATGATGTTGTCCTCTGATCCAGCCATCTGGTTCACTTCCTATTGCCAAAATCTATTTGATGCACTAAAGGCCTACTGTTACCCAACCTTGCTCTGTATTTAGAGAAGAGTGATTTCTCTGATTTTGCCTAAAGGTCTATGACGACCAATTAGGTACTTCTACGAAAAGTTCTCACTTCACAAACTTCATCTCAATATTCATCATGAACATCACATCTCTTATGCATTTCAATGCACTTATTGGTGTTTGACCACTCTCTACTTTTTTGTTACCTTGGGTAAACTTTTCCAGGTCCACCAACATGTCTACCTCTTTCCCTACCTTTAATTTGTTTTATGTAGTTATACCTACACATTGCTCTATTTTTCTTCTGTTATATCTTGGACTAGTGCCACATTTCTTAGAATGTGCAGTATCATAGTTGATCACTTCTTCAATTTCTATCTGCCCTCATCTTTCGCCAATCTTATCTGATATTGCTTTTGTTTTTCTTTCTGTCTAACTCACTTTATACTACCTTCTCCAACACCATGCCTCAAACAACTCCAGTTTCCTTTCAACCATTTCACTTATCCATTTTTCACATCCATACAGTGCTACTCTATATGCATGTTTTAATATTTTTCCCAGAGGTATGTTTTGCCCTACTATTCACTTTTAATTGGTACTCTAGATGTTCTGTCCTCTTATCATGCTTCACAGATATTTATTTTTGTCATAATCCCTCAAAAGTATTGTACAAATGGTAAAATATGGAAACATAAGCAAAAGGCTAAGATAAGAAAAGAAAACATAGAATTCAACATGCTAGGTGGGAGTGGTGACATTAAACAAGAATCTTGACTAGTGGATAAAGAGCTCAGTACAAAGTGATACATCAATATTGTTGTGTGGCATTTTGTTTTTCCTCAGGCGTCTTGAGAAACCACAGAAATGAACAGCAGGTGGTTAAAAATGAGCTGGCTTACCAGAATATTTTTTGTCTCCTTTAATTAACAAGTCTGCTCATTATCAAGTCAATCTGTTCAAATATGGGAAGGCACTATGGGGAGAGGCACTACTTGGCTAGGTGTAGGATTTCTGGATTTCATTTAGAGGCCATACCTTTCTCCTAATAATTCAAACACCGCTTCTTTCTAACACATCCTATTTAAGAGTTCTAATCTCAGATACTGTTTACTGTAGTCACTCTGCAATAGAGGCAAGAACCAACTGAGTAATAGGAAACATTCTTAAGAATGATGTTGAATCCTTCCTCTGTACTGAACTCATAAAATGGAAGCAGCATTTTGGCTCAGTTTATAGTCCAACACTGCTTAATAGACTGTTGGCAATGAAAGGCCTGTGGCTTACGCTGGCTCAGCTTGTCTGAGTGTGGAAAGCTAAGCAGGGTCAAGCCTGGTTATTACTTGGATGGGAGACCCCTCCTCTAGTTTCCTGCATTGAGCAGGGGGTTGGACTCGATAGCCTTGTAGGCTCCTTCCAACTCTATGATCTATGAAATCTATGAAATAAAGTAAATTATAATCTCAAATGAGCTCATAAAGAAAGGGGGGAAATATAAAGGGGGTGTTTCCAGACATGGCTTTTATCATGCTACTGCCCTGCCTCATTCCTGGAATTTTATGTGGGGTCATTGTTTTCCACTCATAGCCATCCCGTATTTCCCCACCACTCCTTCCAACCCTTTTCTCACTATAGAAAATCCGTTAAAGAAAAAAAGACAATTGTGGCACAATGCCTTCTGATGAGTAGTGCTAGAGGCCCTCTGTTTGGAAGCACCCAGAGAATGCAGACAACTTAAGAAGGCTACAAAATATAATGTTCAGAGCTCATCACTGCAATTAATGTTAATGACAACAGCTTGGGAAAAAGTCTTGACACTTGGGCCGTTTCCCAAGAGAAAGGTAACCAAGCAAAATAAATCTCAATTAATCACACACACAATTACATCACCAAAAATGCAAAGCAAACCTGTAAGTTCCCCACTAGTGGTACATCATTGTGGCTTAAATCCAGAAACTCGATCTTCGGCATTAGTTTCTAAAACAAAGGAAGAGTAACCTTTTAATCTTACTGACAGATACTGGTCTTGATCCAAACAGCTATGTCACTAGTAATGTGTACCCAAAGGAATTTTGGAATTGCATTTTTCAAACAATCCGCAACAGGCCACAAAGCAAACCTCTTTGGAAAGTGAGGGAAATTTCAAAAGTAGTTTGCAGTATGATATAGTGGTTTACTGTTCAAAGAAAAAAAAAAAACCCATTAGGCATGGGCATTGGCAGAGATCTTCACAAGCTTCCATCACATCACAGTATACTATGAAATGATCAAGGCTTTTGGACATCCCTGCAAGTGTTCTAAAGCACTGATCATTTTACAGTATATTAGTATAAGTAAGATACATACTCCACCCCCCCTTCAAAATCTGCTTGAAGACATTTTTAATGAGGTCTTACCACAGAATCATCAATTCGAGCTATACTATTGTGACTCATATCTAAGGTTGTTAAAGTTCTCCACGTTGGGATAACTGCTGTCACAGGACAACTTGAAGGCACACCCTCTGGCTCCCATTGATCAAATTCATAGGCCTCAGGCACTAGGACCTCCTGTTCAAACCACACATAGAAAAATGTTATATGAAATTATCTTTATTTCTACTTTTTTCCCTTCCCCAAAGAAGTTGTTGTCCTGTAATGTAAACCATTATGCCTAAATAATTACTACATGCAGAAACAGGCTTATACCATGGGTGAAAGTTTAAGGATGTGATCCTCTGCACACTTAAAGTAAGACCCATTAACCTCAGTGGGATTTAGAAGTAAAAATGCTTAGGATGCTTTGGATTAAACTGTAAAACTCCCTCACCAAGCCATCTCCCTAAAATGTGCTTACTGGACACAATTACTTTTGGAAGTTTGGCTGAATGATGTTGAGAGGTATACGGATAATCAAACTAGGAAATACAATTTAATATATTATGACCTCTTTGCCCTTTCTCAGTAGGTTAAACAAATAAACCGAACTGTTCAGTGTTTGCATTCAAATTGGCATATTGGTTACTTCTCTTCAGTACTCCCCATTTTCAAAATGTGTGAAGAATTTATTTAGTTTCATATTTGAATATCAACACACACACACACACACATTATACAAAATTTGAGGCACTGAATGTACAGTAATATTTATATAATCTTTATATTGATATGATTCTTAATTTTAAAAAAAACTTGCCTTGCATAGCAGTGAACTTGCATTTTTTAATTTAAGATTTTTACTAGCTACAAGCCCATCGAAGTCTATCTCCAACTCCTTCCCCAGAACAAGCCTCTTCGTTCATCTCCTTCTCTTCCCAAGGGCCTAGCTCCTTCCTCCCATGCTCACTCCACAATTTATCTCCTTCCATCACCACTCAAGCCCTACATCCCACCTTCTCTGTTCAACATATTGGCCAGAATCTGAAGAAATGTAAACTAGGTGTATGGAACCAGCAGATACTTTGTATTCTGTATGTATGTTGTATTTCAGCATCACACACACACACACACACACACACACACACACACACACACACAAGAGCTCAAGGAACTGGCTCTTATATAGATTTTATGATTTGTCAAAAGCTGTACACAACATATATAATCGCTATGTCAAAGTTGCAAAAGGTTAACATTTCAGTCTTACCATCATGGATGTTGCTGAAAACTGAACACTCAGTGTTGCTAAAGTGTGCTTTGAGGATGTCAACCCTTTAATAAGCTTTGCACCACAGTGATTTATCTGTTTTGAAAAAGCAATATAAAGGAAAATGAAACGGTAGCACTGGAAAGATGGAAATTTAACTTGTAACACACAACTCTCTCAGTTTTATGGACATTGAATAAAGCCTCTGCACTATTTCACCAAAATCCCTTTCTGGAAATATAACTAGAAAGAACAAGCAATAGATTCAATTACAGTCACCCACATTTATTCAAATTTAAAAACAAAACAAAAACCCAAACTGTATTTTGAGCGGGGGGGGAATTAAGTTAACCTCAAACATACGGAGGTTCTTGGAGGAGCTATAAAGACAGGTTAGATTCAGACATGCTCATCTGCAAACAGGAAAGCTCCTTCTGTTCATGGAAGGGCCTCCCTTCCACTGGAGGCTCCCACTGGGGGGGGGGGGATTTTCACCAGTCCTTCCACAGCCCACCACCACCGTGCCACCCCCCCCCCCACTGTTCTGGAAGGTCTTCCACCCCTCCAGAGCAGTTTTTTAGAGGGCTGCAAGGAGAAGTGGCAAAAATTACCTCCACAGGGGCACAATCCTATGGATGTTTAGAGAGGAAAAAGTCCTACAACTTTTTTGCAGGACTTTTTCCTATCTAAACATGCATAGGATTGCGCCCTATATTTCTGCCTATGAGGAAGTCCCACAAAGCCCAGGTTCAGTTCCTGGCATCCCTAGTTAAAAGGCCCTGGAGAACCAGTTCTAGCCACAGTGGGCAATGTGGTCTAGAAAGAACAATGGTTTGAAAGTATAAGATGGCTTTGCATGTTCACATGACATGGAAAACAAATACTAAAATATACAGCGAGTACAAAGTAAAGTATTTGAAGTACAGTAAAACCTTGGATTGCAAGTAACTTGGTATGCAAGTGTTTTGCAAGACAAGCAAATTCTTAAAATACATTTTAACTTGATAAACAAGCGACGTCTTGCAATACAAGTACTGTAGTACGGTCAAGAAAAATGAAGACTTTACACTATCATTCTTTATTGCAGCTTAAATTAAAAATATGTGTACAAATTTCTTATGGGGAATTTCGCTTTGATATACAAGTGCTTTGGATTACAAGCACGTGTCCGGAACGAATTATGCTTGCAATCCAAGCTATTACTGTACCTGTATTTGAGTAATTCCTAGAAAGCTACATACCAAACACTTTTTCAAACATACCTGTATCTGATGAAGAGACTTAAATATTGATAGGTCAAATGGCAAAAGGTGCTCCTGAATGTTACTAGTTCCAAAAGGTCCACCTGTGCCAGTTATCTAACAATAAAAATTAAGATAGTACTAAATACACAGAAATAGGCATCTGTCTAGCAAACTGAACATCTTGCCAAATTATGATACCGAAGTATTTAGAACTGCTTTACTGGAGAATAAAAAAGCAGAATGTTACTGTGTACAGTAATGGAGTACTGAGTATTTGACAGTACAGTGTAAATATGCAGAACACGTAAGCAATGCTGCCACCTTGTGCTTCTATATTGAAACACATGCTGTCAAAAGGGACTTAAATCCTTCATCTTGGGTCTGATTTTGGCACCCTTTTCACTTTAAAAAGAAAGTTGCCCATTTTTATTTTTTTGACAAATCAAGATCTGAACTATGCTTTGGCCCACAGAGAACAGTGAACAATTATTCTATGAATAAATAAATAGGCAGAATAAGAAAGCTTTCTGCAGGATGTAGTTGGTAAAATGCATATTCAAAGTCAACTACCCTAAGGACCAACTCATATGTATTATAGTCCTCAGGGTACCACTTCATAGTCAAGTCATCTCCCTGCCAAAGTGAGAGATTTAAAGCAAACACATGAGCATTGTAACTCTTAAAGGAGAATATGTGAATTGGCTCTTACATACAAGCTTAACTTCACTGAAGCATACAGGTGTACTTGAAATATCAAAAACTAAGTGTATATATTTGCTCAAATTACAGCTATATATGTTTCAGATGAACCTTTAGCATTTATTACTACCATCTTCCCTATTGTCTCTTAAATAAATACAAAGAATAAACAGTCCCATAGGGGTTTCTATTACCAAAGAAAGGAAGAGCCACTTGAGACATTTATGTATCATCTTAGAAAAACAGGATATGAAAAAATACAGTAGTGATACTTTTCAATGCAACAGCCCTTTTAACAACCAGATAGAATTGAGTTTATTCTGATGCAAATATTATTTATGTATTTAAGAATTTTTTTAAAGTACTTTTCATTTTTTTAAAAAAATCCCAAGGTGGTTCCCAAACTAGTGCTGAAAGGCAGAAGAAGAAACTATGAAGTCATCAGCACAGGAATGAATGAGAGGAGAGATCTCACTAAGAACAATATATTTACAGCATGGTGCAATTTAAACAGTAAGACTCTTCTTCACAGGCAACCGACTCCATCTCTTCAAGGGATAGCTAAACAATTTTCTGTGCTATACAACAGCGTCACTCAAAATGCACTGGACCATCATATTTTTCTTAGTGCTACTTTCAGTTCTCCCTCTTCCTTTGCCTCTAGTGCCAACAAGCAACTAAAACATCTTCATTAGAAAATGTTACCTTTAAATATTTGAGTCTACAAGTGAAATCCAGAATGTGACCGAGATCAGTTTTGGCATCTCCATTTGCACATGTTGGCTTTCCCTGACAAAGTTGTTGAGTAATAGCATATAGTTGCAAAGGTCTAATGTTAAAGACCTCACCAGCCACAAGTAACTGCTCTCCTGAAAAACAAGAAGTACAGATTTGGCAAGCATTCACCAGTATTCCTGAAATAAAACAAAAATGCTATTATTTAAGCTAATACGTGGCCAAAATCTTAAAACAAAGCTTTATTTCATTTCTAACAAGAACCTGAGAGATTTAACCAGGATATCAATATCAATCTGATCACCCACTGCACATGTAACCACTTAATGAAGTCAAACAAAGAAATGTGATTTTAGATGAACTTCAAAAAGCATGTTTAAACATCCCCCTGAAAATTGTCTACATCTTACATTCAGCAAGAGTTTCATAATCTCACAACAGAGATGCTCCTAACATGCCACCTCACACCAACCAACATAACACGTGACTGAGAATCAACTAACACACCAAAGGACAGGTCTACTTTGGTGGGCTACATCTCGAACAGTGCAATCCTATATGTCTACTCAGAAGTAAGCAACACTGAGTTCAATGGGACTTACTCCCAGGTAAGTATGTATAAATCAGCTGGATTCATAAAAAGCCAGCTATAAGTACTAAGAACTGAACAGCAGTCATTCCATGAGGCTATAGGAGATGGAGAAATGGGACTGCAGGGCACCTCCATTAACTCTGCTGAGACACCAGCTCCACCAGGCATTTCCTCTTCAACTGTTTCCATTCAAAGATGGCATTTCTAAAAACTTTGTATCTTTAAGAATTGGTGCTGCCTCCTCACTGCCCTTTTCCTCATCATCCCTTTTTTATTTTTCCTTTTGTGTCACATAAGCTTGCAGGCAGGGACTGTTTCACTTCTTATTGATCTCATGTAAACCAGTCTGGGAACCTTTTCGGCCAAGAGCCAGTGTGGTATAGTGGTGAGAGTGTTGGACTGGGACTCGGGAGATCTGGGTTCTAGTCCCTAGTCAGCCATGAAGCTCACTGGGTGACTTTGGGCCAGTCACTGACTCTCAGCCTAACCTACCTCACAGGGTTGTTGTGAGGATAAAGTGGAGAGGAGGAGGAGGATTATGTAAGCCGCCTTGGGTTCCTTTCAGGAAAAAAGGCGGGGTATAAATATAATAAATAAATAAAAATGCTTTCAATAAATAAACAAATTTGGTGATGTTTACAAGCGTTAGAGTACCTTTGTGAAAGAGTTCTTCAGCCAATGCAGCTGTGATCCCAATGATTTCCTGCAAACAAGCCATTGAAACAAAAATTCAAAAGGTTAATTAAGTCTATATTAATAGTTAAGAGATTCCTTTTTAAAAAATATAAGATTCTTCCACATCTTAAACAAGAATTCAATTCTGGACTGGTGGAGGGAAGTGAAATTTACCAGATTTCAGAGGTCTCCCCTACCGGCATTAGAAGCCAGAGGCTTCTAGGCACCAATATATATTCCACTGATGTGCACTGCCTCCTAGAAGCCTGCGGGGCTGTGGCCTGCACGGTGCAGACTGGGCCCACCCTGCCACCCCTGGATGGGAAATAGTAAATTCCAACCAAAAGTGCACAGCATTATACTAGAAAACTGACATTAACTAAAAAGTAAGCACTAACTCAACCCCCACCAAGCCATTTAAGATCAAAGTGTGGCGTAGTGGTTAGGGTGTTGGACTGGGACTTGGGAGATCCGGGTTCTAGTCCCCGCTCAGCCATGAAACTCACTGGGTGACTTTGGGCCAGTCACTGACTCTCATCCTAACCTACCTCACAGGGTTGTTGTGAGGATAACATGGAGAGGAGGATAAGGATAATGTAAGCCGCCTTGGGTTCCTTGCAGGAAAAAAGACGGGGTATAAACGTAATAAATAAAAAATAAACTGCAGTGAACTCAAAAAGTCTGACAGTGAACCTTGCAAACTATGGTAGGATGTAACTTACATATAAGTGAAAATGTAAGAACTGTGACAAGACTTTGGGTGCAGCTAAGGGAAATGTGACAAGGAGTGTCTGTAGATATACTTCCAGCTCCTTTTGTCTTTTTTCCACCAAGCTTTTGGAATTTTTGCCAATGATCTTCTTAGGAGGCAACAGATTCTTATCTATCTTCTTCTCTGAAACAAGCTGTAAAAGACAAATAGTTAAGTTAGTTTGTGCTGTTAGTTGTGCTAAATAGTTGTTAGTTTATGACTCACAGCTTTATGAAATATAGTGTGAGATGCTCACACTACTAGGACCAAAGTGAAATAAACTCTTTTGTTTTGACAGTAATTCGCAACATCTTTTTTAAACACTCAGGCTAGTTTAAGGTGCAATCTTATTTATTTAAAGCATTATGTACAGCTTATCAGATATACAATCTCCAAAAGCAGTTTACAACATTTGAAACAATTCCCCTGGCACTGAAAGTGAGGTCAGGCATCATGCGCCAACATTGTATTGTTTTTGGCACCTCCTGAAAATACTTATATTTCAGGAAGCCTTCCTGAACTAACCAGCCACGGTTTTATTGATTTTATTTTTAACATATTGTTTTATTCTTTTATCTGTTTTTATCTTTTATTGTACACTGCTCCGAAATCTCCATACTGGAATATGGAGCAGTATATAAATCTTGTAACTAAAATAAATAATAAATAAATAATACATAAGGGACAATATAAGAGACACAGCACCAGGCAAGCAACTTCTTAATATTAATGATATTAAGAATACTACTTATAACATAATGGAGTGAAAGCCTCTCTCTTTGGAGGGAATTAGTAGCTGTTTATAGTCTATATACTATGGTTTAATAATTTTGAGTTTTCGGGTCAGCAAGTGATACTCAGTATCTGAGAACTATGAGTGAGCTCAGGAAACAAACTTTCAAGTCTTACCAACAACAAGCTCTTATTACCACTATGAGCCTGGAAATGACAATAGGTACTATAAGTTATAAGCAATGGTTGGCTACCTAGATTTTTATAAGCAGATCAGTTATCTTACAGGACAGTATATATATATATATATATATATATCTAGAAAACACACTTATTCCAGTAAAACTGACTTACAGTGCAATCCTCTACAGTTCAATATGATTTATTCCCAAGTGTGTACAGGATTGCAGGCTAAGGGTCAAATTAAATGTGATGTTAACCACACATTGAATCCCATGGTTGGGATTCTCCTCCTCTTTTTATAAAGTAACGGCAGGCAAGGGTGCGTGTGTGTGTGTGTGTGTGTGTGTGTTGAAGACTGCAGTGGTGGGGGGAGGGAGGTTTAAGCCTTTTCCTAAGCTGCTTTCTGCATTGAAAATCACCCCCAAAGTTGCTGTTGGGTACTGTTTTTTTAAAATGAAGAATCTCTAACATCATGTGGTTAACATCACATCTAGTTCGCCTTTAAGACAGAATTGCATGTGGTAGGTTATGGTGACTGTGCAGAGTAAGTCACAATTGAATCAGATGGAGTTCTTTACTTAATAAGCCAACACTCCTGACTTTAATTACATGAAGTACCGTACTGTCAGCATTTTGGGTAAGAGAACAGCATTACCTACAATGGAACAATCTAAGTGACTCACGTTTATCCAACATTTTAAGACTACAATTTCAGGATACTTACCTTTTCATGCAGGTCATGGAAGTCACTGTATCGATGTTTGACTATCCACTGATGGCTCCCAACACTCACTTGAATAATATATACCTAAATGAAAACACAACTCTTTAACTGACCAAGGAGCCCAAGATGGCCAATGTGTGAATTTTCATATAAAGACACAAGATCCCCTCCAGTGTTTGTGTAACATTACATAAACAAAACCTACCAGGACTACCTATTACTGCTCATGCACAGGATACATCATCCCTCACTTCTGGGGCTGATAAAATCACAAATGACAAGTACAAACATACAAGGCAGATGCCAGTTTACAGTTAAACTTAGTTATCATTTCTTGGTATAATTTGAATATGAGCTAACCAGCTCCTCAGAAAAGTTAGGAGAGGAAACTTTGTAGAATATTGCTGAAATCCACCAAGTCATCTAGCCATTGTAATACGCCAATATTAAACCAGTGCAGAAGCAGTTAGGAGATGGTGGAATTACCCCCAGCCTCTAAAATAATTCCACTGAAACAAATAGTAAGACAACCAATCCCCGCCTCCCAGCAAAACATACCACAGAATCAATAGCTTTCCACATTTTATTTATCTCCCACCTTTTCTCCAAAGAGCGCATGATTGGTGGGATGGTCTCCCCATTATTATCCTTGCAACATTCTGACTGGGTTCGCATGACCCGACAACCCATCGCATGCGAACCCATACCGATTTGAGGGCTGACAATCCATGGCTTGGTGTGCCCACAATGGCTTCTGTGTCGTCTGAACCCGGGCAACCGACCCCATCATGGGTACAGGGAATTGGCTACTGACTCACTTGGCAAGAGTGGCAAAACCCCCTGCCCCCAAAATGCCCAAGCAGCACTTGAGGGCAGCTGGCACTGGCTTCCCCAGCTCTCTGCCATGATCACGAGCTGTGTTGGGCATTTTTTGCAGTTTAAACATTTTAAACCCAAAGAGGCTGCAGGTAAGTTTAGTTTCTTCTTTGATTCCATATGACAAGCTGAGCTGTCATATGTAACCAACAGTGTGAGTGATCTTAGCTTGCAAGAAAAGGTTGGCGGCTTGCTCACCGCCTTCATGGCAAGATCATTTTTTATTTTTGGACTCATCATGTGTCCTAAGGGCACCTTCAATTTTGCACTTGTTCCTGAGATTCTACCACCTCAGGAACATGCAAAAGTGTGAGCCACCCCATTTATGGGAGTAGTTACTTTTAATATCTGTCAAAAGTAAAGCTCCATTTTTAAAGTGGGATTTAGAAACAATTTAAAAAATGGAGGGCAGGAAGCTATATAGGTATATAGAGTCTATATAGTGCCCTACCCCCAAAAAAGTTTTGAACCGTTTCTAAATCCCACTTTAAAAATGGAGCTTTACTTTTGACAGATATTAAAAGTAACTACTCCCATAAATGGGGTGGCTCACACTTGTACATGTTCCCAAAGTGGTAGAATCTCAGGAACAACTGCAAAAATGAGGGCACCCTTAGGACAGGTGAATCCCCACAAAACACACACACACACACACACACACAAACCCACGAGGAAATTAGCAACTTATTATTCACATTCTGAATGTTTCATGAGGTCAAAAAATATCTGAAGTCATCTGATGGCAATGAAATTGCATGAAGGCATTGGATGCATGACCCTATGTAATTGGTTGTATGTTAAAAACTTATGTTAAAAACTTGATCCCACTATTTTAAACACTAGCTCAGTGTCATATCTCCCTCTATAGTTATGCATAAAATTGGAGTTGGACTATAAGAATGAAATCCACTGTTCCAGAATTGTACAGCAATAAAATGTAGCACAGCTGTATTAACCAGACAGAATTTGTTGGGAGCATACTGCTAAACATTTAACAGTACTGTGACATTTGATTTCCAAAAATGAGCTGAAAGCTTAAATTCTATCATATACTTAACTATGATACAGAGCAGATGTAATTAAGATAACAATTTGTTGATAGATAGTTCACCATCCCCACTAAACCAGGTTTGCAGTTTGTGGGGTAATAATGGGCCTTCTCTCACTGTGCTAGATCTAAGTAGCATCAATGGTATGCAGTGCTTTCTACCAACTAAGTCTGGTGCCTCAGCAGTGACTACAGCAGTGACTCTTGGACAATGATAACATGCCCTGATAGCTTCTACATTAGACTACTGCAATGCTTTGCATATGGGGTTGCCTTTGAAGATTACTCGGAAGCTGCATCAGCTAACAAAATACAGCCGCCAGGTTACTAACTGGGACCAGTCAAAGGGAACATATCTTGCAAGTTCTGAAATTGTACTGGCTACTGTATTCCATTTCTGAGCACAATTCAAAAAGTTGTTCATTATCTATAAATCCCTCAACATCTTAGAATCTGGCCACTTGAAGGACTGCCTTCTGCCCCATGTGCCTGTCTGAACCTTTCATTCTTCATTGAAGACTCTCCTCTACATCTTCCTGCCATCTGATGTTAGACAGATGGTGTTTGGGGAAAGGACTTTCTTGGTCATGGTGCCTTATATATAGACTACCTTCCCAGAGAAGCTTGCATGGTGCCAGCCTTTACGTATTTCTGGCACCAAGCAAACACTTCATTTGCCCAGGCATGGCAGCATGTATCGTACCTGGTTTTAGTGACTGTTTCTTGGTTTCTGTTGGATTTTACTGATTTGTTGTAGCTACTGCTTCTGCAATGTTGAGTATTATTCTATTCATTTTTTTACCATTTCAAAGTGTATGCCAGCCAGGGAATAGTTTTTGAAGTCACTTAATACAGATACTTCAATGTTTTAAGGGGCAGTGACAAGGTTATGTTATCATTCCACTCCCCTTTCTGGCATAAATTTCTTCTTCCCTCCCCAACTAACCTTAACCATGGCTAAGTGCAACCAGCATGGACAGCAACCATGATTAACATTAACCAGGGTTCCCTCTTAACCAGGATTTGAAACTACATAGCCAATGCTTGTTAAAAAGAAACATTAACGGGGCTGAATGGAAATGGACACACAAACTGTTCGTAGCCTATGAACAGGTTTGCAAACACATACACAACATGTTTGGCTCCTTTTATGAGAATCTGGGTGCAGGAGGTGGAGGGACAGGCAGGCAGCCCCACCCAGGCAATGGCTATAACAATATCTATGCTCCTCTCCTCCCATGCATATAAGCATGGTTGCACTGCCTGCCACCAATCCAGAGTGAAAGTATGAAAGTAAGATAAAACTTCTGACATCTTCACAACACCAGATCTTACTGGTTATGTAATGTCATGCCTTCATCACAGCCATACTGTGATCCCTGAGGACAAAGTAGCCAGGCAGAACAGACATGAAAAAGAAACTAAAGTACAAAGCACCTTCTTGCACCAAAAACACTAGCCCAAAATATTCAGCACAGCCCTTGTGAAAAACAGCAGGGAAGGGTGCAGGGAGAATTTGTGCTGGAAAGTGTGCCTATTCCTAGTCCCCTAGTCAAAAGGGTTAAGGGACAAGCTGTGTGACATCTGCCCTGCCCTGGAACAAATCTAATTCATACTGGAGTTGCGAGAAGTTTCATAAGCCATAATACTTTACAACAGCCTCATAATTCAATCCCAAGAAGTAACCAGTGCACATATGCATTTGCTTACCCACAGCTACCAATGCAAAATCTTTATGGTACATCAACAGCCTTGAAGAACCAACTTTATTCCCCATTTATGGGAACTTCCCTGCCTGGTCACCCAGAGGCAATGCTGCTTGCTACAGGCAACTGGCTATGATGAGCCTGCATCACTATACCTAGAAACTAGAAAATAATTGTTTTGCAGCTTTATCAACTTTTAGAATGAACTGTTGCCAAAGGCTATCGATAACTACTTCTGTTATGGAAGCTTAGGAGATAGTGGGCGGGTTCGCATGTCACGCTAACCCACCCTAGCAATAAGCCAGGGTGGGTTGGTTGTTTTGTGAACAATCCACGGTGTGCCTGACAGCCAATTGGGCTCACTGTGGGCTGGTCTCCCCCTCAGTCCTCCAGACTGTATCCCAGGGGACCCAGTGGCTGAAGCCGCCTTGTCTCCTCTCCCCACCGCAATCATGAGCCATTTTGGGCTTGCTGCAGCTTTTTGCACTTTTTAACCTTTCTTTTTTCGAAGATTGCCTTTCACGATCTCCTTTTTAAAAAATATATTTTACTGAATTTTTCCAATCATACAACTACTAAAGAATAAAACAAAAAATACAACATAAACATTGTGCACCTCTTGGGACCAAGTTATATTTCTCCCCATATATATATATATATAATTCTATATTCCAAAAATGTAACAAATCTTGACAAGGTTCGTTCCCCTTCCCCAATACATAATCCAAAAATTTACCCCAAATGTTCACAAAAGTGTCTTTCTCCAATTGGACTTTTTGACACTTAATATTACAAGTTAATTTATCATTTAGCGCGATATCCCATACCTCTTTATACCACTCAGTAATTGAAAAGACATGTTGAACTTTCCATTTCCTAGCTATCATTAATTTAGCTGCTGTTAACAAATTCACAATCAGTTCTTTTGTATTTTTTAAACAAACTAACTTTTCTGTTATTGTTAACAATGCTAATTTTGGGCAGACTTCTAATTCCATTCCAATTATTTCTGCAAACACTTTCTGCCAAAATTCCAGAACATTTTTGCAGCTCCACCACATGTGGGCATATGTACCTTTTTCATTACACCCTCTCCAGCACAATGCAGAGCAATTGTTATCTATCCGATTTAATCTTACTGGAGTTAGATACCATCTCCATACCACTTTATAAAAATTCTCTTTTATCCTAGTTGACATAACTCTTACAATACGCCTATCCCAAATATTTTTCCAACTTTGTTTCGATATTTCCTCATCAAATTCATTATCCCATAACAATTTAAGAGAATCTTTATGCTCTTCTTCTTCTTTTTGTAAAATCGTATATAAAACCTTTGTTGTACCCCTTGTTGAAACATTACCTTCTATAGCTTCTCTAGTCAAAACTGTCTTTTCAAAATTGGTTAGTTCTCTTTCACTATCAAATCTTGTCCTCCACTTCTTTAACCACAGTTCCAGTTGCATTGAATTTAACCATGAAATTCTCCCTCTTCCTCCTTTCACGATCTCTGAAGTGACAGCCCCTCCGAACTGCTCAAGCAGCACACTGGAGGGACTGTCACTAGTTCTCCCTCCCTTAAAAAAAAAAAAAAAGCACCCCAAATGTGTGCAACTTTATCCAGTAATTTAAAAACAATTTAGTCGCACTTGCAGAACTGCACAGTTCTGAAGATCGGAAGCCTTGCCCGGGCAATGTCCGGGGGGGGGGGTACCTGCTGTCAAAGTGCAGCAGGCAGCACCCACCATGGACATTGACACACAGAGGCTCCAAACAGGTTTGTTTTTATTTTGCTTTCCCTTGACAGCTGTCAAGAGAAAGCAAAGCTGCAGGTGATATTTGCTTGCGAAAGGGGGTAGGCACCTTCTTCCCCTTTCGCAGCAAAATCCTCACTGTACTTCGACAGCAGGTACCCCCCTGGACATTGCCCAGCCGAGGCTTCCCATTTTTGGACCCGTGGAACTGTGCATGTACGCAGTTGTGTAAGTCCAACTAACACTTTTTTAAAAAGTTACTGAAAAAAATGTACACACTTAAAGGGAGGTGGCAAATCAGTGACAGTTGCTCCAATGTGCCGCTTGGGCACTTCGAGGGGCTGTCACTGGCACTGTCGAGATTGCGAAGAGCAGCAAGGTGGGGTTTTTTGCCGCTCCTGCCTTGCTCACCATTTCCCTTTATCCATGGTGGGATCGGTCACCTGAGTTCAGACAACACGACAACCCATCATGGGTAAAACAAACCATAGAAAAGCCCATGGGTTCTCAGGGTGGCTTGTCTGGGGGGGGGGGGGAACCCAAGCCACCCTGTGGGAAGCGGTCTCAGTTCAAATGACACAGCAACCCACCGTGGCTAGTTACCCACGATGGCTTGTCATATTGTGTGAACCAGGTCAGTATTTCAGATTTTGTATTGAGAAAGATGCTCTCCCGCCTCTCAGCTGAAGTTTCTTTTCCACAGTTTATTTGTACTCTGAAACATGCATGCCATTTTATTAGCAATATTTGGACATTTTCCCAGGAGCAAAAAACTTCAGATGAATGTGGTATAAAAATGAATGGCTTTTTCTAAGCGGTCAGTGTGGGCTGATTTGTACGTCACAACCTGGGTTGTTGTAAATGAGTGAGCTTGCTGGTGCATACTGCCCAATTCCCCCCCCCCTTGTGAGCAGGAGCAGTCCCTGGATTGTTTTGACTTGTCCCTCTGCCCTGTCCCTCCCAAATCTAGCTTTTCGGGGGAGAGATAAGATGAAGTTCCTGGTTTGTATGTCACAGTTGTTTACTCCTGCTATGAAAGGGGGTGACTAAGTAGGCAGTATACACCAGGATGCTCACTCATTCACAACCACCCAGGTTTAAAAAACAACAACAACAACCTGGGTTGTTGTAATGTGCAAACTGGGCCAGTATGCTACCTAAGCATACATTTCAATTACAGTATATTAATGTAATCACACACATTACTTCCTACATTAGTAGCTAAGGAAGTGAGTTGTGACTCACTAATTCTCAAATGATGAACAGATCTATGCCTTGCATTTCCACCACATTAGTGATCATAATACTGAGAGTTAGAAAGAAACCCCAAGACACTCCACAACGAGTGCTTTCAAAGGGTTGCTTCATTTTCAAACATCCTGCATGGTTTAGCATACACCTAAGTATTCTTTATCCCATTAAGATAAATTATTTTTTCCTGTTTATTTGACTATTTTTGAATAGGTTAATGGAACAGATCAAATGGGGGGAAAGATTAACATACCATCCTGTTGACAATATGATTCAATCACTAAGGGAGGCTACCTGATTTTTAGAAATTCACCACTCCTGCCTGCAGCTACTCAAGTCATACCTCATCTCAGGCATTTCTTGAGGGTCTTCCAACCTTCTGGAGAATTGTTTTGAAAGCACAAGGAGCTGGAGTGGAGAGGAGGGAACAGAGAAGCCCTGCTGGGTGAGCAGGCTTCTACTTATGCAAAATCTGGATGTGATTCAACCCCCTCCATCCAAGTAACACTTGCTACTATACAGTAAGTAAAAATGGTTAAAGTATACATAGGAAAATAATAATTTTCACGCTCAGGAAATTATGCTAGCTGTAGCTCTGCCCATTCCTTATTTCCTCCAACATAATCTTGTAGAACTACTAGGGTTTAAAAGTGAAAGTTAGAAAGTGTTCTTTGTTATTTTTCTTGTATTTGTTGTATATTTGTTATATTTACTCCCTATGTTTTGTTTCAGTCTGGACTACAAAAGTAGCCTCAACCCTCTGAATATACCCGTATGCACATAATTCCAATCTCAAAATACATTACTAATGGGAGTTTAACCATATCCTTGTCAAAATCTGAAGAATCAGAAGGTCGAGGCATTAACCAGTTACCTTTATACTCTTACCCACTGAACACAGTCAGATTTACTTATGAGTAAACATTTATAGGATTGTGCTGTTTAGTGTATAGAATATTGTTTAAAGATTTCAGCACAGCCTATTTTAACTTCCGGGTCATTCCATGTAAAATCAACCAATGAATTTACCTGTGAATCTGTGAATAAAGCTTGATTTAATGTAGACATCCAAAGAGATATATCTCTGTGAAGGTTTGAGGCCTACCCATGCCTGGTTTGGTTTCAGCCTGAAGGCTTCGGAAGGGAGGGGGAGGGCTTAAGTTTAATTTCCCTCCAAAAAAAATCTGTTTTAAGTGTGTATAAGGGGGTGAAGTTATTGTAGGGAGGTACTGTGCATGTATAAGAACATTCACATCTTCTGAACTGTTCGGTACCCTGTTCTGGAAATCGGTACATATACTCAAGGTAAACATGGGATATCTGAGGGAAAAATCAGCAAAAAAAACCATGTGGTTTTTTTGGAATTCAAGGTCAAATTAAAGAAACTATGACCGTGAATATTTTATTTCACATGCATGCTTCATGCTACATATCAAATAAAAGGGTAGTTTGAGAGCTTTCATATGACACCATGATTTACTTTCTAGGTCAATTCTGAAGGAAGTTATGATACTTTTTGTGTAGTCACAAACACTGAAAAATCGTGTTTTGGGCATGTTTTGAGCACACTGTACTTTTGAACCGTGAGGTATAATGACCTATAATTTGGTGTACGGTATGTTCATTTCTCATGCTGGTCTACCAGTATGCCAGTTTTTTTTAAAAATCGCAGATGGTGAGGTAAATTTTTCATTTTTTTTGGTTGATTTTACATGGAATGACCCTTCCATAGTATTGTGATAGAGAATAGAAAAGCAATGGGTACTCTTGTAGTCTGGATGTTAATGACCCTTCCATAGTATTGCGATAGAGAATAGAAAAGCAATGGGTACTCTTGTAGTCTGGATGTTAATGAATATATGCTTTTTCCTAGATGTTAGTGTGCATACTTATTTCTACTACATGAAGTCCATTTCCTTCTGTGCCTATTTCTAAGAAATAATATTTATTTATTTATTTATTATATTTATACCCCACCTTTTTTCCTGCAAGGAACCCAAGGCGGCTTACATAATCCTCCTCCTCTCCATTTTATCATCACAACAACCCTGTGAGGTAGGTTAGGCTGAGAGTCAGTGACTGGCCCAAAGTCACCCAGTGAGTTTCATGGCTGAGCGGGGACTAGAACCCGGATCTCCCAAGTCCCAGTCCAACACTCTAACCACTACGCCACACTGGCGTAGTAACGTAATACCAGTAACCTAGCTACAGACAGTGATTGCAATTTATGGAGGATACACGGGAGCTTTGGGGAAGACCATACACACAACTGGAAGTTTCTTTGAAGTTTTCACTGCAGCAGCTCTGCCTGTTGAAGCAGCAAGCTGATTTGCAAACTGAACAGAAACAGCAGGAGATGCTGCAGCAGAGACTTCAAAGAAAGCTCAGGCTGTGCACTCAGTTCTTCCCCGGGCATAGAACCCTCTGCACTGTGCCCTAGAATCATAGCAACTATCTCCCCCAACATTCATACATTTAAAATACCGGTATGTATTTTTTACATTGCACACTAAACAGTTCTTTTGCAACTCTGAAGCTTCCAAACATGTACACTTCATCACCAGACGTCAGTTACTTCTCTTGCTCCTGTTTCATATTATCTGGTTACAATGGGAATACCTACAGTTACAAAGGGTCTTGGTTATTTTCTAAATGTATAGACAATCTATGCAACCTTGCAGTATTCATCGGCAGCCTGTATATACAATAAATACATCAACATAGGTGAGTATATATGAAACCGCTTATAAAAAGCAAATTCACATATCCTTTTGCTAAGCATGATAGTTGCTTAGCATCTTAAGAACTATGAGCAGAAGGAAACTTTCTCACCTCCTTCTTCCCACTGCAGCCCCCGCAAAAGTTACTCCTGAGGGTCAGGGAACCCTTCAGCATGGGGTGGGATGCCCAAAAGCCTGGAAGATGTGTACCCAATGGATGGACTCACATTCAATTGTCTTTCCAAGCAATATCTGCACCAATTTTTCCTCACTTCTGTACATCCACATTCTCCAGGCTACTTAAGTGTGGTAGTCTTTTCCTCCTTTACTGAACTGTGTTAGGCATGTAAGTACCGTAGGTCCGAGATGAAGATGGTGTAACAGCTGCTGGACACTGGTGTCCTCCTTAAGGGAAAGTGGTGCTGTTTATTCCCTTATATAGTTCCCTAGGCAAGAGGGACACCTGGGTGGCTTTCCCAGATAACAGGCTCAGGGGAACCTTTATCACAAGTTCTCAGCCAGCAAGAGGTAGACAAACAGACTCAGCATATATATTTTAGAAGATAGCATCTGCATCTGCATGCAATGGTAAGCTGGGTTTCTTGAAAATCCTGGTTTACCAGGAAAGACTAGGCACTCGCTCCCACTCGGTTCCTCCCACCAGCAGGAGCAGCTAAACTAACCAGAAACTGAAAGCTTACTGTATCATCCAAATCCAAAAGAATATTGCTAACTGTTCAGGCCAGAGTTGCAAATTTGTTCTTGGTTTACATCCTGGCTTGTTTGTGAGCAACCCAGGAGGCCCGATCCAAACACAGTAAGGTCTCAATTTCTGGTTAGTTCAGTGGCTACCACTGGTGGGAGAAACCAAGCAAGAGTCTGTGTGCTCTAGCATGCAGCTCCATCATGGTAAACCAGGAGTCAATTCTGCCTTCGTGTTGCATGCAAATGCATCCAATCACTGATACATATAATTACCGGAATGTTGCAAGCCCATCATCTTACAAATATGGAGGCTGCTATGCAGCTGTTCGTATTTATTTATATTTATTACTTTTTAGACTATATCCCTAAACAGTGAGATCTTGTACATCAGAATGAGGACTGTATCATGTTGAACAGTAGTTTACTGTTAAACCCGATACACAATCCTCACTCTGATATACAAGATCTCATTCTTTAGGGACATACCTGGTGCCCTCCAGACATTTTGGGCTTCAACTTCCATCAGCCGCAACCAGCACGGTCAATGGTCAGGAATGCTGGGAATTGTAGTCCAAAACATCTGGAGGGCACCTGGTTGGGGAAGCCTAGTCTAAAAAGTAATACATATTAATAATTATGGTTTTCTTCTCATGATGCAGCTGTAGTAGGAAGCCTGTCAGTTTGTGTTTTGTGTTGGCTATACCACTATTCAGTAATAAACCAAGGGCATGGGCCAGCTAAAACAAAACACTTTTAGCACCACTGATTTCAATGAGAGAGATTTAAGCATGGGCTTATCTCTTCTACTGAAAGCAAAGGGACTTCTTGCTTAATTTTGGCTGGATCATGCAATACAATTTAATTATGTACTTTGCAGAAAAACCAAACAGTCTAAAGTACTACATCAAAATTGCTTGATTTTCTTCTCTCTTATTTTAGCTGGAGAAAAAATATTTTTAAAATCCTCACATTGCATTTCAATCTCCCTCTAGTATCTCACAAGTCAGAATATTTTCCAAAGCATTTCCATATAAACACCCTGATTCTCAATATTTTACATGCAAATACAACTGAAAGCAATAAGATCTAATTCTAATAGCTAAAATGTAAGTACCACTTATAAACTGATTTAGTGCCAACTTTCCCATCATACTCTTAAAAAAATGCCAGTAAACGCAGATTTAGAAGTGTGCATTCAGAACACAGGATTCACTGAAGAGAATGGCTTAGCTAACTGAAAAACTGGGAGGCCCACCGGGTTTTCAGTTATGTAACAGAGTTGTTTGAGATATTTAAATTGTACCTTTCTGGGTATGCTTGCTCCCAGGGCAGGTGCTACCATTAGGCCAACTAGGCGGCTGCCTAGGGTGCAGGGCTAAAGGGGGCGCCAGGAGCATAGGGCTGGAGGGAGGGAGGGCACAAGTGGGAAGGGGGGCGCGCTAAATATCTGATCTTGCCTAGGGCACCCAACTGCCTTGCACTGGCCCTGCTTGCTCCTAAAACTGTATGCCAGTGAACTGCTCTATACAGATGATTCTGTATAAAATGGTACTGGAAAAGATAACAGTATATTGCTACAACCATTGCCAAGCAAAGCAAAGGGTCGTCTTTCCCTCCATCACAGAGTTCAAAAATATTAGATATTTCTCAACAGTTGCACAAATCACTCATATACAGAATTTTATCTAGGTCTAGATTGAAAAAGGTCACTGCTGACACATCCTTTCTACATTTTTTATTTAAACACACACACAAAACCAACCAAATCTATCACATATGAGTTACATTTTCAGTCCAGTTCCAGAGGATGTTTTGTGTTTGACTCGTTTACCCAGGAAGGGCGGAATAAAATGAAGACGTTTTAAGGAAGCCAGCAGCACCACAACTTGGGCTTTTGAGATCCAAAATGCCCATTTGATGGGCAAGTACTACTTAGAATGTCAGCCCAGAATGAGACAACACCCAGCCGTGCCCTCTTCTCAAACATTTATTTCCTCCCTTTGGCAGTCGCCCCCCCCCCCCCGACCAGCCCCGGGAAGAGTTCTGTGCAACACAGAACCAGTCGGGGTCCAGAGCATGGGGCGGCGGGGGGGGGGGCAGTTACGGATCAGGGAGGGATAAGGGAGGTAACTTTACCGCGATTCCCCTGACTGGCGCCCGTTTAAACCAGAGCACACCAAGCCCCATTCGCCCACCACCCCACGCTCGGGACATAACACAGAGTGATGACCCGGGACGCTTCCCTTCATGGGATCCCTGGAGGAGGGCGACGACGACGAAGACTCCGGTGGAAAGCTAAAGCCTCTTCTCCTCAGGAAAGAAACCATCTCCCCTCTCCTCCTCCTCCGTCTCCGCTTCCCTTTCACTTCCCCCGCCTCACCGTGTAGGTCTCCACCAGCTCGGAACCAAGAACGCGGACCCCCTTCGGAGGCTCTTCGCCCTCCTCCACAGACCCCGCCGCCTCCATGTCAACCACCACAGGGAAGGAGCAGGGCGGGGCGGGAGATTCTGCGCTCACTCGGCCGCTCTTGTCAGGCTTGCTGCCGCTGCCGCTGCCGCTGCGCCTCCCTCCGCCCCGGCCAGCGCAACCACCACCGTCACTGCCGCCATGTTTGCTTTCGCTTCGCCTCTAATCGCTTGGTGGGGCGAGGAAGAGGAGGAGTGAGGCAGGCCCCAACGGACCGCAAGAACTGTATTCACAGCCAGGGAAAGAGACGAGGAAGCCCGTGCCTGGGGGCGTGGCTGAGGGTTAGGAGGTGGAGCTAAAGCGCGGGACCTCGTTTCTTACCATAGAGATAGAAAGAAAGGTTGGGGTGGAGGGTGTTTGTAAAAAGCGCAAGAATGCCTTCGTCTGGGGGACAGGACTTCCGGGTTACTTTTGACCCCATGTTCCCTCTCCGCCGGCGGGGTGCTACCTTATTCACACCCAATGAAGTCAGTGGAGCTTACTCTTCTGAGTCGACATGTATACGGTTGCACTGTATTGCAGGTGTGCGCGCGTGTGCCCGGGGGGGGGGGGGGCGTTGTTGCGGTGAACTGAATTTGTTAGTCTTTAAGGAGCCACAAGAATCTTCGTTGTTTTTGTGAAAGAAAGTGGTTCATTCATGATAGCCCTTGCAGTGAAGTCCAGTATTATTATCCTCACATTTCAGGGCTGTGGCCGAGTGGTTTATGACAGTCCTGCAGTGTAATTCATTATTACTATCCCTACATTCCCTCGCTCCAAACTAGGGGAGATGGTGGCTAATGACAACCCTGCAATGTAGTCCACTATTAATATTGCAAGTTGAAGCTGGGGCCTGTGGGATGTTTACAGTCAAAACCATAGAGTTATGTTTAGCCACAAGGAGGCCTGATAGAGTTTTCCTGAATATTCCCAGAGAGGACTCTATGAGGCAAAATCCCTTGTGCCCTCTGGTAGGAAGTGGGTGTTGCCCGCGGACACATAGAGACTTGAATCTTGAATGTAGGAACTCATCTGGTAGCAAGGAAAATCTTGCTCCTGAGCTCGTTGCTCAGAGATCCAATGAACCTAGATTAATGAGTATTTTGTAATTGTACGTATCTTTTTGTCTGCCTGAAGTTGAACTGTAATATCTGAGTGAGTAAATGTTATTTTTAACCTTCACAAGACTTTGGTCTGATTGGTATTTTAAAGGGAGATAAATGGGGGCCAGTCCAGGGAAATTCAGCCGACTACAAAGCATCCTGAATTACCAAATGCCAATACTGCTGTAACAGGCAGATCCAAGCTTCCACTTAAAGCTGAAAAGGGACTAACTCTGCTATTCTCGCAAACGTGGGAAAGGAGGGATAATATCACAAATATATCCTCTCCTAGTTTCTTACTGTCAGTCCCAACAAGGGTTATGGGCCAAGAAGTGGATTATTTTTGAGGCATTTGGTGGATAGCATTGGATTCTCTTAAAAGGAAACAGGTTGAGATCCAAAGCAGCCATATTTTTCTTTGTTCCCTGGTAAGCACATGGTAGCTTCCTTTGTCTCCATTGTGAGAAAAGGAGAAGACCCCCTCCCTTTTTTTTCTTAGATAAGAGAGGTAAGACAGTGAAGATTCTGAGTTTTGAGCAATTTTCCCATATTTAATTTTGGAAACTTTTTCTTTTGATTTTAGAATTTTGGACATTTTTCCAATTTTTGATTTTAACATGGCCAGTAATGATTGCTTGAATGAAGCAAGCCTCAAGTTGCCCAAATTAACAGAGGACAACTTTATTCAATGGAAAAAGCGTCTAAGAGCCTTTCTTGATAGTAAAGAAGTCTTAGAATCCATTGATAATGAAAAGCCCACTGGGACTGATGCTGAGGCCAGAGCTGCAATCAAGGTATGGGAAAAGCAGAATAAGATTGCAAAAGTCATGATTTTGAGCAGTATTTCAGATGCCCAGATGGTGCATGTTAAAGAGACTGATACTGCAGCCCAGATGATTGAAAGCCTCAAGCTCTCATGCGGATTTGCAAGTAAGAGACCCCACAGGGCATGGATGAGGGACATATTTAACATGAAGCTCAACTCAAAGGCAGATTGCAACAGACATGTGACAGAATTCTTAATTATCATTGAAAAATTGGAGCTGTCCCAGTACAAAATGGATGAGGAACATAAAGTTTGCTATCTTCTGGGGTCACTGGGGCCCAAGTTTAAAACCTTTCCCACTCTCATGGATTGGAGAGAGGACTTGACTCTCAAGAGGTTAATTGTCCACCTGAAGGAGGAGTGTGAGCAGAGGGGAGGCAAGTCCCCAGATAGGCATGTGAAGGAAAGCGGCTGCAACTATGTGTCTAAGCCCCAGAAGAAAACCAAAGCCACACCAAAGAAGGTGGTTTGCTTTAACTGCAATAAAGAGGGACACGTGGCAAAGGTATGCAAGGCCCCAAAATAGGCGTAGCTTATTGCTTCTCTTCTTCCTGCCCGTGGACACACAGAGACTTGAATCTTGAATCTAGGAACTCATCGTGGCAGCAAGGAAAATCTTGCTCAGAGATCCAATGAACCTAGATGAATATTTTGCAATTGTACATATCTTTTTGTCTGCCTGAAGTTGAACTGCAATATCTGAGTGAGTAAATGTTATTTTTAACCTTTACAAGACTGTTTGTCTGATTGGTATTTTAAAGGGAGATAAACGGGGGCCAATCCAGGGGAATTCAGCCTGCTACAAAGCATCCTGAATTACCAAATGCCATGCCAATACTTCTGTAACAGGCAGATCCAAGCTTCCACTTAAAGCTGAAAAGGGACTATGCTATTCTTGCAAACGTAGGAAAGGAGGGATAATATCACAAATATATCCTCTCCTAGTTTCTTACCGTCAGTCCCAACAGGGCTGAACGAGGGAGTGGATGACAAATCTTTCTTAGGCTGCAATCCTAGAGTATACACCAGGGAAGGGATGAGGTCCGGGTGGCAATCCAGATGTTGCTGGACTGCAACTCCTATCATCCTTAGCTAACGTAGCCAGAGGTGAAGGATGATGGGAGGGACACACCTTCCCCACCACTGCTACACACACAGATCTGGGAGTAAGTCCCATTGAACTCAGTAGAACTTACTTCTGAGTAGATATGGCTAGGATTATGCTGTTAGTTTCCTATGTCTACTACCAGAAGGTGAGAAGCATTGCTCCAGAAATGGGGCAGATGAGAAGCAGTTTGTAGCTGGATATCAACCAGTAGATGAGTGGGTGGGAGTTGAGCCCTGGAAGCATGGAGGGAGCTTGAACTCTATGGGGGAAGGGCCTTAAGAACTTCCTCTCCATCTTATACTCTTATCTCTGCTTAGTGTGGTGTAGTGGTGAGAGTTTGGACTGGGACTCGGGAGATCCGGGTTCTAGCCCCTGCTCAGCCATGAAACTCACTGGGTGACTTTGGGCCAGTCACTGACTCTCAGCCTAACCTACCACACAGGGCTGTTGTGAGGATAAAATGGAGAGGAGGAGGAGGATTATGTAAGCTGCCTTGGGTTCCTTGCAGGAAAAAAGGTGGGGTATATATATAATAAATAAATAAGTAGGAGCAGACAGAGGTTAGACCAGAGAAGCTGCTTCTCACCAGTCATTTGGGGCGTCTATGAAAATTCAGAAGAGGAGGCAGGCAGAAGATGTGCCAAATTTGGAAAGCTACTTAATTCAATTGAAATGTAATTATTTGTGGAAGGAAATTAATTCTGGAGGGAAATGTTCAGCGAGAACTGGGAAAAAAAGGGGGGGGAACATGTTTTTAAAAAAGAATAAGGGAAGGAAAAAATAGCTAGGAATCTAAGACAAATACCAAAATAATAGCTCTTGTTATGGGTTTGGGGTTAGTCTGGTCTCTCAAGGAGCACCCAGCTCTGTGAATCTGGTTGTGAAAAGATGTTGTTAGAATGGGTCAAGTGGTTGGTCAGCTTTAGCTGGGCAGATTCACTATTATGGAGATTAGCTGAGTGGTGGCTGTCTTCAAAGATAGTAAGAGATATAGATTATTCTGGAAGGAAAAACAACAAAGTGACCTGGTTTGCACAGTCAATACAGCCCAGCATGGGTTGTTTAAGCCACAGTGGACTGTAGTGTATGTCAGGAGGGGGATTTGCATTTTCACCCAGCTGTGGCTTGCCATGTTATGTAAACCCAGGAACCATGGCTTATGTGAGGGTGAAGAACCCTCGCAGGCACAACCCAACAACAAACCATGGGTTATGCAAGGGTTGTCTAACCCTTGCATAACCCACAGTCCCTGGGTTCACACTGTGGGAATAGTGTACTGTCTCTTTAAGACTTGCTATGTCTAGTGATGTTAACAAGGAACTGGTTTAAGTAGCTGGAAGATAAGAGGTGGCCAGCTTCAGAGAAGGAGGGAGCTGCATGGGGCACAGTAACTGAACTGTTTACTTGTTAATTAATAAAATTGTTTCTGTAAATAACTAGTAAGACCTGCTTCATCATATAGAAAACAACACACACACACACACACAACATAACAGGCTGCTGCCAGGTGTTGAATATTCAAAATGGCTGCCCACCCACACCATGGTGAGCTGTTCGGTCATGCGAACCAGCCCAGAGTCTTGTGACACCTTAAAGACCAACAAATTTATTCTGGCATAAGAATGTATGTAGTATGATTAAAATGAAACACTGTCCTTAACAAAGGAGTTTCAAAGAAAGATATAAACTCGAAATTGCTGAAGTACAGTTTATCAAGAGATGCAGCTCTATTTTCTGTGGCTTGAAAAAGGGCAAAGGAGGTGGTGGTGTTTTTATCCCACTACATATGTTAGTTGCAATAATGCTTGTGTTATTGCCCAACATCATTTTATGTATATCAAAGAAAGTATGAAAACACCACCGTGATAGAACTTTTATCTATTTTTAAATTTTTTGACAACTTTTTACAATACATGTTGCAATATCAGATTTATTATACTTATATAAACTTTAAAAACTATTCAATCAAAATTTACAAACTGTTCTCTAATCATGCTGTGACATAGAGTATAAATCATGTATAATTATACAAATACCCAATGGTAATTACCCCCTTATACTCCAGGGGTTTAGTATCCACCAAACTTTACTGTATTATGCTTTATAGAGTTAATAAAAACCTTCCTCTGTTTTTTCTTTCTCTTTATGGAGTAGCTAAAGCCTTTACTCTAATTCTTTTGAGATGGCCTTCAAGTAAGCCTTCCTCTCTGTTTTTTCTTCCTGAGTGGCTTAAAGCATTATTTCTCCTTGGAATGGTTTCCAGAATCCTGATACTCACCGTATCCTCACTTGTTTTTCTCCCCAACAAGAAACTGGTTTGGAATTCTTGTTTTGTGCATATTTGCCTTTATCAAGGGTTTCAAGGATAGTCACGGACTGTATCAGTTTCATTACATTCTATAATACAAAAACATTTGTTGCAGTGTTGCCAAGCATATTTACAAAACCACCACAAATCCCAATATTTTTACTCATGTTATCTCTTTTGTAGGTTGCTATTACGCTTAAATCCTCTAGTGACCATAGTGTTGCATGCATATATATATACTCTATAAACAGCTGTAAATCATGATAGAGAAAGAAAAATCAGAGGAAGGTTTTCATTAACTTTATAAAGCATAATACAGTAAAGTTTGGTGGATGCTAAACGCCTGAAGTATAAGAGGATGATTACCATTGGGTATTTGTATAATTATACATGATTTATACTCTATGTCACAGCATGATTAGTGAACAGTTTGTAAAGTTTGATTATTGAATAGTTTTTAAAGTTTATATAAATATAATAAATCTGATATTGCAACATGTATTGTAAAAAGTTGTCAAAAAAAATTAAAAATAGATAAAAGAAAGTTCTATCACGGTGGTGTTTTCACACTTTCTTTGATATACTTGTATTTCCGTGATTCTCCTTTGATATCAGCAACAACATTTTATGAACAGACCGACTGGCAACGGCTCTCCAGGGTTTCAGGCAGGATTCTTTCCTAGCCCTATGTGGAGAAGCCAGGAATTGAACCTAGGACCTTCTGTATGCAAAGGATGTGCTCTACCACTTACATCTCCCTCAGCACCAAAATGTATATGTAAATCTGCCAATTTGAGGTTAACACTTTGTGGATAGTGTCCATGAAATTTACGCCAGAATAAATTCGTTAGTCTTCAGGGTGCCACAAGACTCCTTGCTGGTTTTGCTGCAACAGACACGGTTACCCCTCTGGAAATGCATGTAAAATGATTTCGACTATTGACTATGTATGTACCACTACTCATTTAATGAACACATGCAAGCTCTACATATGAGTACCCTTCTAGGTGAGTTAACTTTTTGGCTGGCTTTACTGAGTGTGCAACACAGTTGGACAGAGGAGGGAGCTCTGAATCAGTGGAGAGAAGGTTCTTTCTTTCGGCATAGAAATACTCTCAATACCAGGCCTCTCCCTGAACTGTCTAAAAGTGAATGACAGAGCAAATTGCTTCGCCAAGGATAAGAACGTAACCAACTCACATAGATTCTTGCATAGAACATGGTGTGGTAAGAGTCAGTTCAAACATTTAGATCATCATGTGGGAGTACAACTTCAAAACGTCCCTGGAGGGAAAGCATTTCCAGGCTCGTCCTGTTCTCCTTGAGGAACTAGCTGTCCAGTGCAATTTTGATGCGGGAAAGTGCTTTCAAACCAGCAATCCCCATAGAATGAGGAGCTTCCATTGGGTAGAGGACTGTACAACTCACTTGCCTGTGGAAGGCATACATTGGAATTGACTCTTGATAGTCTTAAAGTGCATGTCTGCAAGCAATAGGCCTATGTTCCTGTCCTTGGCAGTTTAGTACACATGTGGCATCCTGGAAAATGTTCCTTAAAAAGGACAGTTCTTCTAGTAGGACACTCTTGTCCTGCTGGTGGAAAATCAGCTGTGCATACTACATGGCGAACACTGGTTTTGCAATCACCCCTATCAGCCGTGCAGATGGATGCAGGGCTAAAGCCCGCAGCAAATATGAGCCCCCGCATTCTGTACATGTGCCATCTGATTCCTGAAATAAGTATAAGTGTAGCAAGGATCAGGTTCTACTTCAGTTCTGTATCTACTGAAGTAAAAAAGTAAAGCATCGGTGGAATCAGGATCTAGCTTTGGAAATGTCAGCTGTAACAAACTTTGCATACCTCCCCTTAAGACAGGATGAAGAGTCTTGCTTGGAATGGATAGCATGGCCTTTCACGGGTATATACAAGCTTGGCTGTGTAGTGATCAGCAGTTCCTGACTGACACATTTGGGGCTGACAGCCTACTATATAAGCAAAGCTTCAAGGGACGGAGAGCTGGCGGAGACCTGATATTTGTCTCTGTACACTTTGTCATCTCAACCCTGACTACCCTGTAGCTCCTGACCAACAATAACCATGGATGATATTTACAAGGCAGCAGTAAGTAAGATTTTTGTACATGATGGTATAAATCTGAGGCTGGGACTTACCTCTGAGTAAACATGCAGCGTAGGATTGTGCTGCACATGCCTAAACAAGGTGCAATGGATATAAATATTCCACCTGGATGCTACAAATGTTAGTTATGATGTTAACATAGCTTTTATTATGAATGGTAAATGTAAAACATTTGGTTTAAGTTTTTCATTTGGTGCAGAGATTTGTCATACTGCTTATGTTCCTCTTCCAAGCCATTTCTTGTACAAATCTATTGCAAGATTACTTTAATGAAGTCCTTCCAGGTTGTGTTCTTATGAAAGTCTAAGCTTGCATTGTAGCCCAATCCTGTGCAGAGATAGATGTGCTTAAGCCTATTATTTTGATAGGCTTAGATATGCCTAATTCTGCATTATTTATTTATTTAATATATTTATGCATAGGACTGGACTGTTAGATATACATTGAAATCTACTTTCCGTTGTTAGTATTGTACCCAATATATTATTATTATTATTGCCCATGCAACCATTCCTTTCTTATATATTAAAATACTCATTTTCAGAAGTTCCCCTCACAAGCTGAAGAATTTGTTCTGAAATCAAGCTGCTATTTTCCCTTCTCCCACCCCTAATTGCCAACAATAGGACTTACCTGAGAAACAGTACTTTTCTATTTTTTGTATCTATGGGTTTTCAACCATTTTTCTGTAAAATGAGTTATTAAGCAATATGCTATGTTTAATGAGGAAAAGGACACCAAATCCCAATCACCTAAACTTCAGGAATGTAGCTCAGAAAATAAGTCAAGAGTAATTGGAGAAACTAATGATAATAATAGAAATACCCTCCCTAATTCCATTTTAACTGCAGGAAGAATAACAATTCTTGCTATATTTGTAGACTAATCGGGTGTATGTTCTTCTGTGGTTAAGACTGTTATTAAGAAACCCTAATAAGGCAGATGGGAGAAGGATTCCTGCCTTGAGCATATCCTGGTGAATGCTAAGCTCCCCAAAGTAGGTTTAAACAGCTGCTCGATGCTGTAAATAATCCACCAAGGAAAACAATGTTTGGGTTGTGGACACATTTTTGTCTAAAATGTAGAAGATTCCTTTTAAATAAAGGAATATCCAAAATAGCACCTTATAGCTCTATGGTATCTTGATTCTACATGCTCTTTGTTTTGCATACTGTGAAAAAAGGGGCAAAGTCCACAAACCACTGAAACCCAGCTCTTTGTTACTGGATTGCAGAGTCCATATTTTGAGGACATCATAACATTACTGAGAATAGACTCATAAATAGGGGTTGGACTCGATAGCCTTGTAGGCTCCTTCCAACTCTATGATCTATGAAATACATTGAAGAACATTTTGTTGCCATTAGCAATGTTTACCATACTTTTAGTACAGTAAAGTGCTTTTCTATCCCTTAGCTGTTTATTTTGTACCTTCATCTTTACAGTAGCTGTGGGGGAAGTTACTGGTATTCCTGTGTTATAGGATGAGAATTAAGGCTATCCAATGAGTTCTTTATCAGGGATGTCAGAAGCAAAATTCTTGCATTGCCCACTTTGGGCTCTTGGAGGACAACAAGACAATGCTTTATGCCAGAGATTCATAGATCATAGAGTTGGAAGGGACCTAGCTACAAGGCCATCGAGTCCAACCCCCTGCTCAATGCAGGAAACTAGAGGAGGGGTCTCCCATCCAAGTAATAGCCAGGCCTGACCCTGCTTAGCTTTCCATGCTCAGACAAGCTGAGCCAGCATGAGCCACAGGCCATCTTCATAAGGAACCTCTTTCAGCCTGAGGGCCAAATTCAGTTTTGGAGAAGCTCTCAGGGGCTGCATTCTACTGGTGGGCAGGGCCAAAGGCAAAAGGAGTTTAGCCGGAGGCAAAAGGGGTGGGACCAAAAATACCAGATTATTTTAGTTTAAAGCTCTTACTGCTTGTATCTAAGTCTTAGGGAGAGGCATTTCAACCTTTAAGAGTGGGGGGAAAACTGCACAAAAGCTGGGTAGCCACCAAATGATCGGGGCGTCTGGGGAAAGGGGTGTGGCCAATGGGGAATCTCAGAGGGCCAAATTGGTCCCCCCAACAGGGTTGGATTTGGTCCCCCCAACAGGGTTGGATTTGGTCCCCCCAACAGGGTTGGATTTGGTCCCCAGGCTTGAGGTTGTCCACCTCTGCTTTTTACTTTTATGGGTTCTTAGCCTAGAGCAACCTTCCCCAACCTGGTGTCCCCCTGATGTTTTGGACTTCAACTCCCATCAGCCCCAGCCAGCAATTGGTCAGGAATGCTGGGAGTTGTCATTCAAAACATCTGGAGGGCTCTGGGTTGGCGAAGGTTGGCCTAGAGTGAAGCCTTATACATATTCTTTTATTTTATAATTTTTATTTATTTATTTATTTATTTATTATGTTTATACCCCACGCTTTTTCCTACAAGGAACCCAAGGCGGCTTACATAAACTCCTCCTCCTCTCCATTTTATCCTCACAACAGCCCTGTGAGGTAGGCGAGGCTGAGAGTCAGTGACTGGCCCAAAGTCACCCAGTTGAGCTTCATGGCCCAGCGGGGACTAGAACCCGGATCTCCCAAGCCCCAGCCCAACACTCTCACCACTACACCACATTCTTTTTCTTTGGAGCTCAGGGCAGTTATTTCCTTTTATCTTCATGACAATCCTGCAGGTTAGGCTAGGCTGAGAGGTGTGACTTGCAAAGGCCACCCGGTGAGGTTCATGGCAGAGTGCGGATCTGAATATAGGTCTCTCTTGTTCAAGTATAATACCCTCATCATGACCCCACATAAAAAGGCACTAACTGATAACCAGACTAGCTGCAGATGAAAGAAGAATGTAATGGTTATTACATTATTCATTCATTTACTGCAAAGTCAATGCCATATTTAAATGTGTACTGAATGATACAGCCAATCATTTTTAAATGCTCATGTGGACCAGAGGAATCCAGGGAACGTATCACCTTGCCCACTCACATCTCTTACGCAGAGCTAAGTTTGGAATGGTTTCCAGAAGCTGGTGAACTGCACAAAGAACATTGCCTGGGACATGTGTCTGGATAAAAGTCTCCAGCGATAAATACCAGTGTCAATCACCTTCTGTGAACAATCAGAAGTGTTATCTTTCTTACCAGCACCTCAGTCACTAGGGCATAAAAATAGCCTGCATGCCAAAATAGTCAAGTTATGTGGGACACACAGAATGACAAGAGGCATTTGTTTGCTGTCTCCAGCTATCCTGGGCTGTTGAGGATATGAGGGGCTGGGTGTTGTTGGGGTTTTTTTTGCCATTACAATGAAAAAGCAGCTCGTCTCAGCTGCTCCACTTCCATCACAGCGGCTTAGATAAATGGGATCAGCTTTCACTATGAAATTTTGAACAGAAGTCTTGCTGCTATTGTTATCTGTTTCTAATATAGACAGCCCTCCTCCTACTCCTCCTCTGTCATTCATTTTCTGGAGCCTTCCAGCTCTTTTTAAATAGAACACCAGCTTAGTAAGATTGATTGTTTTTATAGGTCAGTACTTTTATACGGCAGCTCTGGCTCCACAACAAACTATAGCCGCAAAAGGGTTTACAAATTTTATTTATGAGTATCGGTTTATTCCAAAGAGATTATCAGAAGAGAAACATAATGGTAGAGTACTGCTGATCAGGAATAAAGAACAGTGGGGTCATAAAGCCCTTTAGTAACACAAAAGAGGCATAGGAAAATGGCCGATGCTATCTCTAACATTTATTTACAGCCAACAATGTGCAAGGGGCTGCACAGAACAGAGAATCGTTCCCCAAAGACTGGAAAGATTCAGAATGACAATCCGTATTGGGTCAGGTGGCAGTGGATCAGCACATATTTAAGCTGAGGCTAGGGTTGTTTGAGAAAAGCTTTGCTAACGATGTGAGTCTTGATCTTGAGGAGGGACTTAAAGAAGGAAAAAGAAGTGCTCTGATAAACAGGGAAGGAAGCACAGAGAACAGTAATGGAAAAATCATGGGAATGGGAGAAGGCTCCAGCAGTCACTGGACAATCAGTCATGATATGTAAGGAACAGAGCACAGAAATAAGAAAGTCCTGCTGAACCAGGCAGGTATCCATCTGGTTTGGCATCTTGTTTCCCACAGCGGCAAACCAGATGCCTTTGGGACGTCCACAAGCAAGGCATGAGGGCAAGAACTCTCCTCCACCATTCTTCTCAGCATCTTGTATTCAGTGACATACTGCCTTTAAATCTGGGAACTTCCCTATAGCCAGTTTGACTAACACCATTGCAGGGGCTGGCCCTACCATTAGGCAGAATGAGGCAGCTTCCTCAGGCAACAGATACTGGTGTGTGTACGTGTGTAAGCAGTGGCAGCTCCCCACCCCCACCATTCTTCCTGTGCACACCCGCCATTCCCCTCAGAGGACAGCTCGGCATGCTAAGTGGCCTGTCCTGGACCCCTTACGCTACCTTGCTACCCGTGGGTGTAGTGGAGGATGCTGTCCCATGGCCAGTGTTGAAGAAAGGTTCAACTGTGAGTCCAGTCAAAGTCTGGAGGGTGCCATCTTTTCCTTTGCCTCAGGCAGCAAAGTATCTTGCACCAGCCCTGAGACACTGATAGCTTCCTCCTCCATGAATGTGTCTTAATCCCCTTTTAAAGGCATCTGGGCTAGTGGCCAATGGCCATCACCCATGTTTTGTGGCAACAAATTCCATAAATAATTTTGTGTTGCGTGGAGATGTCCTTTGCTTTGTCCTGAATCTCCTGCTAACCATTTCATTGGATGACCCAGAGTTCTAGTATTAGGAGAAAGGGAAAGAGCAAAAATGAGTGCAGGAGATGAAGGAGGAGAAGTAGTTGGGGAAGAAAGGTGGAGAGCTTTAAAACAGGGTGGTGGGCAACTTGTGGCCCTCCAGATGTTTTGGCCTATAACTCCCATCAACTCTCATAGTCTCCAACTGCCCAGAAAATGCTGGGACTATCACAAAAAACCTTAAGCCGTCCCGGCTTCTCACTTTGTCATGCAGAGTCCCAAATTTAAACTTTTAAAACTTTCCTTAAAGGGGCCATGCCACGGGCAAAATTGCAGCTAAGCTAAAACTGCAAGCTTAGCTGCAATTTTGCACATGGCATGGCTCCTTTAAGTGTAGCTCTTTTTAGGCTCAAACAGCTCCATGGAGAGACAGGAGCTGTGAGTTTACAGTGTCAGAAGGAAATGCAAGAAACTTCCCCTTCTCTCTGAAGCTCCATGTTTGGGGGTGGGTGGGTGGGTAAGCTTCACCTGTTGAATTTGTGCCAATCCTGACCATTTTAAAACAAAAAGAGATTGCCCTGCAAGCACTGACCACCACCCCATGTAAAACACCAGATATCAACAATTAAGGGTTTAAATTAAGGGTTTAAGTAAGGTAAAAAAATTTTTTACAAAAGCCACCGATAAAATAATATATAATAATGTAATAATTATGATATATAAGATTTTGTGTGTATCCTCCAATATCTTTTGTTCTTGACCATGCCCTTTGGTTGCCTGGCTGTACCCTTGGCCACGCCCTCATGTTGCCTGGCCACACCCTCTTGATCACACCTTCATGTTGCTTAACCATACCACTTACAAATTCACATGTGTGTCCCTATTTTCATCTGTGAAATGTTGGAGGGTATGAACTCTTACCATTGGCTATGCTGGCTAGGGCTGATGGAAGCTGTAGGCCAAAACATCTGGAGGGCCACAAGTTGCCCACCCTTGCTTTAAAAGGAAGGATTAGAAGTTTGAGGCAGAACTTCACAAGGAGCTAGTTTAAGGGCTTGGGAATGAAAATTTTTAGCAGATATTCTAAACTGTCTGCAGGAGAAAAGGACAGTACGGAAGAGATTGGTGTTAAATGACAATCAGGCAAGCACAAAGATAAGTAGGGATGGAGCAGAAGGGTATATCTTGGAGATACTGAAATGATGGAGATGGAACTTGGTAACTGCTTAGATGTGGGTGGAGAGTGGAGTCAAATATAATTTTAAGGCTGTGTCTTTCTGAGAGTATAGCACAGTGATGGCGAACCTATGGCACGGGTGCCACAGCTGGCACGCAGGGACCTCTCTGTGGGCACTCGAGCCATTGGTCACCAGATCGCGAAAAGACTGTCCCCTTCTGCAAAACACTAATGATTTTGTTTTCTCACAGTGTGGAACAGAATAATTTTATTATAGAATTCCTGTTACAGAATTCTTTTCTACATTGTAATCACATTTAAAAGATTTTGAAGAATGATGCACAGAGCATGGCTTGGACGTAAAGCCCTAACAGTTGACCTGAGTGCTGCATGTGTTGCTCTCAAACTAACGGAGTATGAGCCAAGGTTTGACAAATTATCAGCATGCATGCAATAGCAAAAATCACATTAATTGTACAAAAGCATGCCCAATGCAAACTTTTACCTATTGCAGTGTTTGCAGTCCAAGACAGAAAGTGTTTAAAATGTGTTAAGCACGTTTAGTTTTCTTGTTTATCTTGCTCATCTTAGTACAGGTTGACTTTTACTTTTACTAATCCGACACCTGTAGAAGCAGGGAAAGGACCCGGGGTAAAGCTTGCCCCATACAATTTCAGTCTGGCATATAATCATATTACAAGTTGAGAATCCCTTATCCAAAAATACATGTGCCTAATTATTTAAAAAGTTTGTATAAATTCCCTTCAGGCTATGTGTACAATGTAGTACTATAATAATTTTTTGAGTTGATTTTTTTTTCAACAAAAAACTGTTTGTATCATTGAAAGCTGTTATTGTGTTTTACTTTTAAGACAAAAGATGTTAATTAGTTCGGACAACTGTATGAGTTGTTTTTCTAAAACTAAAACCTCGGTATTCAGGTTTAATTGCAGTGTTGGCACTTTGAAATAAATAAGTTGGTTTTGTGTTGCAGTTTGGGCACTCGGGCTCAAAAAGGTTCGCCATCACCGGTATAGCAGAATCTCTAAAAGTGGTACAGACATACGGGAGGAGTGATATTTTGATGGAAAGATTTCAGGCTCCGTCTTTCCCATGAAAATGATGGTTATTTCTATGGACTCCTGGATTTATTCCCCTCCAAACTTTTGGATGGTAGATTCAATAAAATCCCAATGGAAAACAGGTGTTGCCCCTGCAATAATGAGGAGGTGGAAACTGTTGCACATGTCCTTTTTAACTGCAGCTTTTATCGAGGGGCTAGAGAAAACATAATACATCCAATCACCCAGACTTTCCCTGGACGATCCTCAGAGTTTCTTTTGTCCACTCTGCTTGACGGCTCAAATAGCTCAATTACCAAGAAAGTTGCAAAATTTTTGAATATTGCTATTGTGACTAGACCTTCTATGCTTGTCTGATTCTGTTTTTATTTTCTAAGTTTTTATTTGAGTGTATAATTAAGAGCTGGTGTATCTTGTTTGTATTGCTTTACGTATTGGTGTGGTCAGTAGACCGTAAATAAAATTTTCTGCTGGATTTATTTAGTTATTTAATTAATTTATTTAAAATAACTTATATCACACTCTTCCTCCTTAAGAAGATCAAAACAGTGTACACTATAGACAATAAAACAAAATAAACAGACAACAACAAAACTCACAAAATATCTAGGAGGGCTCAAAAGCCTGATTAAAGGAACTGTTTTAACTGCCCTCCTAAATGCAAGCTGTGAAGGAGCCATATGGATCTCCTGGGGGAAGGAGTTACAGAGGCAAGGGGCTGTCACAGAAAAGGCCTTCATGTGGGTTGTTACCTTATGAGTACCTGAAGGGAATGTGAGAAGGGCCTCTGTGGATCTTTGGTCTTGGGCAGAATTATATGGTGGAAAGCAGTCCTTCAGGTATTCTGGCCCCAAGCGATTCAAGGCTCTGTAGGTCTGAAAGAGAGCATTATTTGTAATAGAAAGATGGTGTCGGGGCTAGCTCTCCTAGCCCCTCAAGTTCTGACTCCCTAAATCCCAAACAGCACTGGTCAGATTCCGTGGGAATGGATTCTGAAACAGAGGGGGAGGGAGAAGAGGAGGTAGGAACGGAACCACTCTCTGTAGATAACACAGACCCAGCTGCGCTGTCAAGGTTGCAGCCAGAGGTGGGGGGAGTGGGGAAAGAATCTCTGGAAAAAGTACTCCCAATGGAAGGGGAGGCAGAGCTGGGGGGGGGGGGAGGAAGAGCTCCTGATGGGGGTGGGGGGAAGCCAGCCTATGTGCCAGATCCTTGTGAGCAGTGTTTACGTAGGCAAGAGCAACTGACATCTCTTCGCTGCTCTGCTCAGTTGGCTAACAAGACTTTTGACTTGCCCTAGTGGCAGAGTGGGTTCTCTGGTTTGAGGGTGCGAACGTGCAAAACGCCTCGGTGCAGAATCAACTGTTGGTCATTCCTGACCTCCCATTGACAGATACAGGGTCTTGAATGACTTTCTTTACTTTTGTGTAACACTGTTCTGCAACCACCTGAATTGCCCTGGTTTTGCTTAATAAAGCTTTACAAAGAAACCCGTGAGCTGTGCCTGACGTTCAGGCTGGAGAGAGGGAAGTAGAAGCGTGAGAGAGAGAGACACACACAACTGATGGGATGTAAACGTAGGTCAAAACCAGCAGTTTGAATTGCACTTGAAAATGAATAGGCACCTGGGACAAAAAGGCGGATAACATGAGCCCTACATCCCATCCCCATAAGAAACCTGGCTGAAGCATTCTGAACCAATTGAAGTGTCTGAACATCTTCAAAGAGAGCTCCATGTAGAACAGATTACAATAATCAAGATGAGAGGTGACAAAGGGCTTTTCTACATGAAGTTGTTAACCCACTGTATCTACTTTTGGTTTCGTCGCAGAATTGAGATCCGAGCACTACACAAAGAGCGTTTCCTTTCTGCTACATAACCTCTAGGTGGTACTATTGTATAGCAGAATAGTGCAAATGCACAAGAGGAAATTGCCCTTTCTTTTGCTTTCAGAAATAGTGCTGCATTTTCCTTGCTCTTTAAAAACAGAAGTGAAACTGGAGGGTTATGATGTTGTAAGGAATGGCAAGTGCACAATAAATGCCTCATGTAGAAAAGCTCAATAGCCAGACTGGAAGGTTCCGGAAAGAGATGCAGCTGGTGCCCAATCTTAATTGTGTAAAGATGCTCCGGGCCACAGCCAAGGCCTGAAAATCCAGGTTTAAGGCCGAGTCCAAGAGCACTTCCAAACTGTCAACTTCAGTTCCAGAGGGAGTGCTACCCCTTCCAGCACCAATTGAACATTGAAACTGAAACTCTTTCTACTGATCAGAAGAATCTCTGACTTGTCTGGATTTAATTTCAGTTTGTTAGCTCTCATCCAGTCTATTAATGAGCAATGGTCAGGAGTGTCAAACTTAATGGGGCGGGGGTGTCAATGCCCCCCAAGCCCTCCGTGGGCTAATCATCAGGGGCATGTCCACACCCTCTGACATCATACAGGCCCTGGCCGAAATACCAGTCAATGCTTTGATTCATAGATTCATAGAGTTGGAAGGGGCCTACAAGGCCATCGAGTCCATCCCCCTGCTCAATGCAGGAAACTAGAGGAGGGGTCTCCCATCCAAGTAATAACCAGGCCTGACCCTGCTTGGCATGTTTTTTCCCCAGCCAGGGAAAGCCCACGCACAGTGAAGCTGGGTCCCCAACAGAGGCATCATTGGGGAAGATGCAGGTTGGGTGAAGCACTTAGTGTGCCACTCCCACACCCAGTTGGAAGGGTGGGAGCAGCACGTTAACTGGAACCCCTGCAGTTATCTCCATTCAGTGATCAGACATAATGGGAGGGATTCCCTTTTACATGTGCGGCCTTCTGCCATTTAGCTAAGCAGTGTTCTCCAACCTTGGGTCCCCAGATGTTTTTGGCCTACAACTCCCAGCATGCCCCAGCCTGGGGCATGCTGGGAGTTGTAGGCCAAAAACATCTGGGGACCCAAGGTTGGAGAACACTTAGCTAGAGTGAGTAGTTATCTGATTGTCAAGACTCCAGTCCTCAGCTGGAGCTAGCTAGCTAGCCCTGTCCCATGGAGTCCATGTTGTTCCTCCGCCAGGAAGACAGAGCAAGTCCTTTGATTTGACTCAGCTATTGCTTCCTGGAGTGAGTCTTCTGTCAGACGTAGATAGAAAGCATCTGCCTATACTACCAGCTAGGGCATGTTTATGAGTTAGAGACAACTTTTTATTTCTTTCTTTCCGTGCAATGGTATGTTATCGGTGTTCTTGTTAATACATACATCTACTTTTTAAAGCTAAAGTATTTCAATGTGTTCTGATCTGGGTAGATTCTGTACCGTCATATCTCATCCCATGTTCTTGCCTTGGGCTTCTCAGTCAAGCTACTGAAAATATCTATTCAGTAGCTTGACTGAGAGGCCCAAGGCAACAACAAGAAAATATCCTTGAGGGCAGCCTTCCGAGGGAGGGAAGGCTGCAAACCTATACCTACCTACCTCGGAATAAATCCCACTGAACTCAGCAAGACTTACATCTGATTAGACATGCATAGGATTGCACTGTAAGAGTCCTAGTGCTCTGTTAATTGAGTAGATGGTGGCAGCTACTCATTTACAGGGATATTTCACTTCTGTACCACCCAACAGCCGAAGCTCTCTGGGCAGTTTACAAGAGCTCCCAAAACATAATACAATAAAAAAACAATAATAAAAAGGCTTCGTTTGAGGCTTAGTCTCAGTGGTAAAGCTGGGGCAACCCAAAATGCATTTAAATTTGCTTGCATAGTGACACCCCACCCCACCCCGCAGAATCAGGTTAATGAAGAGGTGTAACAACTCTCTTAAAGATAGCACTATTTGTAATAGGAAGACAGGATATGACTGAAATAAATAACATAGTAGACAATGGCTACAGTCCCAACGAAGAGGATGTGTATGCTAATTGATATCGGTGAGTCTAAGCATGTCCAATCTGTTGGATTGTGGCCAAATGACTTCAAAATAATAATTCAAAATCTACCGGGGCAATAGATTCTGAGAAACAATATATAGGTATTCCACACTAAACATCTCCATAAACAAAAGGGACAGCTTTAAGATACATCTAATATTGCCATGGCTCCACAGCAAGTCAGACATGGACCCTGAAGAGGAGGAGACCCTGGGCGCTTTCAGACAGATGCTGGGCTCTGAGTGCTACCCAATCAAAAAGTACTGTGTAGCTATTCTGTCTTTCCCTCCTTAACAGATTTTTCTGTGGCAAGGAAACGGACAGAAAAAGCGGTGGGGAAGTATGGGTTGTTGTGTGTTTTTTTAATAAATGGAAGATGGCTGTGATGCCCCTGCCCATGGGCAAAACGTTATATCTGTTAGTATGTGAGGGGAGGGGGAGTGTGAGAGGAGTGTGGAATGTTGGATGTCTGCTGATTGGGTGAGAGTGTGAGAAGGCGGGGTGAAGCCTGTTATATAAACAGTGGGCGGTGCTGTTCAAGGGGGAGTGTGTTGCAGAGAGTGGGTGGCAGTCTGAGTGGAGTCTAGGGAGAGAGGGGGAGTATTGGGTAGTGCTGTCTGAGACACACAGAGAGAGTTTACAAAGTTTAGAATCCTTTAACATTACAGTAATGCCTTGGATTGCAAGTAACTTGGTTTGAGAGCGTTTTGCAAGACAAGCAAATTTTTAAATATTTATTTATTTTTGACTTGATATACAAGCGACGTCTTGCAATACAAGTACTGTAGTACGGCTTAAATTAAAAATCTCTGCACAAATTTTTTTTTGGGGGGGATTTCGTTTTGATATAAGAGTGCTTTGGATTACAAGCATGTTTCCGGAACGAATTATGCTCTCAATCCAAGGCATGACTGTATCTATTTCCTTACCCTTGATTGTGAATAAATAAAATTGTTTCCTTTTTAAAAAATTTAAAAGGAGTGGTCTGAGTTGGTTACCCTGGAGGGGGTTGGTGGCAGCGGAGTAGATTAAGAGAGTGTGGAGCTGGGATTTTACCATAATAAAGCTGAGAGTTTGAATTGCAAGGTGGGGGTGAGGGGTGAGGCGTCACCAGGGCCGGATTAAGAGCATTATGGGCCTGGTGCTGAGGAGGGCGCGCGGCTGAAGAGGGTGCAGAAATGCTGCGCTCCTCTTCGCTGCCCCCGCCAGGCCTCCGCCTCCCCTCCCTCCCCTCCCTCCCGCCGCCGCCACTGCGCCCTCCCCTCCCGCTCACGCGCTGCGCCTCCCCCCGCCCTCCGTCCTGCTTCGCCTTGCCCTCCCGCCACGCCGCCTCACCATCACACACCCCACCCCCCCCCCCCTACCTTCTCCTCGTCGTTCGCTTCCGGAGCCCCGCCCGCGTTGTTTTGGTGGAGGAACCAGGGCGACAGGCTTAAACAGCCCTGTTGCCATGGTTTTCCCCGGCAAAAAACAGCGCGGGGGTCCCGTCGCGTCACTTCCTCCTCCTCCTTGCGCGCGGGCGGCAGCAGCAGCAGCCGCCGCCGCCAGGCGGGGGGGAAGGTAGGTTGGTGGTGGCGGAGGCGTCACAGGTGGTGCATATGCGTGGTATATATGCGGTGGGATACTGAATCCCAAGAAGGGGATTTGATCCTAAACCTGGGATAAATCTCTGAGGAGGAAAGATCCAGTTTTAAAACGCTATTGTGAGGGAAAAACATTCAGAGGCAGGTGCTGGCTGAGGCCAGAGGCCAAGTCTGCTGTTACAGTAACAAGTCTCTGTGTGAAGGAGTTTAAGTTAAAAAGGAAGCACTGATTGAGAAATGTAAACAACTGAAGTTACAACATGAGGGGGAAACGATGGAGGAATGAGAGTGATTTTAATTAGATACCAGGACATGAGGGAATATTTGAAAGAAATCCTAATCCAGGTGTGGCAGATCCCAGTTATTTAGAAGTCATGAGGGAACAAAACAGAATAAGAATCTTAGAAATGGAAGCTAAAGCAAAAGAGAGTGTTTTAGTGATGGAATTAGAGGCAGGCAGAAAAGATTAAATTTCAAGCTGAGGAGAAAGCGAGGGATCGGGAGCAAAAAGAAAAAGATAGGCAGTTGGAGGCAGAAAGATTGTTCTTAGAACAAGAGAAATTAAGATCTGAGGGAAAATGGAAGGCTGTCGAGAGTGAATCTTGAAAACTAGAAAGATTTCACCAAAAGACTTTAGCCCTTTCACCTCAGGAGATGATCCAGAACTATTCCTAAGCAATAGAGGGGGAGTATTGGGTAGTGCTGTCTGAGAGAGACAGAGAGCAAGAGTGTGAGTTTACAAAGTTTAGAATCCTTTAACATTATCTATTTCCCTACACTTGATTGTAAATAAATAAACTTGTTTCCTTTTTAAAAATTTATAAGGAGTAGTCTGAGTTGGTTACCCTGGAGGGGGTTGGTGGCAGCGGAGGAGATTAATAGAGTGTGGAGGTGGGATTTTACCATAATAAAGCTGAGAGTTCGAATCGCAAGGTGGGGGTGAGGCGTCACAATGACTATGTTGGGACCCCCGTAAAATTCCATGAATGATGCTGGGTGATGGCCCAACAAAACCCTTGTCTGGAAGCAGCCATTGGGTCTGGACTCTGAACCCTAAAACTACCCCAGGTACCAAGGAGGAGGAGGGCTGTGTAACCTGGCCAAACCAACCGCTCAGTCTGAGGAGGAACAAGCTGGAGGGAGGGAGGTAAATGGCACCTCTGGGTCTAATGGTCTGCCCCAGAGATCAGGTCACTCAGTCCCACGCGCCAGAGACATTAGAGGGCCCATCAAGAGGTCTCTGTGTGCCATACCAGTGCAAGGCTCTGAGCACAAGCATGGGCCCTTTAAAGAAACACTCCTAATCTGGGGGGAGGCAGAGCCTGACTGGGTCTCCTGGGCTTTTGATCCAGTATATAAGGAGGTCAGTCTGGCTCTGCTCTTCATTGGAGCTATCTGGGGTCCTGCAGCTCCTAGCTAGCCAAACCTGCTACCTGTTCTCAACTACCTGCTGCTCTAATTGCTGCTACTCTTTGGTTTCCGTACAACCAGGCCATATCTTTGCCTTGTCCCGTGGTTTCCTCCGTCAGGATGCAACAGCACAATAGAAACTGGTGCATATTGTAACTAACAGAGAACAGCTTCAATTCAAATGGTTGGCAGAGGAGGAGACATGTAGCCTAAGTCTACAGGCTTCTCCAATTTTGCAAGCAGTCAGCTGTTTTTTATAGCCACATCATCAGTATTTTTTTTCAAAAATTTAAAATCTCTAAACAATAATATGTAGATCTATTGCACAATTTAGGCACAAGTAGCCTGGGAAGATTCCCAAGCTAACAGGGTAGGCGGTTTGGGTTTTGTTTTGGGTTTTGTTTGCCTTTGTTTAATGTGTGTATCATCATTTCTGACATAATTTATTACAGTCTACCATTTTAAATTCAACTTTAGTGGGGGAGGGGATCGAGGATTACTAAGAATAGGTGGTATAAATCTCAAAAAGTAGGGGGACTTGGTCTTCCAAACATAAAATGGTACTATATAGCAAATCAACTTAAATATGTTATGGATATTATTGCTAAGAAGGATCTCATGTGGTGGGAAATAGAAGCATGTGAGTTGGGAAATAGGGTGGATACTTTTTTATTTGCAAAGCAAGGGTATAATATGATAAAAATATTAGAAAACCCCTATTTAAAAAATATGTTAGAAAATTGGAATAGAAACAAGAAAATATTTATACCAGGTATATCACTGCTTACTCCAGTGGTGGTAATGGAGGACTTTCCAGAGAACGCTAGACATTTGGAACGAATTTATAGAGGGAAAAAGGTAATTAGATTAATGGACTGGCTGGAAAAAATGGAGACAAGGCAACAAATAATTGAAAGGGTTGGACCAGGAAGAATTTCGTGGTTGAACTAATTTAATCCAATTAGTTCAATGGGGAAAGAAATGGAAGAGGAGACAGGAGCATGAAAGAGAGTTCACTGCATTTGAGCAGTTGGTTATGTCTAGAGAACTTATAGAAGGGAATGTATCAGCTAGAGGTATTACAAAGATGATATATAAAATGATTCAGAAATCAGAAGAGCAAGCGGAAAATCTTAAGATAGTTTGGGATACAGAGTTTGAAGAGGAAATAGCAAAAGAAGAGTGGAATAAGATATGGGATTTTTGATTTATTTATTTTATTATATTTATACCCCACCTTTTTTCCTGCAAGGAACCCAAGGCGGCTTACATAATCCTCCTCCTCCTCTCCATTTTATCCTCACAACAACCCTGTGAGGTAGGTTAGGCTGAGAGTTAGTGACTGGCCCAAAGTCACCCAGTGAGTTTCATGGCCGAGCGGGGACTAGAACCCATATCTCCCGAGTCCCAGTCCAACACTCTAACCACTACGCCACTCTGGCGTAGGCGAATATTGAAAAATATGTCAATAAGGATAAGTTAATTTGGACATGGTACCTGACTCCGGTGAGAATAAACAAAATAGATAATAAATGTTCTCCAATGTGTTGGAGAGGTGGTCAGGAGCTGGGTATGTATGCTCATATGTGGTGGAGTTGTAAAAATGTATTGGATTTTTGGAAAATGATTTTTGAAGAAATATCAGAAATTGTTGGTATTGATTTAGAAGTTTGTCCTAAATTAGCATTGTTATCAATAACCAAAAAGGTGGCTGGTCCTCAAAATGTTAAAGAATTAATTGTAAATTTGTTAACGGCGGGTAGATTAATGATAGCAAGAAAATGGAAAGTTCAGCAAGTTTTCTCTATCACTGACTGGTATAAAGAAGTGTGGGATATGGCTTTAAATGATATGTTAACTTGTAATATCAAATGTAAAAGGGGACAATTAAAGAAAAACAATTTTAAGGATATCTGGGGTTTATTTTTGGATTTTGTGTTAAATAAGGGAAAAGGGAGTATGCCGTGTCAAGATATGTTGTATTTTTGGAATAATTAATAACAATAGATTATAGAGATAGAATGTATTCTTTGGTCCCGTGGTGATGGGAGCACTATATAAGTTGTATATTTGTTATTTAGTTGTTTTATATATTGTTTGAAAAATTTTAAATAATTTTTTTAAAAAAATAAATAAATTCAACTTTAGCTTTATTTCCCCCCCTAAAAGTAGGCATAGGGCAAAGTAGACCTTAAGTTGGAAAACAGCTGCCTACAGTCACTTGTTACACGGTGACTTTAACATGAGCTGCCTTGGTCAGTGACTTTGGCATGTTGAACTGGTCTTATGAACTGATGGAGACCATTTACGGTAGCTTCCCCGCTCCATTAAAGTAAGCTGAACCAAGATATGGTGAGCTGAGAATTGAATGTGTTTTGGAAACATTCAAAAGACTGGTGCAAAATCACAAAAGCTACAACAAAAGCCAGCAAGTTTTGAGTTCAGCACATAGCAAATACATTGTATGAATCAGCATTTAGTATCATTAAAGGAGCAGTTGGCGAAATTGCAGGAGAAAAAGCAACCAGATGAGTTGTACCAGCTTTCCCTAACCTGGTGCGCTCTAGATGTTTTGGACAACAACTTTCAGCATTCCTGACCGTTGGCCATGCTGCCTGGGACTGATGGGAGTTGAAGTCCAAAACATCTGACCTGGCTTATCACTGTGGGACTGTACTTGACTGAACTACCAGGAAGTTTAAATATACAAATAATTATATGTATACTGTATGATTATTAATGAATTGGGTTTTTATTTTATTAACAGGTTGAGCAGTTGACAGAAGAACAAAAAAATGGTAAGTATATGCCATTTAATTTCCCAATTATTTTACAAAGGGACAGTTTGCCCCATTGTCACCCTGTAATTGGAATGAAAATACAGAGTCACCAATTGAGAGCCACCAGCAAGGAAAGTTAATCAATACTCAAAATATTTCTTTATAAAATAAATTCAGTATGGCATACAAAAACAGTTTATGATATATATAACACAGAATAAGAACAGTTCAAATTACTAAAGTCAATTTCATACAATCAAACCAAGGGCAGGATAAAGCTAATCAGCATAAAAACAGGGAGACAGAACTGTAACCCATGCTAAAATGCTGGCGAGGTAACAAGGTTTTGGCAGCTCACTTGAAACTTAATGGTGGGGGGGGGGGGGCAACTGAACCTCTCTCTAAGCTTTTCTACACCAGGCATTTATTGTGCACTCATGATTCCTTACTCATGGTTGCTTACGAGTTCTTTAGATGATGATGTGATCCTCCAGTTTTGCTTCTGTTTTTTCAGAGCACTTTCCCGGGTTATTTTAGAATGGTGAAAACAGGCTTTTCTTTTTTTTTTCTTCTGAAAGTGCTGCTTCTACTGGTGTATTTGCACTATTCCTTTATAGCACAGCTCCACCTAGAGATTATGTAGCGGAAAAGCAGGAAAGGTTTAGCTCTTTGTGTAGAGAGAAAGGTCTGCTCATGGAAGGTCCCTCTGCCTGATTTTGGGGCAACTCCCTGCCCGCATGCCACAGCTCATTCCATTCAGCAGGGTCTTCTGACTCTCTGGGTAGCATTTTTCAGGGGGCTGGAGGGGCTGCTGTGAGAAAGGAGGTGGGGAATCCCACTTCCACCAGCACTGTTGCTCATGTTTAAATCTGGATCTAACCCTTGGTATTTTTTAATGGGTCACTGTGGCGGAGTGACAGGCAGAAGCCCAGGGAGGGGCCAACCTGAACATTCCAGAGGCTCTGATTGGTTGAAGCCGAGAGCATAGGAGTTGACAGTTAAGGGAGTTGGTTGTCAGTTGGGGAAGAGAGTGGGTTGGAGTGAGAGAGGGAGTGGAAGGTTAGTAGAGTAGGCAGGGAAAGGTGGTACTGAAGAGAAGAGTTCAGACAGGAAATCTAGTACTAAGTTGTGAGAAAGCAAACGTGAAGGTGTTAGTGTAGAACAATTCACAGGAGTCTCCACTTAGGGAGTGAAGGACCTTCTGTCTGAGGAAGAAGGAGAAACTCTGGACTAGTGTGAGGGACAGTTAAGTTCCCTAGTCTGATACTGTAACTTTCAAGTAACCAAGCCAAATTGATACAAAGAGCACTGTATAACATCTGCCTGCCTTTAACCTGAATCTAAGCAAAGAACAAGTTTGAATGTAACTGTTGAAAATTCCAAGTTATCTGTTCCTGAGTTGAATATCAGTTTAGAGACTTTGTTAGAACAATAAATCAACCTTTTTATTCAAAGTTCTAATTCTCCAGAGTCTGACTGGTGACAGGAAAGTAAGAAGTGAATTAACGGAGGGGCACCCTGCTTCAAGTAATCAAATAAAACAAACTGCTCTTAATAAAAACAAACGTGGGTCTAGTCCCCGCTCGGCCATGAAACTCACTGGGTGACTTTGGGCCAGTCACTGACTCTCAGCCTAACCTACCTCACAGGGTTGTTGTGAGGATAAAATGGAGAGGAGGAGGAGGATTATGTAAGCCGCCTTGGGTTCCTTGCAGGAAAAAAGGCGGGGTATAAATATAATAAATAAAATAAATAAATAAATAAATAAAGTCTGAAGTGACCAATACAAGGTGGCACTTGGTGGGAGCGAAGTACACATCGAGGGTGTGGGCTTTGGAGCGAGGGGTCCCATCCGCTGAGTCACCTTGAACAGTAGGTCTCCACTCCAAACAGGGGAGTATAGCAGTCCAGGCAGAGGAGAAAGGAGCAGTCTTGAGGGCCGGCGTCCCATTGCTCAACCTCATCAAGTAGACTTCCAATAGTTTTTTCTTTCTTTTCCTTCAGGGCTGAGTTAGGGAACTTCGCTTGCTTCAAAATTGTTTGCAAAAAAATCTCTAGAGGAGCTCCCTGTACACACACACAACTATTGAGCTATGCCCCCCCTTCATTGTATTTTATGTATTTTTTTTTTTTAAAATTAAAAACAACACATTGAGTACCATCCAGAAGCATTAAAATAATTGAATGTGTCACTGCCGCCTTCAGTTGGATGTGGATTGCATCCAAATTTTGAGAAAATTTTGCAGTCTCTCTCTAATGAAGTTCATCCAACTGTTTTAAGTACCAAATGACTACTAAGGTGGCTACAGATATAAAGCAAACTATAGCTTTATAGTTTGCTTTATATCAGATTTGGTATTTATCAGATTTCCTCCATCACAGCTTTGCGGAGCTGAGATATGAAGAAAGCACAGAAAATCCTGGGTTATTAGCTACTGCTGTACCTGATCCTTTCAATCATCTGTAAAATTGTGGGAGCTGGGTATTCACTTAATGCCCTTGTGAGAAACTCATTTATTCATCTAGCCTTTTGACCTTAGTTGGTCACATTTATACTAGAGAGACAACCAATTTGATACCATTGGAAGAAAGGAGTAGAAAGTTGCTGTGCATTTTCTGTCAATCATAGCAGCCTTATATAGATATAGATTCCAGCCTTCCCCAACCTGGTGCCCTCCAGATATGTTGGAATGATATATCTCGATTGCCATGCTGTTGGTGATGGGAATTGTAGTCTCAGGCACCAGGTTGGGGAAGGCTGGATGAGGCTTTGACTGTTCAATTCACCACCATAATGACTGGTTTCATTTCTTTCTCCAGAATTCAAGGCTGCTTTTGATATCTTTGTCCTGGGTGCAGAGGATGGATGTATCAGCACAAAGGAGCTGGGGAAGGTGATGAGAATGCTGGGGCAGAATCCTACTCCTGAGGAGCTACAGGAGATGATTGATGAAGTAGATGAAGATGGTGAGCTATTTATTTCTTCTGGCTGGTTATAAGCATCTGGGAAGGATGGGTTTAATATAGCCCCCAAAGGTTCATGACCCCTGATGTGGGCAACCAGACATATTAGTGGGACCAGAAGGTCCGAACATATAACACCAGTTCTGGCCTGCTTGCACTGCATACAAGCCTGTATGCTTCCGAGCCCAATTCAAGGTGCTGGTCTTAACCTTTAAAGCCCTACATGGCTTGGGACCACAATACTTGATGGAACGCCTCTCCCAACCACAATCTACCCGGACACTATGCTCAACATCTGGGACCTTCCTCCGATTGCCACCTCCGAGGGAGGCTGGGAGGGTGGCAACAAGGGGGAGGGCCTTCTCTGTGGTAGCCCCCGAACTCTGGAACAAGCTCCCCCCTGAGGCCCATCTGGCGCCAACTTTACTATCCTTTTGGCGCCAGGTTAAGACTGCCCTCTATGTTGAGGCTTTTAACAACTCTAAATAGTGCATGGCGGGGTGGTCACTTTTAATGTTTTTTCAATGGCCACGTTGCATTAACTTGTTTTGGCTATTTGTGTCATTTTAAATTTGGTTTTAAATTTTTTAATAATGTTTTTAATTGTGTATATTTTGTATTGTATTGTGTGTTTTTTATTGATTGTTGTAAACCACCCAGAGAGCTTCAGCTGTTGGGTGGTATATAAATAAAATTATTATTGTTGTTGTTGTTGATAACAATTTACATAATTGTCCATATTTGAAGTAAAAAATAACCTTTATCAGCTGCTCCAGTATCTTAAAGTGTTGTAATTGGCTAATATTTGACCAAGTTTTGAAATCTAAAACAATATTTATGGGGACTTTTTCAACCTGAGAGAGAAATTACCTTAGTTGTTTTCTTTTCCCATTGACAGGCAGTGGCACTGTAGATTTTGATGAGTTCTTGGTTATGATGGTCAGGTGTATGAAAGATGACAGCAAAGGAAAATCAGAAGATGAACTTTCAGATCTCTTCAGGATGTTTGACAAGTAAGTGCCATGGTTAGCCTTTGTCATGAACCCAGGGAGTTGAGCCAGTATGCTTCTCACACCCATACCTTGCGCTGGGATGACTAGTAGTAGTACACAAGAACAAGAAAAACCCAACTAATTTCCACACTCTGTCTTCACTGTGATAGCTGATAGATGCATATACTTGATGTATATTTAGATCCAGGTCAGAAAAGATACCCGTTTAACGCAAACATGAGCTAAAGCAATGTGGTCTATATGCCCTTTGGTTATTAAATACTAGTGAATGGACCCAGCTTTGCATGGGTGGGAATAGCGCTTAGTTTGGTACCACGAAACCTTCAAGCAAAACAAACGTACACAGCTGTCAAAGTGGGACACATTGCGCCCATCCCATCTGAGTGAAGCCATTCCCGTTGGCACCCCTAGGCACGACCCCTGCCATGGTGCATCCTTACAGCCCCTTGAGAGAGGGGTCTGTCCACTCCATTCCCCGAAGGGGTTGGTCTTCCCACAGCATGGAGTAGGGGGCAGGCATACCACTTTGTCCCTTGGCCTACTAATCTCTTATAGATTTCATAGATCATAGAGTTGGAAGGAGCCTACAAAGCTATCGAGTCCAACCCCCTGCTCAATGCAGGAAACTAGAGGAGGAGTCTCCCATCCAAGTAATAACCAGGCCTGACCCTGCTTAGCTTTCCACACTCAGACAAGCTGAGCCAGCGTAAGCCACCTGGCTTCAAACTGAACAGACTGCAAAGCTATGTGCTGGTTAGGAAAGTCTGCCCTTAGTAGCTGAGGATGTTACTGCAGGCTTCAACCACATTAATACATTTAAATTAACACAAATTAATTAATGTGTTTTAAAAGCAAAATATGCATGCCCCTGGGGGGCCCTTAGTATGCATGCCAGGTTTCAGGTGTCTAGGTTTCATGGTCTTGGTTCTATGGCACTGATGGATGGACAGACAGAGACATACATCCTTTTTTATTATTATAGATAAGGCTTTCTGTCCTCACCATTCCACTCCTAAAGAATATTCTCTAGTGGTTCATTCATACATTACTATAGCAGCATGAGCTCCAATTCCCTGTGACTTCTTTCAAAGCTGCTCCAGTAAAGCATGGATGAAGGAAGGAACCATGCTGGTGGAGCTAATGCTGTGGGCCCTTCCCACACCAAGCCATGTGGGATGGAACCGTGTCATTGGCCCTGGCTCATGTGGGTCTTTCATTCATACATAAACAGAATGATATAGAAAGAAGTAGCATATTAATAGGCCTGACGTAAGGTAAGATCAAGTAAGCTGAGGCTTAAGCAGAACTCAGAAACTTAAGAACAAGAGGACATCAATTTGGTCATATAAGAAACTACATTTCTTATTAATACACTGTCCAGATTTATATGTTACAGCAGCCTTCCCCAACTTGGTGCCTTCCTGATGTGTTGGATTGCAACTCCCACCATTCCCAGACAGGCTGGGAATGATGGGAGTTGCCATCCAGTCAACTGGAGGGCACCAGGCTGGGGAAGGCTATGTTAGGCTAGAAAAGAGAGGGCAAAATACTTAGTTACAAAGCATCTATTTTACCTAATGCATACCTTCTAGTGAGAAATGTTTCTTCTCTGTTTTCATCAAATCTAAGTGAGTTACATTCGTGGAAACAGAGGTGTTTCTAAGTAGAACTAAGCACGCCCCCGGTAGCAAAGCAAATCCTCTTTTATAGGAAGTAAATTGTTTGATTCAGGGTCAGGTCAGAGTCCTATGTGAGGAGATGGCCACTTTTGAAGTAGCCAAGGCAAAAATGGCCTTCATCTATACGCAGATTAAATATAAGAGTATGGAAATCTGATTAGGGAAATCACCCCTGTTCTCTGGGAAATATTTGCATAGCTGTCAGGCAGGATAGAATAGCATGATCAAAGAGAATTGATAGCATGGATGTTGCTTAAATCTAAATTTTAGACCAGCTACCAGGATTCCATAATGTCCTGGTCTAACGCAAGTTGAATTATGGAAACATAATAATATGGCTAATGAAATATGGAACAAACTGATTTCTATATCTAGTAAAATTATACTTCTATATCTCCGTTAGAATTATTAATGCAAGACAGAAAATTTTGAATTATGTTTATATATTACAGTGACTAACAAAACAGGATGTCTTGAGTTGAAGCAAAAAGTTTCAGCTTCTGTCTTCTTCAGCTGCCCTGTCATGAATCAAAGGGTACTGTAGAGATTTAAGAGATCAATTTGCTGTTCTTCAGCCAAAAAGTAACTTATAAAAGGTTAAAAACAGATTTTTAAAAAAGAAAAAATACACTACACTAACATCACAATCCTATATGTGTCTACTCAGAAGTTATACCTATTCAGTTCAATGGGGCGTACTCCCAGGTAAGTGGCATTGAGCCCCTCCATTATGGAGGGAAGGAAATTATATGTACTGTATTTCAGACATATGCATATGTACAAAAATAAACTTCTATGTAAAAACTTACACTTCTGTGTAACTCTGCTAAAGGTAAGACCATTTATCTCACAGTATATAGCAGAACAAAACGACAACACCTATATCCACTTGGGAAGATGGGAATCATCCTGTCCTCCTGGCAAAGATTTATTAGGTAAACCATCACATTTAATAGGCACAAGGTTATACAAACCAGAATATTCATTCTAGCTATGTTGCTTTGAAGTACAGTCATGCTTTGGATTGAGAGCATAATTAGTTCCGGAAACGTGCTTGTAATCCAAAACACTCTTATATCAAAACGAAATCCCCCCAAAAAAAATTTGTACAGAGATTTTTAATTTAAGCCATACTACAGTACTTGTATTGCAAGACATTGCTTGTATATCAAGTAAAAAAAAATTAAATATTTAAACATTTGCTTGTCTTGCAAAACACTCTCAAACCAAGTCACTTGCAATCCAAGGTATTACTGTATTCCAATCTACAATAAGCTAGACCTAGGCCACAAGCTAGTGTCACCATGGGAAGGGTTTGGCATGTTTAGGTGGTAGCCTAAAGCCACTCAAGGCAGGAAGTGGCCTAAGCAGCAGAGATGTGATGATGTAGCAAATGACAGGTGAAACAGTCAATGGAAAATGCAGTTTATCAGATGCAATTAGTCTGTATATATTGGCCTTCAATTATAGACATTTAATTACTTGGATTTATTTATTTATTTATTTATTTATTTATGTATTATATTTATACCCCGCCTTTTTTCCTGCAAGGAACCCAAGGCAGCTTACATAATCCTCCTCCTCCTCCTGCATTTTATCCTCACAACAACCCTGTGAGATAGGTTAGGCTGAGAGTCAGTGACTTGCCCAAAGTCACCCACTGAGTTTCATGGCCGAGCGGGGACTTGAACCCAGATCTCCCGAGTCCCAGTCCAACACTCTCACCACTACGCCACACTGGCTCTTGTCATCCTGGGCTGCCCTGATGACTTAGAGCAGATTAGAACATTTAGGGCACAAGCCTATGGCCTCCCGACCTTGTCGGGGGAGGGGGCATAGGATAGATTGGAGTCCCTGCTCTGACCTTGGAAATGCCTTCCAAGGTTGCAGCAGGGCCTCCGCCTGCGGAGCACCCCCCCTTGCAGCCAGCAGGGTTCTTTCCACATCAGCTGGGCTCCGGAGACTGTGAAGACCATCTTTGAAGCCAGTGGGGGGGGGCATTCCCAGGGGCAGGGAGGGGAGGAGTGAGGCCGAGGAATCCAGGTGGTGCCTTAGCCTCTCCTCACAAGGAGGGGAAAACCAAAACCAGCCATCTAAATGTTTTGGAGGGTGAGGGGAGTGTGGAGGCAACCCCACTGCTGCGCTTCTCCTGCCTTCCATTGGATGCCCATAATCTTCCGAGTACTTAACCTTTATTTAGCACAAATATTTATTTATATTTATTTATACACAGATAGATAGAAAGCATTTCTGCTCTGGCTTTCACTATACACCTTCCAAAGTGGCTTGGAACAGCCACAATAAAAAATATAAACATAAAATGGAGGATAAAATGAAGAGGAGGATTATGTAAGCTGCTTTGGGTTCCTTGCAGGAAAAAAGGCGGGGTATAAATATAATAACTAAATAAACAAATAATGAAGCCATAAAAAACAATAAAAGCAGCAAAAAGCAGCAGCAAAACAGCAATGGCAGAATTAAAACATCAATTTTATTTATTTATTTATTATATTTATTATATTTATACCCCGCCTTTTTTCCTGCAAGGAACCCAAGGCAGCTTACATAATCCTCCTCCTCCTCTCCATTTTATCCTCACAACAACCCTGTGAGGTAGGTTAGGCTGAGAGTCAGTGACTGGCCCAAAGTCACCCAGTGAGTTTCATGGCCGAGCGGGGATTAGAACCCAGATCTCCTGACTCCCAGTCCAACACTCTTACCACTACACCACACTGGCTCTCAGTTCAGTTAAAAGTTCAGAAGAATAAAATTGTCTTCACTTGGCACCTAAAAACTAATAAAGTGCAGGTGCCATCTCAGTGTCCCTGGGGAGAACATCCTGCAATGGAGGTCCAATCACCAAGAAGACCCTATTCCCTAGTTCAGGGCTCTCCAACCTTGGGTCCCCAGATGTTGCTGGCCTACAGCTCCAAGCATACCCAGCCAGCATGGCTAATGGCAAGGGACTCTGGGAGCTGTAGTCCAGCAACATCAGGGGACCCAAGGTTGGAGAGCCCTGACCTAGTTGCTCCCTGTCTAGTCTCAGATGGTAGGAGGAAATTAAGACACTTTCAGTGAGGCCTAGACTTGGCAAGCCATCACGACTGTGAAGAAGCCTCCAAAAATAACACCTTTCTGTGAGCATGTATGGACAGTGTACAGGTGTTTACAGGTCAAGAGAGTGCATTTTAGCTGATCTTAGAGATCACAATAGAACATAAGGGGTGGACCACAGTGTTGTACAGTCTGTTAACAGTTGCTACTGAGTTCCGTCCAGTAGCTTCAAAATTGTGAAAGCATACATTAGGGGCCACTAGGTCTGAATCTGAAAGAAAGGTCAAACCCATCTCACCAGGTGGAGTTGTTGGAAAGGGAAACTGGTCACTGCTGTTCCTGGAACTTTTGAAGCTAATGATGGTGCACAAGAAAAGCAAAAGATACAATTACCATTTCAGTGGTAATGGGTGTCCATGTTCCTCCTCCCTGCACTTATACCATAAGACTTGCTGATCACTGTTATCGTCAGTGTTTCATGGATTTAGCTGCAATTATTCTTTTTTCCTCACTCATGGACCAGCTGTTAAGTAGGAACCAAAACTCTGGCTATGAATTTTATATTATGTTTTTAATGGCTCCACTAAATTATCACTCTGCTTGCAACTCCTTTCTTTCAAAAGCTCAGGGCTCACACAAAGCCCACATGAACATATATCTTGAAATAAAGAGATTAATGACGAGTAAGGTCTTCTTGATTATTTCCTTGATGTATCACAGGGAACACAGTGTTTGAATAGGCACTTAGCTGTATTGCAATCCTTGGTGAGAACTGCCTAAGAAATAATTGTGAGCAGAACTCTTACTTTTTTGAGCTCTTGTCTTCCATCCTTTCGCAGAAATGCAGATGGATACATAGACTTGGACGAACTAAAGCTCATGTTGCAGGCTACAGGAGAAACCATCACTGAAGATGACATTGAGGAACTGATGAAAGATGGAGACAAAAATAATGACGGCAAGATCGACTATGATGGTTAATATCTTTGTGTGTGCTATTTTGCATAAAAAGCAAGAACTATAAAAAGCAGCACAGGGTGGACATATATTTAAGATGGGTGTAAACTTTGAAACCCAGAGCTATGTCTTAAAGACCAAATAAAGAGGAAAGTCCTCAGGTGCATTGCAGCATGTACTAGTCTCTGGATCAAACACATCTTTGCACATTGTGCCTCCGCTTCTTTTTCAATTCCTGATGGTTCATGTTTAATCTATCAGTAATATAAACTTAGCTTTTGATAATCCAGAAAGAGGAACACAAAACAAAATGTCCATATTAGCAATGCCACAGCATAACACAGAATTAAGCATGCTTTGGTCCATTGAAATCAATGTGCCTAGAGTTGCTTAATTCTGTCGGATTCTAGCCATCGTTTCCTTAAAAATTTGGCTTGAGGAATTAGAATAGGGCAATTTTAGCTTAGGAAAAGTTTTAAGCAGTACAGGATAAAGGCATAATCCATACTTTATGCATGGCAATCAATACACATAGGCCTTGCACAAGCACAGCTCACCACTGGGAAAGGGAATCCCACATGTGGAGCAGCAAACACAGGATGGGGAAGGAAAGAAGTGGTAAGAGATTGGACCATCCTCTAAATCTCCAAATGTTATATTATGATACAGACATATTTGGCTTTCTTTCTTTAACAGAATTCCTGGAGTTTATGAAAGGTGTTGAATAAACCTGAGATTTCTGGAAGAGCAGCCTCATCTTTTGAACACCTCCAGTTTTGTCTTGTGCCATTTCATCAGTTCTAATTCCTTTAGTACCGGTACTTGCATGAAGCCATGCATTGAACATGGTGAACATCAGGAAAACATGAGCCATCTCTTCTTAAGTGCCCCAACTGGTCTGGTCACCCTATGGAAATTTATTGAGTCAGCTTATTGTAATCCTTTCATTGCTATTGGCTACAGCGATCTTGTGTTCCTTAATGTCTGAATGGCTTGTGCAGGTTACAATGAATAAGTAGGCTTGAATGACTATTGAAACACTTAAGAATTCACAAAAAGACTGATTTAACAGTGGATTATGCCATCTCTTCCTTCCTGTACCTCATCCACAGCCCGTGATATGTAAAAATACAGAGTGTACAAAAAATAAGATTTGTTTTTGAAATCCTAATAAAATTATTTGGAAACCAGAGTGGTTCTTGGTTGTTTTGCAGAAGCCATCCACCATTAAGAGCTGCCTTGCATCTTTTTCAGAAGTTCATTTCAAGCTTACGATGGTCTTATTGAGTATACCATGCATTCCCCAAACACTTTTTTGTAAAGATCTCAATTTTTAAGTTTTGCTAATAGAACTAGTAGATACATCCAGGCTACATTAGCTGAGATACCCAGTTCCACACCTAATAATTTCTGCACTCAATCTGGTTATAGGAGTTTATTTTTAAGTAAAACAATAGACACAAATTTAAGGCTTTTCTACACAAGGCATTTACTGTGTGCTCGTCATTCCCTACTCACGGTTGTTTACGGGTTCTTTGGATGACAGTGTGACCCTCCAGTTTCGCGTCTGTGTCTAACCGGCACTTTCAGTGTGTTTTTTTAGAGCAGGAAAAATGCAGCATTTGATTGTGAAAGCAAAAGAAAACACCCTTTTGACTTGTGTAATTGTGTTATTCTGCTATACAACTGCACCACCTAGAGCTTATGTAGGAAAGCAGGAAAAACTCCTCATGTAGTGTCAGATCTCAATTCTGTGATGAAACCAAAAGTACATATACAGTAGTGGATTAAAAGCTGACTAGCAGCCTCTTGTAGAAAAGCTCTTGGAAAACACAAATTTGGATGGGGAAAGAGCAGAGATGAGACGTAGGAATGTTGGAAGCTGCCTTATACTGAGTCAAACCATTGCTTCATCTAGCCCAGTACTGTCGACACTGACTGGCAGCAGCTCCCCAGGGTATATGAGAATATGAAGGTTATTTTTATTAATCAGTACTAGAAGCTTGATCCTAAATGACACTGAACACTAAAGATTGGATTCACATTTATGCTGCACTGCCAGAGAGGTATGATGAATAAAAACAAACCTGTTCCCACAGTAATAGCAAATGTGTATTTTTAATAGTTTGGCCCCAGGGCTCTTAAACTTATTACACACCCCTTTTCCAGGCATAAAAATTGGATGCAAATGAATGGGATAATGTATTATCGTATCAGTGTCTTTTGTGGGAAGCATAATAGGAGACTTATGAGAGATCATTATCCTTTGCACAGAGATCACCTCTCACAAAACAAAATGGAAAGATGAATCATTCTTGGTTTCCTTTTAATGCTTCAACATTCCTTGGACCCAATGTGACATGCAACTCCATTGCTTGCTTGGATCGGGTCAGTGAAAAGAAATATAAGTTTGGTCTTGGAGTGCTAATGATTCTTGGTATGTTCCTGGGTATCTGGCTCAACAGCGTCATCATTATACTAACGATCAGGCACAAATTTCTCAGGATTCCTATTAATTACGCTGTGGTGAACTTGTCAGTTGCAGACATGTTCAGCATAGTCATTGGACTCTGTCCCACCGCAGATGCTAATCTAAAAGGATATTACTTCCAAAGCAAGTCATTCTGCATCTTCCAGGGATTCTGTCTTGCTCTGTTTGGTAAGTATTTGCTACCCACCCATTGAGCTTTCTGTGTGTCACTTCTAATGAAACTTGTGCTGCATATATAATAGAGCAGTCCATGGCTTAAACCCAATGTTGCATGAGCAGACCTCCACTTGTGCAACAGGATACCCTCTTCCTTCCCCGCCCCCCTGCAGCTGCATGCGTACCCCCACATCTGCTCTGGAGTGTTCTTCAACCTTCTGCAGCAGATTTGGGGGCTGCAGAAGGGGAGGGGAACTCTATTCCACCAGGGGATTCTATTCTGCTGGCGGGACAACACCTTTGGAAGAGCCTATGTGTGCACTTTTGTATGCAAAACCCCACATTGCATGTATGAATAGAAACTGGCGCGTTAGACATGAGACAATCGGTCTCCAACAACTGCTTGCTTTTCTATGATGTATAATTTGTGTCACACAGTTAGCATTTTTTTTTTTTCCTAACCCCAAATTTAGTATGGTCAAGAATCTGAATTTTGACATTTTCCTTTCAAATGTGGAGAATTTCCAGAATGTGGGTACGGTAAATGCTGTGTAAATGTAACACAGTACTAAAACTGCATATCATCCTCCTAGGGGTGGGAAGGGGGGGGTCTCCATTAAAAACCTACATCTGAATCCCACTCTTGAATTTCCAGAGTATCAAAGCTTCAGCTTCCTTTGAGGTGAGTGGTTTGAACAGTAACCTGGGGAGTGAGGATGTTTTCAAAATAGTTTAATTATCGCAAAGATGGAGGGGGAGGCATAGGAAGGACGGATGGACATGCCTGATGTTATGTGGTCTGAGGCTAGCTCAGAAGTGAAAAGTACTCCTCTTTCAGCAATGGGAGTACTGGGTGGGTGGAAAGTCTCAGGCCCAGTGCAAAATCTTTCTAGAGCAGTGTTCTCCAACCTTGGTTCCCCAGATGTTTTGGGCCTACAACTCCCAGCATGCCCCAGCCAGGGGCATGCTGGGAGTTGTAGGCCAAAAACATCTGGGGAACCAAGGTTGGAGAACACTGCTCTAGAGGGAAGAGAGGGAATCCAAACAGCAAAAAGAGGAAGAGGAAAAGGAAAAGGGGGGAAATGAGGCGGGCGGGAAGCTGCAAACTCTCCTGTTGGGAGGCCTAGCTCCCTCTGAGCGTTGTCCAGCTGGCTTTATCCACCATCCCTTCCCCCACGCCCACCTCTGTCCCCCAGATAAAAATCTGCCACCTAATGTGTTCCCCTCATTTGGCCCCATGAAACACGACTGCATCTGGTGTGGAGCAGTGGCGAAGGGGATGAGAGCTGCGACACAAGAGATTGCCCTTCAGATCTCGTCTCCACCACCAACTTCCCAGGTGGCCTTTGGCAAGCCACCCTCCCTCCATCGCCTGCCCAGCTCTTCTTCTGCGACACCAGCTCTGACCTTGCAGGTCTTTTGTTAAATTAGGGAGAAAATGGGTGTGAAGTGATTCGAATACGGAGAGTTCTGCATGCATCAGCATCAGCAGCTAGCTTTGGTGACCTTTCGGGGTGGCCTTGGAAAAGCAATGGCCTCCTAGCCTATGGGTCCTATGAGGCAAGAACATGGCATGAACACGTCTTGGGGTTCCCCATACTAAAGGGGCAATTTTAATCTGGCTGGGAGTTACAGAACTTTTTTTTTTTTTCTGTCTTGCATCCTAAGTGTCTACTTATATGGCAGGGGAAGGGAAGGGAATGGGCAGGGGAAAGGGTTGATAAAGCGGCCTGCACCCATCCAAATGTTGATGAATGACCTCATATTTTGTCACCATGATGGCAGCAGCATAGCAGAGTTTCTGGTTAAGCTTTACAAGGAGAGCAACAAGCATCATTTGCTTCCTCTTCCTCCTGCTGCAGGGCTGGTGGCCCTTTGGTCAGTTGTCGTGTGTGCTGTGGAGAGGTACCTGGTGGTGTGCAGGCCATTCAAAGCCATCCAGTTTGGGAAGAAACATGCCATTCTGGCCCTCCTGTTTGTCTGGCTCTGGTCTACAATATGGACCATCCCACCACTTTTCGGATGGAGTAGCTATGACGTGGAAGGTATTGCCTCAAACTGTGCTCCGGCATGGCACAGAGAAGATTGGAAGAGCCGCAGTTACCACATGTGTCTCTTCATTTGTTGCTTCCTGCTTCCTTTAACCCTTATTCTCTTGTCATATGGCAAGCTCATTAGCACCCTCAGAAAGGTGAGTCCAGAACCCTGTTTCACATAACAGATGATCATTACGTAATTCTCCAGTGGGGTTGGAATGCACTTACCAAAAGGGTTCTTGCAACTGGTCCCACAGTTGGGTAAACTAAGGTCTACAAGAAAACAAAGAAAGTACTTAACCAATAAATGCTGAGTCCATGAAAAACACAAGATACCATACTGCTGGTGAGCTTCACACCAAACTCAATGGTGAGAAGGATGAGTGAAATTCTGTGAGTTTCACATATATGGCCACAACTGAGAACTGTTGAAAATGGAGAATAGTATCTTTAAAAATGTTTAACAACAACAGTTTTGCTTCTGTTTGTAAATAGCACTTTCACTGAGCTTTTTATAGAGCAGGGAAAATGGAGTATTATTTGTGAAAGCAAATGAAAATGCTGTTTCTACCTGTGTATTTGTGCTATGCTTCTATACCACAGTATCACCTAGATGTCATGTAGCAGAAAAGCAGGAAAAGAAATGCTCCTGGTGTAGTGTTTGGATTTTAATTCTGCGACGAAACCAAAAGTAGATGCAGCGAATTAAGGGCCTTGTGTAGAAAAGCCCTGTATGTCATGTGCCAACAAAAATTCTTGGGACAGCTTACAATAAAAGAGAAATGATAAATAAAAGATAAAACAATAGAATAAAACCAACAGTGGAGGGCAAAACAAAGGTAATAACCCTCAGTTCACCAAAAAGTTCACACGTTTTAAAAGGAAACTCGAAAAACATTGAAAGAGCTATAGATCATTAAAAGAATTTAAGATTAAAAGTTAAAAGATCTGGAGAAATGAGGTCTTTACCTGGCTCCAATTCCCACCCCCTGACAATAGATTTGGGGCTCCCTCTCTAACTCGGAAATACTCATTCTCTTATTCCTGCTGACGTTAAAGCCAATTAATCAAGACTTTGTATTTGAATATTTGTCCGCATTCCATGAACTAGGCTGAAGCTTAAGGTCTACCCATCCCAAAGATGCTACTTGGCCGAGACTTTAAATAGTTGGATCCATTCACAATGTGTAGGGCTCTAGGCGCAGGCTGACACTGGAGTAATCTAGGCAAAATATCATGATTTTCTGAAGTTTGATTTAAGAAAAGATTTCAAAAAGGACAAAAGTAAAGAAAAAACCACCACCACCACCACCAACAACAACAACAACCATGCGGCCTTGGAGAGATGGCACATTCTTAGGAGGCCCCAGTAGCAACTGTCTGACCTTAATTAAAACATTTGAGTGAGACATGTCCTCTACGCGATTATGACTCGCAGCTATTTCTAGGCACATTATTCCAGGGCAGGCTGGGAATACTCGGTGCAGGCATTGTCCTAGCAGCTGTTAGCAACCTTCTGTCCTTTATCGCTGTCCCGGGAGTCCCTCCTCTTTGACTCGGATGCATCCATCGCTCAGTGTCATGGTCTTAGTCAAAGCATTTGAGAGAGGTGTGGTGAGGAGCGGATGTGCTGTCGGAACTGCGGCAAAAGGCAGGCAGGCAGGCAGGCAACGTATTCGCTTTTGAGCCATTTAGAGGGATATGAAGGATAAAATTGTTTCCCAGAAGTTGAAAAGGAAGAAACACACTGCAGCCCAAAGTGTAGTCCTAAATACGTCTGTATAAATCTCCAGTTTAAGTCTCCTGCTTTATTACTTTCTTGGAAAATTATGGGATTGACATGAAGTGACTGAATCTTGTAATATTATGGATGCCAAGCTATATGTGAAGGCCTATGCCTTCAAATGTGGGTTTGCCCCCAATAATGTGTGGAGCGGAGGGAGGCGTGATTTAGAGGATCATGAGGGTATATAACAAATAAATATGAGAAAGAGAGAGACTGAGAGAGAGGGGGGGGGAGGGAGGGAGGGAGAGAGAGAAGAGCAGCAGCAGTAGTCTGCAAATGGAAAACCAGCACAGCAGAAAAATGGCGAGGGTAGAATCTTGCTCCCTTGTACTGGCTTTGTTTGCAGGGATTTTTTTTTAACCTTAAGTGAACATTCAAGGATGTGATCCTCCACCCACAGTTTGACACAGTACAGTCCACTCTACCATCTCAGTGCTGTATTGCCTCATTCTGCCGTCTGCGTAGGCTCAGCCCTTAGTTTAGCATACTGGAGTGGGAGTTGTTCAGGAACTGCACAGTACAGCTGTGAGGGTGAGCTTCGACTCAGCTCAACTCAAATGTTAACACTTGTCGTTCTAAGCATGTGTTCATGCAGGGCAAAAGATCCCTCAGATCTGCTTTGCTCTGTGGCTGGCAGCCAACTTGCCCACAAAAAAAGGTCCTTTTGCTATATATAGAGATACATATATACATATATAGGGATACATACCTATATATAGAGATACATATATACACACACATACATATGAGTGTGCAGCAGCATCATCATTTAAAAGTGGTATCCTTCACCCACAGCCAGAAGTGGTACAGTCCACTTTACCACCTCAGCATTCTACCTCCTCATTCAGCTGCATATGTTGACACACAGACATGGTCTGCATACAGCGTTAACCCATGGTTTATTTAACCCATAGGTTGTCGAAATCTGGGTTGTCATGATGCGCTAACGAACTATGGGTGCTAATCACAAGCGCCCAGAAAGAGAACCCATGATTTGTTGTTGGGTTGTCAACTCTGGGTTGTTTAACTGATGGGTTGTCATTATGTGTGAACTCAGTACTGTGGGTTATTCATGGGTTGTTTGTCTGCCTGAAAGATGACGGACAAGAATGGTAAAAAAAAAAAAAAACAAGACCAGAAGCTCTACATGCCAGTACTACAGTGCTGCAAAGACATTTGGGATACGGGGAGGGAGCGGATGAAGGAGGAAGGAAACCAACAACCCAGGGATTGAGAAAACAAACCACGGTTTGTTTGATCCTCTGCCAGACCAGCCCTAGGTAGGGCAACAAACCATGGGTTAAATAAACCATGGGTTAGTGTGATGTGTGAACCAGGCCACAGCCTGAGCTGTGAGCCATGGAATTCTGAGGATTGAAATGTGTGATAAATCAAGATTTCAATGCTGTATGAAGGAACATAGAAAGCTGCCTTACACTGATTGTGATGGATCAATCTAGTCCAATCTACCTTTGTGTACTCTGGCAGCTCCTCTTCAAGATCTGGTGCAGTGATTCCCCCCAGCCATGCTGTTGCCTGAGGCCTTTTCAGGTAGCGATGCTGGGGATCTGGAATTGACTGCATGCAAAGCATGTGCTCTACTACCAAGCTACTACAGCCCCTCTGAAGCATGAATAGAAAATAGTAAAAAGCGCATGGAAATCAGCATTCCTGCGTCCCACTGATTTGAGCAGACGTTGAGTTGAGGTCAAAGTTGCTGCCTTTGAAATGAGCAGAGAAACATGATAAATGCCTTGCATTCCTTTGCAGCCTCTGCTTTCTCTATCTCTCTCTTTAGGTGGCAAAACGTGGCCTGGTCCAAAGCGATTCCACTCAGCGGGCTGAGTCTCAGGTGACCAAGACAGTCGTCATTATGATTCTGGCCTTCCTTCTCAGCTGGATGCCTTATGCTGCCTTTGCTCTGACCAAAGTGGTGAAACCAGAAGTGATCATGGACCGCAAAATTCAGAGCATCCCTATGTACATGGCAAAAACAGGCACCATATACAACCCCGTGGTTTACATCTGTCTGAACAAGCAGGTAAATCTCCCGTAGGCGGCCTTGCTTGCCACGTTACCTTCCTTTTCACTTTCAGCACGGGGGCACTGTCATTTACTCCAGAAAAATGAAATACAGCCTAGTTGTGCATGGCTGGGCAACTTGTGGCCCTCCAAATGTTTTGGCTTACAACCCCCATGATCTCTCACCATTAGCTATGCCAAAACATCTGGAGGGCCACAAGTTGCCCACCCCTGGATTGTTGCAACAAGATGTTCTAGATTTCTAACTGATTGCACTTGATCGCCCACACCTTACTTTTCCAAGCTGTAGAATATAGATAATGGACTTTTCTACATGAGGCTGTTACTCTGCTACATCTACTTTCAGTTTCGTCATAGAATTGAGATCCAAGCACTACATGAGGAGTGTTTCCATTCCTGCTTTTATGCTACATAACCTCTAGGTGGCATTGTGGTATAGTAGAATAGTGCAAATACACAGGAGGAAATCACACTTTCTTTCACTTTCACAATGAAATGCCACATTTTCCCTGCTCTAAAAAAACTTGCTGAAAGTGCTCATTAGATACAGAAGCGAAACTGGAGGGTCACAACGCTGTCTAAAGAACCGATAAACAGCTGTGAGCAGGGAATGATGAGCACACAACAAATGCCTCATGTAGAAAAGCTCAACATCTCACTGCACAACGTGTGGATTTAAAATGACTTGAATCAGAAAAGTATGCATTTCTAGCAAGCCTCTGAAAACAGAATCAACAACAAGAGTTCTTACTGTTCTAAATTAAGCTGCTGGTGGTAGCACTGCTAAGGAAGCTGGATGACTTCAAGGATGTTTATTCTGTGCATGCTCTTTTTCTGTCACCTACAAGGAAAATATAGTCTGCCATTGGTCAGTTACTATAGGCCTGTTTTTTGAGGCAAGGCATTCAGTCAGTCTGTAAGATCTTTAAGAAAGAATAGAGAATGAACAAGGCTGCCCCCTGAAACCTGCCCCAATGGTAATATAGGCTAATGGGATTTAAAAAAAACAACCCTCAATGCTAGTCAATTGTTCATTTGCGCAAGATGGTTAGCATATGCAAATAAACCATACTGGCTTTTCTTCCCCACCAGTGCCAGCTTGGGGTTTTTGAGGGCCCTTGGGCAAGGCAGCCTCCCTGGGCCCCCTCCTTACCTGAGAAGGTAAGTCCACCTTCTCTTCTCACCACCTTAGCCACCAGCTGCTATGGCTCCTCCTCCTCCTTTTCATCATTGCTGCCACTTGCTTGCTTGACAGGCAGGGAGCCAGTGCGCAAGCAGGCAGTGGCACCTGCTCCTCCTCCTCCTCACCATGACCATCATCAGGGCCAGAGTTCGAGGCAGGTGAACAAGCAGGTTGTAACGATGAAGAGCAGGAGCGAGTCATGGGGGCCCTTGACAGTGGGCCCCTACTGGGCCCAGCCATGCCTACTCTCTGAGGGGGCAGTCCTGAGTAATTTCTGGTGCTCACATTGTTATCTAGGTAGGGTATGTAACGGATAGTAACTTTCTGCCTCCAAATGAGCATCAGTGTCAAAACTGGCCCGCCAGCTACAGCATAGATATCTAAGGCTCCATGTGTTTCTTCTCCCTACCTTTCAGTATCGAGAGAAAGTTGTGGCCTCCTTACCATGCCTACAGAAGTGTTTAATCGTGTCCAGGAAGTACAGTAGGCCAAATGCTTTGACTGCGGCTCTGAGGAGACAGCAAGGGGACCAGCTCAGCCGCAATACAAACAGGATAGTCCCTGAGGGTGGAGTGAACATCAGCAGGAACCTCCTCTTGCCAAACATGAACTACTGCAACGAGGAGTCCTCCTCTCAATAGTCCTGTATGCCACCGTTGGTTCTCCTGCGTGTTATCCGTCTGTCTTCACTGACCCACATTAAGATGGGTGCCACACACAGATAAGCATTCAGTGGAGGATGGAGCCGGGCCTTCCCAGCAATGCACATGACTACCAAGAGGAAAACGGACTGGCCATACTTATGAATATACTGATTAAGGAAGGAAATGGTTGCAATTAAAAGCTTAATTGCGTTACACTTGTCTGGAGGTATGCTGAATGACCGGATACATTCTGTTTGGAATGTCATAATGAGGAGAAACATGAATGCATTTCCATTCAATACTGGTGCAGTAAAAGATTTGCTTATGCCTGCACAGCAACCCATGTATAGCAGAGTAACCAGCACACCTATGACTCCACGGGATTTAGGATATTGTTCTCCTGCCAAAGCTATTCTATGAGGCAGAAGCAAACCCGATACCTTTGCATTGCCAAAGCGAGCAAGCCCCCCGTCTCTTCTGACAATGACGCTCTGGCTTTAGAGTGCATTATTCCATCTTGCATTGTGTCACACTTGGCTATTTTGGGCTGGAAGCTGTCAAGGCCATATTTGGGAAACTCTTGCATGGCAGGACAATGCTGAAGGTCACCAGTGACAAAAGGCTTCCAAGAAAGGCAGTTTCCCAATTGCAAATTGGAAAAGCGATACAAACATGATTTAGTTTTGCTCTTCACTTTTTAGGAACTTACCTCCTTGGGCAAGGACCATGTTCCAACTGGATTGAAAATCCTATAGAAAGCGTTCAACTGACCAGAGGGAAAAGAAGGATTGAGCCCTTATGTGTATCTCTAGCTCAAGTGAATAGCAAGGGGTCTTTGTCTCCAGCTTGAATGGAATTCTAGTCAACTCCATGGCCATCTTTATTGTACCATCTACATATTTTTTATCACAGAATTTGTATGTCCCCAGAATACATCTGAACGAAGAACACAAAGGGCAGAGAAAGCAGAGTAGAAAGCACAGGTCTTTCATTTTAGACTGAGGGATTTGGAATGTACAGGTTAGTGTAAGGCAGTGTTTCTCAACCTTGGGTCCCCAGATGTTTTTGGCCTACAACTCCCAGCATGCCCCAGCCAGAGAAACACTGGTGTAAGGTCACATGTACAGGTTACTATGGTGAAATACAAGAGGAATAGCAGCATCTGAAGGAATTTATGGCACAAGGACAACTAGCGTACAATGCAGACGGCAAGAGCAAACGTAAAATCATGGAAGGACATCAATCAATATTAGCACCACTTGGGACAGAACACTATATACCATGTTTTAATTACACAAATGAGCTTGGGAGCTCATAACCTCTCTCATCTCTCTGCACCGTCCCTCATTCATTGTGCAAGGGGAGGAAGGAGCTTGTCAGCCGAGGGTTGTTCATGGTGTGTCAAACCACATTAGATCTGAATTGAGCAAGTATCTCAAAGTTCAATTCAAAATAGTAACATTCTGGCATTTGCATGCATTTATTCCTGTAACAGAATTGGAGGCCCTTAAAAGTGCAGAATTCCAGAACCTGCATTGGCACCATTCACATAAAAGATGGAACTTGGTCTGAGTCCAAAGAGGAATCAATGGTATCTAAAAATTCCAAGGGGCAGTGTTTACCACATGTATCTCAGGGACAAATATGATTAGTATGATATTCAGGGAAGAGCTGATGTCTGGGACTGATGAGAGCTGATGTCCAAAACATCTGGAAGGCACCTGGCTGGAGAACACTGTGCTATTATATGGCTTTCATCTTAAGCTGCTCCACTGTTCACACAGGGAAGGGGTAATTTCTGCCAACTCTCCCCCTTCAACTGTTCCCCGACAAGATAGCCTATCAGTTCCAAGGGTCCGCCAAACAACAAAAGCAGATTTTCAGGGGGATCAGTTCTGTTCATGTCAAGGTTAGAATCAAAGACCAGTATCTCTTAGACCAGATTACATGTAATCAACACATCACATTTTGCAGTGACTAAAGCAGCCTTCCCAAACCTGGTACCCTCCAGATGTTTTGGACTACACTTCCAGGATTCCTGACCATTGGCCATGTTGGCTGATGGGAGCTGGTCCATATGTGGAGGGCACCAGATTAGGATCATCTATGCTATAAAATCATGTGGCGAAACTATTCCAAAACACGTCTCTAGGTTTGAATCTTCAGATACCTTTGATGAACTACTGATCATACCTTTATATACTTTTATGCTGCTGTTACATCTGGAATAGTGTACACTTCTGGTTGCCCAAAATCAGGATATTGTAAAAGGTACTGAAAATGCAACTAAAACAACTGGGGGATAAAACACCCACTACAAGAAAAGGCTGAAATGCTTAGGGATTTTTACTTCACACAAAAAGATGGCAGCAGGGGGTGGTGTGGTGTATAAGAGGTTTGTAACATTATGAATGGTTGGCGACAGAGAAAATGTTATTCAAGATAGACCAAGAAATAAATTCACTATTACATGAAGTCTGCTGTCATGCTCCACTTGTGAGCTTCCCAGAGACAACTGGCTGGCCACTTCTGGAAACAGAATGCTGGACTAGATGTACCTTTGGCTTTCTCAAACAGGGTTCTTGTACCAGCAGCTAACAACTGTTTTTCTTCAGGTTAGTGACTTAGTTATGATCTTAAAATAGTTCCCAGATTTTTCCCATCCAAACTTCTCATATCCCAATATTTACTTGGGATAGTACTGCTAGCACACAGAAGACACCACCTGCTGGACAAGTGGTATTACAGCAATGCACACCCTGATTGTAGCTCAGTCCTAGGGAACACTAGGAAAACCTTCAAACATTAACAGAAGGAAAATACAATTCCTGTTTAAAAGTGTAATTCAGACTTCTTGCTGCTATGTTCTTTCAGGTTACATGGCAGCAAGGGATTTAATATTGGAGTTCAACACTGCATACCTTGAGTGCCATTTTTTGGTAGGAAGGTGGGGTCTAAATCAAATAAATAATAAATTGTTTTATAAATGGGACAGTAGGCTGGCAAGGGGAGCATATGGCATAAAATATATTAAATGAAAATTCCAGCCAGCATCAAACAAAGATTGCTAGAGACCTGAACCCAAAGATGTGGTTAATGACTTTGAATCAATGTGAAATTCAACAGCATCGTGTAATGCCTTAAAGACAAACAGACTGACTGTGGCGTAACCTTTGATGGAAGTCTACTGTCAGATGCACGAAGCATTGTCCTCTGTTGGCAGGAGTGTGTTTGTGTCGCGCACACACAACACATGGGTATAGTTTGGCCCCACCATTTTCTATGCACACCCCTGCCAACTGAGTTTAACATTTCATGCATCTGATCCATAAGAGCTTATGTCATAATAGACCGCCTAGGCTAAAAGGTGCCACAAGCCTTTGCTGAAACAGACCAACATAGCTTTGGATGTTACCATGTGAATTTCAGCACTCTTACTTCTCATCAATGGCATGTGATGCCTGTCTTTTTGGGCTCCCCTCTCCAACAGCTCTGCAGGATTCAGGCTTTCTACCTCCCCAGTCTCCTGACAGCAAACAGCCCCTTTGTGTGCCCAAGCTCTGCCTGAGGGTTTCCCTCCCCCTCTCCATCACTTCAGGTGCCTCCCACATCCATAGCGAAACACATAGTATGCAGCAACCCCTGCTACAATGCCCCTCTGTAATGATTTTAGTATGAAGAGTAGGGTTGACAAGATTACCGCCATTGCCCCAAAGGAACAAAAGCACACTGCCAGAAGGTACAACCTCTTGTAGAGTCAAAATAGAAAGCATGAAATTTGCACCTGCACATTACACTCAATTTTATTTATACAAAATGCCTTGAGTGAAAACGAACAATTAAGAGGAAAATCTGCTGATCAGGTGTCAAGCAAGCCAGTCCCTTTTGCCATTCAAAGGCAAGCTGGTTATTTGGCATTTTTAGCATTGTTGGCTCGCATTTTTTTCAGCCCTTTCTTGTTGTGTTTCTTTGCAAAGCGCATGTTCCTCAGGAACTTGGGATCAACCTAGAAGGCAAGAGAAAGGTGAATATAATTTGCTTGGCAATTCACATAGTTGGCTGAACGTCCTCTAGTATTTATGACAGTGAAAAGATGACTGAATGAGCTCTGCAAATACTATGGTATAGTTCTGCTCCTCAATAGAGTGGCCTTTTGGCCACATCAGGCACACTAACCTGCTCAGACTGGCTCACCTGTCTCCTTTCCCCTTTCTCTGTTCTTTCCAGGGGCCCTCTACAGCCCAATCTCTGCCATCATTCAGGAGAAGGGCTGCAGCAGTCTTAGCGACGTTTCACATAACCAAATGGGCTGTTGTAGGGTTATTTGGGGGTTGTTTTACCCTGCAACAAGCCAGTTCAAGCCACGGCGGCTTGTTTTGATCATGCAAACCTGGTCATAGAGTGCACGCTTTGCATGCAAATGGTCCCAGTTTCAATCCCAGCATCTCCAGGCTGGGCTTGGAAAAACCCCTGCCTCAAACCCTGGAGAGCTGCTGCCAGTCAATGTAGACAATATTGGGCTAGATGGGCCAACTGTCTGATTCAGTGTAAAGCAGCTTCCTATGTTTTGTTATGGTATTGTGCCTGATCACATGAACCGTACCATGGTTACTGACATAATTGCCAACAGTAAGCATGTAAGATAGGCTGCAGTCCAAGGACAGCAGGTTGCCACCCTCTTATTGATATAAAACACAGCTCTTTACTGAAATAAGTATTGCTGATCTTCAGTGAAACTACTCTTAGGGCGCAATCCTATGCATGTTATTTATTTATTTATTTATTTATTAATTATATTTACGAATCGCCCATCTGGCCAGACATCTGGCCACTCTGAGCGATTTACAATCCAATAAAATACAAGAGAGGGGACACACACACAGTATAAAACACAATTAAAAACAGAACAAAACTTAAAAATCCTAACCCACCCCATATTCCCGCCTGAAAAGCCACGTTTTTAATGCACGGCGGAAGCTAATCAAGGAAGGGGCATGGCGGAGGTCACTGGGGAGAGTTCCATAAATTGGGGGCTGCCACAGAAAAGGCCCTCCTCCTAGTCCCCACCAGCCTGGTTTCTCTGGCTGATGGGACAGGGAGAAGGCCATCTGTGGCAGATCTTGTTGAGCGGCCTACTTGATGTTGCTGGAGGCGCTCCTTGAGATATATTGGACCGCAGCTGTACAGGGTTTTAAAGGTCAACGCCAACACCTTGAATTTGGCTCGGCAAACAACTGGTAGCCAGTGCAACTCTTTGAGCACCGGAGTGATGTGATCACGCCGGCGGCAGCCTTTAATCAGGCTGCATTCTGTACCAGCTGCAACTTCCGAACCGTCTTCCAGGGTAACCCCACGTAGAGCGCATTACAGTAGTCTAGGCGAGAGGAGACCAAGGCATGAACCACTGATGGGAGCAGATGATTAGGAAGGTAGGGGCGCAGCTGCCGCATACAGCGCCGCCCGGCTCACAGCTGACACCTGAGCCTCCATGGACAGCTGGGAGTCTAGAATGACCCCCAAGCTGCGGACCTGGTCCCTCAGGGGAAGATGTACCCCATTCAGCACCAGGTCAACATCCCCTAACCTTCCCTTGTCTCCCACCAAAAGTATCTCGGTCTTGTCCGGGTTCAGTTTCAGCATGTTCCCTCCCATCCAGCCACCCACTGCCTCCAGGCACTTGGACAGGGTCTCAACAGCCAGCCTTGGTGAGGACTTGAAGGAGAGGTAGAGCTGCGTGTCATCGGTCCTACAAGTCCCAGCATTCCCCAGCCAGCCATTGTTTCCTTAACCTATATCACCTTCCCCAACTTGATGTCCTGCAATGGTACGAGTTGTAGTCCAACACATCTGGAGGGCACCAGGTTGGGGCTGACCTAGATAAAGGGGGAACAATAAGATGTAGTCCATTAAGGTATGTGTTTACAAGCTGGACTGTTTACCTGCCTGGACTGCAGGTCAGACTTGTTTCAAGATAAGAGGCGTTAGAAACGAGCTGCTCAAGTTCTAAAAACTACCACGTAGGCTAGAATAGCAACTGTGAGAGGAGGACAGAAATTCAGTAATGTTTTCAGGTTTTTTCTTTCACTTTGAGGCCCCTTCCATTGCACCAAGAGGCTATCCTACATCAGTTGAATCAAGCCACATGAAAAATTAAAAGCCAATTTTGGTAACATAGGAGGTTCCTCAACAGAAACAAGGTGAGGGACACAATGTGACAAAAGGCCAGAGAAGGTCAAATCCAATGAAGGTGAAACACAAGCATACAAAGTGCAGGTTGTGTTTTGCAGTACCCGTGTGTGACCTTGAAGTGGAGTTGCTGTGATGCTTAATGTTGTGCTCTGTGACCATGCATTCATATTTATTGTTGCTAGGTCCCCATTTTAAGCTCTTGCATGAGGATGCAGCCAGCACACAAGGCCTCCACAGGCCAGCTGCCAATGAGCAAGAGCAGCTGCTGGGGAGCTGAAGAAAAATGCACTCACCCCCTTCAGAGATTCATATCTATTCGATCTGGGTTTCTTAATACCATTTCTGTGCCACTTGCGGGCTGTTAAAGAGATAACACCATTAACAGATTTAGGATACATTGCTTATATTGTACATTTATGTTCCTATATTAGCTTTAGCTGCCGCTTAACAAAAGGACAAAATGTACTTCCATTTCACACTTGTGGACTTTTGAAGTAAAGTGAGCTACTGTACTAGAGCGGCTGGGAAGTACCTAGCTAAGATCTTGAATCTGCAATGAGCTTACTAGGTGGCCTTAGGCAAGCGACTCCGCCTTCTCCCTCTCCCCCAGTAACAATACCATTTGACAGGATCCACAATTCTGCTCACCATGGCTATAGGTTCCCTCCCTTCTCTGGTGAGCATGACAACGCAACTCCCTGGTCCCTTAAGTGGCACAGCTCCCATTTCCTCTCTATCCAGTACCAGCCAGCACAGAGCATGAGAACATTCCTTCTCTCTGGCACTGACCCCCACTGCCAAACCCTTGTCCCTTCGAGCATAGCAGATTGAAGACATGTCTGCTGAAAGTGGCTTGTGTACTAGTACTTGCTGGCGCTGGAAAAGGGTGGGGCAGAGATGGCTTGGGTGATTAGTTTCACTAGTGCTGGGAAGGCAAGGGCTGGTACAGGAGGTGGCAGTTAGGGTGGCTGCAGGGTGTGTGTGTCTTTCTCCAGCTCCATACTCAGGAAGAGGGAAGGGAATCTTTCAGGTGGTGCTGCATTCAGAGAGCATCTTCAAACTGCAGAAAACAGACAAGCCCCTGCCCTTGTCCTTAGCTTGAAGTGAGGGAAGAAATCACTGCTGACTTTGCACTGTGCTTTGAATGTGTTTGCTTTCAATGTAGCATCCGGGACAAGACCCTGCCCCTCTGGAGCTGTCACAGCAAGCACAAATTCTGGCTAACTATCAAGGCAAGCCACAAATGGTAGACTCCCGATATGAGAAACACCTGAACACCCATACCTACAAATGCTATTGTTATTGATTTAAAAACACATTGTCTTCTCTGTATATGTTCCCCTTTGAGGCATGAGACTGCTTGTGGGAATTAGAAACATATATTCAGTGACATTCACTGTCGCTACCCCTACCTGTACCATCCTAGTGGCCCTCTTAAAGGTGCACTCTCTACATTTACTTGAAAGTTCTATTAAAATGAACGGACCTGACTTTCACATGAATGTTAGGATTGAACCGGCGGAATTTTAGGTTGCCTTTAAGATGTTTTTACGATGTTTTAATGATGTTTTAATGATGTTGTTTATGATGTTTTTAATATGTTTTAATAGTATGTATTGTGTATTTTATATTTTTGTTGTTCCCCGCCTCGATCTAGACGGAGAGGCGGGTAAGAAATAAAATTTAACCGGCTGAACAGCCCAATCTCATCTGATCTTGGAAGCTAAGCAGGGTTGGGCCTGGTTAGTACTTGGATGGGTGGCCACCTTGGAATACCAGGTGTTGTAGGGAAGGGACCATAGCTCAGTGTGATAAGAGCACATGCTTTGCATGCAGAAGGTTCCAGGTTCAATTCCCAGCCTTCAGGTAGGGCTTGGAAAGAATCCTGCCTGAAACCCTGGAGAGCTGCTGCCAGTCAGTGTCAACAATACTGGGCTAGATGGACCAAGGGTCTGACTCAGTATAAGGCAGCTTCTGATGTTCCTAAAGTGAAAAGCATCAATAATTTCCTTGGCATGAAAATTGAGCGCTATCATGCAGTTCCAATGATAATTTTCAAGTATGTCTGTTGATTGCTCATGATTCAGGGTACATTCACCGAACTTATCTTATCCAACCAGAAGTGAACTCTTTCCATCACTCTTGGCAAGTTCTACATGGAACTAAGGCCATATAATGTCCAACATGCAATCTGCTGCCTCAAAAACCAGGTGGCCAAACGTTCTGTGGTTGGTGAGCTACAATCCTACTGTATGCTTCCACGGAACCTTATTCCAAATGGATCTCACCAATGTTATTTCCTCAGTGGGAGAAAAACATGTTTGCCTGCCACTACTGGAGACCATTTCACTAGAAGTGAAGATTAAGTGGGGGCCCTGGAACGACTAGAATAACAATGAGCATGGCCATGTTATGATCAGCACAAGAAATGCCACTTATGGACCAAACTTCAATATTTACACTTGCCATGGCGAGTGTGGAGCTGCTTCCTGGCAAGGGTGATGAGTGACCAGCCTTACTCCCATCAGCTGAAGATAGCACACTTCCTGCCACAGGAAATTGGGGAGGGGGGATGGCTTCCATGGCTGCTGTTGGGCAGAGGCACTTGCCTCCATCAAGCCAATGGGGGAGGGAAAGGAGACTGGCAACACCAGTTTTTGCCTTGGCTAGCACTGCTGTCCAAAAATGGTAGAGTCCCTGGATGGAACTGTTTACTCACGGCAATTTCCATGAGAATCCAAGCTAAATGTGGAATATAAAATCTTACTGAACCTTAATCTGGATTTTAGTTTTGATGAATATTATTGTACCAGTTCTTCCAAATACAGGCACACTAAATAGATCAAACAAAATATATAATATACTAAGACAAACCTGAACTATTTTTAGGAGCCCAATTATTTGGAATTGTTAGCAAACATTTATATGGATGTGGCTCCTCTATAGACACTAACGGTTTAAGCGACATATCTGTTGATTAAGAGATCACTAACTAAAGTAGAACACTGCATGTTCAAGTAAGAGTAGATGATAATCGCACACCTCTTATAAAAGAGCGCATTATTGACCAACATTCACTCCCCAGCTCCCATGCAAACTTACACTGGTTGTGCGTGGTGTGGTTCTTGGACTTGGCCATGTCTTAAATCTGTTGAAAGGAATAAATATCAGAAGCATTCATCTCAAATACAGAATAGCAGAACCCCCACCCCACTCTATTACACAGGAATGAGCTTCGAAGATGGAAATTACTTACACTGACTTATCATCTAAAACACAACTTATTTTTAATACGTTTTTATTTATTTATTACTATTACATTTATATCCAGCCTTTTTTCCTCCAAGGAACCCAAGGCAGCTTACATGATCTTACTCCTCCACATTTTATCCTCACAACAACCCTGCGCGGTAGGTTAGGGTGAAAGAGTCAGTGACTGGTCTGAAGTCACCCAATGAGTTTCATGGCTGAGTGGGGAAGAGGATGCAGATCTCCTGAGTCCCAGTCCAACACTCTAATCACGACACCACACCGGTTAAGAATTGCTTTGCAGACCAAAGAGTCCATTCAATATGGCATATTCAAGCAGCCAGACAAGATGCCTGCTGGGAAGTTGCAAGCGGAGCATGAAGGCAACAGGAGGACTACCTTGTCTTTTGCCTCAGGAACTGATACTAAGGCTACAGTCCTAAAGGGAGTAAGCTCCATTGAATTCAATAGGGCTTACTCCCAGGTAAGCATACACAAGATTACCCTTTCGGCCTTTGAAGCTGGAGATTCCATTTAGTTCAAGGCACACTCTGCTTTCCAAAGACACGCCAAACACACCCACGCACGCAAGCGGGGCCTCCGCAGCGCCAAGGGCGACACTAGACAAACTCCAGAATGCGTCGCCCCATCCGCGCCTCTCCCCCTCGTCCCCACGCTCCAGTCCGCCTCTCTCCTCTTCTCTCCCTCCATCCATTCATCCCATTCCCCCTCCCTTTTCCAGGGGCACAAAGCTGTTCTCACTCCCATCCACCTCCCCCGCGGGCACGGTCCCTTAGGAAGCCGTCCCAACACTTCTCCACCTGCCACTCGCCGCGCCGAGGCCTTCCTCGGGAAGGATGGAACTAGATTAGGAAAAGAAAATCTCACCCGCACCACCGCCGCGGCTCAGGTCAAAACCGGAAGAGAAGTAGTGCTCGCAAGGCACTCCGGGAAATCAAGCATCAACCATAGAGACGGACGGAGATAGAAGCAGCCGAACGAACAGAGCGGAAGGAAAACGGTATTGCGTGCTCGGGTGGAAACACGAGCAGCCGTTGAAAAAGTTCCGTTAGCGTTAAAGAAACGGATAACATATCCGTTTCTTTTTACTGTTTATTTCTTCTATTTTTAAGAACAGATGGGTATGTCAAGAAATGTCATGAAGTCGAGTGTGTTCTGATCTGAGGTAACAGGGCGTTCCCACCAAAAGCTTTGTTGGCAGCTCTGTAGATTTCTTTCCTCGCCTTATGATTGTATGTCGTAATCCATCATACCTTCGGTATCGGATCAGGAGAGGCAATACAGAAAGGGCAGATTTTTCAGTGAACAGAGAACGACCTTAACAGTGTCAGACACGATTGTGTGACACACATCCCTTAAAAAAATAAAAAACCATGGTAGTTTTATTCTAAATGCATGAGTTTCAAAAGCCCCCTCACCCCCACCGCTATCTAATAGGGGTATTTTTTCCCCCTCTTTTGAATTTGAATGTTTACATTTGGGTGGCCTTTTCTCACTTTTCTTGTGACTGGGAAAACATGCAAAGATTTGTCTCAAGGAGTTGAAGTTTCAGGAAAGCTATCCAATACAGTATTGGAAATTTTGGCACAAAAGCTATAAAACACACACACACACACCCTGAAAACCATAGAGGTGGTTTTTGTATTTATTCATTTATTCAATTTATATCCTGCCAAAAATGGTGCTCAAGGAGGCTAACAATAATAAAATACAGAATTAAAAACAAAAAATAAATATAATGAAGCATAACATAAAAATCAATTAAATCCACAACAATAACAGAAAGGCAGCAAGCTTATGTTTAAGTCATTGCAAGCTCAATGAGTCATTCTCATTCCATCTTTCTCTCTCTCTCTACACAAATGTGATGGGTCATAATGTTTTTAGCCCTACAATAAACCTATTGAGTAATGAGTTGCCTGGTACCTCATTTCAGAGGACCTAACTTCCCCACTATGTTCCTTGTAATGTCTATCAATATGATGAAGAACATCATTTCCTGCAAGCTTGCCACTTCAGACAGCAGACTGGGGTACTTGCTAGAACCAGTGTGCGTTGGAGACTTGGAGTAGTGACTGCTGTGTTGAGTTTGGAGGTGGGAAACTGAACTTCATTCTCTGGCTCATCTGTGAAGCTCATTGTGTAAACATTAGGCCCATGTGTTCTTTCACTTGGGGGTCACAGTTTGATCATTATTAGACAAGGGAGGCTGTTAGAAAAAAATAAAAAACTGGGTAAAAGAAGGGAAAAGGTCATGGTGAGTGCCAAAGGGCTCAGAGGACCGAGGGGGAAGAAGGGGGGCAACCCATGGTGAGCTCAGCCCTCTCTTGTGTGCACCGTGGGTTCTGTGTAGCTTACTTGTGGGGTAGGTTGTCGTGATGTGCGAACTCACCCATTGCCATTATATTGATATGTGTGGTTCCCTAGCTTAAAAAGTGATGTTGTAGAGTTGGAGAAAGTATAGAAAGGGGCGACTAAGTGTGTAATCCTATGCATGTTTACTAGGGAGAATGTGTTTAGGATTTTAGCCTAAGATACATCAGGACATAATCATCTCTAGAAACAGAGGCTTAAGTGTCTGGGGCTTTTAAGTTTAGAATGCGACATGATACAATTCTGAATGATGTAGTTGTAGATGTTTTGCTTTAAAAAGTATCAGACAATTTTACAGAAGAAAGGGTTATCAATGGCCAGCATCAATGAGAATGAAACATGGGACTTTCATGTTCAGAAACATTGTTCATGTTCAGAAGCAGTAAACTGTTGTAAGCTTGAAGAGTTGGACTGGAGGACATCCACGGCCCTTTCAATCTGGTGATTTTATGATTCTAAGATCAGGTTGGACAGGATAGCCAGTCTGTGGCTTACACTGGCTCAGCTTGTCTGAGCGTGGAAAGCTAAGCAGGGTCAGGCCTGGTTATTACTTGGATGGGAGATCCCTCCTCTAGTTTCCTGCATTGAGCAGGGGGTTGGACTATAGCTTTGTAGGCTCCTTCCAACTCTATATGAACTCTATGATCAGGCCTGGCATGTATCTCCTTTTAAGTAAATAGCTTGGTGATAAGTTGCCATGGGAACTAAAATGGCCCAAGAATGCATGATGGGTGGTGATGATTATCCTTCACACACACACACACTGCACCCAGCCAGGTCATGGAGGGACAAGCTAGTTCTGTGTGAAAAAAGGAAACAAAAAGGAGAGATTGCCATTGGAGTCAGGCAAACACAGAAGAGAGTCATAGAGCTGAGTTTTGGACTCTGAAAAGCTAACAGCATCTGGGTGGGTGGACTGTCTTCCTGGAGATCTGATTCTGATGTGACAGCAGTGGACTGTAGGCTATCTGTTCAGGAACTGAAGCTGTGTGGCTTAACCTGTATATTTGTAAATAAATGAAATATTACAGAACACACCAGTAGGCTTGCAGTGACCTCCTTCCAAGGAAACACAAAACCTGGGTAAGCACTGCACCCTGGAACTTATCACCAGTCAAAAAATAGGGTGCATATAATTATTTTCCTTTCCACAAGATGAGGACAGAAAATGGGATGGTTTTCACTATGATGCCTTGTGGTGTAGTGGTTAGAGCAGGGCTCTCCAACCTTGGGTCCCCAGATGTTGCTGGACTACAGCTCCCAGAATCCCTTGCCATTAGCCATGCTGGCAGGGTATGCTGGGAGCTGTAGGCCAGCAACATCTGGGGACCCAAGGTTAGAGAGCCCTGGGTTAGAGTGTTGGATTAAGACTGGGAAGACTTGGGTTCTAGTTTTCTCTCAGCCACGAAGCTCACTGGCTAACTTTGGGCCAGTCACTGACTCTCAGCCTAATCTACCTCACAGGGTTGTTGCAAAGATAAAATGAAAAGGAGGAGAATCATGTCCACTGCCTTGGGCTCTTTGGAGGAACAGTGGGATATACATGTATCAAACAAATAAGGGCACAGTCCTGTGCATGTTTAGACAGAAAAAAGGCTTATAACTCCTAGCATGCCACAGCTGGCTGCGGCATGCTGGGAATTGTTGGCCTTTTTTCTGTCTAAACATGCATAGGATTGCACCTTTAAATATGTTATTCACATACAATTATGTGGACGACATAATGTGAGCCTTCCAGGGGCATTTGGCTGGCTGATCTTAGCAACAGAATGCTGAACTTGATGGCCCTTTGGTCTGTCCAGTAACATAATTCTTATGTTCTTGTTAGTTTTTCCTTGAAATGTCATGGAATGACAGCTTAAAGCAAACACCCTGTAAATAAATTTAGTTTACCTTTCAGCTCATAAATGGTTCTACTGAAACCAAGCAGGTTGCGCAGACTTAACATAAATTGTATGTGTAAATATTTGCGGGACTGAGGAGCTTAAGGAAAGTGCTTGCTAATATCATTTACAAAGCACTTTGTGGATGAGCATGGACTGAGCACACAGTTTTGTGAGGATGTCTGGAAAGTCGAGAAACATGCTAATATGCATATAACTTAGGGGACAGTTCACAGATTTGCTCTGTGTGTGACCAGACATTTCTCTCTCTCTCTCTCTCTCCCTCTCTCCCTCTCTCCCTCTCTCCCTCTCTCTCTCCTTGTGCTGTGTGCATGGCAAACGAGCTGTCTGAGTCATTTGTCAGAAGCACAAACTGCAGTGTTTCATGCTGTCACAAACTTTCCCAACGTGGATTGAGTGATAGCGAGCAAAATGGCTTATGAGGAATGATTTGGACATTCTTCTGACTGCCATGAGCATAATGCAATCTGTGTCTGTTGTTGTTGCTGCTCTTCTGTCTCTGCTGTATTTTTAATTGCTGATGGTTATTGATTAGTTCCCATGAAATATAACCTAAAATTGTTCTTTATTTTTTCATGTACCACTCCAACAGGGGCACTTATCTCGCCTTTTAAACTGCATGGTGTGCTTGTATGTGTGTAATGGGGAACTCGGCAAAGAACAGCAAGATTATCCTTCCAATTGCCGTAGTACACTGTCACTTGGTGAGCTTTCTTTCTTTACTTTTAAAAAGTTTACTTTATGCTGAGTTCTCTCAGTTCCACTTACCCATTTTTTTGAGATCGGACTCAAATGCACAGGTCTCCTAATAAAAAAACAGTCTGTAGGAACAGGGAATAACACTATGGGCGCTTGTAAGACAACTGTAGACAGGAAAGAACATGGGTGACTTGCACGTCATAACATTATGTGGAAAACTCCACCCCTGCCGCCAAATGTGTTCCTCCAAACTCTACTTTCCCATATTGCCAGTAAAGAATGAAAAAGGCCCAAATTGGGGCTGGTCTTCAATGAACTCGGGTCATCATGAGCCATTTACAGGTCTGTGCAAATGGCTGTCCTTGCAGTGGTTGCCTGGCCTCCATTTCTTCATGGCAGCAAGAGGAGGGAAGGCAGAAAGAAATAGCAGCCCTATGGTGACAGCAAAGACAGTGAACTTTCTGCTTAGGACTCCATTTCTTTTGGAGTACCAGAATCCAATGTTGTGGAGAGAAAGCCTGAGCACACTGCTGAACCCTGACATATTGAACCCTGACATGTTCTCCCCCTTTCCGCTGTCACCCCTCTGTCTGCATAATCCCCACCCGGGGCACAGGAGACACAATTCTGGGCAGACCGGTTATACATCTGCCACATCTGCCACATCTGCATACCTTCAATGGGGCACATTTACACTTCCCTCAAGGAAGCGCATAACATTCCGGAGGTGGGGGGGCGCAGTCTCAAAGAGCTGCAAAGTACCCCAAAGTACCCAGGAGATACCAGCACCCGAAAGGTGCCACCACCCCGCGGGGCGGGACCAGCCCACCGGATCATCAAGGGCGGGGAGGGGGCGAGGGAGGGTAGAAAAGATATGTGCCAAAGAACAAAGGGGTTGTTGGGAACATGGTGCAGGCTTGCACGGGTTGGGTCGCTAGCTCCGGCTAGGGCCAGGCAACTTCCAACCCCGGGCACGGCGCCCGGCGATCGGCAAAGCAAACCCTACGCTAGAATCCAGAGTCAGAGTCTCTGGTGTCAGGGAATTCTCTGCATTCGAGCAAAGCCTACCTAGAAAGCAAATTGAATACTTCCGTTTCCCTATTGGTATTGACTGCTATGTTTATACTGTGAAATTCCTATAGTCTATAGTTGGGCTCCATTAAACTCTTTTGAAACTGACTAGCTTGTGGCTTCCCTGTGTTTCTGAGGGGATTCCTTGTCAATTTCACTCGTGGCTAAAAGCAAAGGTTTTGACAGCGGTGTACAGGGCACACCTTCCGTGCCGGTTAACCCTTAAGGTGCTGAACCCGTGCAACGGACCAGTAGATTGGAATGTGATAGCCTTTATCATAGGTGCTCAGAGGCAATATATTTGACAACGTATTTGTTATTGTGGACTACAACTCCCAGCATTCCCAACCATTGGCCTTGCTGGCTGGGGCTGATAGAAGTTGAAGTCCAAAACAACTGGAGGCCACCATATATACAGGAAGGTTGCTTTACAGATATAACCACAGAGACACCATCCATTTTAAACAGAGAGGGTTGTATCCAGCGGCTGTGCAAGTGGAAGGCAGCTCATGCATCCACTCTTTCCCTTCTGTACCCCCGAAAACCCTTTCCAGAGGCTAGGGGCTCATAGACTCAACACTTTGAACTGCAGAGACACATTTTCTCCTTTTAATCACTCCCAATTGTAGTAATTTTAGGTGTTATTTGTAACCATAGGAGGTGTGAGCTTTGTGAAGGGCGATTTTTCTGTGAGGCATTCTCTTTAGAGCCTTGTTCTTGGTTATCCCCTCCAGATAGAGCCTAATGCTGTTTTCCCAAGTAATGTGTGGCGTGTCGTTTGCGTTTCTCACATCTGTAATTTGAATGTAATCAAATGAACATTCCGTTTAAAATGGCCTCTCTTCTGCTTTGTATCCTACCTTAACAGTGTCCACAAGTGACACATTCTAGACTGAAAGGCATTTTTAACATCAAAACGCTTCCCTCAGACAGCTGATACACTCAGAATTGAGTCCTATTTATTTCAATAAGACTTTTGGCCAGATTTTTTTTTTAAAGTCCACCAACCATAATTCCCATATATCTGCTGCTCACAATTCTGTTTTCTGGACTGCACCATGCATGTGTATATTTTATCTATATCTATCTATCTATCTATCTATCTATCTATCTATCTATCTATCCACTCATCTATCTATTTTTCTAGTGGCTTGGCCCATGTCAGCATAGGTGTGGCACACTGATGGTGCTTTGTGGGTCTATCTGCTTGTAACATCACTATAATAAAGCCATGACTTGTAATGCTGGACAAGAATTAAGACTGCACTATAAATCAATTAACTTTCCTTGAAAAAGTATTGATATTTTTGACAAGCATGTATACAATATTCCTAGGTACAAACAAATGGAAATCATTTATAGCTCATTATAGCTCCTCTGCAAGGATGTATTAGCTGTCTAGGGTACAAGGCAGAGGACAAATCAAGGCCTCAAGCCAAAGATAGAACAGGAGTCAAAAGTTAATCTTGATGGACACTTGATTGCATAAGTGCACCTTGTACCTCCAGCTCTGCTCTTTGCACAAACAATTCCTTTCTAAATTTCTGGAAGTGATAAGCAGGCAACTGCACGTAAATGAAAAGCTTTATATTGCATAAGATACTTCAGGCTGCAATCCTATACCCACGAACCTGGGAGTAAGCTCCATGAAACTCAATGGGACTTACTTTTGAGTAGACAAGTATAGGCAGGGTAAGAGAACTAACATACTTCTAAAATGTTGGTCTTTTGTCATGTGTACAATAAAATACACACACACACACACGTTTTTAAGGACACTGGATCCCCCCCCCCCCTGTAGGGTCACCACATTTAATTTCTTAGCTTGGAATTCTAATCTCAGGAGTTCATCTTTCTATAGCACTTTTGAAACAGGGAAGCAATCACACATGACCCCCCCCTCTTTGTGACAAACAGAATTGTAAGGATATTGGAGGTGGCGGGGATTGACAGCCTTGTTCACCTTCTTGCATTTACAAAAGGGATCTCACTATCCTTGTGAAATCCAACATCTTACATTCACTTTTTATTTATTTATTTACAGCATTTTTACCCTGCTCTTCAGCCAAAAAAGGCTCCCAGAGTGGAGCCTAGTTCCATCGCTCCTCACAAATATTCATTTAAGCATTCAAAAATTTCCACTGGAAGAAATATAAAGCTTGTCTCAGTAGTTTATTCTGTTGCTTAACTTTTCAGGTAGTCTTATCCTTAATATTTAATCTAGCACCCCACAAGTTAAACTTCTTGCCCACTGCCTTTTCCTCAGTGCAGTAGCAAATAAATCTTGTTCTTTGTAGCTGCCTTTTAGAAATTCAAAGGTTATTATTACGTCTCACCTTAATCTCCCCCCCCCCTTTCTGGGCTGAACTTACACTATATCTGCAGTACCTCTTTACATATTTAAGTAAGAGAACACGAATGGTGAAGAAATTATAGGTGAGGGGAAACTTGTCTTGTATTTAAGACACTGGTAGAGAGAGTCTGGTCAGTTCCCTGTTTTATCACAGACTCTTTTTGAGATGGACTAATAGTGTGCTCTCCTATTCTTGATTTACATTAGTTGGATGAGAATAGGATACTGAGGCAGTCCTCTTGCAATCGCAGATCCTGAAGATGCATTGGTATTGGAAATCCATGCTAGTGTAGCACCATGGGACAGTATCCAATACTGCCTGTGTGCTAGCGGGACATACCTGTAGAACAATGGGAATCTAGCGGCTCTCAAAGCAATCGGCAACTAGCGGAAACACTAATTTCTGGAACAGTGCAGGTCACCGGAGCTTGCAGAAGGCAGCTTTGCAGACCTGTCACATTCTGGAAGCGAGCATTTCCACTCATTTCCAGGGTTCCTTTAGGGAGCACTAGTTCTTGTTGTGCTCGCGGTGGGTCCCCCAAGTGCAACGGAACTAGTGGCGGTGCAGTGGCAGTATTGGATACTGCCCCATGGTTACATTTGGTGTAACACTGGTCTAGGTCTGATGTAGAAGATGAAAACACTGATGTAGGTCTGCCAGTGCAAGGGCCAAAAATGGGTAGCACCAAGGGTGTGGCAGGAGAGGAGCAGGCCTGAGTCAGAATCATATGTTTGGTCAGAACTTGGTCCAGCCCCCATTAACGGCATAATATTACCTTCTGAGCTCCAGGAAGGGAATGGGGGAGAACTCCTAACAGATCACAAATCCCCTGGTGTGATCAGTCATACAGTTGGGTCCATGAAGTGGTGGTGGTGGGTAACATGGTCTGTCTGGGTATAGCCAGCTAATCAAATTGGCGAGGTGAGACTGGATCAGATGAAGAGGGCTGGGAAAAGCAGCCGGCCTCTTGAGTCACGTGAGAGTCGGGCAATCAGTTCTACATGGCTATTGGTACCTGCACTGTGCATTTTGATTAGCCTTGGCACCGAACGCTTTCAGGCATGCCTACGTTTGCGGGCTTTCCCCAACCCTTTCTGTGGGATGACAACCACATCCAGTGATCATAACCTGAGAAAACCGTGCCTTGCTGACTAATGCTGAAGGTCTGCTGTGGCTTTACCAGCACAAAAAGAAACCCACAACAAAAGCAGCAATCATCCTGCATATGGCAAATGTGATGGGGCCATGAGGGTCTTTCCCCCCAGACTTCTGAAGTATGGCTTGATTTGTTCACTTGGAGTTATCTGAATTGTTGCTACTTAAGGATGATTGTAACCCATTAGCTATATACCTGATTTCACAGTCGTCTGTCTGCATTTCTGTTTGCTTGACACAAGGTTAGCCTTTCCTTAGACCTTTACTCTGCAGTTTGTAATAACATGCTGTGCTATATCTTAATTACAGCAATTTGCAGGATTCGTGATTATATTAAAAAAAAAAAAGTCTGTCCTTGCACTACAATACCTTTTCATTTCTCTTTAAATTTCAGAGTCTTTTATGAAACAAGAAGTTTGGAGAGTTTACACACTAGGTAAAAATTATACAAGGCCAAGCTGTTGATCAGATTTGTCCTAGACTCCACTTTACATGCAAGGCCCATAAACAGGGAGGATGATGACACATTGGACTCTTCATTTAACATGCTGCCCACACACAGAAACTGGAATTCCGTAACTGACAAGCTGATTTCAGACATATAGTGCTATGTACTACTTGTGTGTGGTATAAAAAACTCGTGGCAAGGTTCATGTGTATAGTTCATATAGTAGTATGACAGAGCAACTAACACAGCCTTAGGCTGCACCCTAACCCACTGACTTCACAGGAACAGGATTTAGCAGCATATCCGCCTACTGTGTGAAGTGCCCTGAGTTGTGAAACTGGTGGTCCATTGAGAAATAGAGAGTTCGTGTTCTGTTTTGGAATGAGAAATTCCAGGACAGCATTCAGCCATACTTGTTTGAATTTATGTGTTACATCCTATGTATTAATAGGATGTGTTATTCTGTATTTTGTATATTTCTTATAATTGTTTCAATAGAAAAAAAAAGAAAGAAACTGGTGGTCCAAGAGGCAATATTTCTCATGAGTTGGAACAAACCTGGGTCATTGGCTACTGGGATAGGCAGCAGGTGAATCCTGAGTGTGGGGAGACTTTGCTTCAGGATATTATGATGATTTCAATACTTTTATTTATTAAGGATTTTATATCCCACCCTTCAGTGATATCACTCCTCGAGTTGATTATTTAATTTATTACAAACTTTCCTCTAAGGGACTCAGGGCAGTGTAGATGGACCTTCCCCCCCCCGGTTTATCCTAGCAGCAACCCTGTGAGGTAGGTTAGGCTAAGAGGTAGTAATAAGTGGGCCAGGTTCACCCAGTGAGCTTCATGGGGGAATGGAGATTTGAACCCCAGTCCTAGTCCAGCACTCTAGCTGCTACACCAAACTGGTATGGTATAGTGTAGCGTAGTTACAATCAAAATAAAACTCATTATGTCAAAAATAGCATAAGAGAAGGTGTAAAGCAGGCAAGCTGCCCTGGAAGAGTGTTCCACCAACAGTGTGCCACAATCAGGAAGTGTCTCTCTCTCTCTCTCTCTCTCTCCCTGGCCATGAGGGGCTTCACACATCAACATAAATACAGGCAAGTTCCTGTGGAGAACAGACATTCCTTCAGACCCCCGTCCCCCAAACCTTATAGGGCTTTAAAAGATAAGCACGGGCTCCTTGAATTGTGCTCAGAAACAGACTGGCAACCACTTTGTCCTGTGCATACTTACAAAGAAATATTTCGTCCTGCTTCCAGCGCTTTTATCCATGCCTTGTTCTTACAGCCAGAAGATGTCCAGAGGTTTGGGGCCTTGTTCTTATAGCTAGAAGTCGAGAGATTTTGGGCACACTGTACACTGCACATGATGCCTGGAGTGGCAGCCTTATGGAAGCCTAAAATGGCCAGTTCTTTTTCACAGCTGTTTTCTATTGCCTATTCTTGCTATTTTTAACCACAGAACAATGGGATTGTGGAAGGATCAGACTGTCCGGGGTTTTCGGGTGGTGTGCATGTGGGTGTTGGCATTGAAAGGTTGCTTGAGGTAGAAGTAGTCTGAAAGAGCTTTCTCTCCCCTAGCCTCTAATACAGTGTTCTCCAACCTTGGGTCCCCAGATGTTTTTGGCCTACAACTCCCAGCATGCTGGGGACCCAAGGTTGGAGAACACTGCAATATCAGCCACAATGGCTTTTGGAAGCAAGATGCTGTGCTATGGCTTCCAGGTGGTCAGAAGATTAGACCACAAGCTTGTTACAGACTGTATTGCTGCTCTGCAAAAGCACCTGCAGGTCATTAGGTATTTCCACAACACTAGCTGTTTCAATCAGTACCAATCTAATTTCAGTCTGTATCAAGCCTGCTGGCCCTCAGTTTTTTGGTCCGGTGGTGGTGGTGAGAATCACCTAGTCGGTGTGCTTTGACTTGTATTTTTGGCAGGCAGGAACTCGGCAGAAAGAAACTGATGGTCCAAGAGGCAATATTTCTCATGAGTTACCCAGAAGTGCCATCAAAGGACCGACTGCGTCTGTGGTTCCTCAATACCTCCTCTGCCGCTTCAAGGTAAATTTGCATAGCACAAAGCTGTGCAGATAAACATTTGGAAGAATCTAGCACAACTCCATCATTCAGGCTTGCAGATTGCTCTGCAGATTGACAGTGGACTACAAACAGAACAGAATAAGGGACTGGTGGAGAACTCTGTTCAAAAATGAGAGCGCTAATATATGAAGTAAATAGGCATGCTGCCACTAGAAGGAGCTCTTGCATAGTGGATAGGAAAAGGCTTAGCTGTGGAATTGATAGTTATTGAAAATGTTTGAGAAGCCTAGCAGAGAAGCGCTCTCTCTCTCTCTCTCTCTCTCTCTCTCTCTCACACACACACACACACACACACACACGGGTTTTTATTGTACAATAACTGTGTGTGTGTGTCTGAGAGAGAGAACGCTTCAGGCATTTTCCCAAGGGGACTCATATATACACATTTCCCTAGTAAGTCTGTACACTTTCTTTAAAGGAACTACTGATGAATCAGAAACTTTTGAAAGTGATTTGTTGTTCAGAGTTTATAAATGTTATATCCTGCGTTTCACTAAAAGTGATACAAATTGACTCTTCCTCCGCCCGTGGTAGTGGCTACTGTTGCTGCAAGGTGTATTTTGTTTGGAAAGTCGTCCCCCACCCCCCTTAACTCTGAACCGCATACAGCCTCAGCAGACATCGTGGATGGTGCACATCTCAGACTATGAAATAGATGCAGATGCCCATTACAGAGTATATTATTTCTGAAAATTCAATCTGGCATCTTGCATTAGAAATGGTGTAAATTTGCTATCACCTCTGGATTTACTAGTGCTGAATGTTCAATTCACCATCTTCATCCAGTCCTTAAGGGTGCAGTCCTATATTCACGTGCCTCATGCTACAATGAAGAAAGATGGGAGCAGTGCTGGAAAGGGCCACCGCTCAATGGCAGAGCATATGCTTTGATTGGAGAAAGCCTCAGGCCCAGTCCTTGGCATCTTCTGTCAAAGGAGCTCATATAGCAGGGATGGGAAAGGCCTGTGTTTGAGGCTCTAGTGAGCCCATCCGAACACACAACAGAGGTTAGACAGACCAAGGGCCTGATACAACAGGACAGTTATTTCTATCCTAATCCTGTGAGTCAGGGCTGGCCCACACATTATAGCAGCTGTCCCTAACCCTGGCACCCTTCAGATGTGTTGGACTACAGCTCCTACCATCCTCAGCCAGCATGATTTGATGTTAAATATCTCCATTTCTTATAACGTTCAAAATGTGTTGCTTTTCTTTACCCCGGGTTTTACCCGAATGGTAACCTTTGAGCATACCTTGACTAAAATTTGCTAGGAGCTCCAGAGGCTAGATAAAATTGCTCCAGGGGTGGATCCAATCCCAGAGCTACCAGTTGGTTATCTCAGATTCAGGGGAATCTGAATCTTTTTTTTTTTTTCAGCTCCTGCCATTTTCAGTGGCAGGAGCTGAAAATCGTAACATGAGATGCATCCCTTTGTGTGGCCTGCAAGCCCCTCCCCCCATTGACCACCGGGAAGATCAGCAGCGGAGCAGCTTGGATTTATAGAGGAGAGGTGCCATATCACATGTCGCTGTTGAAAGTCCTTAACACAAAGCTGTTGAAAGAACTAGGTGTCCGTGGCACAGTGGAGACGAGCACCTACAAAGGAGAATTACAGAAAGGAACTCCAGCTGCTGTGCTTTTAGAGGCAGTTCCGGCAGAGACAGAGAAATCAGGAAATGGGAAATGTGGAGCCAAATCTTCAGCTGGTATAAATCAAAGTAGCTCCATGGAGATAACTGGAGCTCTGCTGATTTAACCCATCTGAGTAGTTCTCCTGGAATTACCATTGAAGGCCCACAGGGGTGCTAAAGAATCTGAACAGGAAACATTTATTTCCAGTCGGAGAGCTGCTTACCGCTTTATATGTTTTGCAGATTCTTACTTTAGCAAGAGGGCTTTGAGACCAGCCCCTTACCTGGCTCTGAATCAAATAGTGGGCAACTTGAGACATTTCTCTGGACTTCCCAGACTCCTGTTAGAATTCAGAACAGTGTCTCTTCCAACTTACAAAAAAAAAAAAAAAAAAAACGCAACAGGATGTGTTTCTATCTCCTGTTTCTGGCAAAATTCCTCTTCACCCCTCTGTTAGAAGTCCATCTCCTTTTGCCAGGATGGAAAAGAACTGTTGGTTCCTGGAAAATGAAGTAAATAAAGCTTCTCTATAGCAGCAGGAGTTTTTGGTCAGGTTCCCCTGCCAGAGCTTTACAGGAAGCAATCACAAGCTGGATATGGTTGCAATACAGCCATTACTCTGGTTTAAAGAGTGTGTAGTGCCCTCTTGGCGAAGGGGGATGTTGGTGCATGTTGGATCCCCTTTAAGTTGCTTTTGGACCCTTATTTAGGGCAAAGGAGACTCATAAATTCATCATCATCATCATCATCATCATCATCATCATCATCATCATGCAGATTAGCATGTTCACAACTTCAGATGGTGAGTGGTGTTTGTGCCCATTTTGTATGACACAAGTTGCATGTGACCAATGGTCTTGCACTCCTTTTCAGTCTCTGACCTCTTCTCTCCACCATTCTTGATGCCAGTGGCTGATCTGCTCAGATGCCACAGTGGCCCTACGGTTCTTCCCACCCAAACCGATGCGCACCGCCCACATGTGGGAGCCCCAGCTACAGTACAATAGCTTGCCTAAAGGCAACTTAAGGCACAATCCTATGCATGTTTAGACAGAACAAAGGCCTACAACTCCCAGCATGCCCCGGCCAGCATGACTGGCTGGGGCATGCTGGGAGTTGTAGGCTTTTTGTTCTGTCTAAACATGCATAGGATTGTGCCCTTAGCAAGATCTGAACCAGAGGCTTTCTGACTCAGATAAATTTAAACTCTTAGCCACTACACTACACTAGTCCTCATACTACCATACATTTCATCAGCCGTCATTTCCCTATATGGGTTGTTGTTTCCCCTTCTGTGGCTTTTCTACCTCCTTTATTTCCTCCACAAGGAATTCAGTACTGGGGGTACATATATGAGTGACTCATCATGAACTGAGGTCTGTGGGTGGCAGCTATGCTGCTAAAACTAGTAATCTAGGGTTTTTTCCTCTATTGCCTGTTTTCTGGACATTTCCTGTTGCGGTCTATGGTTCTCCTCCGGAATCCCTTCCGCAGCTGTTTGAGGGGTCAGCAAAGGGCTGGAAAGGGACTAATTAAATAATTGTTCTTAGAAGTCTTGGCAAACAAAGATCCAGCCTGAGAATGAGCCCCCTTTGATGCTGATAAATTCGTTTGCAATGAATTTCTTCCAGATTTCCCTGAGATCAACAAACCACAGTTTGTCTGGGGCCTCGAAGAGGGGCCTTCAGTCATGGAGCATTTGATAGTAAAAAGACAGGAATTAGAGAGAGATAGACAGCAACTTGGGAGGCGAGAGATCATGCTTCTACATCCCTGTCACACACATCTTATGTGACCCTGGAAAAGCAAGTGGCATCGTGATCTTAGACATGCTTATTGCACTTAGATTTGCGGCTATAGGCTGCGCTTAAAGCAAAAAAAGGGGGGGGAAGAAGAAAAAAGTGCTTCTGTAAGGAATGTTCAAGAGGCAGTGCCTTCTATTCCATTCACACATGCTTTATTTCATTCACACAAAACAATACTCCCTGTCCCTGTTTCTTCCCCACAAAGAAAGTCATCGGCAGTATGAGGGTATCATGCTGCTGATTGTTGACCCATGCTGTGCTTTCTAAAGAGGAGGCAATTTGTCCCTAACAAAAGGACAACAGGAAGGCTGCTTTCACACTAGCCCTTTTCTCTGGAATAATGGCCATCCTTTGTTTACTCACTTTTTATGGAGAATCTAGGTGATTTTTAATTTTTAAAAATTTATTTCATCAACAAACAATGTATTGTCCTCCTATGTTTTTGTTTGTTTGTTTTGTAAAGATATGGCTTGTGGCATTTTACAGGGGTGGGGGTGGGGCAATACAATGCAATTACAGTGTCAGTCTGTTTAGTGTAAAGTGCTAGTGGGGCTTTTAAGGACTAATGTCCCTTTAATAAAAACTGCCTTCTTTCAGATTCTGGTCCTTTTATTGCTTCCTGTTCAGCGTGGCTGTGAGATTAATGCTGAATTGTCCCTTGATTCATCAGCTTCTGTTCCCCATGCAGGGGAGGGGCAAAATTTAATTGCTGCTTTCCTTTCATTTCCCCCCTTTCTTTTATAGCAAAATAGCCTGGCTAGATCAATCTTCTTCTTGTTTAAATATGATGTCCCTGCAGCTTGTTTTGAAACTTCCGCAAAGGAAATGTTATGTTCCACCAGCCTGGCACTCTCCGGATGTGTTGGACTGCAACTCTCAGAGTCCCCTAACCAGCTTATCTGGTTGGGCGATTATGGGAGTTGCAGTCTAACATGTTTGGAGGGTGCCAGGTTGGGGAAGGCAGTGTTACACTCACAGGGTCAGAGGTTACCTGCCTGTACAATAGTTCCAAACAGGGTAACACTTAAGAAGGGCAAGAGGGGATCCCGCCGCTGCCATGTTGAAGGACACGTGTGTTTATTTCTCAGGAACAGCCATGTATCTGACCAACCCACTAATTCTATCTGCTGAGACCAGGGATGTTGAAGAGTCCTTGGTCTCGAGTCACGAGTCGAGTCACGAGTCTTTGGACCCGAGTCTCGAGTCCGAGTCCGAGTCCTTGGTCCAAAATGGTGACTCACGAGTCACGAGTCACGAGTCACGAGTCACGAGTCACGAGTCCCTCCCAAAGCTGACTCCACGAGTCCCTATTAAAATCAATGCGTTTTTTTCCCAACAAAATAAGGCTATTTCAGATGTGTGGCTTAAATAAATTCTAGGCACAAGTGTGCCTTTTTATTTCAAAACTCTGCAACTGATTTTGGCAAGAACAGACCAGGCAGACAAACCCAAAATGTCTGAAAGGTTGCATTTTAGGGAAATTATTTTAAAAAATAAACTTGCTGTACTTCCTAAAACCTATCCATGTTGCATTTGAGGAGCACGATTTTGGAACACGAGTCCTTGGTCTCGAGTCCCGAGTCGAGTCTCGAGTCCCATTGAAAATATTGGGACTCAAGTCCGAGTCGAGTCAGAGGGGGGACTCAGTCCGACTCACGAGTCGAGTCCTCGAGTCCGAGTCCCCATCCCTGGCTGAGACTTACTTCTCATTGGGGTGGTAAACCTGTGTCTGGGCTCAAGACACACATGGCGCTCCAAGGAATGAATCCTCCATACACGAAAATTCATGCCACAATAGAAAACTAGATGTCAGGGAGAAGGGTTCTAGCTGAGCCTTTGCACAGGGCATCTTTTTGTTTGGAGAAATACTCAATCATGTATGAAATCTATGTGAGCCACCCCTCCAACCCAGTCTGAAGTAGTACAGTCCAGACACAGGTTTACCACTCCTTGGGAACTAGGCCTCTGTGACTACTGTTACTGTGAAGGAAGGGGGTCTGGCTGACCCGCCACAACCCACCCTTTCCTACCCACAAGACCCCCAAAGATCTCAAGGTGCCAGACTGCCAGCCTCAGCTATGCAATCCTACTTGAATCTCTGCCAGGGACTTGCCTTTGTCTGTAACCTGGATTTAGATGCTGAAGCTACAGAGCAATCACAAACACCATGTGGGGTAAAAAACCAAGAAGGTTTATTCAGGTAGCATATTACAACAAAAATAGGGAAATGAGGGAAGCACACGAAATAGAGAGACACTTTGGTACACAGAGTAAAGCTGCAAAACAATAAATACCTGGGGGTCAGTTCTCTTCAGGGTTGGTTCCAGCATAGCCTTGCCGCCCGGGGAGACTACCATACCCACCCTAAGGTCCGAGATGGGTAGCCCTCCACAAGGCTTGCCTTTACCAAAGCCCTCATTCAGCTAATTTCACCAGGAGCTACCTGGGGTCGGATCCTGAGGCCGCCTGAAGGCTTGGACCTCTGCTTGGCTTGCCGCCATTGATCCAACAGCAACCATGCGACGACCAAAGAGAAAGAGACAAAGGCCACACCTTGGGAATATAGTTCTTCCCCCCTCCCCTCCTCCTTTCTGTAGCTCTGCTGCCTCTAGACAATCAGGATGCACTTCACCTGGCCAGGCAGGGGAGGGGGACTCATGACATTTGCATCTGAAAGCCCTAGACCGGCTTTTCAGGACTGTCAGGCGCCATCCAGAGGAACTATGCACACCCCCAGCCTCCAGCCAGTTCACACATGAGGTGTGTGTGCGTGCGTGTGCGTGTGCGTGCACGTGCAGGAACCCCTAGAGGCTCTTTTCTTCACAGTTACAAACAATTAAATGGACCCATGTATTAGGTATACATGCCAAAAGTACAAATATGAGGTCCAGCATCTATGAGTGGCATCTGCAGGCAGCTGCTAGGTCCCCAGAGTGCTGGCAGGGACCAGTACCAATGCCTGCCTTAGGCCGGGGCAGGGACCAGTACCAATGCCTGCCTTAGGCCGGTAAAAAGAAAAGAAAAAGCTGCTACTAGTGGTTTGCAGCTGCCATCTTGGTTTCCAACAGTGCCTTGGAAGTTGAGCCATTTGGGACACTGTGTGTCGGGTGGGATGGCTGTTACAACATCAGCTGTGAGTTATCTGCCTCCTCCAAGGGAAGCTCTCTTATCCCCCATGAACTCTATGGGGGCACCAACATAGGAGGGAACCCAAAGGATTTGCTGAGAGAGACTCCCTCTGCAAATACCTTTGCTTCTTCAAAAAAAGAGAAGACATTGAGAGAAGACGCGAGGCAAGCGTCTTATGAGATGTAAAAAAAAGTAACCCAAACCAGTGTTTTTATTAAAATACACTGTTTCCTGCAATTTACTCTTGAATTTATCCAAGAGTGAGCCTTTAAATCCTGCTTAGAAGGTCCCCCCCCTCAAATCTCTTCCCCCATACTGAGATCTGAAATGATGCTCCTGGTTTCAAAAGCACATTTATGGCATAGATATTACAAGAGTCTAGACATGCTATCCTGTATCAGGGTTTTTTTTAAAAAATCATTTAGATATATATGCGCCTGTTTGATTTTTACCTCTTGATATACGTAATACAAATACTAGGTGGAGCGAATGGATGCTGAGGCATCCTTAATATGCATTCTCTTCACAACAACTCTGTGAGGTAGATCACTAGCACCATTCCCTTTGTAGCGATCATGAGGGGAGGTCAGATAATTTGCTCAACATGGCTCTTTGTGTCCACGGTCGATCCGAGATTTGAATTTATTCAGGACTCGGAGGTTTAAAATCCAACACCCTATGAACTCTTTATTATAATTCTTTTTATATCGCCAACGGATAAAATCCCTAAACAGGTGCACTGCGAAGCTGAGGGCTGATTCCATGGGGGCATTCCCTTCTTTAGCTATTTAGAAATTTGTCAGGATTTCAGGGAAGATGTCCTAGGACATTAGAATGATCTCATTGCATCTGGCGAGGCAAGCGCGTAACCAACTTCAGATTAATTTGGCAGCCCAAAGATAGGGATGGAAACTGTTTCCCTGGTATTTGTATTTGGATCACACGTCTCTTGTGGTGTCTTAATGTGGCGTCGGCAGCGTGTTCTGTTAGCGGCGGCAGGACTGATTGCCGGCAGTTTAATTTACAGGAAGGAGCTGTGCGAAGGGCAGCTTTTAATGTCACCTTTACGAACGGAGGGTACCTCACATTGTGGCTGCCTTGCGCATTTGTACGCCTGGGTGCTTCAGCTCTCTGGCGATGGGATTTGAGAGCCAGTGCTGCAGTGCTGCACGTGGCAGACTCTAGTTCCTCTCATCATTATCTCCTTTTGGGCAGGTGCCAAATGCAGATTGAAGCTCTGCGGTACAGGTTTTTCAAGGATAAACCTCGTGTGTGCCCGAGCTTACAGAGAGCCTCCTTCGGTTCTCTGCAGTTCTGTGGCTGGAAATAATACCAAGCCTTGTAGATACCGTTGTGTTAGGAATTTACTGGGGCTTTGCACCAATTCCTGAGCTTTTCAGAACGATGATGCCTTTTCCCCCTGCACCTTCACCCAAGTTCTGATTGCATTGTTTTGGGCACGTATGCTGAGCTTCTGTGTGTTTTTCATGTAAACACATCCCAGTATTGGCTGACCGGATTGAGTGAGGTTTCAGCACACCATTGGGGCCGCCTATCAGAATTCCTGGGGCTGATCCTCAGTTTCCCCCACTGATCACATGTACTTGCCTGTGTTTTGCTTTACAGGCATGCTGTCGAATTCACTTGGAACTCCCGGAATAACTTTCTTCCTCAAAAAGCACCGTGTGTGTGTTTGTGTGTGTGTGTTGATTTAGATTAGGGCCATATTGCTGGGGAGGAAGTAGTTTAACCTTTTGCCCATGCACCAATTCTGCAATTTAAATCACCCCCTGAAGTAATTTAGCAATGAAGGAGAAAAGTACCCGGGTTGTGCCTGTATGTCAGGGGGGTGCTGAACCTCTTTCATCCTGAGGGTCGCATTCTGTTATGGAGAAGTTCTCGGGGTGTGTGTGTGCATTCCAGTGGTGGGTGGGCTGAAGACAGAATGGGTGGGGCCAACGTACCAAATACACTGGTATATTTTGGTTCAAAGCTCTTACTGCCACAGTCACTAAGCCTTAGGAGAGACGATTCAACCTTTTAGAATGGGGGGGGGGGGAGACTGAAGAAAAGCCAGAAAGAAGCCACCAAACCATCAGTGGTTGGGGGAAAGGGGTGGGGCCGCCTGGGGACAGATTAGGCCCCTGGGCCTGAGGTTCTGCACCCCTGCTGCATGTTTTCCCCTCTGCAGCCAACCAGGACCGGTGCAAGGCAGTTTGGTGCCCTAGGCAAGATATTTAGCGCCCCCCCTTCCCACTTGAGAGCCCTGTATTTTTATTCCAAGGCGTTTCTGGCGCCCCCTTTAGCCCTGCGCCCTAGGCAGCTGCCTAGTTGGCCTAATGGTAGCACCGGCCCTGCAGCCAACAGCAGCTCTGGGTTCTGTATGAGGTTTGGACTGGGGCTGTGGCACAGAGGGAAAGGTTGAACCTCCCCCTTCTTCTCCGCATGTCAGCGTGTGTCTGGTCCAAATCACCCCACACCGCACCCCTGCGGCTGCTTTTTGAGGAAGACAATTATGTTGGAAAATGGAATAATGGAATGCCAAAATACAGTTGAGTTTGGCCCCCACAGGGGAATCCAGTGTAAGGGGCTAATGCACAGTCCGTTTCTGCCCAATGTCTGCAATGACTGAATCCTTGAATGCCCTCCCTCCGATTGATGCTGTATTCCCTGAATGTTGCACCCCCCCCTCAATGGTTGCACTTCCCAAATATTTCTCCCACCGAACCCCACTGGGTAGCACATCCCCCATTGCATTTAGAACACGGTGTGTGTGTGTGTTTTCAGAATAAAATAGATGCGTCAGTCTTTGCCAGGGCCCACGTTAAGGGCAGGCATGGTCGGGCACTTGCCGAGGGCTCACACGCCAGCGGGGCCCACTGATAAGAACTCCCTGGTCTTTCACTGGTGGTGAACACCTTGGTGGCGAGAAAGTAGTAGACTCACTGAGGGAGGTGGCCCTCACCCAAGGACCCTTCATAGATTTCATAGATCATAGAGTTGGAAGGAGCCTACAAGGCTATCGAGTCCAACCCCCTGCTCAATGCAGGAGACTAGAGGAGGGGTCTCCCATCCAAGTAATAACCAGGCCTGACCCTGCTTAGCTTTCCACGCTCAGACAAGCTGAGCCAGCGTGAGCCACAGGCCTGCTTTTAGCCACAGGCCTGCTTTAGCCACAGGCATGCCCTCAAAAACCAGGAGCTGGTGCTGGTCTTTGTGCTTTGTCCTTGTTTTTCTCCCCAACAATTTCAGCAACAAACTTTTGACATAGGAAGTAATTTCTATCCTTGTTTGCAGGTAGTGGACTGAAGGCGAGCAGTGCTGATTTTTCCTTTTGATTTTTCTAAGGACAAAATGGACATATTGACAGGGATGCTCTATGGTTGTTCGCAATCACATCATCCTAGGAAGAAGGCCAGATTGAAGGTGAATAGAGCACTCTACGTTTTATAAAGATCACACTCATCATTGTCAATGAACTATGTAGCTCTCCATTTTTTTAGTTCCAAACAATTGGTATAATGAATTCAGGGCCGGTGCAAGGCAGTTTGGTACAGTTTGGTGCCCTAGGCAAGATCAGATATTTAGCGCCCTCCCTCCCACTTGAGCCCTCCCTCCCTATTTCTGGAGCCCCCTTTAGCCCTGCGCCCTAGGCAGCTGCCTAGTTGGCCTACTGGTAGCACCGGCCCTGATAATGATCAATATTGTATTGTATAATCCTATTATGCAAAACCTCCCTTTCGGCTTTAGTATGGTGTGGTCATTGATGAGGGAACAGTGAACATTAATGGGAAATTTGCAAGGTTTTTGTTGCTGTCTAAAGCCACCTTGTTATGTACCTTGAGTAGGAGGAAGCTAAAACTGGTTTTCCCTGTTTGACTGTGGGTAGTGTGTAGGAGAGCTGAACATCGACTGGTTTTAGATTTAGCTGGGGAAATGGTTTTGGATTTGCAGGTACTGGAACTGATGCTAGTGAGAAACAAGCACTGCCTGCCTAGGTACTTGCTTCTGTGCCCCATAGGGTTTGACCAGTCTCTACATTTGCAAATAGATTTGTGTGAGACGCTATAAATCTCCAGTGCTCCCTCCTCAAAGGAAACTGAACTTGTAAAGCAGGGGCACACAACCTGCAGTCCAGAGGCTGCACGTGACCCCCAAGGCCTTAACTACAGCCTCCCAGGGTGCCCTGACATGCCCCCTCCCAATTCCCTCCCACAGCAATCTATAAGGATTGCTGGTGCGAGAGAAAGCCTTCTCTCCACCCCCACTCCCAGTGTGCCTCATACAGATCAGTGTTTCCTTGCTGGCAGCACTTTAAAAGGGGATTGGACAACTTCACAGAGGAGAAGACTATCAGTGGCTACTGGTCCTGATGGCTCTATGCTACCTCCACTATCAGAGGCCATGTGCCTATGTACACCAGTTGCTGGGGAACATGTGTGGAAGGTGCTTTTGCTCTCATATCCTGCTTGTGGGTTTCCCGTGGGCAGCTGGTTGTCCACTGTGTGATCAGAATGCTGGTCTGATCCAGCAGGGCTTTTCTTACGTTCTTATGAAGAAAGGGCGATCTGCATCAGGATCGCTGGTCTGTGTGTACATGTGCGGTCCCCGCCCCCAAACCAGTCTCACATGCAGCCCTCGGGGCTGAAAAGCTTGTGCATGCCAGTTGTAAAGGCTGCTTGAATGTCTTGCTCTCATAGAATGGGAAATCTGAACAAATATGTTTCTAATGTTATGCGCATCCCACTTCTGTGGGCAGTGAGAGGTTCCAGGGATGCAGCACTTACTTGGCTTTGGTTCCCTTTGGAAGGAGGTCATTAGAGGCCTATTGTTTTGTAATATATGCATTTATTTAAAAATATACAGGTGAAGCATAGGTGGAGGCACAGCTTAACCCTTGAACAGACAGCCAAAATTCATTGCTCCCACATCAGATCTCTAGGGAGATAGGCAGCATGCCAAAAATTGGTTAACTTAAAGAGCCCCCAACCCCCCACTCTTTGTCTCTGACTCAAACCCCAGCTGCAATCTTCTGTTTCCTTTCACACTCCAACCTAGTTTACAGCATCCTTAGTTGGGAGTGGGTAAAGAAAGACATCCCCCCCCTTCAGGTATTTCCTAATTGGAACATTCCCAATACCATCCTGGATAAAGAAGCAATTGGCTAACTATGTAGCTCCCATGGCAATATATTGCCTGTAGTTTACCTAAGGAAGGATGTACTTAGCCATACCTGTCCAGCAGCATTAACCCTTTCTCACCCAACCCCCAATCTTACAACACTAGACTGTTGTTAAGGGGACACACATGGTTTTCAGGAGCATGATTATTGGCCAGTTTTCCCCCATAGTATAAATTCTACCACTGGCAGCAATGAAAGAAGTTGAATTCATTTTTCAGATGCTAGTTTGATTTTTTTTATGCAGCTCTGATATTCAGGGGACAAAATTCATTATTTGTCTTGTAAAAAGGTTGAAGCACTTTGAGGGGAAGAATATATATCTGAAAAAGACAGGATTGTGAGCATCAAGGCAGTGGCTATAAATAAAATGGGACTCTGCTGTCATTTCTAGAACAATTTTTCCAGCTGTAACTGCAACATAATCACATCCACTATCTTTCCTGTTGCCTTTCTCTGTTATAACAATCGTTGCTGCTTTTAGGGTCCTCTCTAATGCTAGAGGCTGTGCATTCAGTTGGAACCTACCAGTGATTGCTTCTGAAAGTATTGTACCTGCCCTGATGTCCCTGCTTATGCATATTGTTTCTTGTATAATCTACTCTGCAAAGCATTTTTGGTTTTAGTCATGTGTCGGGAATTCAGACGCATGCTTTTGAGGGGAGTGCGTTCTGAGAGGGGTGTGTGAAATTTGAGATGATATTACAGTTGTCATTGATTTGTTGCTGTATCATTTTTCTAAAATGGTTTCAACCAAAATTTTATTACAAAAAAGATGGTTGTTGTAGCACATATCCTAATGTATCTTCCAACAGGAAATTAAACAGCCTTGCAGAAGCTCTTTCTTTCTTTCTTTCTTTCTTCCTTTCTTTTTCTTTCAGAATGTCAGTAGTACTTGTTGTCTTGACATCACAACTGTGGAGTTTTTATGTAGCACAATTTACAAGAAGGCTCACATCTTCCTAATGAGAAAAAGCCACTTTCCACTTCATGAATAAATGGAAAAAGTACCCAGATCTGAAACTGGCCAGAGCAAGGCATAAACCATAGCATATGGTTTTCATTCCCACTGCTAAAATGGAGTGTGTGTGCATGTGCTAATATGTACCCCCCCTAGTCCGATCCAGTATGGACAGTTTTTAGTTTATCAAACTTTCCTGTTCCTGTGAGAGAGCGCGAAGTAATGGCTCTTGGGAAGGCTCACGTGAATTCCACAAAATATACTTCCAAATCCAATCTGCTTTACCTGTGTCTTTTTCACACTTTCCCTTAGCTCTAGCTAATTTGGTCAAATGATTGACTTTCTTTTCCTTTGGGGAGATCTGTGTTCTGAAGATGATCAGCTTTCAATTCATTTTCTCTTCCTTTTGCATCCATCTACCTTACAGTGCTCATCATGTCAACCATTACTTCAACCATGACTGGGGATATTTATGAAGCATAGAGTTTAGTTAACTAGTATGCTACAGAGCAGGCAATCATTTGAGCACCTTTGTACTCCATTCTCTACTCTTTTAAATCACTCACAGCTCAGAAAATGGTGCTTCTGTCTCAGGGCCGGCCTTGCCATTAGGCAGAATGAGGTGGCCACCTCAGGCGGCAGATACCCTCTGAGAGCGGCAGTGAGAAGTTGGGAGGACAGAATTGTGTATGTGTTGAGTGGCCTGCCGTCCACACCCACTAAGCTAGCCTGTTTCCCTCAGGTGCAGTAGAAGATGCTTTCCCATTGTCAGAGTTGAAGCAAGATTCATCTTCCAATCCAGTCCACTCCTGTCCATGGAATGAGGAGGTGCCAACGTCTTGTCCTTCGCCTCAGGCAGCAAAACATCTTGGACTGGCCTTGCTCTGTCTGCATCTTAGAAAAAAAGGTGTTGACCAAAAAATCCAGTTGCACTGGCCTTGCTCTGTCTGCATCTTAGAAAAAAAGGTGTTGACCAAAAAAATCCAGTTGCATCCAGCACTCGGTACCTTATGGTGATAGGGATGTCTGAATATTGGAGATATTTAAAATGCAGGCTGCCAGCCAAGTTCAAGAAGTTTGTATTATGATTCTGGCCGTTTCTGTCATAGTAGATGTGGAATGTGAATTTAATGGGGGAGTAGAAGGCATCTTGCTTTGTCTGAAAGCAGACAGAAATCAAAGTGTGGCCTATCTATCACTCTGAAAAGCGGAGGTTCCAAACTATGGATCTGTAGAAGGCCCTCTAATCTGGCACCATTGAAAGTTTTAAAGTATACACCTGGCAGACTGGCAGTCTGCTATTATCAAGCTTAGCTTAAGTTGTTCACTGGCACAAACACCTCTGGTGTAGCCGAAGATGTAATTACGTTTTAATTTTAACTACGTGCAGAGTCTGTACCAGTGTTTTGCCTGGGCTGACTGCGAAAAAGATAGCGGCACTGAAGTGTTTAAAAATTGATGCCCTTAATATAGGACTGTTTGTGGAATTTCCTATGTCCTGGAGCCAGGATATTAACCAGGCTTCCAAGACAGACAGCCTTAATTTTCTGTACGCCTGTCTTACGGCATTTGTGATGTATACAGACGTGCAGTTGCATTAGTGGTTTTGACAAGGGTATGAGCTCTTAATTAACATGACCTTCTGAAAAGTTTCTGGTGGAAGAAAAATCAAGCACTCAACGCTACTCTTTTTGTAAACTCAGGGAAGTAATGGGATGTGTATCATTCTTTATCAAATTGTTTAGCACAGGGGACATAGGAATGCATACAGACATGGATTAGCCAATAACCCCCCAAAATAAAATAAAATTGGGTGATTTTTTCAGTCTCATAGCCAATAACCTCCTACTTTTTCTAGTTTGTTGGAAGTTGAGTAGGACACAAAAATAAATTCCGACATAGGAAACTCCATCATTATTACTGCTGAGGTATAATGGCACAAAAAAGAGGTGGTGAAATAAGCAGACGGTCTCCAGCATCAAGGCCAGGGCTCTCCAACCTTGGGTCCCCAGATGTTGCTGGTCTACAGCTCCCAGCATACCCAGCCGGCATGGCTAATGGCAAGGGATTCTGGGAGCTGTAGTCTAGCAACATCTGGGGACCCAAGGTTGGAGAGCCTTGCTCTAGGTGAAACTTTTCAACACTGACCAAGGGTTGCTTTGGAGCACAGGAAGGGAAAACACAATGATCAAATTATGAAGAAAATTCATAATTTGGCATTTTTCATGTGTTTGTTTGTACAGCTCATTGTGGTAGTGAATCTGGTGTGAGTTATTAGGTCACAATTTGTTGCACTTTTAATCAGTTCTTGCCCACAGTGTTGCTTCACCGTTGTTCCCCTACACCCACACCCAATTAGGGTAATCCAGGGTCATACAGTAATACCTTGGATTGCAAGTAACTTGGTCTGAGAGCGTTTTGCAAGACAAGCAAATTTTTAAAATAAATTTTGACTTGATAAACAAGAGACATCTTGCAATACAAGTAGTGTAGGGATGTAACCGCTCGCCTCGAGTGGGCGTAGCGGGCCGAAATCGGCCCCGCTCATGCCCGCCAGAGACTCGCTTTGATATAAGAGTGTTTTGGATTACAAGCATGGTTCCGGGACGAATTGTGCTTGCAATCCAAGGTATTACTGTACTTGACTTTCTTTTTGCACTGGTTATGGGGTTAGTATTGTTTCTATGAGATGGCTCTTTGAGTTCATGATAGGAGGATGGGGCCCACCACAAGGCAGAGTGAGGCAGCTGCCTCAGGCGGCAGATGCTGGGGCCTGGGGGTGGGGAAAAGCAGCAACAACCCTTTGGCTGTTTCTCCTGAGCCCCACAGTTGTTCCCCTCTGTTGGATGATGGAGGAGATGTGTGTGCCTCACAGCCTGTCCTGCACTCCCAAAACTGGCCTGCTGCCCTCCAGGTGCAGTGAAGGATGTCACCCCATCACCGGTATTGAAGTAAGATTCAACTGGGCAGTCCACTTAGCTTCTGTATGTGGAGTGGAGGAAGGGAGTTTCATCTTGTCCTTTGCTTCAGGCAGGGAAATGTCTTGGGCTGGCCTTGCATGGTAGATCTGGGTAGTTCTACTATTGAGCTGGAAGAACCATCACAGAAACAGTACTGACCCCCCCTACACAGTGCAAAAAAGAAATAGATGTATCCCTTGGAAGAGGAAATAATGCATCCAATTATTCTTAGGTTATAATTACTAGCATGTTCAGAGCCTACAGGATATCAGTGTCGTTAAACATCTCCCTGTTTTTCCTCTGACTTCTTCACTCTTGACACATCCTTCTTGAGCTCTCCACCTGCACCGCCAGTCGAATTCTTCATTAAGTCCACAGGGCAACATAGTCTTTAATGCAGTGTTTTCCAACCTTGGGTCCCCAGATGTTTTTGGCCTACAACTCCCAGCATGTCCCAGCCAGCGTGGAGAACACTGCTTTAATGTATATATCCAGAATGTTTCCTTTCTTCTCAATAGGTGCTGTAACCTGCTTCCACATCCTTTAATCCTTTCAGTAATCCAGAACTTCAGATCATTTTCATCATGCTCCATGTCCATGAAATAGGGGCCTGTAGTCTTCTAGAACGGGTGCAGCTCTTGTGCTCACATATCCTTATTCTGACAGCTCTAGTAGTCGTCCCAGCATATATCAGATTGCAAGGACATTTAATAACATAAATAACATCTTTGTTGTTGCAGTTTTACAAATTCCTTCATATAATGATAGCTGTTGCCAAAAGGATTTTTAAATGACTTAAGTTTAATACAATTGTTACACACACTGGATTGGCTGCATGGATAATTCCCAGTAACCTTATTTCCACTTACACTGGAAATTACGAAAGGTGGAGGAGCTTTTAAAGTACTATGAACCAGTACATCTCTCAGGTTACGTGCCCATTTGTATGCAAACACTGGGTTTCCTCTGCATCTTGGAATTTCTGCCCACAGATACCAATATTTACAAATAGCAGTTCTGATTTGCGCTGTATACCCATTGTAGGTCAGGGGTACTATGAACCTATCCTGATTAGTGTGATGTTGCTTGGGTCCTATTAGCATCCTTCTGTCCAACTCTTCGTTTTATAGAATGCATGTTTCAATAGCCTGGAGGGGTAACCTCTTTCTTTAAGTTGCCCCAGGAGAATGCTGGCCTGGATGTAGAAATCCCTCTCATGGCTGCAATTTCTATGCAATCTAATCAGCTGGGAATATGGTGGATTCCTTTTCAAATAGCTGGGATGGAAACGATCATAAGCCAAAAATGAATTGGCATCTGTCGCTTTTCTATATACACCCGGTTGGATTCTATAATTCTCTATTCTCACCTCCACATCTAAAATATTAATCCTGTGTTGGTGATAAGTCACCACAAATTGACTATTAACTATTAACATTGTGTGCAAAGTCCCTCAATTTTTCTACTGACCCCCTCCATATGATAAATATATCATCCAGAAATCTTTTGTACACAACAATGTGATTGTAACATTCATTGTTGGCAGAAAGAATTTATTGCTGTTGCCAATAATCCATATAAAGATTGGCTAGCTCTGGGGCAAATTTGTACCCCATAGCTGTGCCTGAAATTTGCCAGTAGAATTGACCTTCGAATTGAAAGAATTTTTTTTTAAAGACAATTCAGCTAAAGAACAAATGAAATTCATAGATGGGGATGATCCAACCATTCTCTTATTTAGCGTGCCCTCAATTACTTCCATTGCCTGTAGGTCTGCTCTAATGTCACACAGGGCTTTGTGAGTAGAAGCATCACAGCCTCTCTGAATTCCCATTAGTTTAACTTATTTGATGCCACAGAGAGTCTGGTGGACCTTAGCTGATGAGGCAGCTGAAATGCAAAGGTTGGGAGACCTTGGAATATGAATCCTGATTTCACTGAACACCTTTTTGTCAAATGAAGCTGCACATGCATTTCCTATACACCACAAACTTGTGTCCGTATCAGATTGTGAACTTTTCTTTTTGCATCAAAATGTGTGTGTATTTTTGTGCACATTTTAAAAATGTACACACTTTCTCCCATTGATTGAAAGCCTGTTTGTGAACATTTTTGAAACGTATGCATTTTTCATGCACATTTTTCAAATGTATGTATTTTTTTAGTGCCTTTTTTTTTTTTTTAATATACCTCTGCCAGACCTGTATTTTTTAATGCCTTCCCGCCCCCCCAGCAGGATCACATCGCAAGTTCAGAAATGTATGGACTTTGACAGCAGATTGCATTCGGGTCCACATTCAGTTCCGGGAGATGTAAACTGGGTCAATCCTGGTCAAAATGAACTGCAACAAATTTCTCATAGATTTCTACATGTGGATGTGAATTGTGAGCCCTTTGGGAGCCCATTAATGAAACACCCAGACAGACAACAGTTGCTGTTGAGTAAAAGATAGATACCACTGTGTGTGACACTGGCACAAGCTAAGTCCAGACAATCCTACAGAGTCCCGAGATAGATGATTTGGCATAGCAAAGCTAAAATAATCTCATGTTTTTCCATTGCTCCACATGTTATTAGTGACTGTCTGATTTCCTCCATAGTGCTGGCATCTTAAAGTCTACAGCTGCTATAGAAGGGACAGATTACTGTGTTTACAACAGCTCCAAGTTGAATCTGTTGCCTGTGAGTGTGTATGGTAGTGAATCAAAGAGCTGGTGCAGACATTGCTACAGATGGCTAACCCTAAAAAAAACACACAACCGCTCACAAGACTACTCATGAACAGTGAGGCCAAATTCACATGAGGTAAGAGCAGTGTGCATACTTTGTGGACAGAGAAATCGGGGGAATGATTTCACTGAATTTCTCCAAGGGGAGGAGAAATTCTCAAACAGTTTCTCACAGGTAGGCACAGCTTCTTTCTTTCCCCCCTAAGGGTTCTCGCGGCGGGGGGGGGGGGTTGCGCTGCCACTGCAAGTGGCAACAGTATCAGTTGTGATGGCAACCTAGCCCTCATCTTGCATCCTCTACAATGCAGGTATGAATTGGGCAGTGTGTTGTATACGGCTCCAGGGAAGAGGTAGAGCTAGTGTTGTGTCAAAATTTGCCCTCCAATTTCCTGAAAGTTTTCTCCCTCTTTAAAGCGTCTTCCATTTTTCTGCCTCATTCTCAGGGCAGTTTATACCTTATTTTGTATTTATATTGGTGATGTCTTTGAGCTTACCGTAATAGCTGTGAACTAGCTGAGGGTGCTGTGTGAGTTTTTTCTTTCTCCTCTCTCCATTGCTCTGCAGCCTCCCAGGCAGGCTGCTTGCACTTCCAGATTTGAAAAAGCCCTGTGGGATGTATTGCCTTATGATGTCTTCCCCTGGGCTTTAATTGAAGCCCAGGAAGCTACAGGCTGCTGGAGAGATGATTGTACAATGAGAGACAGGACACTCATGCGCACTCCTCAGCCACCTCATAAGTAAGGTAAGCAGAAGAACGCCAGACCCAAACCATGAGAATTTCTCTGAAATTTTCTTCTCCTTTGAATTTCTTTTTGGAAGCAAATTCTTTTCTATCAAATTGAAGAAATTCCACCTGTGGAGTTTCTTATTATAGCAAATGCTTGTATTTTGGGGCCTAAGGAACTCTCTGGCACTGTAACTCAGAGTTCTATAAGCCGATCCTTTTCTGCTACCACCAATTCTTGGGAAATACTTAAAAAAAACCCTAGTAGATTGGTATAAGAGGCTTCAGTATGAGATGGGCAGCAACACTAGAGACAAGATGAACTATTAAACAAGTAATTTATTAAAGGGATGTTTTGTACATAAGGGCTTACTAATATTTACTTTGGGATTTTCAAAAGACTGCTTAGTGACAGTTTTTAAGGACTCAAGAGAGTCCTACAAGCCTCGTCTTAGGGCTTTTCTACATGATGCATTTATCATACACTCATCATTCCCTACTCATGGTTGTGTACAGGTTCTTTAGATGATGTCATGACCCTCCAGTTTTGCTTCTGTGTCTAATGAGCACTTTCGCCAAGTTTTTTTTTAGAGCAGGGAAAATGTGGTATTTAATTGTGAAAGTGAAAGAAAATGTCATTTCTTCTTGTGTATTTACGCTTTTCCACTACACCACAGTGCCACCTAGAGATTATTTAGCAAAAAAGCAGGAAAGAAAATGCTCCTCATGTAGTGTTTGGATCTCAGTTCTGCAATGAAACCAAAAGTAGATGCAGAGGTTTAACAGCTGATTAACAGCTTCATGTAGAAAAGCTCTTAATGACTTATTTTACCTCAGACCAAATTCCCTAAACCTCCACCCCAGCCAAATACACTTACAACCAGGTCCAGCTTCTGGGTAGTCTTCCTCTGACACCAAAGCTTCTCCTGTTGTATTTATGGCTGCTTAGACAGTTTATCTGGGTTTTTACTGACTGCTTGTATAACCTTCTTCTGGCAAAATCTTAGGGCAGCCTCCTGGCATAACACAGCCGCCTGCTCCCTACACCTGATTTTCACCAGCCACATATGGTTATTCCACAGAGAAGGAACAGCTTAATATTCAGGCCTTAGCTGTTTGCTTTCTCCTCAGCTTTCTCTAACTCCTTCCATAACACCACACACCAACCAGCACACCTCCTCCCTCATGCTCTAAAGACTGACTAACTCAAACTGTCAACTGTAACTCCTTAACTGTCATTTCCTAACTGCTCTTTTCCACCTAGATAGATTCCCCAGCCAATCAAAATTGAATTTACCTGATCCAGAACCCATCTAACAATATTCAAAGTGATTGTCTCTTTCACCCCCTTCAGAATATCACTAAGCACTACTATGCAGTAACAAAACAAGGCCTCAAGCATATGCAGATACACTGTCTGTAACCTCATAGAGGCCACACAAAGTATACTTTACATAACAACAATAGTTATATACAGGGCATTTCTTCACAATAGTGCAACAGAATCCTTAGATGCTGAAGGCTAAAATGCTAATAAATTCACTTTCTCAAAGGTAATCCCATTGATTTCCATGGGGCTCCTCATAGTGAAAATGGTCCAGAAGAAAGAAGAGCATTGCAAAGTTGTTTTTGTTAGGGTGGCTACAATATAGTTCTTCAAATCACGGCACCACAAATGTACACAGTGTGGGAAATAAATATGCTAAATCAACAAGTTTAATTTGCATAATTTCTAAGAGGCACTTTTATATATCGCTACTCCATGAAAGGGAAAATGGGAGATAGCATTACCTGTTGAGATCAGTACTGTATTTGGATCGGATAAAATCTTAATAACCCAGAATTAAGGCTACCTGAATTCATATTCTGAATAAAAATAGCATGACCATGCCTCCTATACAGGGAATTGTTTTGGTGCTGTAATTGAGCACCAATGGGAACATGGAAGACACAGGGAAGGGAGGGACTAGTAACAATCCAGGGGGAGCCAACTGAAAGTAACAAAGTACGTCTGGACACTGTCACACATGCCTTGGTCACACCCAGATTAGATTACTGTAGGGTGCTCTATATGGAGTTGCCCTTAAAAAGTGTTTGGAGACTTCAGCTGGTGTAAAATTGCAGTGGACAGAATGTTATCTTGACCCACTTTACAGAACATAATTTACTTCATCTGCTGCACTGGCTTCTAGTTAATTTCCAGATCCAGTTCAAGGTGTTGCTTATTACCTATAAAGCCCTAAATCAAGGATGGGGACCATGTGGCACTCCAGATGTTGTTGGACTGCACCTCCCATCAGCGTAGCCAATTGTGAGGGATGATGGGAGTTACAGTTCAAAAACAGCTGCAGGGCTGCACGTTCCCTGCCCTAAATGGTGTGGGATCAAGATATTTGAAGGACAGTCTTCTCCCACATGAGCCTGTTATAACCGCCTACTGTGTTCTTCATCTAAGGCCTTACTCTGTCTCCCATTCCCACCAGAACTATGATTGACTGGGGCACACAGGGCCAGGCCCTTTCAGTGGCAACCAAATGGTTTATCTGGTTCTGTGCTTAGTTTTTGTGTCTTTATCATTCATCATAAATTATTTTTACTGTGAGACATCTTGTTAGGGCTGAGAGCTGGGATGGAAATGTTTTTGTACATCAGAAAATAGGATGTAGAAGTACAGGGGGTGTGAGCAATATCTAACGCTTAACTGATATAGGACAAGACAGTCCAGTAGCAGGTGTTTCAAACCCAGTTGCTCCATGTGGTGAAACTAGGATGGTGTTGTGCCCCCATCTGGAAGACATGGGGCAGCTGTGCCAGAGTGTGTTTGGGGTGGGGCCAGGCACGTGTCCTCTGCAGCCTGGCCCAGCTGTGCTGCCTTGCCAATCAGCGCCTGTTTAAAAGACAGGCCCCAGACACACTTCGGGCGCTGGAAGCAATTGTCATTGCGACTCGACCGTAGCCAGCTACTCCTGCCGGCCCCCGGACCGAGACTCGTGCTTCCTTGACTTCGGAACACCCCTGACTACGCTTCAGCCTGCTCCTACACTGCTTCTTCGTTCTATTTTGGATTCGGACAGATCTCTTGGCTTTCAACCTTGGACTGTGTTAATGACAATGGCTTATCTGTGGACCAGTCACCAGACTGATTTACGACAGATGGACATGTATGTATTACAACCAAAAAAGCAGACAAAGGAGGACACAGATATGCATAGGCTAATTTATATTTATACATGCAAATTTTAGAAATACTTACAACAATTTAAATATAATTTGAATACCTCTCATCATAGTGAGGAAGACTGTCTGTCAAGCCAACCCATGTGCCTTCTCAGTCTGCTGTCCAGGTGCTACTTCGAGGCTACCAGGATCCTGACTTCAACTAGACAGCTCTTCAGATATGTTCTTATGTTCTTAGGAGAGGAGGGTTGCTGCTATTGCTGGTCAATATAACACCCCCCCCAAACCTTGTAACATACATAACTCCTCCTCCCTCCACAAATAAAAATACCCCCAAAATTAATTGGTTAGCATTAAAGGGAGAAAACACCTCTTATACGAGATGGGCTGTTTCTTCCCTAAGAACATATTGCTTTGCTCCACTTCAGTTTTTCTTCCACTTCAAAAATACAGGGTACCACCGTACCAAAGCCATGCCTTTCAATTAGAATGAAAGCAGGTTTGCAGAATGAAAGGGAACTGAACCTTTACTTGACTATAGGGTGCTAAAGACCTGGGTTCTAATCTTTGTTCTGATGTAGCCTCTTTGCAAACTTATTTGTAATACATACGTCCCGCAGTTTCTAGTTCCTGGAAAAAGATCATGGTGAAAGAAAACGAACAAGGAGGTATCATTCAAACTATCACTCTCATGGCGCTATGAAACATCCTCAAGGCTACCAGGTTTTACATCCTTGACTCAAAGAACATTTCTTAGCCATTTTATTCAGGTTACTTATTTCAATGTTTCTTAGTGCACTCACTCAACCTCTACAGCCCTGGGGTGACTTGTGGTCCTCTGGAAGAGCGACAGGGGGACCTGGCCAGCTCTGCTTCACTGTGCACGGGGCTTTGCCTGCGTGCAGTGAAACTTGGTTCCCAGCCCGAGCCCCAGATGGAAGATCCACCTGGCATTTGGGCCGGGAAGCAAATGACATCAGGTGGGCGTGGCCATATCCACTTATCCCCATGTTTTCCTTTTATAGTGAGCTTGGGGGAGGTTCAGAAAAGGCATCCACTGGACAGAAAAAAAAAACCCTTTGTAAAAACAACCTTCTTGAAGCTCTGAAGCAGGATCAGCCTACTTTGCTTTGGACTGCTTTTGGATAAGATCCGCTTTGCTTCGGAGGAGGACCAAAGACCTCTGAAGTTGCCCCCCTCAGTTTGATATTCAGGTTCCATCTGAAGCATCTGATGCATGCCCCCTGCAGTGCTGTGCATTATATACAAGTAGTATTCCCACCCCACTTTTCAAGCCTCCTTTTAATCCATATCATGCAGGACATGATGGCCTCGTGGGTGTCTAGCATTTCGGCATCTTCCTGAGAAAAAATTGAGGGGAAATGGAGAGAAATCAAAGGAAGCATTTCTGGCCACATGGGAACACCCTTTCACTGGGTCAGACCATTGGTTCATCTAGCCCAGTATCATCGACAGTGACTGGCAGTGGCTGTCCAGGATTTCAGACTGGGGTCTTTCCTAGCCCTACCTGGAGATGCCAGGGACTGAACCTGGGGCCCCCTGTGTCCAAAGCAGGTGCACTGCTAGTGAGTTACAACCCTTCCATAGCTTCCTCTACACCAGGGATCCCCAACCTTGGGTCCCCAGATGTTGCTGGACTACAGCTCCCAGAATCCCTTGCCAATTAGCCATGCTGGCTGGGTATGCTGGGAGCTGTAGGCCAACAACTTCTGGGGAGCCAAGGTTGGAGAGCCCTGCTCTAGACAGCCCATGCTTGGTATAAAGCAGCCGTTCCCAACCTGATACCCTCCAGATGTATTTGGGCTACAACTCCCAGCATCTTGGGACTTGTAGTCCAACAAATCTGAAGGGGCACCAGGTTGGAGAAAGCTGGTATAAAGATATTGGAGAAACCCGCTCACTTTTACTGAGCTAGGCTGGGCCAAGACATTTTGCTTCCTGAGGCAAAGGACAAAATATAGCGCACCGCCACCATCCACCTACAGAAGCCAACCAGACCGGCACTTGAATCTTACTTTGAGACTAGTGAAGGAAGAGCATCCACCGCCGCATCTTAGGGCAGCAGGCTAGCTTAAGGGGTGCAGGGCAGGCTGCCTGGAGTACACAGCTTTGTCCTCCCCACGGAGGGGAACGGCCAGGGAGCTGCTCTGCGGCCGCCCCCTCCATACTACTCAGCACCTGCTGTCTGAAGCAACCGTCTCACTCTGCCAAATAGTAGGGGCGACCCTGGAGCGGGCACGAACATTAGGCAGAGTGGGGTGGGGCAGCTGCCTCAGGCAGCTAACGTGAGGTGTCATGAAAGGGCAGCACATGGTTAGTTATTTGTTGCTGCTGCTGCTGCTGTCGTATTTTTACTGCCAGCAAGGAGGAGAGGTACGGTACTTGTGCCCCGTGTACCAAATGAACGTTGCCAGCCTTGAGTACTAAGTACCTTAATGCGGGGTGCGTAGTGGTGCTATTTGCTTTTCCACCTCAGGCCGCATAATGTTTTAGGAAGGCCGGCCCTGTGTGATGGTGGAGTAGCTCGCATGCTCGCTGGTGAAAGCCTGTTATGACAAGATGGCAGGTGTTTGGAAAGCCTTGCTATCTCCCATCTTTTCTCTTTCCTGCTCCACCTAATCTAATGATATGTAGAGCTTTTGACAGCTCGCACACTGGACCTGGGGGCGGGGGTGGTGGTGAGGCAGCATGGAGAATCCGACAGGGCGTGGGGCCCCTGCCAGTACCTGTGGGGAACACCTCAACAGGCAGAGGGGAGGCAGAAGAGTGTTGTGCTCTTTGAGGCCTGTCCTGCTTCAAGGATGTAGTGAATGAAGTCGTATTGACCTGAAAACTGAAGGCCTGTCACTACCTATCAGAGTTGAGAATTTGCCTAGGTCAGTGGGCACGGCTTTCCGCTGTAGTTCTGTGGAGAGTGCATCATCCTTGAGCTCACTGGAGCATAAGCTGTAGGCAGTGGTGTGTGCTGAGGGAGGGAAAAGGAAATTGGGAGATGAATGGAAAGAGAGAGAGAGAGAGAGATATCATACACAAAGGTTGCCTTGCATCTCATGATCTATATCGATATATATGTTTAAAATCAGGCCTTTCGTGAGTCTCCTCTTAAAGGTTGTCATAGTAACAGCTGTGTGTGCTTGTGAGCCTCACGTTTTTCTGACTACAGGCCGCATGAGCTTGTTAGCGCAGGCACAACGAATGTTCAGGGATTTCAAGCAGGAGAGTCTCCTGAACAGGGATAGGTAGCTGCAGCGATATGGATAATACCCAAGGCACTGAGCCCTTTACCCCACCCTTCTTAATGACAACATGTAAGTGCTGCCACTCGTCAGCAGAAGGGTTTATCAGGGTTATATAGGCTGTGTATTCGGGAACAGAAATCCAGACCACAAAAGAGGAAAAATATGACTCAGTTTTATTAATTACAGATAGGATGCATTGGCCCACAAGGCTGCACAACAATGCATTTGTCCCCAAGGCTACCATGCAATACACCTCAATTGCTCACAAGGGTCCAATCACAACAGGGGATATAATACCAAACAGTGATGGCTCACTGCAATCCAATCTTACACAATGATCTTCTGGTCTTCAGGTGGAAGTGAGTCCTTTTCCCGTCAACCCAGGGCAAGGCTTCAATGACAAAACAGGCAGATCCGTCCTGGAGTCTGTTGACCAGCGAGTCTGTCTCCACACCCCAAAGGTCTTATTGTGTTAGAGGTTTATTTTCTGGCTTGCTCACTTAACGTCCCCTTTGTCATCTATCTTTTTTATTTTTTACCATATTCAGAAAAGCCAGCATACAGAGACACAAGCCACTCTGTATGCTATCCTACAATACTGAGGTCATCCAACTGATGTAATCATGTCAGCAAACCTATCCAGTGGTATCACCAAAACCAATATAGCAAGTTCAGCTGACAAATGTATGAATCCTGATCAATGAGTTCACGAAAGTACAGTAACATGTCCTGTGACTACATGTCCAGTGATATTTAGATCCTACACAACATCTTAAGCCACTTCTATCCCCTTAAGTAAGGTCTTGTTCTACTTCTTCATAGTGTAGGGATTGGCCCACTCGTCCTGCAGTGGAGGACCTGGGGACAGATGCTGAGGAAGAGGGGGAGGAGGTGGAGTTGGAAGGGGGGGAGAGGCACCTGTCCTGGATCTCCAAGACCAGGAGCCTTGGAGATAGACTCTACAGGCAGGGAGGAACAATTGGTGTCAAATTCCCGGAGAAAGCAGGCTGAGCTCTCTGATCCGGAGGAGGGGGAATCAAGTATCACTAACCCCCAGGGTCAGAAGTCAGCTAAGGAGGAGGGAACAGTTGACAAATGTCAGGCACTCTGAGAGATTGGCTCTTAAGAATAAGGACCCGCCTTAGGGGGGCGTGGTTTTGAGTCTGGAAGGGAGGAGAGGTCCCCAGTTTGGAATCAACTGCTCAACAATAGGGCAATCTTCCTTAATGGCTATTTTTCTAACTAAGCTTGTCGCCTTGTGATTGACTCTGGTAATCACTTCTTTGTAATTCAAAGCCAGTTTGCTAGCCTGGCCTCTGTAAAGCTTTTCAGTTAGAAGCCTGTGTGTGGATTCTTCTTGGAAGGAGGAAGGGGAGACAGCCCGGACACATAGATTATTCTCTTCAGACTCTCTCTTCATGCTCATGTAGCCCCCTGCTAATCATCAGTATCCATCATCAGGATCTATCTGTCTATCATTTATCTATCTATCATCTATCTAGTTTTTCACATCACATCAGCAAATGTTCACCCCATGCAAGCCTTAATCGATGAAAGTGTTTTTGCCACACTGTGTGCACAAAGAACGTTTGCCAAACAGTGCACACTTTGCAGCCAGACCCTTGTCAACCAGACCCCCATTTTCTGTGGAGGCCTAGGCCTTCACTCCTCCACCCCATCTCCCATGCCATTGATGGTTCTCATCCCTTCCAGGTAAGATGGCATCACAAATACTTCACTTTTAATAGCCATCCATTTTTGTGGGGTTTACTGGTTGAGTCACAGCTAGGTTTACTGTTGTCTTTCTGACCCAGCAACAACAGTCATATGATATAAGGATGAACCCTGAAATTTGGATTGCCAATAGTGGCACAATGAGATGTGATATCAGGCTGAAAATCTATCAATAAGAAGAGGCCAGCCTGTGAACATACTGATTTGCCTGTTTCATCACAGATCACATAGAACAGTGATGGCAAACCTATGGCACGGGTGCCACAGCTGGCACGCAGGGACCTCTCTGTGGGCACTCGAGCCATTGGTCACCAGATCGCGAAAAGACTGTCCCCTTCTGCAAAACACTAATAATTTTGTTCTTTCTCACAGTATGGAACAGAATGATTTTATTCTAGAATTCCTGTTACAGAATTCTTTTCTACATTGTTATCACATTTAAAAGATTTTGAAGAATGATGCACAGAGCATGGCTTGGATGTAAAGCCCTAACAGTTGACCTGAGTACTGCATGTGTTGCTCTCAAACTAACGGAGTATGAGCCAAGGTTTGACAAATTATCAGCATGCATGCAATAGCAAAAATCACATTAATTGTGCAAAAGCATGCCCAATGTAAATTTTTACCTAATGCGGTGTTTGCAGTCCAAGACATAAAGTGTTTAAAATGTGTTAAGCACATTTAGTTTTCTTGTTTATCTTGCTCATCCTAGTACAGGTTGACTTTTACTTTGATTAATCTGACACCTGTAGGGAAAGGACCCGGGGTAAAGCTTGCCCCATACAATTTCAGTCTGACATATAATCATATTACAAGTTGAGAATCCCTTATCCAAAAATACATGTGCCTAATTATTTAAAAAGTTTGTATAAATTCCCTTCAGGCTATGTGTACAATGTAGTACTATAATAATTTTTTGAGTTTATTTTTTTTCAACAAAAAATTGTTTGTATCATTGAAAGCTCTGTTATTGTGTTTTTCTTTTAAGACAAAATATGTTAATTAGTTCGGACAACTGTATGAGTTGTTTTTCTAAAACTAAAACCTTGGTATTCAGGTTTAATTGCAGTGTTGGCACTTTGAAATAAATAAGTTGGTTTTGTGTTGCAGTTTGGGCACTCGGGCTTTTCATCACTGACATAGAAAATGAACAAATCATATTGTACACATGTTTTATTGTGCTGGCATACAAAAAACATAGATTATGGCATCATGGTCCTTTGCTTGGATTGTGCCATCTACTATAAAGTAAGCACCTAATGGTACACATGGTTATATTATTGCACTAATTTCCCCCCAATATATTCGTTTGTGATAGGGGTGTCGACCCAAGACACAGCAGTTAACTCATTGCCACACAATCAGGATATTCCAATGTCCATTTTTATAGGGTGTGCCATAGCCCAACGTTGCTTTCCCCTGGGCCATATCACACTATAAACTTTTACTGTGAAATATATTATTATATAATAGTTATTCTAATTCTACACTTTGATCCCACATTTCGGATAGAGTGTGTCATGATCTTGAGCTTCTTATCCTTTCTCAGTTTTTTTTTTTTTAAAAATCCTTCATACTTGTGGGTCAGGAAGGATTTCCTTCCACCACTAACGCTGTGGATCATGTACTATGCTTCAAAAGAAACGTACCAGCTCCGTCCTTATTCTTTCCCTGGCACAGCAACACTTGCTTCATTCATTCTTTCTGTTGATTAGTGAAAGGTATGTGTGTGCGTGTTCTAATTACTTTGGCCTTGGGGTAGGTCTGGGGGCACAGTATTTCCCATTATGGTTATATCTATGTCAATTATAGTGATTATTTCTAAATTTGCATCTATTAATATATCAACAAGCATGTGCAATTTTGTGTCCTCTTTTGTCCTCTTTTTTGGCGGTGCACGTTTTCTTCTCCGGCCATCCTATTCAAGTCAAAGGTAGTTCTTCACACAACACATCAACTTATGGAATTTATTACCACAAGATATACTATCTTGTAATGAGATGGTTTCAAAAAATAAATGAAGGCTGCATCTTTCAATGGCAATTGGTCATGAAAGGTATAATAGATCCTCCATATTCCTCTAAGATTTTGATTCTGATGACATACACAATGAGGAGCAGTTAGTACCACCTGGTTGTAAACTTCTTGGGGACATGTGGTTGGTCTGATCTAGAAAAGGAATTTTAGGAGCTTCTCTCTCTCCCTCTCCCCCTCCCCCTCCCCCTTCTTCTTCTTTTACTCTGTTCCCCCAATATTTCCCTTTCTGTTGCTGCCTCCTCCTGCCACCCTTTGCTTTTACTACTGCTTTTCTAACTTATGTTTGTATATATATATAACTTGTAGTCCTGAAATGCTGCTGCACAGATTCAGTTTAGGATCAGAAAAGTGAATGGTGTGTGTGTGTGTGTGTGTGTGTGTGTGAAAAATAGTTATCCTTTCATTTTTCCCCAAAACTGTCAGCAACAACCATTACATATGATTTGAGTAAAAAATACAGCCTTTGGCATATGGTACACGTGATTCAGAATACACTTTCTGTCTGCAGATACAGTAGTTATGTTCCCATTGCATCATCCTTTAAAAGCTCTAAATACATTTTAAAGTGTGTTTACAACTCCCCAACTACGCTATACATTATCTCATAGACAATGTGCAGAAAATTTTGTCTAAATGTATTGGTTTCATCTTACCAAATTAAAGAAGATTTTGGGCAGCCTATGTTTTGTTGTTCTTGTCGGTTTACCCCCTTCGACTGAGATTAAATTATTTTTTCATTAACTGATGCTGTTCTGTTTTCAGAGAGTAGAGGAGAGTAGTAAACACTGGTCCTTTTTTATTGTAACTTCTGCTGATTAATGCTGATTATCATCGGATCCCCCCCCCCCAGTACCAAGCTGTACAGACAAAAAGTTGTCCAACATTAATTGAAACTAACTGGGGTTAGTTATATAGGGATACACTGAGCCAGTTTGCACAGTCAAACAAATTATTATTATTATTGTTGTTGTTATCATCATCATCATCATCATCATCATCATCATCATCATCATCATCATCATCTATTATCATTATTATTTAATAGATTTATATACCGCTGAACATATTTTAAAGTATCTCTAAGTGGTTCACAAGAAAATCCAAAGTACATCAAAATACATTACAATATACATTAAAATATAACTAAAATACATAAATATTTTAAAACATTTATATAAGACATTGAAATCAAATGAAACCAGTACAACACCATAATTACAAACAAACAGGCTGGGGAGCACATTCACTCAGGGAAGGCCTGTGTAAAGAAGCGGGTCTTTAATTGGTGCCTAAAGCATGATACAGCTGGCAGTATCCGAATACCAGCCGGGAGATCATTCCATAAATTGGGCGCCACCACGGACGGAACAGGCCCACGTCCTGGTGGCCACGAGACGGCAATCTGCAGGCCTCCTCCGATGAGCTTAACGCTTGCACAGGTCTGTATTTGGGAAGGCGATCTGACAGGTGACCTGGTCCCAGGCTGTTCAGGGCTTTATATGCCAGCAGCAAGACCGTGTACTTGGCTTGGTAGCTAATAGGCAGTGCAGCTGCTTTAACACGGGTGCAATATGTGCATGGCCAGGCACTCCACTCAACATCCTGGCTGTTGCACTCCGCACCACCTGCAGTTTCCAGACCAGGAACGAGGATAGCCCCACATAAAGCGCATGACAGTAATCTAAACGTGAGGTTAGATGCGCAGCTAACCCAACAACAGACTATAGGTTATTTGTTTCCCCTTCCAACAAGCCATGCCGCCCGGGTTTGGACGACATGACAAGCTGCGCCCGTGCAGGTAATTAGGCTAACGGTGCCTGGCTGGCACGTGCCAGCACACACCGCCAATTTAAACAAGGCTTGTTTTGACCGTGCGAACTGAATCGCTGTGTGAATGTTTAGATGTTGCAGTCCAGCCATGTAGAGTTCCATTCAGAAATTTGGTGGTTTCCCTTAGCCAAATAATATTTTGTAGAGTATTTGAGAAAGATGGGACAAAGTATAGGATGGTGTCTACCAATTTGCTCCTCCCTCACTCCTGTTACTTCCCTCCTGCTAGAGGAAACAGAACTCTTGGTTTGTCCCCTAGCAGGTGGGAAAGGAGGCCACGTGAGAGGACCAGGGCAAGAGTGGGGTGCGGAAAGGCATAACTGCATCCTCTTTGCAGGTGTAGCATGATGCTCAGGGATCCATGTACCTTGAAAGTATTTTTACATCCTTAAATCAGCCATTTCCCCCCCCCCAATAAAAAATACCACCCTAACGAGTCTCCAAAGTTTTCAATAGGATGAGAGGTAAAGATGTGCTATACGGTGTCATGCCATTAGCATTCGGGGCCAGCCACTCTGCCATTAGGCAGAGTGAGGTGGCTGCCTCAGGCAGCAGATGGCGAGTACTGTGGAGGGGCCATCAGCAGTAGCCCCCGGCTGTTTCCCCTCTGTTGGAGGACAGAGCCGTGTGTGTCACGTGGCGTGTTCTGCATCCCCTATGCTGTGAATACTGTGTACAGTTCTGGCCGCCGCACCTAAAAAGGATGTTGTAGTAGAGTTGGAAAAAGGGCAGCTAAAACGATCAAGGGGCTGCTGGAGCAACTCTCCCATGAGCAAAGGTTACAACAGCGGGATTGTTTAGCTTAGGAAAGAGGTGAGTAAGGGGAGACAGGCTAGAGGTGTGCAGAATTATGCATGGTGTGGAGAAAGTGGACAGGGAGACATTTTTCTCCCTCTCTCGTAATACTAGAACCCAAAGGGTTCAGCATCCCATGAAGCTGATTGGTGGGAGATTCAGGACAGGTAAAAGGAAGGACTTCTTCACACAGCACATCGTTAAGCTATGGAATTCACTTCCACAAGATGCAGTGATGGCCAGCAATCTGGATGGCTTTAAAAGGGGATTGAGCAAATTCCTGCAAACGAAGGCTATCAGTGGCTACTAGTCCTGATGGCTATATGCCATCAGTATCAGTATCAGAGGCAGTGTGCCTATGTACACCAGCTGCACTCATGGTGTTGCCTCATGTCCTGCTTGTGGGCTTCCCACAGGCAGCTGGCTGGCCACTGTGTGAACAGAATACTGGACTAGGTGGACCTTGGTCTGATCCAGCAGGGCTCTTCTTATGTTCTTACATTCTGCTGCTTTCAGGTGTGGTGGAAGATACTATACCAACACCAGTATTGAAGTCAGGGCCGGTGCTACCACTAGGCCAACTAGGCAGCTGCCTAGGGCGCATGGCTAAATGGGGTGCAGAAACCACACCAAATCAGAAGCCTCTCTGGTTTCCCCCCCTTCGCTTCGCTTCTTTCTCTCTCCGTGTGCCGGTCTCTTCTTCTGTTTTTGTTGTCCCCAGGCTTGCTTTCTCTTTCTGTCTTTCTCCCCCCCTCTCCCCCTCCTCCTTTTCTTTCCCTGCTGCGGCTACTTCGGCTCTCTCCTTTTTTTCGCCGTCCTGCTGCTGCTGCTGCTGCTGCTGCCGCTGCCGCTTGCCCGAGCCTTATGCCGCTCCTGTTTCTTTCGCAAGTGGGCCTCTTTAGCAAAGCTGCTTTCTCGTACAGCACATGGGGCGATAAGGGGAGGAGAAGAGGGGGGGCAGTTAGGGAGGGAGGGGGCAGCGGCGGCGCTGGAGGAGGTAGGTGGGTGGGTGGGTGGAGGGAGGCAGAAAGAGAGAGGAGGGTAACCAGAGTGAACTCTCCCCAAGCTGAGGAGCCCCCACCCCTAGCCAGGGAGAATGATAAAAGGAGTGGGGGTGGGGGAGGAGGAGGAAGGGGGGCTGGGGGAGCAAAAAAAATAATAATAAATTTTTATTTAATAATAAATATCAGAAGCAAAAAATAAACCAGAATTTTGTAGAAATTGGAGAGGGTGGGGGGAAGAGGAGCTTGCAGGAGAGGAGATGGGGTGTGTGTGGGGGGAGGAGGAGAGATAAATTTTGCACATACACACAAAAAAGAAGGTAAAGGGGGAGGGGAACAAAAAGAAGAGAGAGAGAGAGAACGAAAGAGAGAGAAGGGGTAAGAAAAGAAAAGGAGAGGGGGGAGAAAGAGAGGGAAGACAGACCAGAGAATCCCGGTGATCAAATATGCTAAGGAGGAGGATAATAATTTATTATGATAATAATTTTTTTAGGTTTTGCCCATTGACTTTTATTTCATAATGGGCATAGGGCTGGAGGGAGGGAGGGAGGGCTCAAGTGGGAAGGGGGGGCGCTAAATATTTGACCTTGCCTAGGGCACCAAACTGCCTTGCACCGGCCCTGATTGAAGTAAGATTCAATTGCCAGCCTGGTTGGCTTCTGTACTTGGAATGGAATGGCCGGGGTGGTGGTGGTGCCAACTTGACCTTCACCTCAGGCAGCAGAAAGTCTTGGGCTGGGCTGGTTAGTACTGTTTTGTCGTGAGTCACTTCACGCTTTCTGTGCATGAAGAAAATTCTTAGTATGCAAGTTGAAAGTGCATGAAAGCACGGACACATTCGTGTATGAAAAAAGCATACTTTTGTCAGAACATATATCCACTTCAGTAACATTCCAAGCAATGAAATATTACAGCTAGACCAGCATCTTTTCTGTAGTCTCACATTCTCTGTGCATTTAGCAGTTACCCAAGGCAGGTTTTTCAGTGCCAGAAATGTGGTGTAGTGAAGTAAGAGCTGATGTAGAGTTCTCACACATCAAAACAAGTTTTGCTCCAGAGTGCATTCCTCTTCAGACTTCACAAAGTAGCACCTAGCCGTAAGCACTGTCTCACATCTATGTTCCTCTTTTGCACAGGGTCCTTTGATGAAAACATTTTTGACTATAAATATCAAGATAAGCTGGGGAAGGATTTTTACCACTTGAATCTTCATAGCGGAGTTAGGAACCTTGTCAAGAGGAAATTTCCATATCAAGGCAACAGTAAATCGTATAAAGGCAGTGCTAGAGCTTTGTTCATTTAAGATTGTGTCCCAATGAGGTGGCACCACAGGCTTGATCGGATAACAAGAGGGCAAGAAGCAGGATAATAAAGGCAAGCTGGCACTGGAAGCAGTGGAGGCTGGCGGCTCTGATGTCAGTGGGCCAGTGTATCCACTCCAGATTTCACTCCGAACTTTAAAGGAGCTATCCATCGTGCTGAACCCTATCCCCAAAATAGATTTGGCACTATGGACAGCGCCTTAAAGTTCAGAGTAAAACCTGGAGTGGATACACAGTCCCGCTGACATTGGAGCCACCAGCCTCTCCTGACTGGAAGTCTTGGGAACCTGGCAGGTCACAGGGGACCTGCATAGGGGTGCAGTCCTATTGACGGCACCCTTGGTGAGCAGAAGCCCCTGAACTTGGAGGCATCCAATCATCCAATGCAGGGTGGGAGGAGTGGTGGAGGCAATGTCCGCCTCTACATCCTCCTGCCCTGCAGATTTTGCTAGATGGGCCTTTTAGTCTGCCATCTAGTGAGGGCGCTGTGGAGTGGGAGGGAAGGAGGCTGGATGAGGCTCAGGATAACTCATATCCTGGCCTCTCTCATCTCCTCCACTCCCCACCCAATGGAACACTCCATTCCTCCTCTGAGGTCGATTTTCCAACCTCAGAGGGTGGTCGGCATGGTTCTCTCGCCCAGGGACCATAGGATTGCTCTCTAAGCCATCTTGTTCCTTAGATGACAAACTCTCCGACAATTAGGGATGTGAAACGACAGTGAAATTTGTTTTGTTACTCCATTAATTTTCTCTCTTTTATCATTTATTCATTTTGGGTTTTTTTGTTTGTTAGAATGGCATTCATTCCATGCCAAATTTCATCTGCTCCTGTCATTCCATCCATTTCCCATTCATTTAAATGGGAGACCCAGCTGCTCTTCTACTACCTGTCACTTTGGTGTTTTCAGTCCAATTTAGTAGAATTTCCAGGCATTCTGCTAAACCCACAAGGGATCAGACCTGCCAGATTTCAGACACGTTGGAAACACTGATGGTTGCATGAAGAGGGCTTTGGCCTTGGTTCCCTGCCTTCTAGAACTCCGGGAATTGTAGTTCTTCAGGCAGATGATGATGATGATGATGATGATGATGATGATGATAATTCTTAGCACCATCACAATATTTCAAATCCCAGTATGCAGTGGGGCAAGCCATAGCAATAGTTAAGCTGTCTGTATCACATATGTACTCTTACATCGTCTCTAGTTACTCCTGACTTGCCCTGCAAAAATGAGAGGAGAATGACAGGGCTGGCTCCCATTATTTGTTGTTCTTCTCTAGCCACATCCATCCTGAAGTTACCTCTGTGAAATATGTCTCACATCGCTTGGAAAAGTCTCATGTACTTGTGATCCGCCAGTGCTGTTTACAGGAAGTTCCATCTGAAAGCATGGAATTAGAAAGACCACAAGGAAGTGAGAGATTATTTACTGAGGATTAAAGGACGGAGAAAAACCACAAGATAAATCAGTCAGGTCGAGGGAACAGTAGCGGTTATTTTGGATTTGCAGCTGCTGGCGCTTGCACCCAGTTGTGCTGCAACAGGAGAGGAATTTGGCATGAATTTGCTTCCCCATTGCTTTGCTTCCAGATCCAGTGTTGCTGTAAACACAGCATTCCTCTGACAAGGTTCTTATATATGGACATTGTTGTTTTCCCACTGAGATGCCAGCCCTTGGAAATAAGGAAAATAGCTGTTTTGAAGTAGTTACCCGGGTTGTACTCTTATGGAGCAATTTGTACAGGATTCTTGATTTATTTCGGTTTATGGATTTGAAGTATAAGAAGAGCCGTGCTGGATCAGATCAAAGGCTTACCTAGTCCAGCATTCCATACCCACAGTGGCCAACAATATACCCCAATGGGAAGCCCATAAGCAAGGCATGAGGGCAAAAGCACCCTCCCACTCATGTTCCCCAGCAACTGGTATACAGAAGGCACCTTGCCTCTGTTCCTGGAGGCAAGCCATCATGGCTAGTAGCCATTGATAGCCTTCTCCTCCATGGGTTTGTCTAATTCCCTTTTGAAGCTGTCCAGTTTGGAGGCCATCACCGCTTCTTGTAGTTGCGTATTCCTTAATTTGACTATGTGCTGTGTGAAGAAGTCCTTCCTTGTATCTGTCCTGAATAGCCCACTATTTAGCTTCACTGGATGACTCCAGGTTCTAGTATTATGAGAGATGCCTGTCCACTTTCTCCACACCATGCATACTTTTATGCACCCCTATCATGTCCCCTCCTTGCTCACCTTAACCTGCCTCTCCAAAATTCTTGAGGCAGCTTATAAAACCATAAGCATCCATAATGCCATAAGCAAGAACCGTGAAGCAAATGCTGCAATATTGGTTTGACCGTGTTCCTGCCTCCTTGTACCCATCATGTGCAGTTTTGCCACCATGGCTAATGATATAAAAAGAACTGCTACTCTGGTATGTCAAGAAAGAGCTGGCCCTCTTTTGTTCCAGTGGGTTGCTTGATAATGGTCAGGACGATCAGCTGGTGTTTCTTCTATGGTAGCCAATGGATAGGAGATATCTTCCTGAAAGGGCAATTTACCTGCAGAGCGGGGTCTGAGGCTGCCTGTTGCTAGTAGGGGCGGGGGGCGTAAGGGTGGTCAGGGGAGAGAAAGGTTGCACCTGGTCTTTTGAAGATGGCAGATAAGGAAAACTCAAATAGGGAGCAGGGAGTTTTAAGATGGAGGTGGCTAGAACCGGGAAACAGATTGAGAATCTGATGCAATATTAGTTTTGTGCTGCCAGCTTGAGCAGCGTGATAGCTTCCAATATGCAACTCAGTGCTCCCTCTTTACAAGGAAATAGACCCTGTAAACAGGACACCTCTGGAACTCCTATGTGCAGGTAAGCCACCTCCCCCTTCTCTCTGTCCCTCTCTCTCTCTCTTTGGGAATAGTGCAGAGATGCAGAGACCAGAATCAAATTCAGAACTGATTCACACACAAACCATGGCGCAACTCAGGGCCAGAGTCAGGATTCGGCATCTTTGGCACCTGCCGAGGCGAGGCCCACGACTCAGGACTACGGTGGCCCACCCTGGCCCTGCTCCCGCTCCTTCTGCAATTGCTCTCTGTTTGCCTGCTCTCTCCCTCTTGCCCAGAGGGAGAATGCCGGGGGCCACGGCTGCTTCCTGTGCACTCATTTGCCCTTTCCCCAAAGACAGCCTTCCCCAACCTGATGCCCTCCAGATGTGTTGGCCTAGAACTCCCATCATCCCCAGCCAACACATCTGGAGGGTGCCAGTCTGGGAATGGCTGACCCAGGCAGTAGTCGAATTTGGCCCGGAAGGAGAGGGAAAGGATGGGGGCACCTGAGGCAATCTTATCCGAGAACCTACCAAACCCGGAGCTGGCATCGTTTCGACAAATATGTTTGGGAACGCAGGACAGTTTATCAAGGGCCAAACTAGATATGGCATTAAATGGATTATTAGGAACCACATCAGTTTCCCCCCCTGATTAACAGTGGATCAGTTCCCCCCCCTTAATTAATAGCGGGAACCTGATTTTCATCGTGGAGGGGATCTTTGACCCTTTCTACCCCTGCCATGGTTCCGATGAAAATTGTCCCCCTCCTAGTGATGCTATCATGTTCTGTCCACAGGGCCGGCGCTACCGCTAGGCAGACCCAGGCGGCTGCCTAGGGCGCGTGGCGGAAGAGGGCGCAGAATTTCTGCGCCCCTTCCTTGCCTCCGGCGCGCTCCTGCCCTGCCTGCCGCCTCCGCCGCGCCTCCCCGCCCGCTTGCTGGCCGCTGCTGCCGCCGCACCTCCCCCCCCGCGCGCGCCCGCGCGCCCGCCAACCACCTACCTACCTTCCCGTCGTAAAGCGCGGGGGTCCCATCGCGTCGGAGGAGGAGGAGGCGGCAGCAGCAGCAGCAGCCAGCAGCGGGGGCGGGGGGAAGGTAGGTGGTGGTGGCGGCGGCGTGGGGGTGGTGGTTGCAGAGCAGGGCTGCTTTGCTCCGGAGCCCCCCCCCCACGGTACAAGGGGGGGGCGCTAAATATAATTTGGCCTAGGGCGCCAAACAGCCCTGCACCGTTCCTGTCTGTCCAAAGTATGATAGATTGAATGATTAAAAAATTGTTAAATAAAAAGTAAGCAATATGACCAGAGGTGATTTAAGGTGCAATCCTATGCATATTTAGACAGAAAAAAGGCCTACACTCCCCAGCATCCCTCAGCCAGCTATGTAGGCCGGGGAATGCTGGGAGTTATACATCATTTTTCCTGTCTGAACTTGTGTATGATTGTGTCCTTGCTCATGTTAAAGGAACAACACAATTACAGTATGCTTAGTTTTTGCCTGCTTTAAAAAATAAAATAAAATAAGCCACTTCAGACCAGGTTTTACTTTATTATTGACAGGGAGGCCCCTGAGCTCAGTTGAAAAAACTGTGACGAACATGTGGTCTGATGAATCGTTCGGAGGAATAAAGGTGGAATATCCCCTTGTCCCAGGTGGCAGGGGTGGGGGATCTTTTTGGCCGAATCTTTTCAGCTACTGTTTGCAATATGGTAATAAGGTATTTCCATCTTAGTATCTACTTTTGGTGGGGAGGAATTGGGGGCAGAGGCGTCGATTTTACTGCCTTCTCCATTCAGCTGTTTTGAAAAGGAGAGGAACGATTCTACAGAGGAAGGGTGGCCATGGCCTGAATTGCATCCATTATTTCATTGATTCCTACATAATGAATGGGGGAGTTAAGGGAGATCACATGGCTCCCTAAAGCAAGGAAGCTCTTGGAGCGATTCCTAACCTCATTATAGCAGCAAGCCAGCCGCTAGATTTGTGACAGTGCAGTTGTTCAGTTGCAGATAAAATGGCTTAACTGAAACCGGATCAAACTAGTTCGGCCTCACAGGTGTTGTCATTTAAATGGCACTTTTGAGGTGTGCTTAGAAACATGGAGATTCTGTTCATTGAGTTTGAATATGAATAGGATAATACCCAGTTTATTCCTTATTACGCTTTTCCTCCTCTAAAATGAAGTTTCATTCAAGTAGTGGAATGAAGGTGCCGATTAAACTTATTTTAAAACAAACCTTTGAGAGCCAGCCTATTATATGGAGATCTGTTTAATGACCAGGTTAGTTCCCCGTGGCATGTTTCTTAAGAGTGATTTTGTTTTCCTGAGAGCAAAATTCACGATTCTCTGTAGTAGCCCTCTTCAGACATTCTGTTTGAATGCAGGAAGGGGCAAGCAGGAATGGGCGGAGCTTGATGACAACGCATGCACTGGCCATGCCTCCTAGACGATGTGTGCTTGGCTCAGAAGGGAATCGCCTAGGTATCGGGTTTCCTCTGGGGTGTCAAGCATCTGATTGACTAGGTCCAGTCCAATCATGTGTTGACTCACTGTAGAGCAGGGGTGGGCAACTTGAGGCCCTCCAGATATTTGGGCCTACAACTCCCATCAGCCTAGGCAATGGGGAGGGATGGTGGGAGTTGTTGGCCAAAACATCTGGAGGACCACCAGTGGCCCACCCTGATGTAGAGTGTGGCTGACGACATGTACGTTGTTGAGGGGCTGGGGCTGGTCCTACATATCCCTACTTGCCTTTTCATGTATCCAGTACCCATGAATCCCTGACACAAACTGTATTCAGGTGACATAACCCCTATTCCGTGTGCGGTGGACACATACAGGCACACAGACAGGTCTAGGTGTGCATGGAATGTGTTTTTGCAAACAATTTCTGGATGTGGAAGAGAGCTACATGGCTTATTTCCATTTTACTTTCATGATGCTTTTTGCTTCATTTTAACGTTGCTCTTTGCTTTGCCATTTGGAGAAGTGGCCCTCTCTGCTGCACCGTCTTTCCTTTGGCCACCCAAAGCCTACCAAGTTGGTAGATTCTGATTCTACAAAGCTATCTTCTGTTCTCCCATATTTCTTAATTTCATCATATTCAAATCTAGTTCGCCTTGGAGTTGGTATTTGTCTTTGATCATTTATCCTACCTGATGCCACATTGCTCTGCACTGTAGTGGTGAAGCAAAGCACCTACAAACTGGTTAGAGAAAATAATAATACTTTTTTTACTTTAGAGGTTTGGGGTTCTAGATCAGTGCAGAGCATGTACAATGCCCTAGATTCAGTCCCTGTCATCTGCAGTTAAAGGTTCTCAGGTAGCAGATGGGGCTGGGAAAGATCTCTGTCTGAGATCTAGGGCTTTTCTACATGAGGTTTTTAACCCACCACTTTACTGAGGCTTCTGCTTCCAGATTCTTTGCGGGATTAAGATCTGCTCCTTTACACTTTTTTTGGTGGTTTTCTTTTCTCTGCCTTTCTATTCCATTACACAACCACTAGATGGTGCTGTGGTATAGCAAATTGCGTAAATGCAGGAGCATTTCACCCTGCCATTTCCAAATAATACCACACTTTCCCAGATCTAAAAATAAAAGCCATGGAAATGGTTGCAAAGAATGGGAGAGGCCTTGGGGGGATGCCATTATTTATTTATTTATTTTTTATATTTATACCCCACCTTTTTTCCTGCAAGGAACCCAAGGCGGCTTACATAATCCTCCTTCTCTCCATTTTATCCTCACAACAACCCTGTGAGGTGGGTTAGGCTGGGAGTCAGTGACTGGCCCAAAGTCACCCAGTGAGTTTCATGACCAAACAGGGACCATGTAGAAAAGCTCCTAGTATTATTAGACTAAATGGACCAGTGATCTGACTTGATATAATGCAGTTTCATTCATATGTTCACACTTATCTCAGATGGGACTTCATCTTCTTTGGGACACTGCCTCTGGAACAAGAAGCAACATGTCCTCCTGACAACTCAGTCCTTGGAGCAATTCTAATGTAGACATATGTGCCCTGCTAAAGGGCCCAAGAGACACAGGAGAATAGCTCTGTAGCAGAGCATTAGCTTTGCATGCAGAAATTAGGTTAGCCCAGGTTGAATCCCAATATTTTCCTATTAAATACTTTCTTTAAAACTTGGTTAAGAGCCAAATTGCTCAGGGAACAGGAAAACCCCCCACTGAATTCACAGTCAATCTTTCCCTGATATTTACAACTTTTGACCTAGGTAATTGATGTCTTCAGTGAGAGCAATGTTAGAAATCTGAATATGGCCTAATTTGGACAGGATATTAGCAATGTGATGGCATTAGAGCTAAAATTTAATTGGTGTCATGCTACTTAAATTTTCTGTACTGTGTGAAATTAAAAATAAATATCAAATCTTCTTAATCCACAGTTTAATAAATGGTGGGAAAAATATGTTTCTTGCTGATTTAGTAGAAGCTTTAAAATGTCACACTTTAAAAATGTGTATCAGCCCAATGGAGAATGGGGAGGTGGTTAAAGTGCTTTAGCCACAATCCAACAAGGACTTAAACAAACTTAAGCCTATTGAGATCAATGGGATTAAGTGTGCTTAAGTCTGCATTGAATTCTGGCCTCTATCTTCTTGGATAACAGTACAGATATTTTTTTTTTTTTAAAAAAAATATCCTGTGGTTTGCACTAAGCAAGGCTCCCATTTTCAGAATTTCTTACAAAGAAGGTTTTATCTTTTCTATGAGTAAATGAGTTTTTGTGTCCCAAATTATGTAGATTCTATTTTGCTTTCTGTGTTGGCCCATGTGGCGTAGTGAGTATGGAATGTTGAACTGAGTGGGTGTGGTTTGTGATGTCTTGAAAAGGGTGGGGGAGGAGTATATAAGGAGTGTTTGAGTTGAGTTAGGAGAGTGTGTTTAGAGAGTGGGGAGAGTTGGGAAGTTAGGTTAGTTGGATTATTCGTGTTTTGTCTGTCAGGAGTTTTGAGAGAAATCAGTGCTTGTATGAGGAGTTAGACTTTAGAGTTATAGGGACTTAGGTTAATTACAAAGTGTTTGGTGTAGGCAGGTTTACAGTTATTTTCTGGAACTATGATTTTGAGAATTAAAATAAACTTATGTTTATTTTGTTTGCTACCCAAATCCTACGTGTCAGCTGGGCATTTATTAACCTGCATTACTTTTAAATCTGCACACACACACACACCTTTGTACCCACAGTATCATAAATTTAAGATAGATCCTTAATAACCAGTATTAATCTTTTCCCTCATTAGTAGGGGAAAGGTTTCATTTGACCCTCCCGTCAGGTTTTTAAGTGTTGGAGCTTAGCCTGAGAAGGGTTTATGCGCCTGGTCCTAAAGTGTAAGGGACCGTGTCGTCGCAGCCCACCACTATTATTTTCTGACTGAAGTCTTGCAAGTCTTTAGAAAATAATAGCAGCAGACACGCAGTCCTATTCCTAAGTTAGCCATACTCATGGGGGGGGTAATGGGTGGAGGGGGAGCAAGACTGTGTCTCCGTTTCCTGCCCCCAGTATCCTGCATCCTGTGGGCCCTGCCCCCCAATGTCTGTGCCTCGAGCACAGATATCTGCAAAGGGGGGGGGGTGTTCGCGCAGATTAGTGTATATGTGTAGGCTTTCCCCCCTCCAATTAATTTTTAATTGTGAATTTCACCCAAACAAACAAAATCTAAAAACAACAACAAAACAACCCCCCAAACCAAAGCAAACCAAACCTGAAATTAACAGTTGCTTATATGTAAACATCCATATAACAGCATAAATCCAGATGTATCGATTATACATAAGCTTCAGGGCGTGGAAAATCTGTTTGCGTTGACCAGGCTTTAACTTCCAAGAAACAGGTAGATAATTTAAAAGAACATGTATATCAGAAAATATCAAAGAGTATTCTAATACAAAGTTTATCTGTATTATAACTTCCACCCAAAAAGAGGCAACTACTGGTCATCATTGCCAAAACATATGATTAAGAGAAGCATTAGCAGTATTACACCTCCAGCAGTAAGTCGACTTAGACAAGCCCTTATTAACGAGACGTTGTGGCGTCCACTAAATTTATTTATTTATTATATTTATACCCCACCTTTTTTTTCCTGCAAGGAACCCAAGGCGGCTTACATAATAATTCTCCTCCTCCTCTCCATTTTATCCTCACAACAACCCTGTGAGGTAGGTTAGGCTGAGAGTCAGTGACTGGCCCAAAGTCACCCTATGAGTTTCATGGCTGAGCAGGGACACAAGTTTTTGTGGAGTAAGTGTAGCCTTCCTCCTGACTGCTAATGAAGGGTTCCTGATCACATGGAAACCTGATCACATGTGTAGGGTTGTACATGCATAGGCTTCCTCTCTGCAGTTATCAGTGTGCAACAGGTGAATGTCAGGGGATGGGGCTAGTGCAGCATGCAGTATCTAGCACAGGTGCAGGACCTCAGGCCCAGGGGCCAAATCTGGCCCTCTGGGGGTCCCAATCTGGCCCTCCAGGGTTCTCCTTGTTAGGTTTTGCATGGTGGGCAGAATGAGATTGTCACCTGACATGGATGTCTCCTGAGGTGGTGTGCAAATAGTCACCAGACATAATGTCAAGGTCTATGACTCAGAATCATGTGGACAATTGTAGTAAACATGTTGTGAAAAACAGGTTTATAATAGGTGAGTAATATCCTATTTATAGATACTATAAATGGGGTCTTACTATATAAGTTGGGGTAAGACACACATCCCCTCTCTTGTTCTGGACTTCTACTTCAAGTCAGTCACTTCACTTCATCTCAGCCTTACCACTGGGGTCCTGGATTTGAATCTGCAATCATGTAGTGAGGACATCTCTTCTGCGTAAGAGAGAAGCCTGCATTGCTTGCCTTAATCCCATGTAATTGGGTCTTACAAATAAACTCTTTAATCTTTATTAACTGCGGTTATCTCCTCCTTCCGTCTGCGTCACTGGCTGGGTAAGCTTTTGAACCCGGGTCAGTCCAGCTCTCACACTCCTTCCCCTGGCCCCACCTCCTTTTCCTGAACCACCAATTGTTCGGTGATTTCCCAGCTTTTGTGCAGTTTTCTTCTCCCATTCTGAAATGCCCCTTCTAAGGCTTAGCTACTGGCAGTAAGATCTTTAAGCTATAATATGCTGGTATTTTTTTTTTTTTTTTTTTGCCTTTGGCCCACCCACCACTGGAATGCAGCCCCCCGAGAGCTCCTTCAAAATGGGAGTCTTTCTCGGGACAGATACAAGGAAGGACTTCTTCACACAGCACACAGTTAAACTACGGAATTCACTTCCAAAGTGATGGCCACCAATCTGGATGGCTTTAAAAGGGGATTGGACACATTCATGGAGGAGAAGGCTATCAATTCTAGTCCTGATTATTATTATTATTATTATTATTATTATTATTATTTATTTATTTGTTTGTTTACAGCATTGTTACCCCGCTCTTCAGCCAAAAAAAGTCTCCCAGAGTGGCTTACAAAGATTGATATTAGACAGTCCCTGCCCTCAGGCCTACAATCTAAAAGGCATGACACAAAAGGAAAAGGGATTGAGAGGGAGGAGTCCACCTCCATATGTCCACCTCCAGTGCCAGAGGCAGTATGCCTATGTACACCAGACAGTTGCTGGGGAACATGGGTGGGAGGGTGCTGTTGCACTCCTGTCCTGCTAGTGGGTTTCCCGTGGGCAGCTGGATGGCCACTGTGTGAACAGAATGCTGGACTAGATGGACTCTTGGTCTGATCCAGCAGGGCTCCTCTTATGTTCTTAAATGGAATTCCACCCTCGGGCTGAAAGAGGTTCTGCACACCTGGTATATAGACTCTGTTTCTGCAACAATCCAGCTACCAACAGGGGACTGGTGAAGTGGAAGATGTTTCTGAAACCATGTAGTAAAACAGTCTAGCTCCAGTTTGAAAAGGAACTTCAGTTCCAGCCCTCGGTTTGTCTTTCTATTGCTTCCCTTTTCTGCATTCAAAGAGACTACAGATTCATTCTTCCTTTCTGTCTCAGATCTCACACGGGCATCAGCCAACCGCTCCTAATTAACTTGACAGGCAACTCACCTCAATTTACCTTGGCCAGAGACCACAAAACACACTTCCACAATACAGCACTATGGCAGGAATGACCAAACCAATAATTGCCGAGAGGAGGGAATGCATCAGCATAGGCTGGTGAAAGCAGCCATTCAGAAATAACAACTGAGTGAGAGAGCAGATACAATGGAAGAGGATATTGTAGATAAAAGGCTTGGAACAAATTCACGAATGTCCCCATTAGGAAAGGAAGGCTGGGTTGTGTTCCTGTTTGATACATCATAGGGCTGAATGAGATTAAAGGTTTTAATTGGTTAATCATCTGGCTTTTAAATGATTACATTGGAACAGATTTGCATACAAATGATTACAGTACATTGAAATAGATTTGCATTTGCTCACTATGGGTGCTGTTTTAAGGAAAGGCACATTCCCATTAAGGGAACTATAGCTTATGATTTAACAAAACCCGCTAATTGTTAGAGGGGAAAGTCCATCTTTAAGTATGTTCTTTTTGATCATTGTGGCAATTTGGAATAGAGAATTTCCCCTCAGTAACACACACCAGAACCCAAATGGCTTAAAAAAAAGGAAACAAGTTATATTTTCAAATCTTCAAAGCACTTTTACATACATCATTTCAACAATCCTCACAAGGTCACATGGTGGGGGTGGAGTTGAGGCTCAGAGGCACGGGCTTGCCTAAGGACATGCAGTGGAATTTATGGGCACAATTTTGCTGGGCCTAAGAAGGACAGTTATTCTGCAAATCATTGAGTGTATGGCCCTTTAATACAGTTGTCACATCTCAGAAGAGAGGTGGCCCATAGAGGGGGAAATGATCATGAAGCAGAAAACTAAGCACTGCTCATTAAACTGGAGAGAAAACATGAATGGAAAGGACAATTGAATGAATGGAGGAAGGAAGCAATGAATGAATGAATGAATGAATGAAGAATAAATCAATGAATATTACACTGATTCAGTGTATTGGGCTATCATAGCAGACCCTATGTGGAGCAGCCGAAAGGGGAAATTCCAGATAAAAATACATTATCAGGGCATATTGGACTGCGTACCATACTGCAAGATTGCCTACGTTGTTCCTTCTTTGTAGTACAGGGACTTTATAACAAGCTTTTCATTTAAAACAAAACACCCCTGTAAATATCCCATTAATCAAATTTCTATTACAATAGGGCTCAAAGCAGTGCCAGCTTCCTTGTCATTTCCATGGCAACTGCACTGCTCATCCATCACCAGACTTTGCTTAACCTCTGCCACTTAACCTGCCACATCAATTCATCATTCATGAGCCATACAGTGCAGTCCCTAGAGGTGCCTTTCAGGGTTAAACGCTTACCAACTTCAAGTGCTTTTTATAGAGTTAGGGCCTGATCTAAAGAGGCCCTCTCAATTCAGTGGGAGTCTTTCCAGATGTTGGGTGTGGAAAATGACAACGGCAAACAGGAATAAATGTCCCTTGGATAGCCAGCTGCAGCAGGAGCACAGGCTGCAAATATATTCTTCTTCTAAGACACACCCACACAGTTCTAATTTAGGGGCTTGGTTGGATGTGCTGTTTATGTGCTTTTGTGCTGCTTCCCTGCCTGTTCATGTGGACCAGGCTGGCACAATCTGTGATGCACCAAGCTGAGTGCAGCCCACCTGCCATGTATTGTGCCTGGCAGATATGTGGCTCCTCTCCTAATTTTTGCAGCTCACGGCAGGTGGCAGAAGCTGTTCATTGAGCCCTTGGAGGCCACCATACCTAGATCATAGTATCATAGAATCATAGAACAGTAGAGTTGGAAGGGGCCTATGAGGCCATCGAGTCCAACCCCCTGCTCAATGCAGGAATCCAAGTCAAAGCATCCGTGACAGAATAGAATCACACTTGCCACAGCTTTGCGCACTCCCCCCCGAGATCGCTTTTCACGATCTTCAAAATGACAGCCACTGGCAGTCCTTCCAAAACGCCCAAGTGGCAATGGGAGGGGCTGTCAGTGGTTTGCTATTTCCCCCCCCCACACACACACAACTGAATGTGCACAATTTTTTTTCTCATAAATTAAAAAAATATATATTTGGGGGGTGGTTTTCCAGACTTGCACAAGTGCACACCTCCGAATAGCCAAAATGGGAAGGCTTGCTTGGGCAATCTCCTGGTAAGTGCCTTCTGTCAAAGTACATCAGGCACCAACCATGGACTTTGACCAAGAGAGCCTACAGATAGGTTATTTTGTCACTTTGGATTCACGTGACAGCTGTCAAACGGAGAACTGTCAAGGGAAAGTAAAACCGTGAAGGATCGTTGCTCGTGAAAGGGGGTGGTGACTAGTAGGCAGGCAGCACTGGGCTTGGTGGATCGCCAGTTATGTATGCCTGTGTTTGATCCTTGAAGGTCATGGAGTCTGCATGACTGGTTTCCAGATTTCAGTGCAGGGGTACCCTGGGGGAAGAGGCACCTGCTTTTCCCTAGGAATGTTTTCTATGCTCTTTATTGTGTGATACATTGCGCAACTAAGAATTCAGGAAGCTGCCCTGTGGGCCTGTAGTAAACTTCTCTTCCTTTGTTTCTAGAGAAGCCAGAGCACATAGTTGCCACAAGGGTGGCACTAATAAAAACAACTTCCTGTGTTGACTGTGAAGATGTTAGTGATTGTGTTGGCTCCCCCCACACCCTGCCATTTAGTTGGGCATGAAGACTCTCAGTCTTGCCATGATGGATGAGCTCTGCCCACTAAGTGCTTTTTAGAGGTTACAGGATGAGTGGGTAGCACTCAGAACAGAGAGTCCATTTTCAGTGCGATTACCATGGTAACGGTAAGGTATACCCTGACCTTAAAAGAAATTTCAGGCCATAAATTCAATAGGCAGTTTGGGGAGAAAACTGCTTGTTTTTTTTTTTTTAAATACGATCTTATGAAGCTGCCTTACACCAAGTTGGACCTTTGGACGATCTAGCCTAGTGTTGTCTAATCTGACTGGAGGTAGCTTTGACTCCAGCCCCTCAGGCAGAGGCCTCTTCCAGCACTGCTACTTGTGTCCCTTTAGCTCAGTGTTCTCCAACCTTGGGTCCCCAGATGTTTTTGGCCTACATCTCCCAGCATGCCCCAGCCAGCTATGCTGGCTGGGGCATGCTGGGAGTTGTAGGCCAAAAACATCTGGGGACCCAAGGTTGGAGAACACTGCTTTAGCTGGAGATGACAGGGGTTGAACCTTGGAGACCTGAATTCTACCACTGAACAATGGGCCTACCCCATCTTGTAGGAGAACAGATATACAGTAATACCTTGGATTGCAAGTAACTTGGTTTGAGAGTGTTTTGCAAGACAAGCAAATTTTTTAATATTTATTTAATTTTTTTAAACTTGATATACAAGCGACGTCTTGCAATACAAGTACTGTAGTACAGCTTAAATTAAAAATCTCTGTACAAATTTTTTTTGGGGGGATTTCGTTTTGATATAAGAGTGTTTTGGATTACAAGCACGTTTCCGGAACGAATTATGCTCTCAATCCAAGGCATGACTGTATAGTGTTCCTCTTTCTCCCCGCGGGTATAACTGGATGTATAACACCAAATGGTCAGTCTCAGAAAAAACAACAAGCTAGTGTTTTTATTTGGAATGATTTTTCGGCTGCCTTTAAGGGCGGGACCCTCTCAAGTAGGGGGCGTATGGATTTTGTTAGATCTGTTCCATCTGTGTCTTGCAGATTGTCAGGCATCTTTCGTTCCATTTGCGGGCGCAAAAAGATTAATAGAAAAAATAGCGGGCAGGCCCTCCAAGCTGCCGCTGGGCACTTTGAAGTGCCTGCTCATGCCTGCTCCTTAAGGGGATCATGAAAGCCGGCTCTTGGCTGGCTTCTTCTGCGATCTTGGCAATTTTTAAAAAAGGGACAGCCACAGCAAGCCAAAATCGGCTTGTGATCACTGCTGTCACGGAGAGGGGACTCGTTGCTCCTGAAGTGTCCCCTGGGATACCGCCGGGAGGAACAAGGGGGAAGGAGTGGGGGAGGGAGCGAAGCACCCACGATGAGCCCAATTGTCTGTCGGGCGCATCATGGGTGCTTCGTGGGTTCAACCAACCCATCGCGGTAAATCACCACGATAGGTTGTCGTGATGTGTGAACCTGCCCATTGTGTCTTGCAGCCAGCTGCCAGTCTGGCCCTTCTCTTTTTCAAGGAATAAGCCATATGTTCTTGTTGTCTTAGCTTCTTTGCCTTTATGAAGGAATTAGAACATGGAGCTTTGGAGCATGAGGCTCAGGTAGGCGGCTTCCTATGTACCGACGACCCACAGAAGTTGTGTCATATGAACTTCCCATTCCCAATGACTCACGCAGTGCCAGCCCTCATGATGCTTTGCTGTGGTTTTGCTTTTTTGGATCTCGGGTCTCAGCTTCAGCAGCCCACACAGATGCTATTTGAAAAAGCAAAATACAACTCAGCTTCCGCAGCAGTTTGTTCTGTCCTGACCCCAGTGCAGTTTTCCGTGTGCATTTCCACTGTGTGCTTCCTCCCAACCAGACAGGAGAGATTGGGAGGGTAGCAGCTCCCAGACACGAGGCAGCAAAGCATTTAATTACTGTCATTGGGGGATACTGTGGCAGGCTTGCGGCAGCACGTGAAGAGCAGACACCCCCGCCTTGTCATTTGTTGGCCTTTTCTTCCTTTGACTTGCCACACTTTCTTGCTTACTATAATAGGCATCGCTGCTGTTTGTAAAAGTAGCTCTCTAGAGGACAGCTACTTCTGGGAATGGTTGTTCCATCATTATATTTAAATCTGCTGATGTTTCTTTATCTGTCTGCTTTATTAACCAGTAGTTTTGCCATTACCCAAGTCTTGGCCTTGGACACTTTGATACATGAACTCTGGGGGTTTAAAGCAAATCTGGACTGGCGAGCGATAGCAAAAAAAACCCCCACCACCACCATTAGTGTGCCTCTCCACCTATGGTGCCAACACTGTTCACAAATTAAAACCAACAGTGTGGTACTGCTAATCAACAATATTAAAAGAAGGGACAGAAAGCAGAGGGAAGTGTGTCAAGAATTCCTTGTGCCCACTGCAATTTGGTAGTGGGACACACAATCTGGGACATTAGGAACACACGAGGTTGTTATTTAGTGAAAAAGATGGGGATCAGATGTCACTCAATGGTGAGAAAAGGGCCATGATTAAGGGATCTACCCACTAGAGGAATAGTTTAGTCATACAGCAGAAAACAAAGGTGTGGAGGAGAAGAAATAGCCATATAATGAACCTATGACCAGCTTAGACTTATTGTACAATAGCCTCAGAAGGGACCAAACTGATGACTGATTAGGAAAAAAAACTAACGTCTGTCTGACAGGCTCCAGTGATTAGTAATAAGATTAACATGAGCTTTTATAAGCCCCCTGCTTCCTCTTTCCCACCTATGCTGCCAACATGAACCAAAACTAAAGAACAATAACTGAAAGCCGCTTAGAAATTCAGCACAGTCATAAACTTGCCCGTTCGTGTCGTGACACCCTTTGAGCTCCAAGGAAATAGCCATCGAGTTTGTGTGCCAGGCTGGTCCTGGCACTTCCACTTCCACTTCTACTTCCATGACCAGCAAAGGGGCAACGGCAAACTGAACCAGGTTCTGCTCTGCCAGCAAGTGAGGAGGAGGAGAGGGATAAAGGCACAAGCAAAAAGCCAGCCAGCCCCAAACTGGTGCCCTCCAGATGGGCTGGACTATAACTCCCCTCATACCCAGATGGCATGGCCATTGACTGTGCTGCCTCACGATGATGGAGTTGTAATCCCAGCACATCTGGAGGGCACCAGGTTGGGGACGGCTGAAATAAGGGGGTCGCTTGCCTCCCTATGGCATTTGCCTATGCCACCGGTATGCTAAAATGCTTACAAAATATATCCTTCCTGCTACCTGTTGCAAGCCGCTCTTTGTAAATCAAAGAAAGTCCTTTGATCGATGCTCTATAAAAGGTGCAGATACAGCTATAACGGTTATGCATGTTAATGTATTTTGGGTTTCACAAATGAAGGAAATATCCAGTGGATACAGTATTTCTCTGCTGAGAGCCTTCAGGTCTGAAGGATCAGGAGTTTGTTTTATGAAAATGCCAAATAAATACAGTAGCTGTATCATTTGTCCCACCGCCTGGAAGCAGTTCATTCTTTTCCCCCCTTTTTTTTTGCACCAGGTGAAGCCGCCCGTCTTCAAAAGCAATTCCATGTAGAGCAGTTGAGTGGATATCAAAGCTGGCTTGATTAAAGGATGGGGGAAGCAACAAGATCAAAGCAGGAGGTTGATACATAAAAGTTTAGTTTTGACTAAGGCTCCATGCACAGATTCACCCCCAGCCATGTGGAACTTCTTTCCCGTAAAGCAGGGATCTCCAGCCATGGGTCCCCAGATGTTGCTGGACTACAGCTCCCAGAATCCCTTGCCCTTAGCCATGCTGGGAGCTGTAGGCCAGCTACATCTGGGGACCCAAGGACAAGGTTGGAGAGCCCTGACGTAGAGTGATCCCATGCACCCCTGTGGTGGCTGAGAGTACCTCAAATGCATGAGTAAGGCCAATCACACGAATCTTACTCAATTGGTACCCAAGTGGGAGGATGCCAATTGGGCAGGAAAAGCCCACACAATTGGTTCCACCCATGTCATGCAGTATTCACACACATATTGCAGTTGTGTGGAATAGCACCGCAAGGAAGTGGCTCCCACAAGGCTGTGTGTGAAGGAGGCCTAGTCCCATTGAAAACAGTAGGCCTTAAATGAATTGTGATTAAGGCTGTAATCCAAAGCACACTGACTAGGAAGCAGTCAGTGGGAATTACCTCTGAATCAATAGATATCATAGGGTAGCTTTCCCCAACGTGGTGCCTTCCAGAGGTGTTGGACTGCAACTCCAACACATTATTGTTGTACACCGCCCAGAGAGCTTTGGCTACTGGGCGGTATAGAAAATGAATGAATGAATGAATGAATAAACTCCCATCATCCCCAGCCAGCACAGCCTGACCATATGCATGCACATATTCCTAGGTAAGTGCATATAGGATACAGCCTTTGTCACAATTAACTTTGTACTGGATTGTTCCCAAAGGCTAGTACATAGGAAGGAATGGAGTTGTGAATGGGAGATATTACATTTAGTTCTAATCTTTAAAAATGTTTTTTTTAAAACAACCCCCCTGCCCATACTTAATGGGCAAATATCACCCCAAAGATATACAAGACAATAAAAATGAGATAAGGAAATCATGCATGCGATAGAGGATTCCTCACATTTCCTTAAAAATCTATCATTACAATGAAAATCAAAACAATATTATTAAAGCTTTACAAAACAATGAGCATGACTCCTAGAATTTAATCTTATTGGATTTTTGCATGAAGGTCTCTTCTTATGTTCAGATCTTTCCAATAATAAGAAACCAGATTCTTTGCTGATCTGCAGCTTTTCTTATTTATGCAAAGAGTGCAGCATCTTGTACTGTGTGCAACTCAATGTGCAATGGCCAGAACATGGCACAAGATAAGGGGAACGGAACTTTTGGCAATTTGGAAACTTCTCAGTCCTTCAGGTCTATTCACCATCATTTAAAAAGGGGGAAAAATAAACTATTAAAATCTCCTAGGCCTCTGTGGACAAGTAGAATGGAGCTGGATGGAAAGCATATGGTTTATGTGTTTGCCAGTGGCCATGCTTCTGCCGAATGGGTGAAAAAGAACAGAAATATAGGCCAGCGAATTCCCGTTTCATTTAAGAAATCAAAGGTTTGTTCACAATAATACACAATACGAATACAATAACTTGTAGACAAGAAGAAGAATTATATAATTTGGCAGTCATTTACAGGACAGTAAGACTACTGAATTTAATTGCAAAAGCTCTGTAATTAATGTGTTGTTAACATATCAAATGAGTTTGTATAGCTCGTACTCTAAATACGAGTTATTGTTATTGTTAATTATTATGCTCATTCCCTTATTCACTATCTCTTACGAGTATTCACATGTAATCTACAAGCCGATCAAGCAGAATACATGGATTTAATTTGATTTATTTGTTTTATTTCATAGATTTCATAGATCATAGAGTTGGAAGGAGCCTACAAGGCTATTGAGTCCAATAGACTGCCTGGCCAGACAAAGTCCTCTCAAGGCAGAGTACAACAATATAAACCATAACACTGAAATGTTATTAAAACTATTAAAATTAGAAACATTCAAATATAAAGCAAACATCTGTAAATGTGTACAGTCATTTTACAAAATGTTATTCATGGTATGTGCTATTATTAATCCTGGTGGCAAAGAATTCCATGTCAGCAATACTTGAGATTGCCTTGGAAGAAGATCCAGATGCAGATAGGCAGGAAAACAACATTAAATTTGACTCTCTTCTTTTTAGATGAAATCTCCAAGGAGAAATATATGCCATATATTATATGGCATATAAACAATACAATATGAAAACTTCTACATGCCCAGTGCTCTGTTGGAGACACAACACTGAGACCAGTACTGAAGTATTTGATAATCCCACCCAGTGCCAGCTCCAGGTTTTGGAGGACTCTTAGGCAAGAAAGACTCCCTCAATGGCCCCCTCCCTCAGGGAGCCTACCTTCTCACCACCATGGTCACCAGCTGCTATTGCTCCTCATCCTTGTTCTCATCACTGCTGCCACTTGCTTGCTTGACAGGCAGAGAGCCTGTGAGCAAGTCGGCAGTGGCATCTACTGCTCTTCCTTCTCACCACAACTGTTGCCGGGGCCAGAGTGAGAGGCAGGTGAACAAGCAGGTTGCCACGGGGAAGAGGAGGACCAACTCCAGGGGGTTCTTGCCAGTGGTCCATGCAGCAGAATTTGGGTTAACCCTAACCCTAACCTCTTAACCAGCCCTCTGGCCTTGGGGTGCTGCTTCTTAATGCTAGGTTGGTCCCAAACAAAACAGCTTTCAGCCATGATTTGATTGGGGATAGAGGGGTCACCGAGATCTAGGTAGATACTGGTCTGTCCCAGCTCTGTTTGCCTGGGTATATAATGTAGCACCAACATTGGCTGGAGGGGCAGGGAGTGGGTATTGCTGTCATCTGTAAGGATTGCATGTTCCTCACCAGAAGACCAGTCTCTTCAAGTCCCAGGTTTGAGTGTTTGTGCCTGGTGTTGGACCAGAAAGACAGATTAGGGATTCGGCTGGTGTACCAACCACCCCATCGCCCAGCAGTCTCCCCGTAAAACAAAACTTGAGAATATCCAAAATGATCCAATGGAATAAAGAGACAAAGCCTCAGGATGTTGAAAAAATGTATGTATTTTTATTCCAAGAAGTAGCCCTACGCCTCTCCCTGCCTGAGCTGCCAGAGGTGGTTTTCACTTTGGACAAAAGTTCCAAAGGGGACTCAACTTTCATGTGCAGGCTGTTTTAGGGGGAGCTGGCTTGGGCCATCATGGTCACCATGACAACCATGGTACTATCTCAATATGTCATTGGCCCAACACATTCTGCAGGATGTACTCTTGTCTTGCTGTTTTCAACTAAGTACGAGAGTGGAGGTCTGGAATTAGGGGGTGTGTGTCTCTGTGACACCCTTGTCATAGTCAGACCACTTCCTGCTGAATTTTAGATTGTCAGTGTTAATAGGGATGTGCGTGGAGCTCGATGGGGGGGGGGGAGGAACCTCGGCGAACTCGCTGGGCTCGACCCCCCCCCAAGCTCTGCTCGACCTACCTTTCCCTGACTTGCGTTCTTGCGAGCTGAGCCGGGGAAAGCAACTTCCGGGTTCCCCGGCTCTACGTCATTTACATAGAAAACAGCGTAAGACACACCATTTTCGCAAATTGTGCCCGTTTTTTACGTATACTACGCTATACTGTCTGTACGTAAACAATGTAGAGCTGTGGGGAAGTCCGGCGAGCGTCTCAGTTGGTGCTCGCTGGAGGCTTGGCTCGCGTGGCAGGAGCGCTCACCAAGCGCCCCGTGAGTTGGGTGCCGGGCTGGGCGCCCATCCCTAATTTTGTGGCCATTGGCTTGGATGGTGGGCAGATTAAAATGGTCTGCCCCTGGATAACATGGATTATCTGGATTCCATTTCAATCTGGGTTTAGGAATGGTTTTAATCCAGGTTTAAGCCTGCCTTCCATTGCTCATGCAGTTCTCTCTCTCTCTCTCTCTCTCTCTCCCTCCCTCCCTCTCTCCCATATGAGCACAAATGAATTACAGCAATATGTTGCTGCGGGTTAGATTTGGGGCCTTTTGGTTTTTCCTTTTTCTCGCAGGCTATTCCTTCCAAAGATTGACATTTGGTTGGTTGCAGGGAGAGGGGAGGAGAGGGTTGGCCAGCAAATCACAGTACGGATCTGCTAACAGAAACATTTCAGAGATGTTTGGCCAGTGGCTTTGCTTGGGTTGCCAAGCATGAGGCAACTGGTAGTCTGAGTGCCTCTCCAGTCTCCCCTCCATTAATAGATACTTAAGCAGAAAACAAACTCAGTTTACAGTTCTGAGTTTATTTTTGTGGCTTTGCATTCATCCCGCCACCCCCAACTTTAATTGATTTAACAGATCTGTCTTCTCTGCCTTATGCCTCCTATCTAGTGTGTTGAGGTCAATGGTCATGGGATCTAGAGCTGAGGAACATCATCATATGGTTCCTAAGGGTATATATTCAAAATCATATGCTGCAATCATATATACAAGTCTGTTCAAAAAAGTAAGTCCCACTGAGTTCAATGAGGCATGGGTGGCACAGGGGAGGAGGAGCACATCTTCACCGAATCCTAATCCCCCTCATTTCATGATGACGGCCTCAAACACAGTGAAAATCCACACCAGGACAGAGCCTGATATAAATAATTCCCCTCCCTCCCATTGACACTAATGGGAGAGAAAAAGATTAAAAATGAATATCACGCCCCCACACCTCCTGCCACATTTCCCCCTCCCCATCTGAGCTGGGGATGGTTTGGATGCAGCAGGTTTTCTGCAGATGTAGTTATGTGTGAATCCCCTCAGGCAGAAATGTGACTCTCTGGCCCCTCCGGGAGTAAGTCCCATTGAACTAAGTAAGACTAAACACATATCCACCAACATTTCGCCATGAAAATAGGGGCACAGCTTTTCTGATAATACCCTCACTGTGTTTTTCATTGTCTTTTAATGCATTCGTTTTATTATTGTGTCAATCAAGTTTTATTTATGATTGTAAGCCATTTTTGAGTGCCATTTTTCAGGGTAGAAAGGTAGGGTACAAATCAAATAAATACCCTCCCATTTGCACGACTGGGATCTTTGCCTGATATCCCTGCACCCCTTTTACACATGGTGGAAGGCTCTTCTCCCCATGCTGTATGAATGATCAAATTGTTTAATTTCACAATGGATCAGATGGCATTTATTATGGAACAGTTGCCACTCACCCCCGTTCAGCAACTTTGTGTGTGCGTGTGGGCATGTACACCATGTCTGGAAGTAGAGCTCACATTTTGCGTCCAAGTACATGCATGTGCACCAGAGACAAGATGCACGTACACTCTCCCCTTCATAGATTTATTTTCCAGACTTGAGACCTGGGAGAGTGAACTGAAGGCTGAAGCAGGAAGAACTCAGGCCCATATGTGTGTGCGGGCACCACAGTTACTTACATGCCTTTTTAAAAGGCATTCCCAACATCTCCCCAAAGGGCAAAATAAAGTGAAAAGGGGGACACTGACAAATTTTGCAGGCAAATCTTTTGCAGACAAATCATTGCAGACATTTTTTTTAGAACACACACAAACACATGACACCCCCCCGCCCCCGAACTGAATGGGTTCCTTTTCTGTAGGGTTCTCAAAAAGTCTGCAAAGGGCAGCCAACAACCAACCAACCACCTTTGGAGAACAAGGTCTAGATTGAGTTGTTAATCCAGCTCTGGCTACAACAGTTTTCTTTCCTCCACTATCCATCAATGATCTCTCTCTCTCTCTCTCTCTCTCTCTCTCTCTCTCTCTCTCTCTCTCTCTCTCTCTCTCTCCCCCCCCCCCCCTTCTCATTCAGGAAATCCCAATTAAACCATATTCAAAAACTCAGGAGAGTCTAAAGAGCTGAGTAGGTTGGGTGCCAAGTAAACAAGGATTAATAGGTAGCAAAACCATTCACCCCCCCCCCCGGCATTTTTTCTTTGCAGAAAGGACATAGTGTCCCATGCCAGGCCCCTGCTTAATTGGATAATATACAAATCCCTGTGGTTCTCATTTGCAACACTACACTAGGGACAAAGCAGCCATTGGGATCCTGATGGGATATTTATTGAAAATAACGGTGGGAAAGGGGATAAACTTATTAATTGCTGACCGGGCAACAGACCCATCCGGCCCCCCCTCTTCCCAATCTTCGCCACCACCAATAAAAAATGTGTTACTTTAGCAGATTTGAGTGACTGCAAAGATTTCCCATTAGAGTGAACAAGATAATCAGCCCGAGGCTGTGCCCTTGTGGAAGCAGAAAGCTCTTAAGAGCCATTAACACTTTAATTCACACTTCCTTATCCTCCTCCATATAAGCTTTGATTAATTACTCAGTCCACCTTGGTTGATCCTCCTGGGAAAAAGGCACTTCAGCAGAGCTAGGCCTCGTTTAAGTCTGATAAGACTTTCGTCAGAAAATTTGCTTTGCAGAGGCAGCTGGCCAGGCCAGCACAACGTGTGATTTCCATCCCAAGCCAAAATGTAGCGCCCCGCCCCCCCCCCCAGCTGTGTATGGTACCTTGCCTGGGACGACAAAAATGGATTTGTCCAGCATCTAGGATAGGGGTGGGCAACTTCCAGGGAGTGGGTGTGTGGTTGCATTGGCCCGCCTGGACCTCACCGGGAGCTGCACCCCTGCCCTCACCTCGCTGCCACCACACTGCCGAAGTTTGTTGTTGCTGTTGTTGTCGGTGCTGCTGCAGCAGCAGCAGCAAGGAAAAATATCCTCCTTTGAAAAATGAAAAGCAGCGGTTTGCCACCCAAACTTGGGGCTTTTCTACATGAGGCTTTTGAACTGCTGCTTTATCGAGGCTTCTGCTTCCGGATTCTTTGCAGGATTAAGTTTGGTTCCTTTACCCGTGGTTTTCCCCCCCCCCCCAGGGGTTTTTCTTTCTCTGCCTTTCTATATGTTCCATTACACAACCACTGGGCGGCGCTGTGGTATAGTGGAATTGTGCAAATACATGAGGGTTTCATGACGCTATTCAGATATACCAGACTTTCCTCATTAGGGAAAAAAAAAAAGCTAAAATGGTTGCAAAGCATGGGAGGAGGAGGACGACGACGTATAAAGCGCCTACAAGCTACCATGAGTGAGGAATCATGAGCGCACAAATAAATGCCTCGTGTAGAAAGGCTGTTGGTGGTGTTGAGCAGTGGCAGGAGAAAGGGGCTATTTTGCTTTAGATTTAAGTGACGCATTTGACAGTAGGGCAATGGGGTCTACAAAAAAAGGTCGGGGGGAGCACATGTGGCCGGTGCACCGGGTATTGCCCATCCTGATCTAGAACACCATCATCGTAATATGTGTATGTGTGTGCTTGTAGGGCAGTGTTCTCCAACCTTGGGGTCCCCAGATGTTTTTGGCCTACAATGCCCAGCATGCCCCAGCCAGCTACGCTGGCTGGGGCATGCTGGGCATTGTAGGCCAAAAACATCTGGGGACCCCAAGGTTGGAGAACACTGTTGTAGGGCAACCAACTGCAAAAATGGACCGGGTTCCTGCGCCTTTAATAGTGGTGTAGAAGAGGGGATGTAAGCAGGATGGACCTGACAATATATAATCTTTTCTGCACAGCTGTTGTAGCCCCAAGAGTCTCCTGACTTCCTTTGCATCAGGCCATCAGAAAAAGGGGCCCTACAACTCATATGTTGTTGCCTGGACCCAAGGTAAGAGCCAACAAAAGCCTGGCAGAAAATTATCTGGGATTTAATGGCTTCCTATGGCTCATTCATTTTAGAAGAAGGGAGGGGGGGGGAGAGAGAGAGGTTGCCAAGCGGGCTAGGCTAGTTCTTCCCTGATCTTCACATGCCTCTTGCTTCTGGCTGTGTGTTACTGTAGCAACTACTGGGATGCCTGTGCCTGAAAGATTACACCTAAAAATAAAACCTTGTCAGTTTTCACCCTGATTACTGCTTCTCTCTCTTTTGCTTTTACCCCTGCTGCTTTATCTTTTTTACCAAATGTTATTTCCTTGGCTACATTAACCATTAAGCTACATTAGAGTAGGGGGACTTAGCCCCATGGGCCTTGTCTGATGGATCCCAGAGAAGCCCACAGAGCTCCTGGTACAACCTGTTATGTATGCAAAAAGTGTGAATCTGTCTTTTGCATTGATGTATGCAACCAATTTAAAAGTGTGAAATTTACCAGTAGAAATGGGGGGGACGGGACACTCCTGCCCTTGGCACATAGAACTGATACGGAAATCTCCATTGAAACAGTTGAATTATGAGGATGTCTGACATTGATCCGTTTTTAAAAAGGGATAGCTTCTGAATTGTCAAGACCTCTAGGCCCCATTGCACTTCAATAACATCACTGGAAATGTGATGGGGTCCCTGAAGTCTACGTCTTAGCAGCCTGGAAGGGACCCTTTCTTTCTACTACCCACCCCTTGCACATGCACTATGGTGGTCAATCTACCCCCATGCAGCTTTCTGCAAATGTACCGGGGTCTGTGGTCTCCTTTCTGCTAGCAGTGGAGCACTTCTGCCTCACTCTCTCACCCCCTCAGCCAGCCTCCAGCAGGGGTCAGGATTGTTCTGCTTAGGACACTAAGAGAAAAGTGGGGAAACTTATTCGGGGTAGTAGCAATAGGACGTGAGGGTAGTATATATCTTGTTTTATTTGTGTTGTGAACATTCTCAGTTTTACTGTGTGCAAGCTGCTTGGAATATTAGAAAGGTGGGATAGAAAGTAAATCATCATAATCACCACCACCACCACAACCACTTTTGTGAATTTTTAAATATAATTCACGAGGGAAATATATGAGGACAAGTCTAGGAGGTTACTTGCTTCCTGGCTTCCCTCACTTGTCCATCCCGCAGTTGGACTGCCTGTAAGACTCTGGGACCATTTGTGCCAAGACACAGCTTGCAATGTGGAAATTGGTGGTTTCTGCTTTTCTACACCAGGGAGATCAAGTCCAAGACTGCCCTCAGCACATGCATCATTATTTCCTGAAAGTAGTACGAGTAGGATATGATTATCTGCACCCATTTCAATCAGGTTTGGGCCAGGATATGGTACTGAGGCTGCTGCTTTGGCCAGGAGCTGGATGGGGGTGGTGGGAGTGTGACCCTATTAGTTCTCCTGGACCTCTTGGTGTCTTTTGATATAATTGATCATGGTATCCTTCCAGACTGCCTGGAGGAGTGGGGCCTTGGGGGCAGTGGTACCAGTCCTTTGTGTTGGTTTGGTTTGGGTCCAAAAGCTGCTACTGGGGAACTACTTTTTGACTCCTTTGGTGTCAACACCTTTGGCCTATGGTGTTCCACAAGGGTTCTTCCTTGTCCTTTGTTGTTTACATGAAGCTGCTGGGAAAGGTCATCCGGAGCTTTGGAGTGAGGTGTCAGTGATATGCTGATGACACTCAGCTCTATTGTGCTTTGTCATCTAACACCAAAAAAGCGGTCAATACCCTTGAACGTTGTCTGAGTCTGACAATGAGCTGGTTGAGGGTGAACAAGCTTTGATTAAATGTAGACAAGATGGAGATGCTGTTGGTCAGCAGTATGTCTGGCTTGGGGATTGGGATTCAACCTGTACCTGTTCTGGAAGGGGGTTGCACTCCCCTTGAAGGATCACATTTGTAGCTTTGGAGTGCTCCTTGATCCTGTGCTGTCCTTGAATTTTCAGGTGGCGGTGGTGGCAAGGAGTGTGTTTATAGATTCATAGATGATAGAGTTGGAAGGGGCCTACTACAAGGCCATCGAGTCCAACCCCCTGCTCAATGCAGGAAACTAGAGGAGGGGGTCTCCCATCCAAGTAACAACCAGGCCTGACCCTGCAGCTTTCCACGCTCAGACAAGCTGAGCCAGCGTAACAATTACATTTAAGTGTGCCAGCGGAGACCTTTCCCGAAGTGACAACAGTTATCCTCCATGTCTCAGCCACATCGTGTCTAGACCAGTCTCCCCCAACCTGGTGCTCTCCAGATGTTTTGGATGACAACTTCCAGCATTGCTGACCATTGGCTATGCTGGCTGGGGCTGATGGGAGTTGAAGTCCAAAACATCTGGAGGATACCAGGTTGGGGAAGCCTGTTCTAGACTGTTTCAATGCGCAGCACGCATGGTTACCCCTTGAAGAGCATCCGGAAGCTTCAGTTGGTGCAAAATGTGGCAGCTGGGCTGCTAAGCGGAGCACGGTATCAAGATCATATTACCCTAATATTGAAAGATCTGCACTGCTTGCCAATGGTTTGTTTGTTCAGGTGCAATTGAGAGTTGCGTTTCACCTTTTAACCTGTGAAGCCCTAGATGGCTTAGGGCCTGCCTCTCTGAGGAACTGCCTGTCGCATTATGAACCTGTCCTGCAGGAGAAGCCCCTTTGAGGATGCTCGTGCGCTTGCAGAGGCCCATTGGTCAGGCATGCTTGAAATGGCTTTCTTCCACATCTCTCCCAAACTGTGGAATACTGTTCCTTCAGGGCTGCACTTGGCCCCCACTCTCTCACCTTTTCAAAAAGGGAGTTAAAATGCATTTTTTTTTTTCGAATCTGGCATTTTAAATTGCTTTCAATGGGGTTTTAATGTTTTATCATGGTTTTACTGATTTTTTTAAAAAATTTTGATTGTATTGTTTTGGCTTCGATTGGTTGTACACCTCCTTGGTAACTTTTGTGGACAGGTGATATAAACATATTTTAAATAAATAAAATAGGACTGATTTACATGACGGCTGGGTGCTTGATTTCTGGAGCTCGGAATCGAGATCTGGAATCTGGTATGTCTGTTCTTGAGTTCTCTATTCAGTGTGGCCCTACTAAGCACTGAGATCACCTTTGGGGGGCTCCACTGTTGAGGTGAGACAATGTCTGGGGAAAAGGCTTTCTTAGTGTGGCATCTACTTATGGAATTCCCTCCTCAGGGAGGCTCACCTGGCACCTACCGTAATGCCTTTTCAGCTCCAGTTGGAGACCTTTTTCCTTTATAAGGCCTTTAACCTGAGTTTGCTGTTTTATTATTGTTTTACATCCTTTTAAAAATAAAACACCCTGGAAATACTTTTTTGAAGGGTGGTGTGCAAATTCCTTAAAGCTGCAATCCTATGCATGTTTAGACAGAAAAAAGGCCTACAACAGCATGGCTGGCTGGGGCATGCTGGGAGCATACCCTCCAACATTTCACAGATGAAAATAGGGACACACATGTGAATTTGTAAGAGGTATGGTTATTAAGCAACATGAAGGTGTGATCAAGAGGGTGTGGCCAAGGGTATGGCCAGGCAACAAAAGAGCATGGTCAAGTACAAAAGTTATTAGAGAAAACACACAAAATCTTATATAATTACATAATTACACTATATATTATTTTATAATATTTTATTAGTGGCTTTTGTATTTTTTTTTTTTTACCTTACTTAAATCCTTAATTGTTGATATCTGGTGTTTTTCATGGGGGGGGGGGTCAGTGCTTGTAGGGCAATCTCTTTTTGTTTTAAAATTGTCAGGATTGGTCCCGCATTTTCAGGGAAGTTGGAGAAGAAAAAGAAAAGAAGGAGATGCGGAGGAGGGGGAGCTTTTGGGTGGGGGAAAATACAAAAAGACACATTGGGGTTTTTGAACCCCTTCAGCGTTTTGCTCCAACACCTCTACTGAGCTCTGGTTTTTAAGCACAAGGAGTAACTTTGAGGGGCTGAACAGCTTTGCTGTTGTTTGTTATTGTGGAAAGGCCCCAGTTTAAAGCACCTTTTGTGTTCTATTCACACAATTTAGATTTAAAGAAACACTTAACCTGGAATTATCTTACAGAATTTAACTAACTTGAATTAAGTTAAAACAAACAGTGCAATCCTATGCACAGTTACTTGGGAGTAAGTACACATGTCTTCAGTGGGTCTTACTTACTTACCAGGGGGCTTGGTCAGAGGCAGCAGGTAGAGTGCGCGCGCACGCACGCACGCACGCACCCCCCCCCCCGCCTCGGTCTGTTCCCTTCCTGCTTAAAGGGTCCATAGGCAAAATCCGCAGCTAAGCTAAATAGCTTGCGGGAGGAGGCAGGGGGATTCGGGGCTCTGCATAACAAATTGGGACTCTGCATGACAGAGTAAGAAGCCGTGATGGCTTAAATGTTTGCGGGACTGTCTCGGCAAATTCGGGGCAATTGGAGAGTATGTGGGAGTTGTAGGCCTTCCCCTGTCTAAACATGCATACGATTGTGCCCTAAATAAAAAAAAATAAACAAGTCAGTGGATTGATAGCAGCCAGCTGTGCACCCAAGTATCTTGTGAATTGGTCCCCAAGTGCCTCTGTTTAGTGGCAGTGGTTCTCTTCCCAGATAAACAGGCACCATTCTTCACAGCTAAGTAAAGAACAAAGCGAGTATAGGTAGCAGCACTGTGCCTCCGAGTAAACAATTGGTTTCCTTAGGAAGAAGACTATGTAGTATAACCTATTGGGAAAACCGCCTAGCCAAGAAATCTGACTTACTGCTGAGATACTTCCTCAGGGGGCTGTGTCATCCATAGAGCAACCTGTTCTTCTGTCATAGCAATTTAAACAGATAATTGCTAGCAATGCTGTTTTGTAGAGGCTCGCTCAAGCACATCTGCGCAGTTGCCTATGCGCATGCCTGCATCCATGCAGCTATCTATCAATGAAAGGTAGAGAAGAATATGCTTTTCCTCCCTCCTGATCGGCCTCTTGTTCTTATGAAACTCATGTTAACCTGTTGCCCTTCCTGAGCATCTGATAGCCAAGGACTGTAAGGAGAATTGTGCAACTGTATACATGTCTACTCAGAAGTAAGCTCCATTGAGTTCAATGGGGCTTACTCCGAGAGAGGTGTATAGGTTGCAATCCTATACACAATTACCTGGGAGTAAGTCAATTGAAAACAATGGGATTTACTTCTGAGCCGACATGTATAGGATCGCACTGTTAGGCACATTTATGAATAGCCAGCACGGGACAACTGAAAATTATTTTTTTACCAGGAAGAGGTTGATATAAAAGACGTGGGAATGTGCAGCATTTGCTAACAATTATTCGCAGTGACAACCTAACAGCGAACAATGATAGACAAGTCCCTAACCCCAAGCAGCTTACAGACTAAAACAGACAATGGAGGAAATAACAGAAAGACTGGAAGGGGCGACAAGGGTAGGAGGGAAGCGTCTGGGCAAAAGTCAGTTACACTGACTTTGGGAGCAATCAACCTTATTGCAGCGTCTGGGGGGCCATAGGGTACCTCGGATTCCCAGATCTGAGGTTGGAGACAGCGTTCTGACCTCGGAGCGGGGAAACCATGATCCAACCCAGAAAGAACTGCACCAGCTGCCTCTCTGGGGTTGGGAGTGTGACCTCTGAGAGGGGCAAAAGGGGGTGTATTGGTGGGGGGAGGGGAGGAGTCTGGAGAGGCCAGGATACGAGTTATCCTAGCCTCCTTCCCTCCCCCTCTGAAACGCCATCACTTGACAGGCAAAAAGAGCCCATCTTTTTGGGGAGGATGGGGAGGCGACGATTGTCTCCGCCACTTCTCCTGCCCTGCATAGGATGAGCGTAAGCCTCCAAGTTCCGGGGCTTCCTATCATCGAGGGCGCAACCCATAGGACTGCAGCCTTAAATCTTGGTTACAGTTTGGAATGTGGATGAAGGGGATTAGCCAAAGGCCAAGTGGGAAATGTGGTTTTTGAACAGGGACTTTAAGGAAGGCAGAAGTGGAGCCATGCACCAATACAGGGAGGGAGCCCCATAGGCAGGAAGCAAGAGACATTTCAGGTATCGGAGGGTGGTAGAGCTGGAGGATCTGAACACACAGGGAGGGACATCGTCGTAATTTATCTGCATGCCGCTTTCCCACAAAATTGTGCCCAAAGCGGCGGCTCACAACATAACAAATGAATAACAGTAAATATAATCTACAAGATATCAAGGAGCAATAAATATAACAATATTCAAAAAACACATTGGAAACAATTACAAATAGCCACAATGCTGGCAGATAAATACATAGTAGAAATATCAATACATACAATATCCAAATAAACTAAATGAATCCAACAACTAAGCACAAAACAGGAGAGACAATAAAGCATAATACAGACGTATTAAAAATATAACTAAACTAGATCTCCATTCCACATGAGGACTCTCTACAATTAGCCTACAAGCACAGGTGGTCAGCCTGCCTTCCTCCCAGCTCTCACCTGCGTCTCCTCTCATAGTGCCTTCCCCATCTCTCACCTGCAGAGGTCAAGATTGCTGGTCCTTCTTCAAGCTCCACATGCCCACAAGGTTTTGACATTACTCAGCCTCTCTCCACCAGACACTCCTTCCAGCACTGGTCTTCAGGCTTTATCAGGCTCCAAGGTAGTGGGTGGGATGGGGAAGGTTCATCTGTGATCTTAGCAAAAGCAATTTCAGTGGAGTAACTAATTTTATCATTGAAGAAGGAGGCAAGATCCTGGGTAGAAAGTAAAGAAGGGGAAACAGAGAAGCAGGCCTTGGTCAAATATTAAAGATAGAGAAGAACAGTCTCAGGGCAGTGGCGTTGAACCTCTTTCGACAGAAGGCCAGATTCTATTTCGGAGAACTTTTTGGATGTGCATTCCAGTGGTGGGAGGAGCTGAAGGCAAAATGGGCAGGCCCAAAATATCAAAAACAGGAGCATATTGTAGCTTAAAGCTCCGACTGCCACCAACTAAGCCTCAGGAGAGGCTTCGTTGGTGGCATGAGTGACCTTCGCCATGCCCCCTCCGTGATGAGCTTCCGCTGTGCATTAAAAACATGGCTGTTCAGGCGGGAATATGGGGTGGGTTTGGTTTTTAAAAGAACTTTTTATATTGTTTTAATTATTATTATATTTTATTGTATTGTTTTATTGTATTTTAATTGTACATCGCCCAGGGTGGCCGGGTGACCGGCCAGATGGGCGATTAATAAATATAATAAATAAATAAATAAATAGAATGGGAGGAAAAACTACATAAAGCTGGGAAACCACCAAACGATTGGTGGTTGGGAGAAGGGGGTGGGGCCAAGGGAAGGGGTGTGTGGCTTTCTGGGGAACCCCAGAGGGCTCAATTGGGACTCCAGGAGGGCTGGACTTGCTCTCGGGCCTGAGGTTCCGCCCCCCTGCTTTAGGGAACGTTGGGATGGGTGTAGTAATTAATTATTCTCTCCCATTCTCATGCCCAATCCCAGGATGCCATGTGCACAAGAGTGTTGTATTCTATGGTTCTAAATGGTTGTGAACTGGCCAGAGAGCTTTGGCTATTGGGTGGTATAGAAATGCGATAAATGAATAAATGGAGAGGGGATCACGATGCCGCATTATATCCTGTTGTTACTGAGAAAGTTGAGCATCGTCGTTCTTTGCAGAATCAAGCCAGCGAATAATTGGGTGAATGCTACAGGTAGTTTGGAAGGATACAGCCACAATGTAGGAGTAGGAGGTGTTTTCAGAGAATGATGGCGCCACAGGAGGCTTGCCAATATCAGGTCCAGGAAGGTTGAATTGGCAGGAATAAGCGTAGTTTAAAGAAAACCTCGGAAGCCTAAAGAGCAGCTATTAAAACAAGAGAGAAGAAGTGGTTTGGTGAGATGAACAGATAGAAAACCCTGAAAGCATGTGCCAGTTTGGCTCATGAACACCAGTGCTTTGGAAAGCACAAAGAAAACATCTTTGTGTTAGATGTTATAGATTAGGAGCATATTTTGGCACAAAATAACATAGTAGCTAGCTAGAAAGTTTTCTGTATTCCCAATTGTTACGCAGATACCGGAATAGAGTGACCAGATGCAAAGCTCAGCATTCCTATATCTTTACTTGTGTAGAAAAGAAAATTCTGTTGGGGCAGCTTGTCAAAATGTAGGGCCAGCACTGTTTCTATGGGCAAACCAGACTCTTGGCTACATGCTCAGTTATTTCCCTTTTCATTCAAGCCCTTTCCAGGCATTCATTCCACATGTGGAATGAGTGTGTGTAGGTTGTGAGTAGAGCCTCCCCCCGACTTGTGTTCATTCTATGGGTTGTATCCAATGGCATTGTTTGGCCAGCGGGAAGGAACCGCTTGTGGAACAATTTTTACCTTCTTCTCCAGCCCTCAGTGTGCCCCCCAAAATCTGCTTCAAAGGGTTGGTGGACCCACCAGAGTAGATTTATGGCACATGTGGACTCTTCTGCGCTCCTACGACCAGAGCCTTTGTTAAAATTACAAATGATTATAGGATGAACATTTGGCCCATATTAAATGAAATGGGGAGATCCACTTGGGTAACGGGAAGGATGCTGTAGGTGTTGGAGCATATTATTATGGAAATGTCTAACAAATTACCCCTTCTGGTTTCCCTGAATTAAAAGCCTAATTAGGTTGGCTGTTGATCCACACATTCAGAATTGAATGTGGCTGATTAAGAATGATGGTATATTATACAGTATGAACTTCACTGAACAACGCCTGGTCACATTGAATAAACACTGTCAGGTTCGGTTTCATAAAGCCAACACATCAGTTGGAGTTCTCTCCTTCATGGCATTTCATTTAAATGGAACTATTAAATTCCATGGAATCTATACATACGGTCAGAGCCAGGTGCTTTCTTTCGGGATGTAATGGAACACCTCCTGCCTGTTAGGTTTGGTTTTGGCTATTTCTGAAAATAGGGTCAATTTTTCAGTGGTTTCTGGAAATTTTTCAAAGTGTTTATCCATGCTCAAATTACACACCACCTGGCATTTCCTGCCACGGTGTATGTGTCGGTGGTGTGCTGACATGCGATGATGTTGGCACACCACCGTTGGCTCAAATCTCTGGATCAGTAAATGAAAAGATAACCCATTTCCCCCCTTTATTTGAATATAGATGGGGAATGAGAGCCCATGTGCTGAGTTTATTTTTCAACGTGCTCCCCCCACAATGATTGAATTTCTACTTGCTATACAGTTAAATGCATAGGAGCCCTGCCAGAAAGGAGGATGGGAACCCAAACTGGGAGTTGTCTGTGGATAGAGGAGTCCGGGAATGAATGGACTGAGCCTCTTGATATTATTCAAATGTATAGTTCACGGGTAGTGGGTATGAACTCTTTGCAGAGGAGTCTACATTCCGTTCCCTCCTCCATTTATCTCCCGTATTATTGACACTGAAAGTGGAGTTATAGCATGATAAGGATTTGATAAGTTGTTGAAGTAACCTCTGGCAGGGAACCTGTCAAAGTATTCCATTCAATATTCCATTACCACAGTTATTTATTTAAATATTTATACTCTGCCTTTAAGAGCATAAGGCTTACCTTGCTATGCTCTGTTTCTCTCTCTTCCGGTTGCTTTGATACAATCTTGCTGTGACACACACAACAGCCAAATTATTCTTTATACATCTAAGGTCAGCTTTACTAGGAATTAATCATGCTTAAGAATCTTGTAGAGCCAAGGTCTGTATTCCCAGAACGGTTACCGTATATGTTTGGAAATCAAATACAAAAGGAACATCAGTGTCTCTTCATTACAAAAGCACCATCGGTACTGTATATACTCTCTAACTTTATATAATTGTAGGCTTTATTCCATCTATGGAAGATAATTCAATGTAGGTAGCTCTGCCCACTATGCTATATGTCATTGAAGAGGTTCATGCATATAATTATAAAGTGAGCTTCAGAGGTAACATCAACAAGTGATGTATCATACTAATTAATACAACGGGCCATATAGTCAATTAAAGTAGGGTTGAGAAGAGCATGAACTCATGTGGACCTTTCCTAGCTGCTGTGATTGTGGGAATTGCTGTGGACTATGGTTGCCTGGTTCAAACATTACACGAATATATAGCCAGGGGCAGTTAAGTCTGCTTCCTTGTACACAAATTATATTAGCTTGGTTCGAACATAACACTAAGCCATGGTGTGGTTTGTTGAAATCTGTCTTGTTGATGTGTCTGAATCCTTGCAAACAAACTGTGATTTCTTAACCAGCTACAAACCACAAATAGAAGCCATGGTTTGGTGTTGACTTATGAAGTCTGGCTTGTTTAAACCATGGCTTATCATGATGTCTGAATCCAGAACTGTAGCTTATCCCTGGTTTGTTTGCATTGCTGTCCACCCTGCAACAGAGTTGCCCAGTATAGGTAGCCTGAAAATGAAACTGCTCTGAATGCTGTCAAAATGAGTGCGAAAGAAACAAACCAAAAATAGGGAAAGCAAGCCATGGTTTGTGTTCTTATCTGTAAAAAAATTCATAACTAAAGCAACAAACCATGGTTAACATAAACCATGGTTTAGTGTTACGTATGAACACAGCCATTGTGTGAACCAGTCATAAGCATGAGCCTCTAGAAGGTTCAGGAGGGAGGTTTGTTGTAGAAGGACAGTGAGTATTCCAATGATTAAAGGAGCTATAAAAATGAATCAGTTCTGAAAAAGATGTGTTGTGGAAGATCCATTATCAAATATCCCTACTTTTTGGTCAATTTTAAAGCAGCTACAGGGAGTTTCAATTTTGATCAGAGCAGCAATGCTGGGAGTTGGTTTTTTAAATCTTTCTCTTGTGCTGTATGTAAATCCCCCCACCCCTTCTCTGGAAAGCTGCTATACTAGACACACAGCAGAAGATAGACACAGTACACAGACACCCATCTCTTTCTGCCATGGGTCTAACAACAACTTTGGAGAGGCTATTTAGATCAGAAGAATGTTGTGTAGATGGGGGAAGAAAAAGGACCTTGTGCAATTTAACAGAGAAGAGGCCAGGATGAAAATAAAATCGCCCATATTTCAGTTCTTTATAGATTCATTATGCATTTTTCATTGCAAACAATGGATAATTTTAACACAGTGGTTTGCCCTAAGATTGTCACAGACTAACAGGACAAATAACTTTCAGTTTCTCTCTGTCTCTGTCTTTTCGGCACACCTGTTTTTCTATGAGCCTCCAGCGCACGGAGCTTTGTGTTAATTGAATTGGATTGTGTTCTCTGTTCTGCACGTGCTAAATTTAAACGATCAGAGCGTTGATTAACTTCACTCTGCTTTGCAGTTCAAAGCAGGTGTTTTATATTTTGAAATATTGCACATGGTTCATGTCTTTGGATCACCAGCAGCTCCTTTCTCAATAAGCGTGTGCTCCGCATTCCATCACACCCACCATTCTGGAAAAGGGCAAAAAAGGAAACGTGCAGGCCCCCCCCCCCCGCCAAAGATCAATGCATCCTGTGTCCAGCTGTCACTATTTACAAATTTTGATTTGATTTTGGAGGGTCTGAAGTGGTGCTGGAGCACAAAAAAAGATTTGCAGGGTTTGCTCCCTCCCTGCCTGCCCTCAGACCAGCAAGGGGTGCTTGCGTCGGCGTCTGTACCGGGGCATGGTGGAGAGGGGTGGGTAGCAAAGGGTGCTGGGTAGGTGGATGCCCATTGGAAAGCAGCTGGCCGTTTTAAGTTGCACACCTTTATTCTTCTGCCTGTACTAAGAGACGAGAGAACAGAGGCATGAGGGTAAGAGCAGAAGAAGACCCCTGCAAGGCCATTTTGATCCAGCAGCATCCTGTTTCTCACAGTGGCCCACCAAATGCCTCTGAGAAGCCCGCAAGCGGGAGAGTAGCTTTCTCCCACTGTTGTTCCCCCAGGAACCCACCCTGCTTTTCCTTTTTTGTCTCTTATTATATTCTTTCTGCGAAGGACTGCCAACCGGTCCTTTCCTCAAGACCAGAGATCAAAGGTGCAAAACTGCCAGCCTTAGCTCTGCCGTCTTGACTTGATTCTCTAAAGGGCCTTGCCCGTTGTCTATACACTGGATTTAGCACTGAACCACAGAGGAACCACGCACACACCGTGTGGGGTAAAAGCAGGAACGTTTATTCAAGGTGAACAGATTACAATAAAAGGTGGGGAATGACGGAAGAGGGAGAAAGGTGGGGGAGACACTTTGGTACATACACAGTAGAGCTACAAAACAACAAAAGCTAGTTCCTTTACTATATAACTACCCAGGCCTTACTCCTTTACCTGGGGGTTGGTCTTCTCAGAGTCTGCTTATGCAAAACCCTACTCCTGAGAAAGCGTGCAGACAACAACGAAACCCAAAAGCCACAGCAGCAGTATAGATTCTTCCCCCCCACCCCCCCTTTCAGTAGCCCAGGTGTCTTTAGCCAATCAGGATGAACTTCATCTGGGCCAGGCAGGGGAGGGGTGGCTCTTTGCCACATTTGCATGCAAATAGCTGTGGCACCGGCCACGGGAGACTCTGCGGCGTCAGGAGCCATCAGAGGAACTATGTACATTTTGCATTTCCCAGCCCCCAGCTGGGATTATACTTGTTTACACGTGAGGAGGTGTGTGTGTGTGTGTGTGTGTGTGTGTGTGGTGCAGGAAACTGTGACGCTTTTCCTCCACACTTTCAATACATATCTTCTTTCAGTTTGGTCCTGAGGTTTGAGCACGGGTTTCTGGCAATTCCAAGAGAGGCTTCTCTTTCCCCACCTGCCTAGCCACTGGGCTCGCCTACCTGTGTGCTTACCTCTTTATGCCTATGGGGAAGTGAGAGGAGAGCAGGCCGCTTGCTCATGGTGATGGGAGGCCTCAGCGGGCCGCTACCTCCCCGAGGCAGAGAACTATCTCATAGCTCTGGGGAACCCCTACTCAGGGTTAGAGGGAAAAGGCGGCTGCTGGTGGTGGGATTGGCATGGCAGCAACCTACCAATCAGATAGAAGCATGCACAACTGGCCTGCGTCACAAGGCAGTTGTGGCGTAGCGAATCAGTACAAGAAGTACCTTTACTAAAGTGTCACAAAGCAGTGAACAAGTTTTCCATTTTTCTGGAACTCTTCTTCAGGATGGATATTTTTTTGGGGGAAATTAATTAATTCAGGGCACAATCCTGTGCATGTTTACACAGAGAAAAGGCCTACAACTCCCAGCATGCCCCAGCCAGCCATGCTGGCTAGGGCATGCTGGGAGTTGTAGGTTTTTTTCTCTGTCTAAACATGCACAGGATAGCACCTTAAACTAATTATTGATACCTTAGGAGAGTAAGTAGCACATGGCTGATTTCCCATATGTAATGAATAGACTGTGCTTGACCCATAATCCTCTGCACTTGCCATGTGAACTGGGGTATGCCATATACACAGGCACGGTGTCCTCATGAGGCCAGAAAAAATCTGCTTGGAAGTGCTCTTCATTTTCAAAAAAATGGGGCGGGAGGCAGGGAAAGAGAGTAGCCAGAAGTAATATATAAATATTTTCCACAGGAGCCTTCAACTAGTTTTCTTTCAAAACTCTGTTCATATAAACCACAATATCTATAATATATCTGTTTTTGGGGGGTGCGTTTTCCCCTTATAAGAAAGTGGCTCACATTTTCTTGGGTTTTTTTCCGAAGGCTGCTGCATAGAATGAGTTTTTATTGCATTTCATGAAACAAAGAAACCCTCTTAAATTCTCTTTTTATCAGGGACCTGTAGGTAGACTGTGTGCAACAAAGGCTAGCAAGCTTTAAATCTGTCATCTTCCACAACTGCCCATTAAAAATTTGTTGCAGGTCATTAAAGGGTTGTGCGCAGGGCAGTCAGTGGAGGAGGAAGTTCACCAACTTGAATGGCCTGCCGCACACAATGAAAGAATAAAAGAAAGAAGACATACTAATGACAAAAAAAATTCCACAAAGAAGAAACTACTTTAACGTCCTATATATCCATCCATGCAAACAAACAACTTTATTGTATCATAGCAATTTGCCATTATACACGATCAAAACTTAGTTAATAGACCTTCAGAAATTAAATAATTTCCCGTATAACATTAGGTTTTTACAGTATACATTTGTAAAACATTTACAAGGAATTTGGATGTTCTATAGGATATATACTTGTCAACATTAGACAACAGGAAACATACCTTTGCAAATGATGACCTTCCCTTCAATGGTTTTATCAATGGAGAAATATATTTAATTCTAAGATCATTATAAATTGAACACTGTAAGAGTATGTGAGTTATATCTTCAACTGATACTGAATTGCAATCACATACTCTATCCTTCTTAGGAATCCCTTTAAGACGGCCCACCCAATCGGCCAAAGGAAAAACATTTAATCTTGCCCGAATAAAGGCTTCCCAACCTCTTCCCAACACTCCCACTACTACACATCTCGAGGGCACCAAGTCAGGGAAGGCTGCAGTGGTGAGAGTGTTGGACTGGGAGTCGGGAGATCCGGGTTCTAGTCCCTGCTCAGCCATGAAACTCAATTTTGGGCCAGTCACTGACTCTCAGCCTAACCTACCTCACAGGGTTGTTGTGAGGATAAAATGGAGAGGAGGAGGAGGAGGAGGAGGAGGAGGAGGATTACGTAAGCCGCCTTGGGTTCCTTGCAGGAAAAAAGGTGGGCGGTATAAATCTAAATAAATAAATAAATAAATAAAATTCCCAATAAATGGGAAAAGACAGACAGCCACATGCACACACCGCATAGTGGTTGTCTGCCCTGGGTACCGGATTGCTTCCTTTTTCAGGCATGTGGGAATTGGAGCTATCTGAACCCATGGGGCCATGGCAGCTGAGAAGAGAAAGCCACGATGGCCTCCAGTCTCACCCTGATGGTGTGTGTATGTAGGGGTCGACGTGAGGGGAGACGGGACAATGGATCAAGCTAGAAGGAATGGCTGAAGTAAGGTGAGTGCGTGGGAATGGGAAAGAGGCAAAGGAGGCCAATAGCAGGTGAGCTTGTGTGGAATGGGATGCTGCGCTTTTGAATTTCAGGCCCCACTGCAGCATCCCATGGAATTAAATCAACGTTGATATTCTGAGAACTAGTGCAAATAACCATTCAGGAAAACACACACACGTTTAGCCTTCCTGGGACTATACCACATCAGAACACAGGTTCAATAGGTCACATATCTGACCATTTGGCTGTACCAGAAACATCCTACATATAGAAGCCACATGTCACATCTGGGAGAAGGATTCTAGTTGGTGCATGTGGTGAGTATTCAAATATGCAGCCCCCAGGTTACATACTGAAGCCAAGTGATTTTATTTTTTATTATTACATTTATATCTTGCCTTTTCCCCTCTTGCAAGGAACCAAAGGCGGCTTACATGGTCCTCCTCACCCAGTGAGTTTCATGGCCTAGTGGCGACTAGAATCCAGACCTACCAAGTCCCAGTCCAACATTCTAACCACTATGCCACACTGGCTCTCCAGGAGATATAGAATTATCAGATCAAGTCAGAACAAGATGCCTACTGCTTTACTAAAGAAGGAGACAAGAATGCAGTTGTACAGAACCACAAATGAAACAAAGCGTGTGGCAATCAATTTTGTATCTCCCATTATTGGCTTTTCTTTGATGGTTGTCACAACAACCAACCTGTTAATTACCAGAACACTGATAACACTGCTGGAGTTCCCTGGTAATGAGTAGCAGGTATGGGGACTCGGACTCCAGGACTCGACTCGTGAGTCAGACTGAGTCCCCCCTCTGACTCGAGTCAGACTCAAGTCCCAATATTTTTAATGGGACTCGAGACTCGACTTGGGACTCAAGACCAAGGACTCATGTTCCAAAATCGTGTTCCTCAAATGCAACATGGATAGGTTTTAGGAAGTACAGCAAGTTTATTTTTTAAAATCATTTCCCTAAAATGCAACCTTTCAGACATTTTGGGTTTGGCTGCCTCTGCCTGCCTGTTTGGGGTTCCCAGCCTCCTCTGCCTGCCTGGTCTCTTCTTAACCAGTTCCACAGTTTGAATTGTCCAAGACAAAGGCCTCTGCCTGCCTGCTTTGGGGTTCCCTGCCTCCTCTGCCTGCCTGGTTATTTTGGGTTTGTCTGCCTGGTCTGTTCTTGCCAAAATAAGTTGCAGAGTTTTGAAATAAAAAGGCACACTTGTGCCTAGAATTTATTTAAGCCACACATCTGAAGTAGCCTTATTTTGTTGGGAAAAAAACCCATTGATTTTAATGGGGACTCGTGGAGTCAGCTTTGGGAGTGACTCGTGACTCGTGAGTCACCATTTTGGACCAAGGCCTCGGACTCGGACTCGAGACTCGGGTCCAAAGACTCGTGACTCGAGACTCGGGTCCAAAGACTCGTGACTCGACTCGTGACTCGAAACCAAGGACTCTTCAACATCCCTGATGAGTAGTATCTTCAGAGTTGAAAACGATGAAAGTTCATTAGTTACAGTGGCTTTTTAAAATTGGTGTTACTCTGAAGCAATCTTATTTGCCATATAGCTCTCTCTTTTGCCAGTCCTACAGCCTGCTGCAGTAATCCTGCTGGGAAGATCCACTGGGGTGTTCTTGATTTTCCTTTGTTATTTCATTCTTCCCCAATCTTGTGCCATCCAGATGTGCTGGACTACAACTCCCATCATCTGGAGAGCAACACGTTGGGGAATGCTGAGGTATGATGTTAGGCAGGGAAGTGGCTGAGATTATCCCAGCCTGTGGAAACCTACTATCTAATTTTCCTCATTGGTGCATTCCTGATTCCATGCAAATTAACAGTTAAATTAATAAAATAAGGCAGCAATGCGATTTTTTAATTTTATTTAAAATGATTTTAGACCACCTCTACTCTACAGCTGGACGTGACCTATCAAGCACATTCCACCGTTTTCAAAGCACTTGCTATACATTCAAATTCTCTAAGAATTATGTTAAACATTTCTATGTCAGAACCCAGAAAACAAAGATACCGGTAGTAGAGTGACCTAAGACAACTGATTTAAACAAAGATGAGTTTGGATTTTTCATTTCTTAGCCTTTTCTACATGCAGTCTTACGTTTCAGACTTCTTTCAACAGGCATCCAATTCAGACCCCGCCAAATTTCAGTGGTTTCCAGAATGGCAATAGAGTCTCAGGGCTGGATATACAAATGACCAGTGGGCCTACTGTTTTCCACCCCTCCAACCATATGTTATCAGAGCAACGTGGAAGCCATTTTCACGCAGCTGCTTCCTGTACCCCTCCAGTAGCATCTGTATAGTATACGTTACTGTTGCTTTCAGGCCAATTCCCAGAGGAAGTCCAGCAAAAAACAAAAACAACCCCCCCCCCCGGCTTGAGTCACATGGCTAGAAAGTGGGAAAGAGTCTAGGGATGTCACCGTTCTGTTGGTTTTTTTTTGCATTCATGAACGGTGAGCTGGTCTGAGCAAAAGGAGAACGTTTGTGAACAGACTCGCGTGAAAGGAGAACGTTCGTGAACAGACTCGCGTGAGCCGAACAAGGCGAGTTTGCACTTGCTGAACGGTTCACGGAAAAAAAAAAGTAACATCCATAGGAGAGACCTCAATGCAGCTTCAGTCTAGTTGAGGCATGATGTTAATATTAGTTTGCTATTTGTTGTATTTCAGTTAATACAGTTGTTTAGTACAGGAAGCATAGGAAGTTTGACAAGGGAGGGAGCTTGTGGAGGGAACCAAAAGGCCCTGTTCACACATGATCACAGTGGAGGGAATAAACCACAGTAGCTTATTTCCCCCGTCACACATGCTGGTCATGTGCCGGGGGGGCGGGATTTGCGTAGTAACCCTCACTGGCGTGGGGCAGGAGCAAAGGCAAAAGGGGTGGAGCCAAAAATAATACCAAAAATAGCGGCATACTTTAGCTCAGTGCTTCTCAATTATTTTCTGTCATGCCCCCCCTAGGAAGAAGAAAACATTTCGCGCCCCCCGCGCGACTGTAAATAGTATCATTTGTCTATAAAATTGTTATAAGTACACCTCTGCATAACACTGTATCCTTATTAACGTATAAGAGAATAAAAAAAGAAAGAAATGTGGATCAATTTACAACAAAGAATAGCTTTATTAACTGTAGCAGAAAAGATTGAAAGGAGCACAGGATTTAAAGGAACACAATATTAAAAAAACTTTTAACTGAGGTCAAACGAGCCCCCCTTTACGGAGCCTCGCGCCCACCCTGGGGGCCCCGCCCCACTATTTGAGAAGCACTGCTTTAGCTTGAAGCTCTTACTGACAGTAATTAAGCCTTAAGGGAGGCATTTCAACCTGTTAGAATGGGGGGGGGGGGTACTGCACAAAAGCCAGGAAAACACAAAATGTTGGGTGGTTCGGGGAGAGGCGCTGGGGCCAGTGTGGCTGTCGGTGGAACCCAAGAGAGCCAGATTGGGAACCCAGGAAGGCCTGGGTTTGGCCCCTGAGCCTGGGGTGTCCCACCCCTGGCATAGTGTAACAGTCAAATGATAAATGATATCTATATGCATATAGAAATCTACGTCCCATTGATGAAAAGTGTGTCACGTTTAAGATGCAATGTATTTTTTATAATACTGTGCAACACTCAAAATAATATGCAGTTATGTATGTCACTCTGACATGATGACACACAGCAGTTAATTGTACCTCTCAATATTATTACAAAGAAGAAACTTACCTTCCAGTCGAAAGGAAAAGTACAGTATGTATGAGTTAGTACAAGTGCAAATACCACGTTCTCTAGCATCCATACAGAGCTGGCACAGAATTCGGCCAAAGTTAAGCACATTGAAGAAGAACCATTGGTTTTAACACGATAATGAAGTAACTGCTTTTAACGGTTTAAATATGCCGCTATCTCTCTACATTTATTTCAGTTAGCCAATTTTAAGATAAGAGTTTTCTCCTTTTTTTTTTTTTTTTAATATTTTAAATAATTAAAATAAACATTTCCAGAATACAAACTGTAAAACATTTCCTGTTCATTGCTTTATTTAAAATCATATCCTGCTCTTCAGTTAAAGAAACAACCTCTCAGGGCAGCACATAATCATACAAACCGGAAGGCAGTCACACCTACAAATGATGATGATGATGATGATGATGATGATGATGATGATGATGATAATATTGAAATCCAGAAAAACCAGGAAACCAGGCAAACCTCCCAGGTGAAGGCATTTGGTACCAGGCAAACCTCCCCAGGGAAGGCATTCTGAATTCAGGGTGCCATAATCAACCCAACCCTTTCACCAGTCACCACTTGCCCAATCCCAGATGGAGACTGAGGGGAGTGACTTGGAAAAGGGTCTCTGGTGATGAATGTAGGATTTGGGTAAGGATGGAGGAAAATTTTGTTTGGTCCAGATTTTTAAGCAAACTGACCTAATTCACACCCTGGGCTAATATGTGGACCACAGTTATCTTTCAGATTGCTCACGCCTCAAATTTTGCAATGCAGTTCTCAGCTCAAAAATTGCATACACAAATGTGTATATTAGGGAATTTTGCATATCAAAATGTGTATATTAGGAAATGTTGCATTAAAATGCATAAATTAGGGAACATTGCAGACAAATTCATAGATTAGGGAAAGTTGTGTATAAAAATAAATGTGATTTTCCAGGTGTGTTTAAAAATATGTATTCATGGACTGATGCAAAAACTGGAAATTGAACGGACTTATGACATGCGAAACTGACATGGACCAAATATAGACTGATTTGTCCATCCTTAGATTTGGGCTTTCTCATATGGGGGAGGATAATCCTTAGATACCAGGATTTGAAGACATTGTTGACTTTATGGTTTTATTTTATTTTAATCACTTTTCATTTTAATAAGAAAGGTAAGATACAAGGTGGTGTTTTTTTTTTAAATTGTTTTAGTAAGATAGAGTTCATTAATCAGGGAGTTCAGTTTGATTGCCTTGTTTGAAACCTACTAGCAGAGCATTCACTTTCTTAAAATAAGAAGCTCTACTTTAAATCTACCGGTATGTCAATCAAGCTGGTTACCCAACAATCTTCCAATAATGGGTGAACATGTTGGACCATATGCGAGCAAAACTCACATAAGCAGAATACCCTAACAATGAAAAAGGTCCAGTTGAGAATGCCTTAAATCAGGCTTCCCCAATCTGGTGCCACCCGGATGTGTTGGACTACAACTCCCAGCATCTCCCAGCCAGCCATATGTAGTCCAACACATCTGGAGGGCACCAGATTGGGGAACTCAGTTTAAATATACCAAACTGAAAAAAGGTACGGTAATTTGAAAGCAATAGTTTCTAGCTCCACTTCAAAATCTTACCTACCCTGCTGTTTTAATTAATAAACCTGTCACCTTTCAGTGTTCAAACAAAGGCGCAGAAGGAAGTCATATTCCAGTCACGCTGGCACCTGGGGAAATGAAGCAATCTCTTTAATGTTTAGAGGCCTAATTATGAGGCTTTTGGAAACTGTTCTCTGCTAGGAATTAGATGAACTGTTACCTCAGGAGGTCACTTTGAAGCTGAGCTAGAATAATATTTAAAACAAAGAATCAAATACATTTTTGAAAGCATGAACTTTAAAAAATGTGAATGTTATGGCTGAGCCTATTCTTCTGATGCGACTGATTTAACACTTTCCATCTTTCAGAGGCCAATTGCTGGAATTGCCAATTGATCTTAGAGACGTCACAAAACCTGTTCAAGTGCTCTGCCCTCATAAAATGTGTCACAACACAAATATATTCCTTTGAAAAACTCAGAGAAGCTAAGTAGGGTTTTGTACAGTCTCGACACATTTTTCTGGAGCAATTGCCTGGGGTTCATTCATATATTACTCTATGTTGATCAAGTGCTTTTCATTCGACATTGCAAAATCATTTTAGAGTAGTTCCAAGTTTAGCACAACTTGGGGTGACATTGGCACAAAAAAGTGACTGTAGCAATCTGGTATCAGGGTCAAATGTACCTCAAGATGACCATGCAAATGAAATACCTTGTGGAAATGATTAATCATGGCATGATTGCAAGTTTAAAAAATCATGCCTTTATTGAGAACTTTCCTTTTCTAGTAGCACAATACAGTTGCACAGAAATCATTGGGGTCAACAAGATGTAAATTACAAAACCGAACAAAAATGGTATGTGGAGTCTGAACCCATAAGTTTTTAAAACATAAACCCACCCAACCCCAACCCTGTGGCAAAACCCCTTCTCCCAGCCTACGGTCCCTCAAGAGTGGGTCTGCCTTGGCTTTGTCCTAGTCAGGTTGTTCTCACCTATCTCAGGCCCCGGCCTTAAACAATTACTCTTATACTACTTTGTGTCAGGAGTATAAATGCTGTGTGTGATATGCCTTTGGTCAGTTCCTCTTTATTTTTAATCAAAAGTAGCGTGATGAACCAGGTACAGACTCAGTGTAGCAGAATAATTTATTAAGATTACAGTAAATCAGTGTTTCTCAACCTTGGGTCCCCAGATGTTTTTGGCCTACAACTCCCAGCATGCCCCAGCCAGCATAGCTGGCTGGGGCATGCTGGGAGTTGTAGGCCAAAAACATCTGGGGACCCAAGGTTGAGAAACACTGCAGTAAATACACTTTATAAGATTTGTTTTTAAATGTAATGTTCTTGTTATTAGTTACGTGTTACTTTAGCTTCCTTTCTTAACCCAACCCAACCTAAAGCATAAAACTGCCCCTCCCTGTCCCCAGGAGATGCTTTTTTATTTTCCTCTCTGACAGCCCGCCAAAACCCAACTCTCTCTTCACAACCCCCCTCTCCCTCCAGCACCCCTCCCAACAGCATTCCCCTTAGCCAATCACAAGGCACCAGCCACTCAGCCACTCACGAAGTTCCCATAGTCCCTAATTGCCATGAAAATGCTGGAACCCTCATGAAAACACTTTCTCATGCAGAGTCCCGAATTCCCAGCTACTTTGAGCTGCTCTTAAAGGGACCATGGGCAAAATTGCAGCTAAGCTTGCAGTTTTAGCTTAGTTGCAATTTTGTCTGTGGCCCCTTTAAGAGTAGCTCTGCTTAGGCTTGAACAGCTGCAGGGTCTCCACAGAGAGACAGATGCTGCTAAACGGGGAGGGCCAGGCTAGGATGTGTGTGTGTGTGTGTGCACGAGCGCACATGCACATGCTCTGCCTACTGCCTCTGCTGCGCGTTGCTGTGGGGGAACGGGGAAGGGATTAGCTGGGTGAAAAGAAAAGGAGGTGGAGGCTGCACCTGCTGGCCTGGACTGAGGGAGAGGTGAATGAGGGAATTTATCTAGTGATGTATCTGATCGCCTCGTGCGAGTGTAGCGGGCCGAAATTGGGCTCGCTAATGCTCGCACGAGCCTACCTATTTCTGGCGGCGGCTCGCCATGGAGAGGCGAGCCGCCCGCGCCGGTCCCGTCGCATCACTTCCAGCGCGGCGGAAGTGACGTGACCTGCACGCCCGTCAGTGGCAGCTCGAGAGGCGCGGAGAACGCTCCGCGCCACTCGGAAGAACGAGGTGGGGGGGGCGCCGCCATGGAGAATCACGGTGGTGGAGAGGCGAGCCCCCCCACAGGTACGTGAACACCACTATTTATCACATGATTCCTATCTTTATATTGCCAAAGATTTTATTTCCTAACAGAGCTGACTCTTTGCCTCTAACAGGTGAGATACAGTGTCAGAAGGAAATGCAAGAAACTTCCCCTTCTCTCTGAAGCTCCATGTTTGGGGGTGTGGGTGGGGTGGGTGGGTAAGCTTCACCTGTTGAGTTTGTGCCAATCCTGACAATTTTAAAACAAAAAGAGATTGCCTTGAAAGCACTGACCCCCCCCCCCCCCATGAAAAACACCAGATAACTATTAAGGGTTTAAGTAAGGCAATATTTTTTTTTTACAAAAGCCACTTATAAAATATTATAAAATAATATATAATATAATAATGTAATAATTATAATATATAAGATATTATATAATAATATAATTCTGGAAAAGTCATCCTAGCACTGGCGCTGCTGCTGCTACCTCTTCTTCTAGCAAGCAGCAGCATTTCACAATTATCCCTCAATTTCATGATACTTCTTCACACAATGCATAATCAATTTGCTGCCACAAGATGTGATGGTCAGTGTTGTAGATTGCTTCATGGAGCTTCAGTGTTTAATACTGGATATATGTGCTCAAATGCAAGATATATGAATTGTGGGAAGGAAAAATATTTATTAACCTCTAACCATGAATTTTTAAAAAAGAATAAAGGTTGAAATATTTTGTCCCAGAATACATTTAGATTTAAAGCATACCCCTTCTCCATAATAATAATAATTTAAAAAAACACCACTTAGGCCTTCTGAGTGTTAACAAAACATAGTCAATACCGGTGGCTCTCCTTGACAACTTATTACTGAATTTACCTAAATCTAATAGTGTGAATCAATTGTACACTTACTTGGGAGTTGGGAGTAAGCCCTACTGAATTCCGTGGGGCAACTTCTGAGTGATCATGCCTAAGATTGACAGATTGTGCTATAAGGCAGCAGTATTCTGGCCACTTCCTTGAGAGTGAAGCCCCATTGAAAGAAGTGGGAGTAGCTTTTGAATGAACATTTATAGCAGCATCAGGCTATAAAATTAGAATTTGCTCCTATCGGAACTCCAGGAATAGCCCTTGATGGTCAGAGACTTATGGGCAGCTTCTCATGAATTTATTCTGAAGACTGACACAATTTGTGCTCTGAACTTGGCTGCCAAAAATTAACCTCCAGATTGCCTTATTCAACCCATAAGCCTAACAGACAAAAGGAAGGACATCTTCATGCAAACCAAGTCCCTGCATACACTTAAGCAACCTGGGTTTGTATATAGGGACTGGGCTTGCGTCTTCTTGTAAGAGAAGGTGTTCATGCCTTCCTCTCTGTGCTAGGTTAAGACCATAAGAACAGCCCTACTGGAAAGGCCTATTTGGCCCAGCATCCTGTTTCCCACAGTGACCAACCAGATGCTCTGGAGAGCTCTCAAGCAGGACATGAGGGTAACAGTACGCTCCCACTCGTGTTCCCCAGCAACTGGTATTCAGAGGCATGGTGTCTCCAATCCTGGAGGTGCTATGTAGCCATCATGACTAATCCATTGATAGCCTTATCAGTAATATAATGCCTTGAGAAGGGAAACGAGATACTAACCTCCATGAATTTGTCTACTCCATATTGGCAGCCATTGCTGCATCTTGTGGCAATGAATTCCACAGTTTAACTATGCACTATGCAAAGAAATACTTCATTTTGTTTGTCCCAAATGTGCCACCATTTAGCTTTAGTGGATAGCCCCAGGTTCTAGGTGAGAGGGAGAAAATACTGCAGTTTTGTGTGTTTCCTCTAATAACTTTTGTACTTGACCATGCCCTTTGGTTGCCTGGCTGTACCCTTGGCCACACCCTCCTGTTGCCTGGCCACGCCCTCTGGATCACACCCTCATGTTGCTTAACCATACCTCTTACAAATCCACGTGTGTGTCCCTCTTTTCATCTGTGAAATGTTGGAGGGTATGAGTTCCATACACTCTCACACTCCCTCCAGACAACCTTCCACGTATGGATACCCAGATTATACACAAAAATAAATCTAGGGGGTGATTTCGCTACACCAGGTTGTGCCATTAAAATAGCTAATATGCTAATAGCAGTTTAGTGAGGATTTTCATTGGGACTGTGGTGGTCGTGGGGAAAAGCTTACTCCCCCATCCCACACACTGTGGTCTTGATGAAAATGAACATCCCTCCGCAACACCTGCTATTAACAGTTAAATGCACACGCAGAAGCAGGTGACGTACTTATTGGCACATCTAGATTGGCCCATAGATGCCAATGTTTGGGGTACAGAGAAGGCAGAGTGGGACTCTTTGAAGGAACAACAAGCTAGCAAAGGATGGATGTATCGGAGAAACATTTTTTAAAAAAGGTGTCACTGCAGTTACTTCAATTGCAGCCGATATCACAGACCAGGAAATAAATATCAGAACTTGGTTGCCATGTTGTTCACACGCCTGTAAAAATGATTCTGAAACAAGATTCATAACCTAATCATTAAAAAAAAGCAGTCTTTCAACACAAGCTCCTGTTCTCTGGCTGTCAGTGCTTATGTATTGCTGAATGCTCAGATATCAAACCTGAGAGGTGCTTTAACATCTCCTGCCATCATCTTGCATCAGGGGAAGTCATTACTGCATCAGCATTATGTCAAAACCGGCGCTGGGCTTGTACTGCGAAGGTTTTGTTGGACAGCCCCTCTCAAGTGTTATGTGGCTATTTGCAGGTCACTCTTATTGTTTGAATATTCATTGATGGCAGGAAATGCAAAGATCCCTGCAATGGTCCGACTAGGCAATTTTAGATCCTGCACTTAATGGTTTTATCTAGGTCCCCCCTTTAGACCGCCATATATATTACCTCTGCTGTAAAGCAACTAACATTTCTCTTCTCCACCCGCCTCCATTCCATGCCTTACAACTGCTTCTACGTTTATTTACAGCATTGTTACCCCGCTCTTCAGCCAAAAAAGGCTCCCAGCGTGGCTTACAAAGATTAATATTAGACAGTCCCTGCCTTCAGACTGACAATCTAAAAGACGTGACACAAAAGGAAAAGGGATTGGGAGGGAGGAGGAAGAAAGCAAAACTCAGGCACCAGTTCTTCCTTATAAGGTTCTTATAGATTTTTTTCTTTTTTCTTTCCTGGCAGGGAGGGGTGAAGCGAGCTCCCTCCAGTTGCTCCCTCTTTGGCTGATGTATGGGGCCAGGCTGGTCTCCCCCTTGCTGTGATTTGTTAGAGCAAACATTTTTTTGCTAACTCTGATAAAGGAAGAAATATTCTGAGCCTGTTCAGTTTCACATTTTAAACTCTCTTAAAGCATAGCATCATTATGACTTAAATCATAGCACCACCATTAAATGGAGTTTGCTACTGTTACCCTCTAGGGATGGGTGAGAAATTCATTTGTTCATTTTTTGACCAGAATTTTTCCAATTTGCTCCTCCCGAAACTGGATGCAGACCTGCACGCAATCTGTGGTCTGGAGTCCATACGTTTCTGAGCATGCAATGTGATTTGCGCAAGGAAAAAGATGTGTACATTTGGGAAATGTGCATGAAAAATGCGTACATTTGAAAAACTCACACAAGCACACTTTAGTCAATGGGAGTGTGTACATTTCAAAAATGTGCACAATTGATTGTACATTTGAAAAATGCACAGGAAAATGTGCATACATTTGTGTGCGTGTGTAAAGAACCCCAGTTTGCAGCTCAATATGGACATGGGTCAGAACGAGTTTCAAGGTAGAAATCAGAGAAAATGGATGAATGTGAGTTTTGCTGATTTGCACATTGCTATGTTGTCACACGGAGGAGGGCCAGGATCTCTTCTTGATCATCCCAGTTTGCAGGACATGGAATAATGGGCTCAAGTTACAGGAACCTAGATTCCACCTAAACATCAGGAAAAATTTCCTGACTGTTAGAGCAATAAGACAATGGAACCAACTACCTAGGGAGGTGGTGGGCTCTCCCACTCTGGAGGCATTCAAGGTGCAGCTGGACAGCCATCTGTTGGGGATGCTTTGACTTGGATTCCTGCATTGAGCAGGGGATTGGACTCAATGGCCTTGTAGGCCCCTTCCAACTCTACTATTCTATGATTCTATGACTCTATTCTATGCTGAACACATTTACTTGGCAATAATCACAATTTTGTTGTAGAAAAAGATAATATATATTTTAAAGTAAAAAGAATAAAAGAAGCATCTGTAACCAAGGATATGCCTGGCGGGCTGCCCCTCGGCTATACATATGCTGCACTAACGAGCAAGGAACTATTCTTATACCATTCAACTCTGGCTTATCTGGGACCCAGAATTGTTGGGGGAACCAATAACCCCAAATTTAATAACGTTCTGGGTTATTGTAATGTGCAAACTGGGCTGGTATGTTCATATCTCAGGTCTGATGCACATGAGCCAATGTTTGCATGCTGTCCATTTTAATTCTCACCCTATGAGAGCTGTTCTGATTTTCACCATGGCCCTGCAGTCTCCCCTGAATGTGGCTGTGTCTGCAGCAGCATAATGAAAATTTGTCTTGTCTGACCCTGACAGCAGGCAGGATGACTCGTCAGATGACAAGCTCGACCTGGCAGAGTGAACGCTCCCTATGGGTTCCCTGAAAATAGCAAGACCCCAGGCAACTCTGGCATCTGGGGAGAAGATGCAATGGGCCATTCTACAGCAGCAGACTCTGAGCAAGCCTCAGATGGGATCCCTGAGGACTGTAACTCACCCGTGGTGGCAGAGGAGGTGACCGACTGCCCACTCAGCCCTCGAGTGCATTGGCTCCAGAAGGAAGAGGCACCGGCTGCCACACAGAGACCAAGTACGCACCTCAGTAATCCTGGTAAGCAGACTCCCCATGGGTAAAAGTCTACTCAGGGGTAAAGGCACTCCTCCTGAGGAAGGCTCCTGCCACAGTGCAGAGGACTTGCAGCTGAGCCTTTGGGTGGAAGCTCTGGCTATATCAGCTCTCAGTTGGAACTTGAGAACTGCTGGAGACAATGTCTTACTATCAGCTCCCGTGCTTTGAACCCTCATTTCCCCGACCTTGCTGTGTGACTGAACTTCCATGCGACACTGACCTTTGGACTCCTGCTTGACTCTTGTTTTTTTTTTGGAACTCTCTCGCTTGCCTGAGAACATCTTGACAGCTGGATCTCGTCTGATCTTGGAAGATAAGCATGGTTGGTACTCATCCTGGTTAGTACTTGGATGAGTGACCACCTTGGAATACCAGGTGCTGTAGGGGAGGGACCATAGCTTAGTGTGACAGAGCCAGTGCTTTTTTTCTGGAGAAAAAGGTACCGGAACTCTTGGATTATGTTTCCTCGGGAGTAGATGGCGATTAAATTGTAATGAAATTAATAGAAGAAAAGGTGCTGGAACTCAGTTCCTGTGAGTTCCACCAGAAAAAAAGCCCTGGACAGAGCACATGCTTTGCATGCAGAAGGCAGGACCGGTGCAAGGCAGTTTGGTGCCCTAGGCAAGATCAGATATTTAGCGCCCCCCCTTCCCACTTGAGAGCGCTGTATTTTTCCCCCAAGGCATTTCTGGTGCCCCCTTTAGCCCTGCGCCCTAGGCAGCTGCCTAGTATAGTATATAATGGTAGCACCGGCCCTGGCAGAAGGTCCCCGGTTTGATCTCTGGCCTCCACATAGGACTTGGAAAGAATCCTGCCTGAAACCCTGGAGAGCTGCTGCCAGTCAGCGTCGGCAGTACTGGGCTAGATGGACCAAGGGTCTGACTCAGTAGAAGGCAGCTTCCGATGTTCCTTGCCTGGTAATATTGTGCCTTTGACCACTGCCTGTTTACTGAGTACTTCTATCTTGAACTTCCCTCTTGCCAGACTGATATCTCTGTTTTTGACCATTGCCTGTTTACTGACTACACGTGCCTTGAACTGCCCTCTTGATGCACTGATACCTCTGTGCTTGACCCAGTGCCTGTTTTCTGACTTGCCATTGGATTAACCCCTTGAGTTGCCCTAATGTTGGGTCTGCACCAGCCAGGGATGGGGACTCGACTCGTGAGTCGGACTGAGTCCCCCCTCTGACTCGACTCGGACTCGAGTCCCAATATTTTTAATGGGACTCGAGACTCGACTCGGGACTCGAGACCAAGGGCTCTTCAGCATCCCTGGGCTGTGCCAGAAGGAGTGGAGAGGAGTGTGATTGCTGGCGAAGAGCGCATGGAAGCGAGGTGTGCTGCTGCTCGGCCACTATGGATGGCTACCAGGAGTGCAGCCCCAACAGTGTGTTAAGATTTATTTTGATTGATGTGTTGTGTACTTGGGAGAGGCAGAAGAAGGACCTGAGATTACTCTGTGTGGCTGCTCTGAGTGTGTTTCTGGTTCCAGCAAGTTCATCACCAGTGGAGCAGGTGTTCAGTGAGGGTGGAATTGTGATGAGATCTCACCGTTCCAGAATGGGGGCCAAATATTTAGAAAAAATCATGTTCCTCAAATGCAACATGGATAAGTTTTAGGAAGTACAGCAAGTTTATTTTTTAAAATCATTTTTCTAAAATGCAACCTTTCAGACATTTTGGGTTTGGCTGCCTCTGCCTGCCTGTTTGGGCTTCCCAGCCTCCTCTGCCTGCCTGGTCTCTTCTTGACCAGTTCAACAGTTGAATTGTCCAAGACAAACGCCTCTGCCTGCCTGCTTTGGGGTTCCCTGCCTCCTCTGCCTGCCTGGTTATTTTGGGTTTTTCTGTCTGGTCTGTTCTTGCTAAAATCAGTGGCAGAGTTTTGAAATAAAAAGGCACACTTGTGCCTAGAATTTATTTAAACCACACATCTGAAGTAGCCTTATTTTGTTGGGAAAACCCCCCATTGATTTTAATAGGGACTCGTGGAGTCAGCTTTGGGAGTGACTCGTGACTCGTGACTCGTGAGTCACCATTTTGGACCAAGGACTCGGACTCGGACTCGAGACTCGGGTCCAAAGACTCGTGACTCGACTCGTGACTCGAGACCAAGGACTCTTCAACATCCCTGGCACCAGCCAAAGCAAAACAAAATTGCAGCTTCTGTGTGGTGCAATTGGAGCAGCCTTCCTAGTGTGGAATATGGATTGACACTCTGATTTCAATAAAGTGAGGTCAGCAGTTTTTTAAATGTAACTTTTAGAAGATTTCTAAGGCTGGGAAAACTGGATGAATTACAAGTCCTTTACATTTTTTTTCTATGCTGTTTCAGAACTACATTGCTCCTTGTAATTACATCGGACATAAGGCAGGCAGTTCAAGATGCACAAAGAATTCATAAGGAAAATAAGAATAGGAAGTATTCTTAAAAATCAAGAAATGTGTTCCTTGGAGAGGCTAGTTTAGATGTTTTGCAAACAAAAATGATAAAAGAGGTGAAATGATCCAATTATTCTTACTTTCTCCTGGTGTGAGTCACTAAAATTTTAATGTGGTTTAGCGGTGAATGGTGCTGAATTAGGTCTGATGGTCTCCTGAAAATGTCAGAACTTATGCGGCCAGATTCTGTATGAAGCCTCAGGGAGGGATGATAGTCAGAATAAACATAAACATCTAAACTGGCATTTCTGTAATCGTGCTAAAGAGAGGGCTGTACTTAAAATTTCAGATTAAGTTCCTCTCTGGAACACTCTGTCTTTCAGATTATGAGTACCCCGAGGAATAAAACTCAGTTGCTGGATGCACACATGTCGATGCGTTGAAAGCTGAGTTTCTGGTGATTTGAGTTAGAGGCCTGGCTCACACACCTGGCAGACTCCGCGCAATTGCTTTGGGATAGTGCAGGCCCCCCAGTTGGCTTGACACCCACAGGGGATTGCACGTGCACAGGGGATTGCATCCACATGTGCATGGCCATAGCAGCTTGAAGAAAGGCCACCATGATTTCACAAATCACAGTGGCTAGTGTGTGTGTGTGGGGGCGGCGGGAGGGATGGGACTTTTTTCTATGAAGGGCCCTGGCCTGCAGCCGAGGGTGGATGGAGCCAGATGTGATGGTAGGTGGAGCCAGAACCAAAAGTGCGAGGAGTGTCCAGCTCTTTCCCTCTCTGTGCTGTGCCATCTCTTATCTAGGTCCCGTCTCGCGTGCACGAAATGCAGGGAGAAGTGATTCTCAAAGAGGTGGTTTGGAGAGCAAGAATGGGCCTGCAGTATCCAGAGGGAGGGATGATGCTGAGGGCTGCATGAAATTAGGCCAAGGGCCACATGTGGTCCTTGGACCATAGGTTCCCAATCCCAGATGTGGAGGCACCAATTCATACGTTTGGTGCCTCCACACAAACGCTCCACTGAGTTGCCAACCTGCCAGCAGGCCCCTGCATTCCTGAGGGTGATTCCACGGGGCTGCCAACAGCCTGATTCAGGCCAGAATTAACAATATCCTCAGAGATGTCAGGGCTGGCATCAGGGGTCAGCATAGTCAGGTGCCTGCCAAGGTCCGCATCCCATTTTTTTTTGGGGGGGGCACTGCTAATTTCTGGAGCCCCCCGGCCCTGCTGTTCCTCCCCCTTGCTGTTTCTGCCAGTTCTCTGGTCTTCGCTGAGCAAAGTGAGCAGTGAGCGAATTGAAGAGAAGGAGTAGCAACCTCAACATATCTTGTCCTCTCTCTCTCGGAGGTGGTGCCCATTGGGCCCAGAGGGAATGGCCAGCCAACGGGCAGAAGCAGCAGCAGTGAGGTGGAGGCGGGCCAACTCGGAGAAGGGAGCTCACTGAGAGCACGTTGCCCAAGTGCCCTCCAAAACCTGGAACCAGCTCAACCCTTTTGGCTCCACAGGCAGCATTGGGCAGCACCAGGGGGCTGCACATCTGCATGCATGTGGACATGCACACACACTTGTGCGCTCTCTCTCTCTCTTTCTCTCTCTCTCTCTCACACACACACACACACACCTGGAGTTTCTCTTGCTAGGGCCAGCAAGGAAAGCCCTTCCCTGCTGAAAAATTGGAGATACCGGTAATAGAAGGGTTTCCCTTGCTAGCACTAGCAAGGGAAACCCTTCCCTTGCTAGCACTAGCAAGGGAAACCCTTCCCTTATCTTCCATTTCTGATGAGAGATTCGAGAAAAGGGAAGGGAGGTAGTCCCATGCTAGCGCTAGCAAGGAAACCCCTTCTTTGTCTCTGATCTCTCAGTAAGTCCCATTGTAATCTATGGGCCATGCTGCCAAGCAGCAGACACGTTTAAGCTGAGGTTTGCAGAGGGTGGCAACTGCAAGTTCATTGTGTTGTTCACAGGCATGGCCATTGGCTCAACCACCACACGTTCACGGTGTAACAAAGAACAGGGCAATGTATGTATGCATTGACATGTGGAATTCAGATCATGATTTATCGGCAGGTACCACCACTTGCTTAGAACGAATGTGCAGAGTTTGAGAAACTGTGCCAAATGACACATAATTTGAAAGATCCATAATCAGGATTTCTGGCATTGCATGTGTAGGGCTGTTTTGCAAATTAGCAGCCCCATGTGGCTTCTTTCAAGACTGAGAAGTGGCATTGATGTAAGCGGGAGTCAAACTTGGGGGTTAAATCTTTCCCACGGTTCCATTTCCCAGATCTACCCCCCCCTCCTGAAGGTGGTATTGGATTGGGGTGGGTGGGTAAAACATGTTATCTGTATTCCCCCCCTGCAGACTTAGTAGCAGCTTGGGGGAAGGGGCTTTGATTTTGATGGGGGAAATGGGCAGGGGAAAGGGTTGTATCTCTCTCCCCCCAGTGCTGCTTCTTCCATCTTCAAGGCTGCAGCTGGAAGCTGCTGATTACTCAAACAAAAACAGACAAAAATGTGCAGGAGATCTCCCTCCCTGTGTCTAGTTTGGCCCTTGACTTGTGAAGGGACTGCGGTGGCAGATAAATAAATACAACTCATGTTTAGATCTCTTGGTTTTCAAATGAACCTCCATTCCTTTTTGTGAAATCGAGTGACTAAAGAAATGGACTCCATGATGAAACCCTTTTCTTTGTGGCTTCTGGGACTGAGTTTTGGGAAAGGGATCTGAAGAATGAGGGTTCATGTGGGGCTTATGTGAGGAGATGGTACAAATGTACGAGATTGATTTCAGCTTTTATAATGACATGTATGCCTCCCCCACCCTCCCAGTCAACGAGTTGTTCAAATTTACTTAAATGAATAGATCTCTTAGATCTAATAATATTCTCCTGTTTGAGATCTGAACCATCTGTAAGTATTTAGATGGCTCCGATGACAGCCTTTTTGTATCTGGGGGAGTTGAGCATTAGAGGAAAGGGAAGATAATAGAACACAGTATGGTGTTGCTTTAGCACATCTGCAAAGTTGCTGCAGAACAGCAAGTTCCTCCCTTTGTTACAAAGGGTGTATATGCATTTTAAAGGATTGTATGTCCTCATACCAGTCCATATGAGCCCACAATCCAGATTATCTTCCCATGATTATTCAGCATGTGCTATGCTCAAGATGTAAGTTGGGCACAGGGCTCAAATGGTGCAATGGCCATTCTTTTGAGGAACTTCTCCCAAGCTCTAGTCTCAAACTGATGTGCCAAAATAATAATTAAAAAAATGTTGTGCCTATGTGCCCAAACACAACCTTGTTTGTTCTTGGCACACTTTGACTGGGTTTGCACAACACGACAACCCATTGTGAGTGACAGACCATGGTGAGTTGCTATGTTGTGCGAACCTGGACTGTTACCTGCAGGGAACAAGCCACCCTGACACCTTGTCCTTGGGAACAAGCCACCCTGACAGCTCATGGGTTGTTTTAGTGGTTGTTGTGTCATCCAAACCTGGGCAACTGACCTTATCGTGGGCTAGTGGGAAGAAGCTAGTGAGCCACTTGCTAAGAGTGGCAACACCCCTGAGTGGCACATTGGAGGGGCTGTCAGTAGTTGGCAAACATTTATTTTTATTTTAGCTGCACTTGCAGGAGTGCAGAAATTGGGAGCCTCAGTTGGGCAATGTCGGGGGTGGGTGGGAACCTTCTGACAAGAGTGCAGCAGGTACCAACCCTAAACATTGACCCAAACAGGCTTTTTCTTCCCCTTGTTTTCTCCTGACTGCTATCAAAAGGCAAGCTGTCAAGGGAAAGCAAAGACACAAGTGATATTTGCTCACAAAAAGGGGGTGGTGAGATTTACGCCCCCTTTGTGGCAAGATCCTCATCTTTTTTGTTTTGTTTTGTTTTTGCCCTGACAGTCTTCCGGGTGATGCACATTTTGCACTGTTTTGAGATTCCAGCCGCTTGAGAAAGTGCATCCCACTGCTGGAGGAAAAGTTTCAACAGCTAGCTGTCAAAACTCCTTTTTCCCAGAAAAGGGGGTGGAATGCACTTTTGCACTAGCTATCAAAACTCCGGGTCCCTTTTAAAATGGGGTTATGACAGGGCAATGGGTGGTTTTTGACTGGAACACACACAGTCATATGTCTAGGAAAGCTGTCCATTTTTTTTAAAGTACATCATAAATGCAGGTTTTTTAAAACTGCAGTACCCACAGCAGTAAGTGCTCTGAAAAGGTGGGTGAAGTTAATATCTCCCCTTTCTGAAGTAGCTGGAGAGTCAGGAAAGTGTTGAAAAGGGGAGGGTACTGAGAACTGTCAGTTCAACACTAAAAATGAGAGGATTACATTGTTAAGGGGGAGATATTGTCCCCCCCCTATTGGTGCACCTTCTGTTGCTGTCATCCCAGCCCCCCCCCCCCTTTATTGGTGCTTTTCAATTGACAGCTAGGCACTTGGATCCTGGCAACTGTGTGCAAATTAGCCTATGTGTAGTCTCACCTTGTCCTCCCTTTGACAGCGGAAACTGACAAGGAAATTGACTAGGAAAGACTACACATATTGGATAGCTGTAAGTGCACACTTGTGCACCAACCAAATAAAAATAATAAAATAATAATGATCCAATTGCACATTTTTGCGGCCCCAAAAATAACTTCTAAAAGCCGAGGAATGAGTGATGGTCCTTCCAAGTGCCATTTTGGCATTGGTGGTTGGGCAGTTACTGGTGGTAGGGCAAGATAATGAAAGTGAGCAGCAGGTTTTTTTTGCCACTCTTGCTGAGCAGCTCTGTAGCTGTTCTTCACAACCTGCAATAAAATCGCCCTGTCAGGTTTGGATGACGCAACAAGCCATGGGTTCTCAGGGTGGCTTGTTCATGAAAAATAAGCCACCCTGCAGAAACCATGCTGGGTTCGGAGAACATGACAACCCTCCATGGCTAGTTTACCCATGGTGGCTTGTCATGTCATCCAAACCAGGTCAGTGTGTGCGTGAATGCAAAAGACTGTTTACCAAATCATAATTTACAATAAGAGGCATATACTGGGAACCTGGCCATCAATATCATCTGCTGAAATGGTCAAGTGACTCCGCTTGCTGGATTTCTGATCAAGTGTGTTCTTCTGCTAAGATTCTCCTCGTCATGTCGGAAGGTACTACCATTGATTAGCTCCCCACTACGATAAGTTACTACCCATCTAAGCTTTGCCACAAAACCCTTTGGCACTAGAAAAGAGTTGAACTCATATATTGGGGGTGCTTCCAGATGCGGCTTTTATTGTGCAATCTCCCTGCCTCATTCACAGAATTTTACTGGGGGCGGGGGCGGGATTTCCAGATGACATCATCTTCCATTTGTAACTCTCCCTTGTTTTCCCACAGCAACTTCTATCTTTTTTCTTTCTGCAGAAAATCTGCCAAGGAAATGGCTGCACAATGCCTTTTGATTGATAGTGCTAGGGACACTCTGTCTGGAAGCACCCTTGGTATCAGTAGGATGTTCTGTGTGGGATAGTATATCATTCTTGAACTCTTCCCATCCTGGCCGTTGGTCTGCCCTTTGAGGTGATTATCTATCTATCTATCTATCTATCTATCTATCTATCTATATCTGATTTTAGGGCCGGCTGTAAAAGCAGGCACACGAGTGCCAAGAAATTCAAGGCAGAATACCAGATTATAGTGTATTGGGTTTATTTCCTGTCCCCAGCTGAGAAGATAATTAAATTGACTGACAAACTGATCTAAATTGCACTGATTTCAGTGACATTTACTTTCATGTAAGTACACTTAGGATTGCACCTAAGGAGCACTCTTTGATTACTGCTGTTTTGAGTAATGGATGAGAATTCTACCTTTGATTAATGTTTTGAGTATTCCACTTAATTTTGTAGATAATGATCAGATTTGGGGAACAGCTTGTTGCCTTGTTCACATTTCCTCATTATCATACACTGACATGACAGAACATTGAATACACTTAAGCATTGTTTTGCAGACAATGGCAATGCTACGAAGAAAACCTCTCAAACTTTACTTAGGTTGAAGGATATATAAATGCGTTTGCAGATTTCCCCCCCCAAGTGCTTTTTGGATATATATTCATTGAAATGTGCAGTCCAGCCTATTCCTAAGATTTAAGAAAAGCAGCAACATTTATAAATGGATATAAGAGAAATATAAAGTGAATTATTAAGCATACAATATTAATTTTATAGTCACTGAATATAAAATATTAAAATGAATTTTTAAATATAAAATGTATTCCTTAAAAAATAGAGTACAAATTGTGTCAAAACATGGGAACAACCCAGTATCATATATGGATGGCGGTGAGGTTTTAGTATATCACGGAAACAAAAATGGCAGATATGTGGAAACTGGCTGGTACAAACATTCCCTTACAACCAAAATAATAGATTCAATAGTCATACTTGGGGCTACCCAGCTGGGAAGCTGTTTACGTACTCAGAAGAATCCATGCAACAAATTCCCAAAGAGCAATGCTCTACTGCATTCTGCATAGGACAAACAGGGCACTCTCTATGCAAAAGAACACAATGGAGACAAATCTGATATTGGGAGTTGCAATGTTCAAAAATCAGTAGGGGAGCCCCTCAGCCTCCTGGGGCACTCTGTGGATGACCTTAAGGAAATGCCTTTGTTCAAGAATGGCCACATATCAATGTGAAATTGCTGAAGTACAATTAATCAAGGGACTCGGCTCTATTTCCTGTGGTTTGAATAAGGGCAAAGTTGGTTTTTGTTTGGTTTTTTTTAAACATGCTACATGTGTTAATTGGCTCACCATTGCAATGATGTCTGTTATCACCCGACCATGTTTTGTGAATGGCAAGAGTTAAGGTAATTAATTATCACTGTCTCTACTGTTTGTATTTTAGTTCCCTCTGGCAACACTGTTTACATCTCTCTCCCCCCTACTCCCTGCCCGCTGGCATGTGTCTATGATGGACCACCTATCTCAGTATGAACTTGTTTGGTTACTAAGATTAGCAGGAGAGGCCCTTTTGAAGCCGCCCCCCCCCCACGCTTACAGCGGCCCGCTTGTCAGCCACACGGGAAAGAGCTTTTTCCCGTGTTGCTTCCAAACTCTGGAACACCTTCCCTCTGGAGTTGTGACTGCTCCCCACTCTCTCTGTATTCTGGAACGGGGTCAAGGTGCATCTTTTTAATTTGGCTTTTTAAATTGTTATGGCTTTTAAGATGGTTTTTTAACGATTTTCTGTGTTTCTCTTTGTTTATCATTCTTGTTTTCTGAATTTTCGTAAACCATCTTGGTAGGTTCCAGGAAGGCCGTATAGAATGCGGTAAATAAATAAACAAACAATAAATATATATGTAAATCTGCCAATTTGCAATTGATACTTCATACATCTGATGAAGAGGACAGTATCCAAGAAAGCTTATGTGAGAATAAATGCGTTAGTCTTTAAGGTGCAACAAGAGTCTTTCTTGCTTTTACATACAATGCAGGAGGAGTTCATGGAGTGGCTACGAAATGTTTTGTGTGTATTGTGTTATTTCACCATCATTTCTGCACAGCTTGCAGATAAATTACTGACTACCCCCTTGCCTCCACAGAGTTGCCTTCATTTTAATTACCTCTGTTTGCCTAATTAAGACTTTAAAAGAGCAGTGCTGCTCCTTGGGAGTATCACCACCACCTCTTTCTCCTCTGTCTTCTGGCGAAGGATAATTTAATTTGGGATCAGTTGATTGCAGTGATTGTGTGGATATTTCAGTGAGCGCTTCATTACCCTCTAGCATTTGTTCTGTCACATTGCATTGATGGGGTTCTGTTTACTGCTGAAGCAGAGTGACAGGGATACGTTTAATAGCCATTGTGAGCCACTGAAACTAACAAATAGCTCATTACTCTGGTAGACGAGATACTCGGGTTTCAAAAAAGATTAACCTGATTTTTTAAGAAAAACCTCCATAGGAGCCACCATAGCCTGGGGATACTTGCATTGGATTGGTAGCTCACGTGATTTTGACCACTCACCTACTGTTCGACTGGAGTTTGGACACCAACACCGTGCCTACCTTCTTAGGGCAAGAAGTGAAGGTGTTCAACCCTGCACAGAAGCCTCTGTCTTCTGGTGAAGGATAATTTAATTTGGGATCAGTTGATTGCAGTGATTGTGTGGATATTTCAATGAGTGCTTAATTACCCTCTAGCAGTGCAGTCCTATACATGTCTATGCAGAAGTAAGCTCCATTAAGTTCAAAGGGACTTGCGCCCACACGTCATCCTATGTTTAATATTCTGGTTTAATATTACTTCCTATCCCCTAGGACAGGGATGTTGAACCTCAGGCCTGTTGGCCCAGTTTGGCCTGCTTAGGGTCCAGATCCAGCTCGGTGGGCTTCCCCAGAGGGTCATGTCCCTTGCCCCCAACCACCGATCGATTGGTGGTTTCCCAGCTTTTGCATAGTTCCCCCCACCCCCATGCTAAAATGTTGAAATGCCTCTCCTAAGGCTTAGTTGCTGGCTGCTAGAGCTGTAGGCTAAAATATGCGGGCACTTTTTGTGTGTATTTTTTACCCCACCCCACCCCACTGGAATGCAGCCCCAGAACTGAATGCAGCCCTTGCGTTGAAAGCCATTCAATGCCTGTGCTCTAGGGCTAAATCCAGGCACCGGAAATACGCACCAGTGCTAAGCTCTGGTTATCCCTGATTCAAACGGAGCCTTTTCAGCCTGATCCTACGCATGTTTGTTTGGAGATGTCCTACTGATTTCAACGGCAGCTGTAGCGTCCGTACAATTCAATATGGTGTACACATGCCCTGTACTGATAGCCATTGGTTTGCAACCACCCAGTAGTCTGCAATTTGTTCATATAGAGAGGATATTCAATAAATATGGAGAGATTAAATGAGCCTAGCAATTATTTGTTTTGTTCAACTTTCACCCCACAGTTTCTTCTTTTTAAATTTCCTTCAAAATATTCCCAAGAGTTCTTTTCACCAGCAATCTTAATTGTCTTTGTTGCAGTTGTTTCAATCTTTTTATTATTATTATTTTTAATTGTAATAATGTTGTTAGCTCGTCTGACAGCCATGGCCGTGAGGTGGGATATAATTGTGAAAAATAAACAAATTGTTCTTTTGACTACAGATAAAGAATATACCTTCTCATACATATACCTTCTCCCTATAAGATATTCTTCATACTGTCACACCACTTGGGGATCTGCCTTATGTTTTCAAAGCACAGAAGTCGAGCCTTTGCTCCTTTGAAGGGAAGAAAATGGTTACTGCCATCTCCATAAAAGAGGGGATCTTTACAGGCAGTCTTAATGCATGTGACAAGGAGACATCTCTTTTGTGATTCTTGGATTAGACTTCCAACTATCTCATCAATGGTGTGTAAAAATAGGTACAGGATCTTCAAAGGGAGGGAGATTTAATGGTCCCATTGGCTGTTTGATGAATAATGAATAATGCCGCATTTAATAGATAAGTTCTAACTAAGGCCTTAAGAGAGAGCCCTCCTGCAGCACAGAAAAAGCTTCTCTCCAGTGTTAGGCCTGCGAATCAAGAAAATACGTGCTGATCTGTATAAATCAACATCATTAAAAATCTGGGGAGAAAAGAACTTGGATAAATTGATGTGGAGTGCATGACAAGCAGGAGGGGGGGGGAACTGTACTTGGCTTTAGAAGTTTGTGCACTTTGTTAAAAATGCAGTCTTGGGAAGTCTCTTAAAAATGAGGGGCTCAGTCATGGCTTCTGACGTACAACACATGTGCATGGAAGGATCCCCACCATAGCATATAACAGAACCCCGTTTTCTGCCCTCTCCCCATCTGGTGTGCAGGCTTGGTCACTCACTCAGCATACTGGGCTGGTTTCCCCCCCCCCCCATCATTCTATAATTATCATTCTATAATCATTCTATAATTTTTTAAATTTTGTTTCCCATTACAATCATTCAGGATGGTAACGATACTTCAGCTTAACACATATATAGTACTGTATATCTATAGTTGCTAAATCACCTGGCTGGAACCTATTCCAATAATCGATAAATGGGATCCAACTTCTTGGGGAAAGTCTGGATGGAGTTCATTCTTCCCTCCCATAGCAACTTATAACTTGTTATTTTATTCATCACCATGGCAGTCCAAATCTTCTTTTTCTATTATACTAGAGAGACAGTGTACTTTTTCTATTATGCTGATCACCAAGCTTTTACTAAGAGGATCCTTGCAGCTATAACCCACCATCACCGTTAAATCTCCAGGGATCTGATCTTTAATATCACCCAGGGGTATAGCGTTAATTGCAACTTATAGCCAGCATGCTGGGCTATTAATGGGAATGAAAGGCTTGCATGTAGAAATGTGCGAATCTGCAAAACCAGAGCCTGTGGAACTTCTCCGAATTCTACCTTGAAGCTCGTTCTGATTCGAGCACCCTAGAGTCATCATTTGGAGGGTGAATGGATTTCCTTAGTCAAGCCTCTCAGAGATCATTGGACTTGGGAAGGGGACAGGGAAATGCGCCCCTTTTAGGTTTTCCCTCACCACCCAGAGCTAAGAGACCCGGGGCTGCGGGTGATTCGAGCAGGCCTCCCTCAACACATCTTTGGAAGTTACAGCAAGTGTGTCGAACCTCTTTCAGCCTGGGGGCCAAATTCCATTTTGGAGGAGCTCTTGGGGCTGCACTCCAGTGGTGGAGAGGGTTGAAGGCAAAATGGGAGGGGCCAAAGACAAAGGGGGCGGGGCCAAAATGCAATAACAACAAACAAATAACCCCAGCATCTTTTAGCTTAAAAGCTCTTACTTCTGGTAGCTAAGCCTTAGGAGAGGCATTGCAACCTTTCTGAATGGGGGGGGGGGGAGGAAGAACTATACAAATTATTGGTGTTTGGGGGGGGAAGGTGGTATTGCCAGGGGAAGGGGAGGTGGCTTTCTGGGGAACCCCAGAGGGCTGGACTTGGCTGCTGCACCTGAGGCTCTGCACTCCTGAGTTACAGCAAGAGTTAGAGCAACTGCTCCTGGGCTCAGCGCCAGGGTGAGGTTTGCAATGACCTAAGGAAGAGAAGCAAAAAGACTTGGCATCAGTGGTCTCCACCCGGGAGACGTGTGTGTCTACCCTGGAGATGGTAGTTAGAAAGGAATTGCAGCAAGGAAGTATCTTGTTGCGGATCCTGTTGATCAGTTAATAAAGTTATGTCCCTGGTCTTAACCTAACAAGTGTTTCTCATCACCTTCCTACTCCCTTGTCTGCGTGCAGTGGAAGACCTGTCTGCAGACTCTTGTCATTATTATGAGAATATATACTGTCCACAGTTGAAACGCAATTCCTGGTAGGGGTGGGCGGCGATCCACCCACTGCCCGACTCGCGGCGCGCTCGGCAAGTGCTGCCGCCGGGCAAGCCAAGCCGGGCCAAAAGCGAGCGCCAGCCGAGGCGCTCACTGGATGGACCTCCGGCACGACGTTGCTTACATATGTGGAAAATGGCATAAGATACGTTAAAAGCGGCCATGATTTGTGTAACTTGTGCAAATCGCAGCCGTTTTTCATGTATCTTACACCATTTTCTACATAAACAATGTAGCGCCGGGAACCCGGAAGAGTTGTTTCCCTGGCTCGGCTCGCGAGAAAGCGAGTCATGCCGGGGAAGCAGGTGGGGTGAGCGGAGCTTGGGGGGGGGGATGGGGTCGAGCCCTGCAAGTTTGCCGGATTTCCACCCCCCAATTTAGCTCTGCACACATCCCTAAATTACCGGTACTGGCTAGATTCAGTTTTTGGCCTACTCAGTGGGAATTAGAATATTTACTAGTAGACGAAGGGGGAAAAAATTACCCCGAAAGGCTTTTTTTCCCTAGCAGCTTTCGTTAGGGTGGCCACTTGTGGATCGTCAAAAAAGAGGACATGTGTCACGGAAAGAGAGAACTAAAGAGGACACCTATTTGCATAAAATGTGCCTGTGCTAATTTATATGTATAGATGCAAATTTAGAAATAATTTATTATAACTTAAATGGAAATACAGTGCATCTCACTATAGTGTGGAAGACTGTGACCAGGTGAGCTGTGTGCCTTGCTCAGACCGCTGTCCAGGTGCATCTGCTGTGGATGGGCAACTTCAAGGCCCTGCTCTTCCTTCTAAAATTTCTAAATTTTAGAAATTTAGAAATTTCAGTTTAATACGGAGAATTTCTAAAATTAATTCTGGAAGTGGAGCAGGCACAATTTGCCTCAGCTTTTAGTTCCTTCAGTTCTTTTGTTCTTTTATCTTTATACCAGGCTTTGATTGGACAGCCTTTCAAATAGAGGATGCCTTCAGGATAAAGGACAGTCCTCTGGCAATCCTTAAAATAGAGGAGTGCCCTCTGTAAAAGAGGATACATGTCCACCCTGGGCCTGTTGCTGAGTTGTGTCAGAAATTTTTGGACAGTAACACTGTTGCTTGTAATGACAGCTCAAATTGTTACCTGCTAACTAATTGTTCTGAGCTGCTGTGCGGAGATTGTTATAACCTTTCATTTCAATAGCAAAATGTAAAAGTGAACACTGCAGGAATCCAGTGGAGTGCCCATGCAGGCAGGGCCTGCCCTACCATCAGGGAGAGTGAGGCAGATGCCTCAGGTAGCTGATTTTGGGTGTCATGAAAAGGAAGCAAATTATTAGTGATTTAGAGGGTGCAATCTAATCGAGATGCCCGTAAGCCCCAAAAGTAAGAGAATCACGGACAGCAGAGCAGGAGGAGCGGTGGAGATGAACTTCGCCTCCCCGCTCCTCCTGCTCTGCATTTTTCCCCGCTGTGGTGAATTGGAGGGGGAGGGAAGGAGGCGGGAGCACCTCGTATCCTGGCTGCTCCAGTCTCCTCCCCTGCCCGCCTCCTTTAACCCCTCTCCAAGGTCGCTTTCCTAACCTTGGAGATTAGCCGACGCAGTTCTTTCTGTGCTGGCTGCGAGGCGTGGGGAAGGTCTCTGACCTCAGAGCTGGCAATCCGACACTGGAGCCAGGAATCCAAATGATTCTATGCCTCCTGCAGAGGATGTCTAGGGGGCCATAGCATTGTTTTCCCCCAATTTATTAGTATTGAACATATTTAATTTATTAATACAGAATGTATACTGTCAGGGATGCTTATGGGATTTTCTGCCTCAGAAGCCAAAATAACTTGACCAGCTTGGATACTTTGGCTTGGGCAGTGGGGGAGGCAGTTGCTGCTCTGCATCAGGCATCAATATTATCTTGGGCTGGCACTGTTAGGCCAGTGTTTCTCAACCTTGGGTCCCCAGATGTTTTTGGCCTACAACTCCCAGCATGCCCCAGCCAGCTATGCTGGCTGGGGCATGCTGGGAGTTGTAGGCCAAAAACATCTGGGGACCCAAGGTTGAGAAACACTGTGTTAGGCACAGACGTAAGTCATCCACTTTTCCTGAATTCCAGTTTAATACGGAGAATTTCTAAAATTAATTCTGGAAGTGGAGCAGGCACAATTTGCCTCAGCTTTTAGTTCCTTCAGTTCTTTTGTATCTCCTCTCCCTCTAGATCAGTGAAACACACATGTGCATTGATAAAACACTGCAAAAACAGCAGTCTTGATGTGGAGATGTGCATAACTGCACTAAGATTCTTTTTTTTGCACAGTGTTTTACTGATGCATACTCCTATGCATTTTAAAGCACCAAACAAAAGAATCTTGATACAACCATATATTTCTACTCAATATGGAAAGGCAAAATATACATCTTTTAATCATTTTTTTAAATGTAGCGTCAGATCATGTTTACTTTTTTTTCAGTGTTTTAGCAATGCACACAGGTGCATATGTTAATAAAACACCACACACAAAGAATCTTGATGCAATCATGCATATGATCATATCAAGATTGCTTATTTTGTGCAATATTTTGTTTTATCAATACACAATAGTATGTCAGTCAGTCAGGCGATCACTCGTGACCGAGTAAGATTGTCTTCCAGGATAAAAAAAAAGAAAATTTACAAAAAGGAGATTTTAAAAGGAGGAAAATTCTAAAGAAAATTGTGTAGACTCTAGCGATGGGTCCGTAAGTGACTGTGGAGGCCAGTTCTAGATCCACACAGCTTCCCACAGTGAGGACACAGGTTACCAGATGGAAGATGGTCCTGTAAAGGATTTATTTGACGTGCTTTTCGCTTAGCATGTTTCTCCCTTTCACCTTGCACTCGAGCTTCTTCAAAGTCCATAGAACCTTTGTGAAAGGCCAACCTCCAGTTAGACCGTTCATGGGCCAGAGCTTCCCAGTTTTCGATGTTTATATTGCATTTTTTTAGATTAGTCTTAAGAACATCTTTAAACCTTATACTGACCACTGATATTCCGCTTTCCATCCTTGAGTTGGGAATAAAGTAACTGCTTTGGGAGTTCATTCCCCCCATTATTTCATTTCATTTCATTTCCCCCATACATACAATAGTATGTATGGGGGGAATGAAACCTGTGGCAAACTGTGCATGCGCAGGGCTTTGTACACACTCTGGAATTTTTAAAAAGCAGAGTAATGGGGAATTTATAATGAACTGATTTCACTTCAGAAATGAGGCCAGGTAATTCAGATCTCCAAAATCTAGTGAGAAATTCAGATGAGAATTTTGGAAGCATCCCTGTTTATAGTTGTGATTATATCACCCATCTACTACAGAAGCAGAAGAGATATGGTGCTAAATTAAAGCACTGTGCCTAGTAGAGAGGATTTTTTTGACCCACACAACTGCACCTGGTGTGAAATCCAGAGGTGTGTGTGCGTGAGTGTGCGCGCGCGTGTGTGAGAGAGATACTGGCAATATTTTACAAATGACTAGCTTACCACATGATTATATGCGCAGTGGGATGGGGGAGAAATTCATAAGTTTGTGTGAACTTACAAACTCCGGCACTTTTGAACCATTATGCAACCCAAAACTCAGTCATCTTCCAAAATCCAAACTTCTATGAATTTTGCAATGGAGTTCTCCAATAAAAAAATTCATACAAAAATATGTATATTAGGGAAATAATGTTCAGAAATGCATTATATTAGGGAAATTGCTTGTAAAACATGTATATTAGGCAAAAATGCATACAAAATGCAAGCATTTAGGAGAAAGGCGTACAAAAATTCTTATGAATATTCACGTGAATTTTTTAAAAAATAAATTCTGAACGTTTGGGATAAACCAAATTTAAGATTAGAAAAATGAGAAACTGAGGAAAACTGAAATTGACACATTCATCCACCCCTAAGGTGAGTTACTGCTTGGCAAATGGTGGTCTGTATTCATTTGCTCCTATGAATGCATCTTGCAAATCTCATTGCTTACATCACTTCATCAGTTGAAATCTCATTCACCCAGAGTTCCAGTATTGAAATCCTTCATTTTTAGCAGAATTTCTTCTAATAAACGAGCTACATTTTTTTAACTGATCCTGTGAACAAATAACAGAAATACCACACCTTAGTACACCATATGGTTCGTAGGCAAGAACAAATAGCATATTTCTGGCTTCATCTTCTCAGTGCTGTTAAATTTCTCATGGTTCTACAGTGTTTGTATTTTTCATTGTTATTTCCTCTTCAAGTATGCAGCCATCGCATACTTGAAGGGGAATTAACAATGAAACATAAACCACTGTAAAAACTTCAGTTACCAGTGGGTTTTCAGTGGAAATATGAATAACAATGTTCATTACTTCTGTTAGCTTTATTATTGTTGTATATAATTTGAAGTCATATTCTCTTCCAACGATGTTGCTTTCTTACAAATTACAGTTTACTTTAAACCTTTAGTCTGTTCAACTGCATGTCTATTCATTTCCCAATTTCTCTACACTTCCTTTGCCATCTAAAAGATTTTGTTCTTTGTTTTGGTTGCTCCATGTAGTAAAACTACGCTAATTTATTTCATACTTGGCTCTGCTATGCTATTATTTTCTTGCTCTCCCTTCCTAGAAACTAAGCATGGCTTCACAAATGTTACTTAAAAATTGTCTGCCAAATGCGCAGTCACTTCTTGTAACATTGAAAGGGGAACGTGCACTGACATCTACTTCTAACGAGTGGGTCCAGTGTAAATTTTGATGTGCAGGCACTCAGTGTGACAATCCGCATAGCCATGCACCCAAGGAAAATCCAAAATGCAGGCTGCTGCGTTGATCCTTCTCTCTGACCTGGTTTGCATGATCACCGCAGCCCACCATGGCTAATTTAAGCCATGGTGGGTTGTGGTGTATGCCAGTGGACATTTTGAATATTCAAGCCATGGCAGGCAGTCCCCGTGGCTTATTGTGTCATGTGAACCTGGCAAGGGTGGGTTGTTGGTGTGGTTAACAAACTACCCACAATCCATGGGCTGTTTTAGGGTTGTGGGTGATTGTTAGCCACACCAACAACCTACCCTCACTGGGTTCGAATGACATGATAAGCCACGGTAGCTGCCTGCTGTGGCTTGGATAAATGCCAAGTGCTGCACCTAGGGAGAGGAAACCAAATGCAGAGTTACAGAATGGGGGACACTTGGCTCAACAATACTACAAGTGAGAAGGATCTTGGAATTGTGGTAGATCACAAACTGAATATGAGCCAGCAATGCGATGTGGCTGCAAAGAAGGCAAATGCAATTTTGGGCTGTATTAATAGAAGTATAGCTTCCAAATCGCGGGAAGTGATAATTCCCCTTTACTCGGCACTGGTTAGGCCTCATCTTGAGTACTGCGTCCAGTTCTGGGCACCTCACTTTAAGAAGGACATAGACAAACTGGAGAGGGTTCAGAGGAGGGCAACAAGGATGATAAAGGGACTGGAAACAAGGCCCTATGAGGAGAGACTGAAAGAACTGGGCATGTTTAGCCTTCAGAAGAGGAAACTGAGGGGAGATATGATCGCACTCTTCCAGTACTTGAAGGGATGTCACACAGAGGAGGGCAAAGATCTCTTCTCGATCATCCCAGTTTGCAGGACACGGAATAATGGGCTCAAGTTACAGGAACCTAGATTCCACCTAAACATCAGGAAAAATTTCCTGACTGTCAGAGCAATAAGACAATGCAATCAACTACCTAGGGAGGTTGTGGGCTCTCCCACTCTGGAGGCATTCAAGGTGCAGCTGGACAGACATCTGTCAGAGATGCTTTGACCTAGATTCCTGCATTGGGCAGGGGGTTGGACTCGATGGCCTTGTAGGCCCCTTCCAACTCTACTTTTCTATGATTCTATGATTCTATGAATAGTCAAAATGGCTGCTGGCATGTACCACAACCCACCATGGCCTAAATCAGCCATGGTGGGCTGCAGCAGTTGTGCAAACTGGCCCTCTCTGAGTAGGTTTGCATGACACAATAAGCCCCACCCTACCCCCGATGCACCTGACAGACGATCGGGCACATGGTGGGTACTGGACCCCCTTCCCCCTTGGTCCTCCCATGGTATCCCATGGGACACTGCTGTGGGAGCACCGAGGTGTACCTTGTCCCTTCCCCGCTGCAACCATGAGCCATTTTCAGCTCGCCATGGCTTTCCCCCTTTTATTTTATTTTTTTTGAGATTGTGAAAGGCGGCTGTCAAGCCACCTTTTGCGATGCCTGTTTTGGCGGCTACATGCAGACCCTCCGAGGTGCCCCAGCAGTACCTTGGAGTGCCTGCCCATGCTTGTCCACCATTCAAAAAAAAAAAAAAAAATTGGTGCACAAAGTTCTTGGGCAACCACAGGCAGCTCCTCTAAGATGCCGCTGGGGCTCTTTGAAGGGACTGCTCATAGCTGTCAAAAGGGGGATCACAAAAGCTGGCGTGACAGCTGGCTTTCGTGATCTCCCCTCCAAAGGTTAAAAGGGGAAAAAAGCCATGGTGAGCCCAAAATGGCTCATGGCAGGTAGTGTGAGGGAAGGCAGTGCCAGCTGCCCCCCAAGTGCTGTTTGGGCACTTCGGGGGTGGCTGGTGCTGGTGCTCGCCCAATAGCTCAGTGGATATTTTGCCGCACTTGCCACGGGGCTCCCAATTTTTGCTCAACAAATTAAAATTAAAATATTTTTTTTTGCGCACAACTTTATGCACCCAAAAAAATTGAAAAAAGAATGGTGGGCAACCATGGGCAGCCCCTCCAAGGTACCACTGGGGCACCTTGGAGGGACTGCTCATAGCTGCCAAGACGTGGATTGCGAAAGGTGGCTTGACAGCTGCCTTCCACAATCTCTGGAAAAATAAAATTAAAAAAGGGGGAAAAGCTGTGGTGAGCCAAAAATGGCTTGTGGCTGCAGCGGGGGGTGGGTGGGTGGGAGCCCCTGTCAGCTGCCCCCAAGTGCCACTTGGGCACTTCTGGCCTGGCTTGGCAAGAGTGGCAAGGTTTTTTTTCCCCCCGCTCTTGCCAAGCGGCTCTGAAGCAGTTTGGATGAACCCATAATGGGTCGTGTTGTGGGGGGTCAGATGACATGAGAATACATTGTGGGTCAAAGAAACCCTACAGAAAGCCATGGCTTCTCAGGGTGGCTTATAAGCCAAACTTATGCCTCCCTGAGGAACCATCGCAGGTTCGAACGACACACTAAGCCTCTGTGGCTTTCTCTGTGTCTGTGATATGTCTTTTGTGAAGCTAATGGGTCTTAATTGCCCATTCAAGACCAAGCCCCCTCCCCATACTTTGCATTACGTGGATAGCTTACAACAATATATTGTCGCTTGGGAAAATCCCCCCCCCCAGCTACTGTGTGAGGATAGCAGCTAACCTCGGAGGGAGCAGGGAAGCCTGAGGGGTGTGTGGTCGATGACATCAGCATCCCTGCTAATCAAAATGCCCCAGTTTTTTGGCCCTGTGAGCCCTGGCTCCACTACACCATTGGGGAGGAGTGACAATGACTACCACTCCAGTGTTTTTGTTGTTATCCCTGCCTTCCCTCCCTGCAGTGGCACTGCTCTGCCAAACCATAGAAAAGGTAATCGTTCACTGCCTTTAAACAGAAATACCCCCACAGCTCTGCAGTGCAAATAAGAGGATCCAGGTTGTCTTTCAGCCTGGGCATGTCTCTGTGTGAAGTGACCCCTGCAGCCCGTGGTACATGGATGCCTCATACTATTTGGGCATTTATGAGCATAATTTGAGAGTTCTTGGGGAAAGTTCCCTAAAGCTCAGAAGGGCCAGTCTTCATGAGCATCTCCTGTGCCAGTTCTCTTACTAGGTGGGAGGCAGGGAGGAGAAGGACTTCTGCCTAAAGCTCCACATTGGTGCCAATGGAGGGTGTGTGTTTTTTTAGCCACTGCTGGGGGTTAAATTTAGGGGTGAAAGTGGCTGGGTGGGAAGGTTTAATCTTCCCCTATCCGTGTGTGGTGATCCCGATCCTGATTGGGAACCCACACACTTACTCTGGGGTAAAAAAAAGAAAAGGAAGCTAGGATTAACTGCACACTACGTATTCATCGTAGTGTGTGGTAAGTTTCCAGCGCTCTGCAGTGAAGATTTCTGAGCTTGCTCAGATCCTCCATAGCCCGGATTCCCACATGCTCTGGAGGAATTGTGAACCCGGGGAAGAGTCATTTTTTAATTGCTGCTGGTTAATGAGTCAGGAGGAATTAAAAGCAACAACAAAAACACCTCCCAGAGCTTATGTTGGCAATTCAGAAGCAGCCTTGAGTTTTGGCCTCAGCTGTTGTTGTTTCGTCTTGCCTCCTCCCTATTCCTGCAACGTGGTAAGTTTGGGAAATGTGGGAAAGAGGTGGGGAGGGAGGGGAACTGGGGAATGAGAGGGCTGGGGCCAAACCGTTGTGATCAGAGGTGAAATGTATAATGATTCAGGGATTCCTGAACTGACAGAATTTGTTTCTACACCTCCCACAATTTCTGATTTTTCCCCTCCGTTCCTACTGTGGCAGAACTCTCCCACTCCCTACATCATGTGATGAGCAAGTCATGCAACTCATACTTGTATATTTTTTATGATTGATTGATTAATTAATTGATTAATTAAAGATATGTATTGGCTGCCTTTCAGGGAAAGTGCACTCACAAAATGAAATAGAACATAAAATCAAAATTCAACCAACAGATCAACCATCTTTCAGCAACAGAATATAATAACCATCCCATCATGTCTACAAGCTCTGGACTGTACTGCTAAGTAGGTTAGGCTGAGGGATAATAATTTGTCAATGCCCACTCAGGGAGCTTCATGGTTAGAGTGGGGATTTGAACACAGGAGGACTCCCTGGTCCTGATACTCCATGGTCCAAGTCCAACTTTATTGATGAACAGGCTCTCACACAATATTGTGTGCGGTACAGATGTACTTGTAATGGCCCACAGAGTTAATCAGTGGTGAACATTGGCCAAATGGGACGGGTACAGTGACTTGCGGGGCAATCCCAAATATGTTTACTCAGAAGTAAATCTCTTTGAGTTTAGTGGGGCTTACTCTCTAGTAAGTGTACTTAGGATTGCAGCCTTGATATCTTCTTAACAGAAGCTAGTTTTTACCCAGGGAAAGGAATGTGGTGTACTTTCTAAGTTCCACCTTATGGTCCACAGGTATTTTTTCATTTAATGTTTTAAAATATTTATTCTGTTTTATAGTAAAATAAAGGGGAGGGCAAAGAGCCATGGATATTAAAATGTATAATTATGAATTAAAATAAAAAATAGTCTTTAAACAATATGTTCATATGCAAACTTAAATAAAAAGAGTTTGCATTTTCCCCATAGCAGAAGTGTTGGATAGAAGCGGCTTAATTTTAGAGGGTAGGGGGCTGTGACCAAGAAGTCTCTGCCCCAATTCCCATTTAACCACACACTGCTGCTGACTGAAGGGACCTGAACAAGGCCTCTCTTTGTGATCTCAGAAAATACATGTGCTGACGTTGGGAGAGGTGTTTCCTAACGCACCCTGGGCCTAGACCAGCCTTCCCCAATCTAGTGCCCTCCAGGGGTGTTGGACTAGAACTCCCAGCATCCCCCAGCCATCCATGCTGGCCTAGACTGTTCCCTCCTTGAATGTGAAATACAGTAGTTGGAGGGCTTGCAGTGTGTGTGTGTGTGTGTGTGTGGTGTGGGGAGAGTGTGAATTGGCAATTAAAGAATCCTGAGGTTGGAGGACATCCGTACTTTTTATGAGCTCATTTCCTCATCTCCATACGAATGTTTGGCCCGAAGCCCCGTTGCTGCAACCTCGCTTTGTTCACCATGGATTTTAATTAACAGGAATAGCCCTGTGCAGTTCTCCCAATAAATTAATGACAAAATATTGGTCTTTGGCAGATTCTCCATCCTGCCAGAGGGCCCTTTTCTTCAGCCTCTTGATCTCTGTTTCCAGGAAACCTTTCTGAAATGGAGGCCATATTCCTGAGTGAGAAACAAATGTTTCAGTCAACGGAAGTTCTTTATCCACCCTTTATTATTTTTGAGAAGGTGAAAGGGGAGAAGAATGAAATGTGAACAGCTGATGTTTTTCAATATATTTTATAAGGGCAATGACTGCTGTTCTGTTTAAGATCTATTTATTCTAACCCCCCCCCCGAGACTTTAAATGTGCTTTCTCTCTCCCCCCACATCTCTTAAAATAAAAAGTGGGTAATGCAATAGCTTTTCTTGGATCAGCCTTCAGCAAATAGGTACACAAGCTTTCAAATGACATGAAACTTTTCATCACACACAATGGAAAGATATCAAAGGATTAGGTCACATGTTGTAAAAAAATAATAATAGTTCAGGTGTTCCCCCACATGAAATTAAAAGGCTTGCATCCTGGCAGCCTCACCAAGACAGAGGACATGCATGGCTCACGCTGGCTCAGCTTGTCTGAGCGTGGAAAGCTAAGCAGGGTCAGGCCTGGTTATTACTTGGATGGGAGACCCCTACTCTAGTTTCCTGCATTGAGCAGGGCCCCGGTAGGGATGTAACCCCTCGCCTCACGCGGGCGTAGCGGGCCGAAATCGGCCCCGCTCACGTCCGCGCGGGCCTACCTTTTTCCAGCGGTGGCTCGCCTCTCTGCGGCGAGCCACCCGCGCTGGTCCCATCGCATCACATCCGGCCCCGGAAGTGATGCGACGGGACCCTGCGCAGGTGCGCTGGACCCCCGCACGCCATATTGCGCCTGTGCAGGGTCCCCGTTGCGTCACTTCCGGGTCCAGATGTGACGTGACGGGACCAGCGCCGGTGGCTCGAGCGGAGCGGAAAACTACTACGCGCCACTCAGAAGATCGAGGCGGGGCCCCCCGCCGCCACGGACGGGAGAGGCGGCGGAGAGGTGACCCCCCCCCAGGTTTGCGAACACTGCTGAGCAGGGGGTTGGACTCGATGGCCTGTAGGTCCCTCTGTGATCTATGAAATCGCTAAAAAAGTGGCAAAAGGGGATACTCATTTACAAAAAATGTGCACCTGCTAATTTATAGGTATGGATGCCATTTGCAAATTTAGAAATAATTTATAATACTTTAACTACAAATACAGTGCATCTCACCATAGTGTGGAAGACTGTGACCAGGTGAGCTGTGTGCCTTGCTTGCTCAGACCGCTGTCCAGGTGCATCTGCTGTGGATGGGCAACTTCAAGGCCCTGCTCTTCCTTCCGAGGGTTCTTTCGTCTTTATACCGGGCTTTGATTGGACAGCCTTTCAAATAGAGGATGCCTTCAGGACAAAGGACAGTCCTCTGGCAATCCTTAAAATAGAGGATTGTCCTCTGTAAAAGAGGACACATGGCCACTGTATGCTCTGCTCTCCACGTGTCGGAGGGCACGGATGTTGAGGGAAGCCTGTTCTGCATACATAGACTGTACGCACAATCAGGGTTCTTAATCATGGGGAAGCCAACATGTGTAGAGCAGGCTCCCTTCTACAGATGTGCACAGATGTGCCCCCAGCATGTGGACAGCAGAGGCTGGGTTCTTGGGGAAGCAGGGGAACCCCCTCTTCCTCTCACATTGTTAATCGTGTGTGGGAGAATGCACGACTACGGCCAGTGAGTCATCACGTGCACCTCCGTGTGGTCTGTAATAATGGGCCTTTTGTTTATCACACATATGCCCATCATGGCGCTACAATTGGCCTTCGCTTCTCAGGGATGTCTCGATGTGGCTTCAAAAACAACTTTGCAGCTGTTATTAGCTACTTCCATTTTATACATATTTTAGCATTCAAAGAGAAAATACATTTAACCAGCAGGGAATTACAGACTGCTCTAATGACTCTCATAATAATTATAATAATTATAATAAATAAGACATTTCCCACAAAAAATCTCACTAATTAGGAAGATTAATAAATGTCACACAGCTATAATCATTATGTACAGAAGAACTCCCCCAATCTGAATATTGGTTATGCACATATATCTACATTCACTATATGTTGCTCTTGCTGCTTCCTGTTAGTGTTGGTGGTATTGAGGACCTCACGGCTGGTAGTCTTGGGGGAGTTTAATATTCATGTGGCAAACATCTTTTTGGGAACAGCGGAGGACTTCATGGGCTTGTCTCAGGTAATATCTGGCCCAACACATGTGGCAGGACGTACTTTGGATCTGGTTTCCTATATGAGACTCAGGGATGATGATCTGTGGGTGGGGAAACTTGAAAAGACTCCCTCGACATGGACAGATGAGAGCCAATGTAGCGTAGTGGTGAGAGTGCTGGACTGGGACTCGGGAGATCCAGGTTCTAGTCCCCGCTCAGCCGTGAAGCTCGCTGGGTGACGTTGGACCAGTCACTGACTCCCAGCCTAACCCACCTCACAGGGTTGTTGTGATGATAAAATGGAGAAGAGGAGGATTATGTAAGCTGCCTTGGGTTCCTTGCAGGAAAAAAGGTGGGGGTATAAATATAATAAATAAACAAATAAATAAATAAAATATTGAAAACAAGACAATACATAAACAATGTTCTTGTACGCAGTTGACAAGGTGAACCACAGTGGATTCAAATAGCCAAATGGGATGCACAGTTCTATAACAAAGACCTTTATAAGGATGCCTGGCATGTCACAATCATGTTCAAATTCAAAATCAGAAACCAGAGTGGAGGGCCTTTAAAAAAAATTATTCAGGCAGTTTTTAAAAATTGATGATTTAAACTGATTTGAATTATGCAATTTTTAAAAATTTGATGTCACATATTTTAGCACTATAGTGTATATATATTAGGTGGTGTGTCCCCCCCCCCTTCAGTTTCCATTTATATCTGTGAATTGATTTTGTTAGCTGCCTTGGGCATTTGTATGGAAAAGCAGACCATACATTGATTTATTAAATCAAGTTACTTGGGAGTAGCGGGGGTGGGCACTGGAGCAGGAAAATGTGAATCTACAATTAAAAATGTACGCTGTGCATCCACCCAACAAGGTTGCTTTGCTTTCAAAGTACCGTAGGGGCTCTATTAAGTGGTCCAGAGTAGGAGCCAAAGGTCCAGCAAAGGGCTCAGATAAAAGGTGACAGATAAAAGGAAGTACTTCTTCACACCACATATAGTTAAGTGGTGAGTGGGCTTGCGTGTTCCAATGAACCCTGTGAGCAATGCCGTCGGGAGCTATATACTCCCAGTAGGGTCACCCATGGCGGTAAGGTCCGGGGGAGAGGAACCAGACAAAGAACGATCCAAAACAAAAAGTCCTCAACGGCAGAACAGGCGGAAGATAATTTAAACCTAAATTACAACGGCTGTGAAGGCGGATGAAGGCTGCAGCAGAGAATGGTTTTCCAATCGTCAGGGTAACCGTGCCATTGGATCATTGCCGTCCTCTGTCAAGTTTGTGTGGTGATTCGTTGTGCACCGATCTCCCCACAGAAAACAGTTTCACGCACAGGCGTCTCCCAACCCAACCCAACCCAACCAACCCAATCCAATCCAATCCACTACACAATCTTCTTTAGAATTTCCTCCTTTTATCCTGGAAGACAATCTTACTCGGTCACAAGTGATCGCCTGATGATGATGATGATGATGATGATGATGATGATGATGATGATGATGATGAGTTAAACTATGGAATTCTCTTCACAAGATGTATTGATGGCCACCAATTTAGATGGCTTTAAAAGGGGATTAGACAAATTTATGGAGGAGAAGGCTATCAATGACTACTAGTCCTGATAGCTATATCCTATCTCCTGTATCGGAGGCAGCATGCTGGGGAACATGGGCAGGAGGGTGCTGTTGCACTCATGTCCTGCTTGTGGGTTTCTTGTGGACAGCTGGTTGGCCACTGTGTGAACAGAATGCTGGACTAGATGGACCTTTGGTCTGATCCAGCAGAACTCTTCTTATGTTTTTATGTGTACCCCTAGTTTTCTACTTGTCTGATCATACAATTTCTGTTTAGCTAATGTGCTTTAGGGATTCACTGGTGTGAATTATAACACCCCATTTTGAGTGTAAAAATATATATAATTTTGATTAATACAGAATGGGGGCAGTGAATACTTTTCTTTCAGAATGGATGTATGCATTCTATTTAAAAATCATTTGATTCTGATATTGATCTGGTTGATTTTGTACTGATTTTGCTTGCTCTTCTACTGTTAGTCTTATTTCACTGTTGCTGCATGTTTGCTAAATTGTTGTAGGTTTTAAAAATTGAAAGCTGTCCTGTGGTCTTGATGGAGCCATGCAGTGAGGCTACTTTTCATGGTAAGGATGCACCACTGAATTGATAAATATATTCAGAAACACAATGAACAGGAGTGGCAACCCAGCCAGTAAGATATATTTGTGCTAATTGTTTTCTTTCTCGAGGAGCGACTGGAAGCTTGAGTTCACTAATTCTTTTCAACCGCTTTGTTGCTCCCAATTAAGTCCATCAGCCTAAACATCAATTTAGCCTTAATGAGACAAACTGCTGACTAGCTTTAGGGTTGGCTCTTGGCATTACTGTAGATTCTACTCCTCTTGTAGATTCTACTTCGGGTGGGTTCTTAGTCACCCTTATGGCATAGAAACTGCTCTAGGGCTGCTCCTAGGGGTGGGCGATCTGCCCAGCACTCGACTTACGGCGCATGAGCCGAGCACGAGCACCAGCTGAGGCGCTCTCCGGACTTCCGGGTCCCCAGCGCTATGTTGTTTACGTAGAAAATAGTGTAAAATATGTTAAAAACGGCTGAGATTTGTGCAAATTACGCAAATCGCAGCCGGTTTTAACATACCTTACACCATTTTCTCTGTAAACAACGTAGTGCCAGGAACTGGAAGTCACTTGCTTCCCTGGCTCGCCTTGTGAGAACGTGAGTTGAGCCAGGGAAAAGGTAGGGCGAGCAGAGCTCGGGGGGGTTGGGCCTGGCAAGTTTGCAGGACTTCTAACCCCCAATTGAACTCCGCGCATGTCCCTAGCTGCTCCTTCCTGAACGTTGAAGTGGTGGCCTTATATGTTAGATATATGGGTAACCTTGCATGCATAGGGTCACTAGGGGTGGAATGGGTTAATGGGAACTAACCTGCCTAACCACGCCCACTTCCTTCCACACCTGGGAAATCTTCGTTAGAGGAAGTTTCTCTCTTTCCTCTGGACCTCAACGAAGCAACACGTGCCTGGCTGACTCTCTTCTAGCCATGCTGATTCCCAACAGACTCTAACGAACTTTTAAGTTGTACCTGCGTGGGCGATCACACATGCAAGAATACCGGATGTCGTTGTGAGTACAATAGCCCTGCTGTTTTTTGTTTAATCTAACTAGTCTGGATTGCTTTAATTCTAAGTAGCCTTTTTGGTTCAGACCACACGTCGGTGAGCAGCCGCCTTGCAGTTTTGAGTAGGACAGTGGGGAAAGCGTCTGTATGCCTCTGCTACTGTATACCAAATTCCCCTTTCCCCCAACATTATACTAAGTCAGACCACTGGTCTATCTAGCCCAGACTCGGGTGGCCACTTAACGTCTTGCCAGGAAAGAGGAAATGTGTCCTCAAGGAAGGGCACACAGATCTGAATAAAATGTGCACATACTAATGTAGACATATAGATGTGCATTTAGAAATAATTGCTGTAATTTAACTAGAAATGCAATGCATCTCCCTCCACCATAGCGGGGAAGACTGCCACCAGGTGACCGGTGTGCTTTGCTCAGTCTGCTGTCTGGGTGCTGACTGTTGATGGGCAACTTCAAGGCCCCTGCTCTCTCTTCTGATGGTTCTTTATCTATACTCTGTACTTTGGACTGGACAGCCGTTCAAATAGAGGGTGGCTTCAAATGGAGGACTGTCCCCTGAAAAGTAGGACACGTGGCTACCGTAAAGCAGACCATTGGTCCATCTCATCCAGTGCTGTCCACTCTGGCTGGCGGCATAGGTCCAGGGATGGGGACTCGGACTCGAGGACTCGACTCGTGAGTCGGACTGAGTCCCCCCTCTGACTCGACTCGGACTCGAGTCCCAATATTTTTAATGGGACTCGAGACTCGACTCGGGACTCGAGACCAAGGACTCGTCAACATCCCTGGGCTGTTGACGAGTCTTCTGGCTGTGCCAGAAGGAGCGCGATCACCGGTGAAGAGCGCATGGAGGCGAGGCGCGCCGCCGCTGCTCGGCCACTATGGACAGCTACCAGGAGCGCAGCCCCAACGATGTGTTGAGATTTATTTTGATTGATGTGTTGTTGTGGGGGGTTTGGGTTAGGGTCAGACATTTTGGGTTTGGCTGCCTCTGCCTGCCTGTCTGGGGTCCCCAGCCTCCTCTGCCTGCCTGGTCTCTTCTTGACCTGTTCAGCAGTTGAATTGTCCAAGACAAAGGCCTCTGCCTGCCTGCTTTGGGGTTCCCTGCCTCCTCTGCCTGCCTGGTTATTTTGGGTTTGTCTGCCTGGTCTGTTCTTGCCAAAATCAGTGGCAGAGTTTTGAAATAAAAAGGCACACTTGTGCCTAGAATTTATTTAAACCACACATCTGAAGTAGCCTTATTTTGTTGGGGAAAACCCCCATTGATTTTAATAGGGACTCGTGGAGTCAGCTTTGGGAGTGACTTGTGACTTGTGACTCATGAGTCACCATTTTGGACCAAGGACTCGGACTCAGACTCGAGACTCGGGTCCAAAGACTCGTGACTCGACTCGTGACTCGAGACCAAGGACTCTTCAACATCCCTGCATAGGTCTCATGCAGAGAACTTTCTCAACACCTGTTAGCTGAGAGTCTTTGAACTGGAGATACTTGGCATGGAACATGAGCCTTTCTACATGCAGTTTGCAAAGTCTGTGCTCTGCTACTGAGCTGTGGAACGCTATGCTGCTGCACCACCAGGGGAATGTGAGATGCATAGATTTCATAGATCATAGAGTTGGAAGGAGCCTACTACAAGGCCATCAAGTCCAATCCCCTGCTCAATGCAGGAAACTAGAGGAGGGGGTCTCCCATCCAAGTCATAACCAGGCCTGACCCTGCTTAGCTTTCCACGCTCAGACAGGCTGAGCCAGCGTGAGCCACGTATTCTGAGTCATGTGGGAAGACCCCTTTCTGTCATTTCTCCCCCTGCCAACATTACCTTGGTTTCTGGAGAGAGTTTCTGATGCTGTGGAGCAGAGCCGGCCCTGCAATACAGCATGGTAAAAAGAATCCGATTCAGGCGGCAGACTTTAGGGGGACCGATGGTTGAAATCTGAATGGAGCAGCGTGACTTCTGAAGTGTGGACCCCAGGTTTGTGGAGGGGACATTTAGCCCTCGCTGCTGGGGAGAAGAAGAGCTGCCACGTGTTCTTCTCCCACGTGGCTGGAGCTTCTCCCACGTGGCTGGAGCTTTCCCTGCCATGTAAGAAGGCAAGGCATTGCAGCAGCTGCTAGGGCATCAGGAAAAGAACATAAGAACCCATGTGTAGTGCTTCAGGAAAAAGAGTTTGCTCCATCATCTCATGCCACACAGACCACACATAATTACCAACTCCCAAAGCTGGAGTGTCTGCAGCCATGCATTGTGTACTATGATACTTCATTCTGGGCGATGCATGGGGCCTAATAAATCAGAGAGGTCTTGTTTTAAGAAAGTTCCATGTGTCAAAAAGAAAGAGAAAAACACACACGATTCTGTCTGTCCATCCCACTTGAGGCTGTGGAAGGGACTGCAGGTGCCACTTGGAGTGCTAACGTTCTTCCAGAAGACCTATGTTGGCTTCCAGAGAAGTCCTCCTTCTCCAGAGAAGCCAAGAGGGTGGGTCATCCCTGCCCTCAACCTGGGGTGCTGCCCCGCTTGCCTCCAGTGTCACTCTTTATCAGAGTGCTGCATTTTTGTTGAAATTATTGTGTTTTTATATTTAATGTGATTTTAAATATTTTATGTAACTATTTTTAAAAACTATTTTAATGTGATTTTTAAAATGAAAATATAGTGAATACAGTATATGGATATATCACATTGAAATACATAAGCACGTGGATGGTCTCTCTGTGGAGGATCATCAGATCAAGAATGATTAAGTTTTCCATCATAATCAAAATCATTATCGATTTTGAAAAAGACTAGTAATTTGGGCTTTTAACCTTCATAGCTATAAATGGAGTCTCTGGGTGCTGGGGACAAGCAACAGAGGAGGGCTACACCAATTGTATCTGCAACTTACCTCTTGTATCTGGCTGGTCATTGTTGCAAAGATGAATGCTGAACTAGCTGGACCTTTGGTCTGATCCAGAAAGGCAGTTTTTTATACCATTATGAGACATTTGTCACAACCCTGTGGCTTGGATTGTATATGAGGGCACTTTGGGGTTAGCCACAAGCTGTATTGGTGGCTCAATTAGGTCGTTCCTTCCAAATCCCTCATTTTGGGAAGCCAAGAGGGTTTCTGAAAAACTCCACTGAATTGAATTGAAAAACTGAATTGGAGTCAAGGATAAAACAGATTAGATGGGTGTGATGAAGTAATCAAGAGACACTGCACCTCAGTGAAAGATGTAGAAGAAAGAACCGCTGTGCAGTAGAAGCAAGAAAATATGAATGCAGGGTTTTTTTTTTGGTGGAATCTTGTATCTCTCTCCTCCTGAGCAACTGCACAAGCCAAATTCCATGGAAAATGGATGATCATTTATGAATGGCTCCCATGGAGACTGGGAGACTTCCGTTCAGTCCCAGAGAGTAATAAAATGGAAAGGAAATGCGTCAAACTGAGACCTCTTCTCATTTGACACTCTTCTTTAGTTACAGTCAGAGCTCTAATATGGGAAGTTAATGCTCACTAAAGAATTTTATAAAAACAGCAAGACTCCCCTGCGAGTCAGTGAGCACGGAAGATGGGTTGGAACAACAGGAGGCTTTAATTAGTGCCAAGTGAAGTTCAAGGTATGTGAGAAGGGCTTATCTCCACTGGAAGCATCAAGGCAGGCCCTGGGGCTGAACCCACAGGTGCATGCAGCCAGCAGGGATGGGGACTCAGACTCGAGGACTCGACTCGTGAGTCGGACTGAGTCCCCCCTCTGACTCGACTCGGACTCGAGTCCCAATATTTTTAATGGGACTCGAGACTCGACTCGGGACTCGAGACCAAGGACTCTTCAACATCCCTGGGCTGTGCCAGAAGGAGTGGAGAGGAGTGTGATTGCCGGAGAAGAGTGCATGGAAGCAAGATGTGCCACTGCTCGACCACTATGGACGGCTACCAGGAGTGCAGCCCCAACAGTGTGTCAAGATTTATTTTGATTGATGTGTTGCGTACTTGGGAGAGGCAGAAGAAGGACCTGAGATTACTCTGTGTGGCTGCTCTGAGTGTGTTTCTGGTTCCAGCAAGTTCATCACCAGTGGAGCGGGTGTACAGTGAGGGTGGAATTGTGATGAGATCTCGCCGTTCCAGAATGGGGGCCAAACATTTAGAAAAAATCATGTTCCTCAAATGCAACATGGATAAGTTTTAGGAAGTACAGCAAGTTTATTTTTTTAAATCATTTTTCTAAAATGCAACCTTTCAGACATTTTGGGTTTGGCTGCCTCTGCCTGCCTGTCTGGGGTTCCCTCCTCTGCCTGCCTGGTCTCTTCTTGACCAGTTCAACAGTTGAATTGTCCAAGACAAAGGCCTCTGCCTGCCTGCTTTGGGGTTCCCTGCCTCCTCTGCCTGCGTGGTTATTTTCAGTTTTTCTGCCTGGTCTGTTCTTGCCAAAATCAGTTGCAGGGTTTTGAAATAAAAAGGCACACTTGTGCCTAGAATTTATTTAAACCACACATCTGAAGTAGCCTTATTTTGTTGGGAAAAACCCCCACTGATTTGAATAGGGACTCGTGGAGTCAGCTTTGGGAGTGACTCGTGACTTGTGACTCGTGAGTCACCATTTTGGACCAAGGACTCGGACTTGGACTCGAGACTCGGGTCCAAAGACTCGTGACTCGACTCGTGACTCGAGACCAAGGACTCTTCAACATCCCTGGCAGCCAGGGAGCCAAAACAGTGGGCAGTCCGTGATGGTAGCACCACTCAATGGCGTTATCTCCACAGCCAAGGGCGCACAGCCATTTATACAGGAGAAGTAATAATTATGGAATATTTATACATTGCCTTTCATTCTCTCTCTCTCTCTCTCTCTCTCTCTCTATATATATATATATATAGAGAGAGAGAGAGAGAGAGAGAGAGAAGAACCCACGTTCTTGCAAAACCTCGAACATAACATTTTAGTTTGCCAATGGAATTAGTGGGTAAGAGTATTCATGAAATAAAAGAGGTTAAAATATCAAAGAACTGCTTATATGAAGAAAATTAATTATGAACTCAATTAAATGCAAATATACGTGTAGAAGGAAAGTACTCAAGGGTGTATTTCCCATGTCTCTGCTATGCAACACAGAATGTAGACTCTGGCCCAAGAGTATGTTTCCTGGAAAGAGCAATTTTCATTGTTTAAAGATAGGCAAGATTCTAGCACTCATGGTGCTAGAGGGACAGTTGAAAATGTGTATCTAGCTTGTTCTACCCCCCCTTCCCTCCCACAAAAGCAAAACTTGTTTTCATACATTTAGTAAATCTGCATTATTCTGAAGGTAATATTTGCATGCTCTCCTACCCCCGGGCAAAAAAAAAAAAAAAAAAAAAAAAAAAGGAAAATAAAATAAAAGTCAGTTCTATGAGCAAGCAAATATTACTTTCAGAATCATGGAAGTTTACTAAATGCATGCAAATATACACAATTTATTCTACTTCAGACTTTGCTGTGGGTTTCTGATCACATATAGTTCCTGAAAAATGCCCATGCTTGACTAAATCTAGTGTTAACATTTTAATTTTGTTTCCCTTCATGGGTATCTGACCAAAAGCACTCCTGTGGAGGAAAATGTTACCTTGGGAGAAACTCTCAACAAGTAGAAATGGTGTTATTTATTTATTTATTTATTATATTTATGAATTGCCCATCTGGCCAGACATCTGGCCACTCTGAGCGATGTACAGTCCAATAAAATACAAGGGGGGGGGAACACACACACACACACACACAGTATAAAACACAATTAAAAACAGTACAAAACTAAAAATCCTAGCCCACTCCATATTCCTGCCTGAAAAGCCACATTTTTAATGCCTGGCAGAAGCTAATCAAGGAAGGGGCATGGCGATGGTGGAGGTCACTGGGGAGAGAGTTCCATAAATTGGGGGCTGCCACAGAAAAGGCCCCCCTCCTAGTCCCCACCAGCCTGGTTTCTCTGGCTGATGGGACAGGGAGAAGGCCATCCGTGGAAGATCTTGTTGAGCGGCCTACTTCATGTTGCTGGAGGCGCTCCTTGAGATAAACTGGACTGGAGCCATACAGGGTTTTAAAGGTCAATGCCAACACCTTGAATTCGGCTTGGCAAACAACTGGTAGTCAGTGCAACTCTTTGAGCACTGGAGTGATGTGATCACGCCGGCGGCAGCCTTTAACCAGGCGAGCTGCTGCATTCTGTACCAGCTGCAACTTCCGAACCGTCTTCCAGGGTAACCCCACGTAGAGCGCATTACATTAGTCTAGGCGAGAGGAGACCAAGGCAAGAACCACTGAAGGGAGCAGATGATTAGGAAGGTAGGGGCGCAGCTGCCGCATCAGATGGAGCTGATACAGCGCCACCCGGCTCACAGCTGACACCTGAGCATCCATGGACAGCTGGGAGTCTAGAATGACTCCCAAGCTGTGGACCTGGTCCTTCAGGGGAAGATGTACCCCATTCAGCACCAGGTCAACATCCCCTAACCTCCCCTTGTCTCCCACCAGAAGTACCTCGGTCTTGTCGGGGTTCAGTTTCAGCATGTTCCTTCCCATCCAGCCAGCCACTGCCTCCAGGCACTTGAACAGGGTTTCAGCAGCCAGCCTTGGTGAGGACTTGAAGGAGAGGTAGAGCTGCGTGTCATCCGCATACTGATGACACCGCACCCCAAACCTCCTGATGATAGCTCCCAGCGACTTCAGGTAGACGTTAAATAACATTGGGGAGAGGATGGAACCCTGCAGCACCCCACAAGTGAGCGGCCGAGGGTCCAAAGCCTCCTCCTCAAGAACTACCCTCTGGTACCATCCAGAGAGGAAGGACCGGAACCACTGCAATACAGTGCCTCCCACGCCCAACCCCTCCAGGTGGTCCAGGAGGATAAACGGGAAAAGTGAAAGCCTCTGCCCACAGGCAGATTGGGGCACAGCTGCACAATAAGCAAGCTTCATCTCACAATGTAAAATATGAAGGGCAGTTTACTGCCAAGTGTCTGGGACTATAATCCCTAAGCAGCAGAGCAAGATTCATTTCATAATAGTATTTGGGGTGGGTGGGACTTCAAATGAACAGTGTATAACAGGCATGAGGAAGGTATTGCCCTCCAGATGTTGTTGGACTGCAACTCCCATCAGCCCTAGCTAGCATAGTCAATGGTGAGGGATGATGGGAGTTGTAGTCCTACAACATCTGGAGGGCCACACATTCCCCATCTCTGGTGTCTAAGAATGGATGGTTTAATCTAAAATTTGGTATGACACAATTGTTCCATTGTCTGACATTGCCACTCCACGTGACATGGAAATCTGCCGAGAACCAATCTTTCTCTTCTGCCGAGAGAAAGAAGTATAGCAATCATGACCTCAGAAGTGAGTTGATGAAGCTTTGACATAATAACTAAGTCGTCATGAAAACGTGTCACTTCTTTTCTGTTATTATGTACTTCCTGAGCAGCCAGAAGTTCCAGGCGTAGCACTACTTGGGGGTTTGAAAGAGAGGGCGGCAGACGTAGGGTGCTTCAGATGGAGGGCTCTGAGAGCACGACTAATTTTTGTTTCAACTTTAAATTTTGTTAAAGATAAAAAAACAAACAACAAAACAAACACTACAAAAACAATACAGCAATTAACAAAAACTACAATCTAAAATGGACTTCCGATTTTCTCTACAACAAATATAGTAAGTACCAATACTTTCTCTTACTCCATTATTACAAAAAGAAACCACTTTTTTTCTATTGTCCCAAATTATTATTCTTATTCATCCAACCCACAAATACACCAATCATTTTTTTCTGATTTCTACAGAAGATCTATTAGAGGTTTCCGCTCAGCCATCATCATGAATGTTAATTTTTCTCTAAAATAGTAATGAGAGTTTAGCCATCTCTGCAGTCCCACATCTTCCAGGGATGGGGACTCGGACTCGAGGACTCGACTCGTGAGTCGGACTGAGTCCCCCCTCTGACTCGACTCGGACTCGAGTCCCAATATTTTTAATGGGACTCGAGACTCGACTCGGGACTCGAGACCAAGGACTCGTCAACATCCCTGGGCTGTTGACGAGTCTTCTGGCTGTGCCAGAAGGAGCGTGATCACCAGTGAAGAGCGCATGGAAGCGAGGCGTGCCGCTGCTTGGCCACTATGGGCAGCTACCAGGAGCGCAGCCCCAACGATGTGTTGAGATTTATTTTGATTGATGTGTTGTTGTGGGGGGTTTGGGTTAGGGTCAGACATTTTGGGTTTGGCTGCCTCTGCCTGCCTGTTTGGGGTTCCCAGCCTCCTCTGCCTGCCTTGTCTCTTCTTGATCTGTTCAACAGTTGAATTGTCCAAGACAAAGGCCTCTGCCTGCCTGCTTTGGGGTTCCCTGCCTCCTCTGCCTGCCTGGTTATTTTGGGTTTTTCTGCCTGGTCTGTTCTTGCCAAAATCATTTGCAGAGTTTTGAAATAAAAAGGCACACTTGTGCCTAGAATTTATTTAAGCCACACATCTGAAGTAGCCTTATTTTGTTGGGGGGAAACCCCATTGATTTTAATAGGGACTCGTGGAGTCAGTTTTGGGAGTGACTCAGGACTCGTGACTCGTGAGTCACCATTTTGGACCAAGGACTCGGACTCGGACTCGAGACTCGGGTCCAAAGACTCGTGACTCGACTCGTGACTCGAGACCAAGGACTCTTCAACATCCCTGACATCTTCATAGACCGTTCTTCCATTAAAAAAAATATTGGGCATTTTCACTCAAATACATTAATAGAATTCCATGACTACTTTCCAACTGAATGTCCATTAGTCACAAAAGGGAAGACTCTAATTTCAATCAAAATACAACATAGCTTCTTATTATTCAGATTTCCCACAGGCACCCAAAGTGCATTTATACAGTTTTACCAATTTCCCCAGTAACATATATCAAACTATACATCATCTTATAAACATTCTCTATAAAACTTGGAGCTTAATATACATTCAACCTAACCAGATATTTACATTTTAAAGCATATTAAAGCATTTCATCTACTTTACGCCTTTCTAAAATTATAGGTAAAAAGAAGTCATTAACATATAAAACATATAACCTTGTTACATTCATTCACTTATTCTACCTCTAAAGACAATCATCTTTCACATCTTCAAACAATCATATCATCATTTTCTAATGCCAGCAAAAACCAATTAGAGGTTTCAATTCTACAATAAGCATATATTGTCTTTTCTTTAATTAGTATCAAATTTAGCCCTCTCTGCCACTCCCTCTCCTCAGTAACTATTCTC